>CM052891.1:37438692-37464990 GCA_028534135.1 Potos flavus | reverse complement strand
GGTGGCTCAGTGGGTTAAAGCCTCTGCCTTCGGCTCAGGTCATGATCTCAGGGTCCTGGGATCGAGCCCCACATCAGGCTCTCTGCTTAGCGGGGAGCCTGCTTCCCCCTCTCTCTCTGCCTGCCTCTTTGCCTATTTGTGATCTCTCTATCAAATAAATAAATAAAATCTTAAAAAAAAAAAATTCAGGGACGCCTGGGTGGCTCAGTGGGTTAAAGCCTCTGCCTTCGGCTCAGGTCATGATCCCAGGGTCCTGGGATGGAGTCCTGCATTGGGCTCCTTGCTCTGCAGGGAGCCTACTTCTCCCTCTGCCTCTGCCTGCCTCTCTGCCTGCTTGTGCTCTCTCTCTCTGACAAATAAATAAATAAAATCTTTAAAAAAAAAAAAAAAAAAACACAAGCTAGAGACTCCTAACTACTACAACTGGACTAAAAACATCAACCAAAATATGAGGATATGGTTAGATGTCATGTACAGAAGCATGCAGAAATTTTAAAAATATACTTAATATAGTTATTTAATATATTTAAAGTCACCTTATAAATCCTATTAAAATATATGTTGCAGTATTTTTAAAATCCACATATAACCCAAATAAAAATAAAAGACATTTTCTCAATATGTTCCAAATAAAGTTTTCCTTTTTTAAAAAATAATTTTTTTAAAAAATATTTTAGAGAGACAGAGCAAGCCAAGTGGGCGAGCATGAGCTGGGGAGGGGCAGAGGGAGAGAAGCAGATTCCCCACTGAGCATGGAGCCCAAAGTGGGACTCCAAACCAGGACCCTGAGACCATGGCCTTAGCTGAAATCAAAAGCCCAACGCTTAACCAACTGAGCCACCCACGTGCCCCAAAAATAAATTCTGCGATTCCTAAGAAACTGTACTCATAGACAGAGGATGTGACTCTAGGTATGTGATAACACAGGTTCCCGAATATAAAAACCAATATAAAAACCTCAGAAGTTACCATCACACCCAAAATTGCTGGCACCCTAACCAGGATCCTTTTTTTTTTTCTTAATATTGTTTATTTGTCAAAAAAAAAAAAAATTGTTTATTTGTCAGAGAGAAAGAGAGACAGCGCGAGCACAAGCGAGGGCAGCAGCAGGATCCCTGCAGAGTAAGGAGCCCAATACAGGACTCGATCCCAACACCCTGGATCATGACCTGAGCCGAAGGCAGATGCTTAACCGACTGAGCCACCGGGCATCCCTCTAACCAGGATCTTTTAGACAGAGTCCTCAGTACTCTAACAAGATTTGAGGCCTAAAAAAGGTAAATCTGTATAACATAACTACCAAACAGACTAGAGAATAGAATCAGGGGAGACTGAAAGTAGACTTACTAGAAGAAAAAGAAAAAAACAAACAAGAATATCATACTTCAGAGACATGTGAAGAAAAAAAGATGCTGGGGTGCCCAGCTGGCTCAGTGGAAAAAGCATATGACTCTTGATCTTGGGGCTGTGAGTTTGGGCCCCACATTGGATGTAGAGATTACTATAATAAGTAAATAAACAGAAAGTAAAAAGGATGAGCTGAAAAAGAAATTTCAAGAAAATTTAACTGTGTATCCAGAACACATAAAAATATAGCAAAAAAAAAAAGTTTCTCATTAGAATGCTTACCCTTACTTACATACCACATTGTTATTTTCTACTATTTTTCATTTTTTTGAAGATTTATTCATTCATTCATTCATTCGTTTATTTATTTATTTATTTGACAGAGAGAGAGACCCAGCGAGAGAGGGAACACAAGCAGGGGGAGTGGGAGAGGGAGAAGCAGGCTTCTCAAGGAGCAAGGAGCCAGATGGAGGGCTTGATCCCAGGACGTTGGGACCACAACCCCAAGGCAGATGCCCAGTGACTGAGCCACCTAGGCACCCCACTATTTTTCATTTTAAAAAATTGTTTTTGTGACCCACTAAATTGAATTAACAAGCCATTAATAAGTCACAACCTAAAGTTTGAAAGCACTGGCTTAGAGGAACTGACAATCATTGGAGTTCTTACTTTCCTAAGTACCTACTTTAAGAAAATATTCAAGAGGTGGAAAAAATGAAAAGACAGAATTCCTCCAGGGCAGGGACCATGTCTTTCTGGCATATGATCATTCCTTAATGTTTGTTAATTAACGTACTGTGGAATACAAAGCACTTCAAGGTAAGGACACACAAAGGATACCTATAAAAATAAGTCTAGGAGAGCATGAGTACTTTGGATATCTTCAAAGCTAGGAAGGTGAAGAGAGTTCCAGGAAGAAGAAGAATGCCATCAACTGACTCTTAAATATAAAAATCAAGAACCAAACGTAAAGAAAATTTCATTCTTTAGGATAGACTCTATCCACAAGGGAAAAAGAAAATCTCTTGCAGAACTACATAGTAGTCCACTATAGGTACAAAAAGTTTGTAAGCTACTCTTGATTAGGAATTCTAATCATTTCTTTCAAAAATATATTTTGAGGGGTGCCTGGGTGGCTCAGTGGGTTAAGCCTCTGCCTTCGGCTCAGGTCATGATCTCAGGGTCCTGGGATCCAGCCCTTCGTCGGGCTCTCTGCTCAGCAGGGAGCCTGCTTCCGCCACTCTCTCTGCCTGCCTCTCTGCCTACTTGTGATCTCTGTCAAACAAATAAATAAAAATCTTTAAATATATATATATATATATATATGTATTTTGAGCTCCAAATGTATTAATCCAAATCAAAATTATGGAATGCAATTCAGTCTTAAATATTAGACTCCCTGTATTCATTTGTAAACATTTACTAAGTAGCTAGTGCTAATGTGATAGGCAACAATTTATTGAGCGCTTACTATGTATCAGGCAATACATTAAGTACTTAAGAGTCATCCCATTTATACCTAACAACCTTGTAAAGTAAGTACTATCTTCATTTTATAGGTGAAACAAGTAAGGCTTAAAAAAGTTACATAAAGAAGTTACACAACTAATAAATGGTGAAATTAAGATATATTAAGTGCCAGTTCTATTATTATTAGTGGCTGCGAATCAGAATATTTTGTTCCAATCTATTATTTGTCAGTGCTTCTCTCAGAAACTAAATTGTGCATATCTTTTTAAATGGAATAATTCATCTTCTTCTAAATCTGCATAACACTATTATACTGAGTAAGTTTATTGAAAGGAAAAATCAGCCCCTTCTCAACTTTAAAGATAAGTTAGAGGCCAATTAAAAGCATTTATATTTAGGGGCGCCTGGGTTGCTCAATTGGTTAAAAACGTCTGCCTCAGCTCAGGTCATGGTGTCAGAGTCCTGGGATGGAGCCTGGAGTAAGGGTTTCCTGCTCAGTGGGGAGCCTGCTTCCCCTCTCTCCCTCTGCCACTCCCCCTGCTTGTGCTCACTCTCAGTCAAATAAATAAAGTCTTTAAAAAAAAAAAAGGTAGTTATGTTTAGAGGCACCTGGCTGGCTTAGCTGGTAGAGTATGCAACTCTTGATCTTGGGGTCATGAGTTCAAACCCCTCCTTCGGCCTAAAGCTTACATAAAAAATAAAACTAAAAAACAAAAAGGTAGCTATGTTTAAATATCACTGACATTGGCATTTGTAACAGGCTATATACCTGGATTTTCATTTACTTCATTTATATGCCAGGTACTTATATTTTGAAAAACCTTTCCACCTTTTATAGGCTACTTAATTTTGTCACTAGGTAAAAAGATGTTGCCTTTGACTATATTTCAGAACAAGTCTGCTTCTAGCACAAATGGAACAGACTGATAGAAATAATTCTTACCAAATGTTGACAGATACGTCCCAGTTGAAAATAATTGTTTCTAGTCCCTCCACACAACTTTTCAATTCATGTGGGTTTTTTAGGTCTGAGACATCTTTAATGAAATTAAACATCAATTTTTACTACTAAAAATTAAAATACTTTAATCGAAAAATGGAATGTAATGGAATGAAATAATATAGGTTTGTAGCTTTTTCACTTACATCTTAGAATTTGAAATCTTGAAGAATATAAAAAAGTAATCCAGCCACGAACAAATGTAGAAACCTAAAGGCAGACAAACATAACGTTGGCACTCCATTTAAAAGAACAATTTCAATTTTATTCAAGACTTGACTACAGGGGCGGCTGGGTGGCTCAGTGGGTTAAGCCTCTGCCTTCAGCTCAGGTCATGATCTCGGGGTCCTGGGATCGAGCCCTTCCTCGGGCTCTCTGTTCAGCGGGGAGCCTGCTTCCCCATCTCCCTCTGCCTGCCTCTCTGCCTACTTGTGATCTCTCTGTCAAATAAATAAATAAAATCTTAAAAAAAAAAAAAAAGACTTGAGTACAGAAATAACACTTTTTAGAAAAGACTCATTCATCTATGATCCTGAACTGAACAGCTAATACATACCAAAAAACTCCTATAATAGGTTAAATTAGTATGAATGCAATTATTATAACAGATGCTACTGATAACCAAAAGGGATACAAAGAAAGAAGTAACTGATTTTAATACACAATCAGTTAAATGAAAAGCAGAATTTATTTCCAGGTAATGTGAATAACAGACTAATCTCAAATCTACTTTCAATGCCAACAGTTGGCCCCTAGATAATTTCTGGATTTACTAAGTATTTACATCCACTAAGTACCGGAAAATTACTAAAATAAATTATACTTTTTATGTTTAGATAACAGCATCCAGTCTTGGGGTGCCTGGGTGGTTCAGTTGGTTAACTGTCAGACTCTTGATGTCAGAGTCATTAGTTCAAGCCCCATGTTGGGCTCCGTGTGGAGCCTACTTTTAAAATAATTAATTAGGGGCGCCTGGGTGGCTCAGTGGGTTAAAGCTTCTGCCTTCGGCTCAGGTCAAGTCGTGATCTCAGGGTCCTGGGATCGAGCCCTGCATCAGGCTCTCTGCTCAGCGGGGAGCCTGCTTCCCCCTCTCTCTGCCTGCCTCTCTGCCTATTTGTGATCTCTCTCTCTCTCTCTCTGTCAAATAAATAAATAAAATATTAAAGAAAAAGACTAAATAAATAAATACAAAATTTAAATAATTAATTAATTAATTAAAATTTTAAAAGAGCACCTAGTCTTTCCGGTCAGCTTCTTTTTTATTAATGAAATGGCATCATAACATGGGACCAAATATGCATGTGCCCTGATATACAGAAAGCCTATTTAATATTAAAACACATTCAATTAATTGCCATATCCATAGTTCTTCCCAAATCTGTATTATAGAAAATACAATAATTATTTTCCATTCAGTTCACTCATATTTTTGTTCCTGTACACTGTTACATTTCTTTAAAACCTCTCATAGTTTAAATATTTTTGAGAAACTATCTTTCAGTTTGGAAGGAAGTTTAGTTACTGTCAAGATAATCTTAGGCTATTAAACCCAGTTGATTCTTAGAAATTCTTCCAACTATAAAACATGAGAATTATAACCAAATTAACACATCAGATATCAGAAAGCCAAAAGTTAAGTCATTAAAAGGGAATCCAGAGAAAGAGTCAGTTGTGAAAGAACAGGAAGTGATGTACACTGCCATTTTGTAGATGAACTATTTAGAAACATAAGTACCAAACTAAACTGGAATCAACCAAACCCAGATTTAACAGCTCTCAGTATTCTAAGTGTAGCGTTGAGGTCAGCTGAAATAACCCTCAGGCAGTTTTTCCCTAATAATGAATTTATCTAACTGATAAAGAACATACTTTACCAATTTTAGAATTCCTACAAGCTATGGAAAACAGGGTTTCTTTTTAGTTGTCCTTAAGAGTATCTCTTAGTTCCAGCATGCATTTTGAAATAGAGCAAGTAGTTTACTTATATTCTGTATACATCCTTAAGTTTTGTAGCCTTTATTGACAAATCTCTGCCGGCATCTTTCCAAGACAAAAACAGTCACTCTTTGCTGAGCAGTATGCCTGTGTTTATACACACTACTATATATGAATTATCAACAACAAACCATAACATAAAGAATTAGACTTTATGGCAGAATTTTCCATGTAAGGAGAAACTCTACACACCACAACATGCAGCTTTGTGCCACAAAATAAAGATTCAAATGAGAAGTGCTGTTTAAGTCAAAATGAATTCAGATAAAAATAAAAAGGGAATAAAGAAAGAAGAATTCTACTTTCCAAGGAAAAATAAACTGATTTAACATATTATTAATGAAATATCAAAATCATGAAATAAGAAGACAAATCGAATTAATGCCTAACACTACTAATACTAACATCTTTAAATCCCGGTCTTGAAACGGGTTTCAAAATGCCAACAGACACACCAAAAAAAGCTCTGATGAACAACATTAAAGATATATGACATTCAGAAGTATTTTAAAATAAGTCACCCACTAAGCAAAGCTTAAACAAATACAACTTGTTAGTAAAATATCAAAACAACCTGTATCTGTACATATTTTAGTCTTCGTCGCTTTGTAAAAAAAAAAAAATTAATCTTAGAACATTCATTTATGAAACATTTTGAAATCACTTCATCCCTAGTAAATCTAAATACTTAAAGAAAAAAGTATGAACAGACTTCAAGACTACTCTTTGATCACAAAAAGCACTTGGCAACACACTTTCAGAATGTTAAAATTTTTATTTTTATTTACTTCTACTCTACTAAGGACAAAACCAACAAGTACTACTGTAAAGCAGATAAGATGATTTGTTTTAAATAAATTTGACATGAACCAAAAGAAGTGGAAAAGTGATTTACTGACTATATAACACAGATCCTATCACAGCATAATTAGGCAAATTAGTGTCTGTTCTCTCATTTCCTTAAGAAAAAAAGCACTCCTACAGAAAGGTTTGTAACCTAATCATTTTCAGAAAATTCCAATTCCAATGTTATACAAAATGGTATGAACTCTAAAAATTCACCGCTCAGGGAGAAATGTCCATCAGACGGCCTTTCTGTATGCATTAATCTTTCATAATTCTTCAGAAACTACTAAAGTCACAGAAAGAAAAAGGAGAGGGACAAGAAAGAGTACAAAATTATTTTATTTGAATCGTAGTGAAAACCCAACATGCTCACCAAAAAAATGTCAATCTAGTGTTTAAAAGAGAGCGAGAGAGACACCAAAACTGTTCAAACATGGCAGGGTCCCTCTCGAGAGGCCGTATCTCCCAACAATAACAACGGGAACAGATATACTTCCCAGGGACAGATCTCAGGGGAAGAATATTAAACCGGTACTGTTATCGATTTAAAACCAAAGGGAAAAGGGTAACCTTTCTAAGGAAAGCGCCATTACTTCCCTCTCCAGCTCCCCCTCCCTTCAGGGTATACACAGGCCTGTGTATGAAGAAACTGCCTTGGACTTCTGCAGCATTGCAGTAGACTAAAGGATGGGGAAGGGGGGAAGGGTAGGGGGAGAGAAACGCTTCCATCACCCCTGTAGGAGTATAGATTTCCTGAGCCGGGGTGGAAGCCACCCAGCAGGCTACCCTTCCCAAGAATACAGACACTACAAAGGAGGAGAGGGAGGAGTAGAAGGATCAGAAGGGAAAGGGACCTCGCGCCTTTAAATCGGGGTGCACATCAATCCAGTCTCCCCAAGAGAGCCACACCTTCCTCGAGACATCCCCTTCCACCACCCCTTCCGGTGACCCTCAGGAAAGAGGAATGTAATTGCTCTTGCCCCTCAAAACGGGAGGGCGCCTAGCTCACCAGCTTCTTCACCCCACCCACAGAATCACAGACCCTCCTTGTCTCCCTCCCTACCCCACCCCCACCTCCCTTCTCGGAGAGGCCAGAGTGGGCCGAATTTCCCCGCCCCCTCCATGTCTCCCTTTCCCAAAGCAGAGGTGCCCTTACCCTTTCGCCGACAGGTCTGGGGCGGAGTAGGCAGGCGCAGCCCCCTGCAGCGCTCGGGTAGCCGCTACACTGGAGGACGAGGAGTGATGAGGAGGAGGAAGAGGAGGAGGAGGAGGAGGAGGAGGAGGAGGAGGGGGCCTGGCGACCGACCGCCGCCCCCCTCCCCCCCGGAGCCCCAGCAAGCCGCCCAGCCCAAGCTCTGCGACAGGGGGCGGGGGGGGAGGGGGCGAGGGGACGACCGGGGTCGAGGAGGCGCCCTCAGAGCTTGGGCTCAGCTAAGATGGCGCGGGGAAGTGCTGGGAGCCGCCGCCGCCTCGGGGGAACCGGCCCGGGCCTCGGCCGCCTTCCGTCCTCACACAGCCGAGGCCCTCTCGTCCCCCGCCAGGGCCCCTCGGCGGGCGGGCCCACGGACAGCCCTCCGCCACCACCACCACCCCTGGGAAGGGGGCGCTCACAAAGGGAAGAGAGGCCGCGGGCCGCCGGCCGGCGGCGGGGCGGGGTCCCCAGGGGCCGGGAGGCCTCGGAGGTTCGCGGGTGCCTCGCGCTCTCGGCCCGCGAAGGGCGCAGGCAAGCGGGACCCCTCCTCTCTCCTCAGACAGGCGGCGGCACCGACTCACTATCTCTGCCACCCTCCCTCTCTCTCTCTCTCCGAGCCCTGAAGCCACAGAGCCCGGCCGCTGCCCAGGTTTCCCCCCCCCTTCCCCGACACCACTCCCCTCCTCCCGACAGTCATCCCAGTCTCTGATCTCGCGAGATTTCCTGCCTGACAGGCCCGACCCTGCGCGAGACACGACTGCGTACGCGTGCGCGCCCTCACGGGAGCGCGCGAGTGCTTGCACTGGGCGGAGTCTCCCGGTACCCTGAGTCCCAGCCTCAGTCTAGCCCGGCCGCACTCAGCTGGCGTTAACTCTTCTGCCACGCGGGCATCAGGTGCATTCACTTCTCCCTGAAATCTGCGAAAGAAGAGTTTATCAGCTCTCCTTCTCGGTTCTCACTTCCAAAACATCCACCCCCTTCCCCCCCATAATCCTGCGAATGAGAAGCTTGCCCAGGTATGTAGGATATCCAGTTCTTACACACCTTGGTTCAACTACTCCGTGGAATTCAGAGGGAAACTGGTCAGTGTCATCAGTACCTAGTTGAGTTTTTGAGGTTCTAAAAGCTTATAAGAACTTCTGGAACGGTAGTAAGAGTTGAGAATACGGATTAAACCACCCTGTACGTTAGTAATGGTAGGAAAGAGACAAATTCTTGAGAAGTTTTAGTGTATGTCTTTAGTAGGTTGAGTGACGGCAAGTTTTGGAAACAGGAGCAGCAAACAAACTAAAGAGTCCTATAAGTCCTAACGCGGGAAAGAGAGCTTCTAAATTTTTTGGTGGTGAAAACTTTTGTTTAGAGAAAACTCCTGCAGTGGACTATAAAGAGAGCAATTTTATTTAGGAACCAAAAAGTGTGCCTCAAGTGCAGTTATAAAAAAGTCTTGCTTCTTCAACTGGTAAGCAGTGAGATAAAGAGATCTGTTGTATGAGACTTATGAGTAAAAGCGTACTCCAGAACAATTGGAAGTTACAGTAAACTAGGGAAGTAAGCTGGCTATGGTCAGAGAAACAAGATATCCACTTCAGTGGGTTATACATATAATTTGTTATAAATACGCTTTCTCATAGTAAGGGGTTTTGCTCCGTCAGTCAGTCCTCTTTTCACCTATATTGTCAACTACTCTCAAGTGGCAACTTCCCCTCAGCATAAAAACATGCCCTAGTTTCTTTGGAGGGAAAAGAAGGATTATGATCTTCATCTCTCCTCCCCTTCAAAGCCAAGCTTCTTGGAAAAGTTGTCTGTCTTCCCGCCTCCACTGAAACTGATCTTACAAAGGTCAAGCAGTGACCTCCTACTTGCTGTGTCTAGTGGAGTCATTTTAATCCTTCTTGACATCTGCAATATTTGACATACTTGATACTCCTTCCATCTTGAAACTGTGTTCCCCCTTGGCTTTTCACCACCACTCAAAACCAATTTTCCTTCTACCTTCTTGTCCTTGGAGTCTCTCTTCCTCCATCCACGCCTCAAATGATGCCCTTCCAATCCTGATCCCTTCTTCTGAAAGTTACAGCAAGAATGTCCTCTTCTAGTTATTTCATACATTTAGGAATGCAAAGAGACTCAGGCTTTCCTATAATATTTATTCTTAATTTTCTATGGAAAATTTCAAACATACACAACAGGAATGGGATATAATAGTAAATTCCCATGTGTCCATCACCGAGCTCTAACTATTATCAACATCTTATCATTCTTGTTTCACTTATTCTCCCACATCCTTCCCCCCACGTATTTTTTTTTTAAGATTTTATTTATTTATTTGACAGAGAGGAGAGAGATCACAAGTAGGCAGAGAGGCAAGCAGAGAGAGAGGGGGAAGCAGGCTCCCCGCTGAGCAGAGAGCCCGATATGGGGCTCGATCCCAGGACCCCGAGATCATGACCTGAGCCGAAGGCAGAGGCCTTAACCCACTGAGCCATCCAGGCACCCCCCTCCCACGTATTTTTTGTAAGATTTATTTATTTATGAGAGGCAGAGAGAAATAAGAGAGAGTGAGCACAGAGGCATGGGGGCAGGGCACAAGGGAGAAAATCTAGAGTAGACACCTCACTGAGAGTAGAACTCCATGCTGCACTCAATCCCACCACCCCGATGTGGGGGCCCCAGCCAAAATCGGGAGCCAGAAGCTTACCCCACTGAGCCACCCAGCCGCCGCCTGCCCCCAAGTGTATTTTTAAGTAAATCTCTAGTAAACCATCATAACATTTTACCCGAAAATACTTCAATATGTGTCTCTGAGAAATGCTTTGATTTAACATAACCAGAATATCATTTTTTTAAAGACTTGCTTTTTTTTTTAAGATTTTATTTATTTATTTGACAGAGAGATCACAAGTAGGCAGAGAGGCAGGCAGAGAGAGAGGGGGAAGCAGGCTCCCCGCCGAGCAGAGAGCCTGATGCAGGGCTTGATCCCAGGACCCTGAAATCATGACCTGAGACGAAAGCAGAGGCTTTAACCCACTGAGCCACCCAAGCGCCCCTAACCACAATATCATTATCACACCTTTACAATAATTTCTTAATATTTAATACCCAATCCATATTCGGTTTTCCCTAAAGTTTCCAAAATATCATTTTACAGTCCATTTGTCTGAACCAGGATCTGAAGTTCTACACTTCCCATTTGATTAATAGATATGTCTCTTGTATCGCTTTTCTTTTTTTTTTTAAGATTTTATTTATTTTTATTTGACAGAGAGAGAGATCACAAGTAGGCAGAGAGACAGGCGGAGAGAGAGGGGGAAGCAGACTCCCCGCTGAGCAGAGAGCCCGATGCGGGGCTCGATCCCAGGACCACCGTGACCTGAGCCGAAGGCAGAGGCTTAACCCACTGAGCCACCCAGGCGTCCCTCTTATGTCACTTTTCATGTACAACAGTTTCCCCTTCCTTTTTTGTTCCTTCCTTTCTTTTCTTCCTTTTTTCTTTCCTTTTTTTTTTTTTTTAAGATTTTTATTTATTTATTTGACAGAGAGAAAGAGATCACAAGCCGGCAGAGAGGCAGGCGGAGGGGGAAGCAGGCTCCCCGATGAGCAGAGAGCCTGATGCGGGGCTCGATCCCACCACCCCGAGATGATGAGCTGAGCCAAAGGCAGAGGCTTAACCCACTGAGCCACCCAGGTGCCCCTTTCTTTCCTTTTTTTTTTTTTTAAGATTTTATTTATTCATTTGAGAGAGAGAGAGTGGGAGGGAGAAAGAATCTGAAGCAGACTCCATGCTGAGCATAGAGCCTGACGCAGGGCTGGATACATGACCTTGAGATCACAACCTGAGCCAAAACCAAGAGTCAGACGCTCAACTGACTGAGCCACCCAGAAGCCCCTTTTTCCTTTCCTTTCCTTTTGTGTCTAAGAAATAGATTATAGATTTTGTAGCATTTTCCACATCTGGACTTGCCAATTGCATCCTCACAATGTCATTTCATATTTGCTTCATTGCCCATATTTTTTATAAACTGGTAGCTAAATCTAAAGGTTTGCTCTTGTATAGGTAGTGTTTCTTTTCATAATAATCTGTGTCTGCTACTACCTCATTCTCCCTCTTAACACCACCTCTACCATAAATTGTAGCTCTACCCCTCTTGGATTCCCCAGCACGTGCCGTATCTTAAGAGACCCTGGCTATCTTTTTAAAAAATTGTTATTCCAGATATCTACCTATGATCTGGTACTAAGAGGCCTCCCTCCTCAAATTCCTCAAATTTCACACACACAACACACCCATGCATACATACAGATGGGCTTATCCTGTCAAATTTGTTCAACAGTAAAGTATCATTGGTTGATACTGCAAAACATATCAATTACTTAATTTCTGAAATTGTATCCAAATAAGAAAATTACACTCATCGATGTTAGGAAAATAACTTAATTGTTAGAACAATTGCAGATTTCACACCTTCTGTGATTTAACTCCTGAACATTTCTCTGATTCACCCTTTCTTCATCCCCACTGCCTCTGCTATGGTGGTTCGTACTGTTTCTAACCTGGGGTACTGTAATTGCCTTCCAACTACTCTCCTCACCCCCATTCTCTATCCTGAAGTGAATGGTTTTAATCTTCCTAAAATGCAATTTCTAAAAGCCGAATGTGTCATTTCTTTGCTTAAAACTCTTCCATGGTGAAAACAAAACAAAACAAAAAACAAAACAATTCTTCCGTGGGTCCCCAAAACCCTCCAAATAAAATCCAGACAGAACCCCTGCATACCTCTCTAACTTTATTTATGATGTTCCCACCATCCTGAACTATTATTTACTCTTCCGCTAACTGCTAATATGTTGTCTTCGGGATGTGGCACTGCACTCCTCTGCCTGAAAGGCCTTCTCTAGTTGGCTAATATCCTTCAAGATTTAGCTCACATGTCACCTCCATGAAAGACTTTCTCAGATCTCAATTAGGTATTCTTTGAGCCTACAAATTGGGGTCAGAAAGCTGTGGAGTGAGGGACACCTGGCTGGCTCAGTCAGTAGGGCACACCACTCTTGGTCTTGGGGTCCTCAGTTCAAGCCCCATGTTGGGTGTAGAGATTACTTGAAATAAACATTTTTTTAAAAAAAGAAAGCACAGGGGCGCCTGGGTGGCTCAGTGGGTTAAGGCCTCTGCCTTCGGCTCAGGTCATGATCTCAGGGGCCTGGGATCGAGCCCCGAGTCGGGCTCTCTGCTCAGCAGGGAGCCTGCTTCCCCCCCCCTCTCTCTGCCTGCCTCTCTGCCTACTTGTGATCTCTCTCTCTGTCAAATAAATAAATAAAATCTTTAAAAAAAAAAAACCCTATTGAATTCCTACTGTATGTTAGGCTTAAGTAGAATACGGAAGGGGCAAATGGAACCAGTGTTTATAGAATGACTCTATGCCGAGAACTGTATGAAGCAGTGCTTTACATTCATTATCCCCTTAATCTTTCCAACAACTCTGAAAAAAGGATGATGATGCTGATGCTGATGATGATGACTCCCAACAGAGAGGAAGAAAGTGCAAAAAGATTAAGTAACTTTGTGCAGTTCAGCATGGAGAACTAAAATTACAGTTCAGGTTCTATATGAATTTTAAGCTTTTTTTAATTTTAAGCTTTTTTCCCCCACTGCTTATTGGTTCCCTGTCTCAAATCCCTCCCCATACTAGGAACTAAAAATCCTATTAGGGGGTGCCTCAGTGGCTCAGTCGATTAAGTGTCCGACTCTTGATTTCAGCTTGGTCATGATCTCAGGGTCCTGAGATCAAGCCCGTGTCAGGCCCCACACTGGGCATGGAGCCTGCTTAAGATTCTTACTCTCTCTCTCTCCCTCTCCCTCTGCCCCTCCCCCCCCCCAAAGAATCCTATTAGAGAGATTAGATCTACATGCACAAAACATTTAAATAACAGGGGCTCCTGGGTGGCTCAGGTGGGGAAGCATCTGCCTTTGGCTCAGGTCATGATCTCCAGGTCCTAGAATCAAGCCCCACGTCAGGCTCCCTGCTCAACAAGGAGTCTACTTCTCCCTCTCCCTCTGCCTCTCCCCCTGCTTGTGCTCTCTCTGTCTCTGTCTCTCTCAAATGAATAAACAAAATCTTTTTTAAAAAATTTAAATAAAAATGCAAAACTACCTATTAGCAAATGATGCAGAGAATCAGACCTTAATTTATACTTTTCTGGGCCTCTATTTCCTATCTAAGCACAATAAACTAAAACGATTCTGGATTCCTTTTAGTTCAAAAATCTATTTAGTTCAAAAATTACAGGAATGATGCAAATAACATGCACAGATAACTTGAATTCCAAAATGTGTGTGTGTGTGTGTGTGTGTGTGTGCACGTGCATTTAGAAACAAAGAAGAAATGCTTCTTTGGGTGTTTTATCTGACTCCTGCTCAAATATGGGGGAACTGCATTGGTCATGATAATATCTCCATCCAACTTTAGCGTATATATTTTTTGCAATTACATTGTGATTATTACGGAAACCTCTATCTCCCTACAGTAGAAGGCAGAAACCATTGAAGCCAAGTGCATGACAGGGTAGTTAGTAAGGAGGATGTGTCTTAGAATTTTCATTGTAGAAACCAGGGGTGGGGCACTCCATGAAAATGATAAAATGACAAATAAATAAATCAGTACGTGACTGGCAGCCCATTCAGTGCATCCTGGGCTATCAGTTCACCCACAGATTTTTGACTTCAGGCCCCCAGACCAACCAACTAAGGCAGGTTTAAGCCTAGTTGTCATACCTTACCCAGACATGTCTACCTAAGGCTGTCTCAGGTAAGTATGGCTTCCACAGGCTGGAAAATAAAGCTCATCGTATGCAAAGTTGTTCCTTGAGCTCTGCACTCGCACATAATCAGGTTCATTCTTGTGAACATCTTTGGAAAGTTCCCTGCATGTGGAGGCAGCAGATTCGTCCACTTTAACCCACGGGAACAGATAAATGCTGCACCAACGTACCCTAAGGAGAGTAGAATACAGTTCAGCTCAATAACGTTGTGACCTAGAAACCTTTTCAGTCTCAGGTATCTATCAGCTAAGCATCTGCAGCAAGCCATGAATAAGTCAAAGCAGCTGCTCCAGAGTCTAAAAGAAGTCCAAGTCTGAAGATATCAAGCAGAGGATGAGACGGCCCTACAGCAGCAGGCACTGGCCGTGGAGTCCTGCCTCCATCACTTCCCGGTGTTCGTCGCTGTGCTCCTTGGCATCAGTGTCATAACCAGGCTGAGGGTTCCTTTCCTTATCTGCAAAGTGGGGTTAACATCACCTTCCTCGAGGGCGCCTGGCTGGCTCAGTCAGTAGAATGTGTGCAACTCTTGATCTCAGGGTCGTGAGTTCAAGCCCCATGTTGGGTGTAGAGGTTGTCTAAAAATAATAAAATCTTGGGACGCCTGGGTGGCTTAGTGGGTCAAACATCTGCCTTCAGCTCAGGTCATGATCCCAGGGTCCTGGGATCAAGCCCTGCATCGGGCTCCTTGCTCAGCAAGGAGCCTGCTTCTCCTTCCGCCTGCTCCTCCCCCTGCTTGTGCCCTCTCTCTCCCTGATAAATAAATGAAATCTTTTTAAAATTAACAATACCTTTTAAAAATTGTTTAAATTTTTTTGATGGAATGTTCATTTCATATGACTAATTTCATGGATTTTTTTTTGACTGTTAGAATACTTATTTGACTCACTAGATTGTTGCTGGAAATGACAGATATTAGCTGTTGTCTTAAATATTGTCTACTGTATTTAACACTTTTATATACAACAAACAGCGTTTTCATTTCACTGTGCCTGCAGTAAATTGCAATCACCATTCATCGTTGAATGTGCACTAGACCCTCTTCCCCCTTTCTCTTTACTAGTTGTAGTACTCACTTCTGTAGTGCACTGAATTCTGCCTCAGTAATATGCCTTCATTTAAAATTTAAATATTTTCCCGTATTTTTTTAATCTAGAAAATCATTAAAATTAAAATAGTGCGTATCTCAGTTGATGATTGTGATTTGTATAAGTATCACTGTAACTTGTGCTGTCTACCTAGGTGTACTTGAACTTGTGTTAGCCACATAAAATATCCAAGTAAACACATCGTGATGTTATTTCAGTGCATGGAAGAAAATCATCTGAACCGAATCAGTCTGTCGATACTGCCTAGATTGGTGAAGTGTTTATCTGTAATCCTAGAACTAATGTACGTTCCTGTCCAAGCATTACAGTACAACAACATCCTATGCGATGCAAGTTAAAGTGAATTGTAGTTCTACAAAAACAATAAAGTTGTGTTTAATGGGGAAAAAAGGGGGGGGGCGCCTCGGTGGCTCAGTGGGTTAAAGCTTCTGCTTCGGCTCAGGTCATGATCTCAGGGTCCTGGGTCAGGGTCCTGGGATCGAGCCCCGCATCGGGCTCTTTGCTCAGCGGGGAGCCTGCTTCCCCCTCTCTCTCTGCCTGCCTCTGCCTACTTGTGATCTCTCTCTCTGTCAAATAAATAAATAAAATCTTTAAAAAAAAATAACAATAATAATAAAATCTTTAAAAACAAATGAATATATAAATAAATATTATATTCCTCAGAGGTATTTAGGATTAAATATAACATGTAAAGTGCCTACCCCACTTAAAGTGTTAGCTCTGTTTTGTGGGGGTGTTTTTCCTCAAAGAGATCAGATTTTATTGGGAGAAAGAGGCGAGTGAGCAGACGAAGTATTGTATTGCAAATGCTACAGCAGGAGTGAGCTCAGGATGCTTTGGGAGCACATGAAAGCTCTCCCAATCCAGCCCCCAGATGGGGGAGTCAGTCAGGAAAGGCTTCCTAGAGGAGGTGGTATCAGTGTTGTACTTCTACCCTTCCCACGGAGGTTGAAGTGCAAATTATTTAAATATGTAATGTCTAGGGGCACCTGGGTAGCTCAGATGGTTAAGCTCCTGCTTTCAGCTCAGGTGATGGTCTACAGGTCCTGGGATAGAACCCCATGTCCGACTCCCAGCTTAGCGGGGAGTCTGTTTCTCTCTCTCCCTCTCCCCCTGCTTGTTTCTTTCTCTCTCTCTCTCTCTCTCTCTCTCTCTCTCTCAAATGAATAAAATCTTTAAAAACTTAAAATTAAAAATATGTAATGTCTAAATGGGAGATATAATAAGAATTTATTTGATTACTTTCAGTTTTGTACTACAAAACATATTTCTGTGACTAGAGGTAGAGATGAAAAGAAAAAAAAATTGGAGAGACAAAGATACAATTTGCATGAACCTGGTAAGTAGGAGTATGGTTAGGAATCGGATGTTCACTAGAATTCTGGAAATTAAGAATTAGAAGGTTGAACGCAATCTGATAGGTGACTATGCTTTGGATCTCTCTTAAAGGGTAATGTAGTTAGATTTTTTGAAGTAACAAACAAGACACATTTTGAACTGTGTGCATTAGGTTGTTTATTTCAAGTGTTAGCTCTTATGTGTACGTGTAAGGATGTAAATATTCATCCCACTGATCTGACGCCACCCTCTGGCAGGCACCCCATGATCAGTGCATCATGATTGTCTGAGACATCTGTGAATGTGGGAAGGGTTGGGCAGCATGTTTGTGGACTGAGAGGTTTTTGGAATTTATCCTCAGGACCAATTGGTGATTTTGTCATGCCCTTCTCTGGCTGACATCTGCCAGGATTCAAAAAAAAAAATAAAAAAGGACAAAAAATAAAAAAGACACTACACTAATTCCTACCAGAGTTGTGCCACATGGGATATGAAACAAACAGCTGGCAATCGAAACATAAAATAAGTTGCTATTTTACTGGCCTGGGATTGTCTTTGGGTCTCCTCTTTAGCCTTATCTTTACTAGGTAGTAATACTATACTAGTAAAAGTCTTTGGGTTGAAAGTGACTATTTAGATCAGCATAATGGGAAAAAAAAAAAAAAAGGAAATTAATTAGACCCTGTAACAGAAAAGTCCAGTGCCTCAGGAATTAAGAGAATTTTTTTGGGTATCTGACTCCCCTTTTGCTGTCTCTCCACGTACCCATCCCCGGCTCCCAATTGCTTGGCTATATTTCTCTATAGACTGGACTTTATTCTAAGATTGTCTGTGTTTTGTGGGGAGTAGAAATGGCGGTTCAGGTGCTTTCCACTGCTGCCACCTAGTTCAATATACCCCAGCACTGAATGCTGCTGTTGCTGCTGTCTACACACAGGAAATGAATCAAGGAATTGTTTTTATTTTTAAACGGGCTCCGTGCCCAATGTGGGACTTAAACTCACAACCCTGAGATCAAGAGTCACATGCTCTGACTAAGCCAACCGGGCGCCCCAAATCAAGTTTCCTAATATTGGTTTTAATCAGATGCCTCCTTTACCGATACGTTGTGTTCTGATCGCTAGTGACAGGAGCCTCTGTCCCAAAGTTCAGGTTCATACATCCACTTAAACTTGCCTGCCATGTGATGTTTCCTACACAACCTGCTGTCTCCCACCTTCTGCCGAAACCCCCGAGCAGGGGGTCTAGTCTAGTTATCAAATGGCACCATATACATGGTTATTATGAAGTTCATCCTTTCTCCTCCTCATAAATATTCTCAATACTGAAATGTCACAATATGGCAACTGTGAAACGGAAGGCATTTGGGACTCTGTGAGGATGCATAGATCAGAATTGGGGGCTTGTGGACCATAAACACGTTTCCATGAGAGGTTTAAGCAGAATTCATGTAGATCATACAAAGATGGACTTCCATCTTAGTTTATTTCATGCCACAGAAGGATGCCGGGCCAGGGCAGCGGGCAGAATGGAGTGGGAGGAATGGCCACAGAAGTTCAGATTTACATTGTCCCAGTTTACTGACCGCAAAGGCAAAGGAAAGCTTCTCACTCTCTCATAAGAGTATACAAAACACAGGGGCGCCTGGGTGGCTCAGTGGGTTAAAGCCCCTGCCTTTGGCTCAGGTCATGATCTCAGGGTCCTGGGATCGAGCCCCGTGCATCAGGCTCTTTGCTCAATGGGGAGTCTGCTTCCCCCTCTCTCTCTGCCTGCCTCTCTGCCAACTTGTGATCTCTCTCTCTGTCAAATGAATAAATAAAATCTTAAAAAAAAAAAAGATTGATGTAGATGGAAGGGAATACATGGAAAGGAATTTCCCCCAAAGGAATGTAGGGTACTTTTTGCCAGAAGAAGAGGGAGCGATTCTGGACAGACAAAAACAACAGATGTTCACTACAAGTAGACTAGAACTGCTCTTGAGGCCAAATGATACGGTTTTGTGGGAATGCTAGCTAGAGTAGAATGTATTAACACAACCTGTGCTCAGGTAAAAGAAAACAACCATCACCCGGATACAATAGAACTTTCATAGATTGATGAGGTCTCCTGACCTTTACCGTAGCTCTGAGAAATGGGCAGGGCAAGCTCCCTTTGCAGAATGTATTTTTGAGACTCCAGCAACACAGAGAAGCACAGCAGAAGAAAAAAACCGTTCCTACGATGGGACCAGGTATAAATCTGGTATGTATGCTATCTGGGGAGGGAGGCGCCTTCCAGGCATTCTCGAAGCCTTAGCCAATCCTGAAAATATCTGGCACGTGCAGGAGCCCAGAAGATGCCCATCAGCCAGGCATAGAGTGCCAAGGTGACAGCAAGTTCCTGGGAACTCCAGCATCTGCGTGCATCTTTTCCTAGGGTTTCCTATCACACTAGCCTTTGGAGTTGCTTCTACAGAATAGCTGAGTGTTCTTACAAATACTCAAGGATAACAGTTTTTATTCACGCACTTTTTTTTTTTTAAGCTCTATGCTCAGCATGAGGCTTGAACTCACAACCCTGAGATCAGGAGTCGCGTGCTCTTCCTACTGAGCGAGCCAGGCGCCCCTAGTCCCTCAGTCTTATTTCCCTCTCCCACACCTAAATGAATTTCTGACATATAGATGACTCATGAGAAATGTTTATGGAATAGTGAATTGATAGATAGCAATTTATGGGATGTCATTCATGTGCCTTATGCTGGGCTCTGTGGATATACAGATGAATAAGGTACCATTACTATTCTTGAGATCACAGCCTAATGGGAAAGATCAACACATAAACAGTTCTAAATTATTTAGGGCTCTTTGGTTGCAAGTGGCAGAGAATCAGACCCAAAGTAGTTTAAGAAAAATGAGAATATTTTGGCTCACACAAACTAAAAAGCCCGGAGTGAAGTCTGGCTTCAGGCAAAGTTAGTTCCATGCTCATAAATGCTCTGGTTTGTCTTCAGGACTCCCGCTGTGTTGACTCAACTACCCTGATCCAAATGGCATTGTGGCCAAATATAACAAAATTAATCATTTTATTTTATTATTATATTTTTAAATTTGACAGAGAGAGTGTGCACAAGCAGGGGGAGCGGCAGAGGGAGAGGGAGAAGCAGGCTCCCCACTGAGCAGGGAGCCCAACATGGGGTTCGATCCCAGGACCCTGGGATCATGACCTGTGCCGAAGACAGACGCTTAACGACTGAGCCGCCCAGGCACCCCAAAATCAACCTTTTAAAGTGTACAGTTCAGTGGCTTTAGGTATATACTCACACTGTTGTGCAACCATCACTGCGGTCCATCTCCAGAACTTTTTTCATCTTCCAAATGGAAACGCTGTACCTGTTTTTTTTGAACTGCTTTTTTAAGTAGGCTCCACGGCCCCCAGCGCAGAGCCCAACGCAGAGCCCAAATTCATAGCCATGAGATCAGGACCTGAGCTGAGACCAAGAATCGGATGCTCAACCGACCGAGCCACCCAGGTGCCTCAAACTCTGTACTCGTTCAACAACCATTTCCCATCCCGCCTCCACCCGCCCAGCCCCTGCTAGTCTCCATTGTACTTTCTGTCTCTATGAATTTGTCTACTCTGAGAACCTTACATAAGAAGACTCACACAGCATCTGTCCCTTCGTGACTTATTTCACTTAGCATAATGTCTCCGAGGTTCATCCATTTCATTCCTTTTTAAGGCTGAATGAGATTCCATTGCATGTACAGACCGCATTTTGTTTAGGCATTCGTCTTCCAATGAGCATTTGGGATGTTTCCACCTTTTGCTACTGTGAATGCTGCTGCTATGAACACGGGTGTATCTGTTGAAGTTCCGGTTTTCCATTTTTTGGAGGTGTACAGGAGTTGAGCTTCTGAGGAACAGAAGAAATGGCAACTTTATTAAAAGGCTGTGTGAAGGGGCGCCTGGGTGGCTCAGTGGGTTAAAGCCTCTGCCTTCGGCTCAGGTCATGATCTCAGGGTCCTGGGATCGAGCCCCGTGCATCGGGCTCTCTGCTCAATGGGGAGTCTGCTTCCCCCTCTCCCTCTGCCTGCCTCTCTGCCTGCTTGTGATCTCTCTCTGTCAAGTAAATAAATAAAAATCTTAAAAAAAAAAAAAGGCTGTGTGAAGTTCTCATAGTCCCATGCCGCTTCTGGCTTCAGTCACTCCCACTCTCCGGCCAGACCATAGAGTCAGCCCTTCCCGCTGAGGACAACCATGAATACGGAGGTTTTCCCCATCACCGTCCCTGGCCACAACATTCTCCTTTGGAATTGGAGAATGCACTGAGAAAGCCGGCTTTCCTCCCAGATCAGCTGCTTTGAATGATAAGGGGAGCCTAGGACTGAGAAACTTCGGTTCCCTGGGAGGGAACATGCCAGCTGTGAAAAGCCCGCAGTTGTAAATTGTCAGATGGTGACTGCCTGTGAAACCTGTAGAGACTCCTGACAGCTCAGCTGAGAACCTAATTACCAGTTACAAAGAGAGACAGGAAAAACGTGTTGTCAGAGAGCTCCCGGTCGGAGAGAATGAGGTACAGTGTCCTGCCCCATCATCAACCTCCTCCTTGTTTCAACTAGAGCACAGCACATTAGTATAATTGATATTACACATGTTTATTATCTGGAACAAAGGAACCATGTCAGACCACAGCCCTGTGTCAGCTGAGTCTTCGGTAATCACATAAATTGAACAGTAGCATTTCATCTGATGGTACAAGCACTTCCGCTAGTCTCAGTGCCAAGGATAATACCAAGCCATACTTGACTATTCTCCGAGAATTTACACAAACTTCAAACAGTCCTCCTCCTTTCCTGGAGTGAAGAGGAGCAGTGATCCTTTGTTCTGGTGAATCCTAGAGAGCGATAATACTTAAAGTCATAGTCAATCAGCAACCCAGAATCTCACCTTCCTAGGAAAATAAATTTGTGTCAACCATGTGGCAGAGACAATGTGGGGAAACCAGTGGTCTTCACCAAGAATCCTTACATGGGGGAAATTAACATTAGAGTATTCACATGTTAGTTTTTACAAAGTCTTGGTCCTCCCTCTAGTCTTGCAAAACACTCACACTTCCCATTTGTATTTCCTTCTTCAATTGTATCAGCAGCACCTGAGCAAGGATGCTAACTTTCTCAACGGGAAATTCTTTTTTCAGATTCTTGAAAATAAGGACCCACTACCTACAGCAGCAGGAGATGGGAGGAAAGAGACTTAACATGTATTGGGCACACCTGTTATATTCTGGATACTGTGTTTTACCACTAATTTAATCTATAAACCAACTGGCAATGTAGATACTATTATAGACAACTTCAGATGCCATACCTGGAGCTCAGAGAGGTTAGGTGAATTGCCCAAAAGGACACAGCTAGTAAATGACAGAGGAGATTTAAAAAAAATTTTTTTTTAATAATTTATTTATTTTTTTTAGTAGTCTCTACACCCAAGGTGGGGATTGAACTTGCAACTCTGAGATCGAGAGTCACATGCTCTTCCTACTGAGACAGCCAGGCACAGTTAAAAGTTTTTTAATTTTTTTTTTTTTTTTCAGGACAGGGCTTGGAACCCACTTCTTTCTGGCTCCAAAGCCTGTGTTCTTTGTCATGCATTATACCAACCTCAGAAGAGAAGAAATTAAAGTGATTCCCAAGAGATAAAGCTGATAAAATCAGCCACTCTGAACTTCTAGTGCATTCGATTTTCTTATAAACCTATGGATTCAAATTTCCTGGTTAAACACAAGGCATTCAGCAAAACATGCCATCAGATTCAAAGCTGCTACAGAGAATAGGGAAGTGGGATGGAAAATGGGAGGAAGGAAGGGAGAAGTGGAAGAAGAAAGAAAGACCCAGAAGGGAATACACCTGGGAAATGCAATGGGGTAGCTGGAGGTTGTTCTCAGAGGCCTTCCACCTACACCCGAAGCACGGTGCAGAAGCTGATACTCCTTTTTTGCTCCATTCACCATTTAGTCTCTCTTTTTCTATAAAAGGATTAGCAGGGTGGGCTCAGTGGGAAAGGAGGCCCCTGTGGGATCCTGTTACCAGCCATCTGTGTTCTGTTCTTTACTTTCGAACAAGACGGCTCCGAAACTCTGAACTGGGGAGGGAGTTGGAGCTGCATACAGATCAGCAGAGCTGTTGGTAACAGCTCTGACGCCTGCAGGATGAGTCAACCCTCTGTGCGGGGCAGAGTCAGCTGTGGTCCCCTGGAGCCTCCTACTCGAGGGACAAAATCAGAGATGGGGAGAAGGGTCAAGATCCTTGATCTCGGGCAGGAATTCAGGCTGGAAGGATAGAGAGGGGCTCCTGAGTCAGGGTTCTGGCTGGTGATGGGGGAGGGATTAAAGGTGACAGTGAGGGAAACAGAGTCCTTTATGGACTTCAGCTGCTCCACGAAAGGAATACGCCGTCTGGAGGACGGCAGTCAGCAAAAGCCATATGGCTGTGTCACCAGGAATTCAGCCTCAACACAAATATCCCTCACTCCCCCGGTGAATTTTACCCAGGTACAAGCATCTCCTGCTGTTCCCTCACTTTCAGAGAAAACCGAAGACTCTTCCTGTCCTTACGCAGCGCCATTAATACTTAAGAATACTTGCGGGGCGACTGGGGGGCTCAGTGGGTTAAAGCCTCTGCCTTCGGCTCAGGTCATGATCTCAGGGTCCTGGGATCGAGCCCCGCATCGGGCTCCCTGCTCAGCAGGGAGCCTGCTTCCCCCTCTCTCTCTGCCTGCCTCTCTGCCTGCTTGTGATCTCTCTCTCTGTCAAATGAATAAATAAAATCTTTTAAAAAATACTTAAGAATATTCT
The DNA here is from genome assembly GCA_028534135.1 of Potos flavus. NCBI lineage: Eukaryota > Metazoa > Chordata > Mammalia > Carnivora > Procyonidae > Potos > Potos flavus. Next base: position 37,441,048 of record CM052891.1, on the reverse strand, counting down.
CGTGCTGAACAGTTGCCACCTTCCGACCTCTCCCCCGGTTACTCATTCAGATCTCTTAAGTGCATGCGATGAGGAGGAGGAAGCTGCTTAGGCATCATGCCAGGAGGCATCTGGATTTACCCTCCACCTCCAAACAACCCCAGGCTTCCTCCGAGAGTTTTTCTTTCAGCTGGCTCCTTATCACTCACCAATGAATAGCCTCCAGAGTTTGGCTTCCTGTTGTCATGGCAACCGAGGAGCGCTGGTCCAAGCTGCCAATAAAGGCATCTGCAAGAGCTCCCTGAACTCGGACTCGTTCAAAAACAATAGGACGTATAATCGCCGCGCTCCCCACCGCGCTACGTACACACCTTCCGCTGTCGGTTTTACGAAGAGATTTCGTTCTTAGAACAGCGAAGAAAGCGGCTGTTTTGCCCCAGAGGAAAGGTTCTCGTGTTTGAGTGCAATCCCTTCTTTACACACTAGCCTAGGAATCTAGCCAGCCTACCAGGTATCAGCATCTCTCAGGGCTCCTGGAGTTTACAAAATACCACTTATGTGCCCTTGTACTTCCTTTTTCTAAGCCTCTAGGAAGAATCTGGGCATTTGGTATTTCAGGGCTATACTGTTGGCCAGTTTCGAACAAAGAGTGAGAAGACTCCTGATAGTCTCATATATAATATGTGTGAAAGTACTGTGTACCCTGAATAGGAACGTTCAAATATTCATATTAACTACTATTCCCTGTCCACAAAACCCTTTAGCTCAAGGCCATGGGAGTTAAGCTCATGGATTCTGATATCAAAATTCCTGTTTTGAATCCCTTCTTTACCCTCTTGTTTGCACTTTCGGTGAGGCCGTCTCTGTTTCACTTTTCCCTTCATGAAAGGGTGAAGATAATAGTATCCACTTCAGAGGGCTTTCATGAGGATTAAATAAAATATGTAAGGTACTTAGATCAGTTCCTGGTTTTACATATCAAGGGTGCGTCTAGATAAGCACGTTACAAGATTTTGCAGGCCAGGGGCGCCTGGGTGGCTCAGTGGGTTAAAGTCTCTGCCTTCGGCTCAAGTCATGATCTCAGGGTCCTGGTTTCGAGCCCCGCATCGGGCTCCCTGCTCAGCGGGGAGCCTGCTTCTCCATCTCCCTCTGCCTGCTGCTCTGCCTGCTTGTGCTCTCTCTCTCTCCATCTCTCTGTCAAATAAAAAAATAAAATCTTAAAAAAAAAAGAGTTCACAGGCTGATATCCACCTGGTAGAGATAGACAAACCAATAATTATAGATAACATGACACATGCTTCTCTAAATAAAGAGAACAGACAGAGAAGGGGGCCAGAAATCCAACCCTGAAGGATGCCTGGGATGATTTCCTAAATCAGAGAGATGATTTATTAGTTAGGCACTCTGCATTGCAAAGGACAACTCACTCCATTTATCCCAATAATTCTCTTTTAAAGGTATTTGCCATGGAAATCCAGGTCAAGGAACAGCCCCAAAGAGCAAGAGATAGCATTTGATGCTGTCCTTAGCTCGATCCTCAGCATGACTTAGCTATTCTCCTCCTGGCACAGCCTCTTTCACCAATACCAACTGGTTCCTCCTCCTTTGCTTTGTATCGATGTTCTCGTCCTCATCGTTCCTATTTCCTCAGAGCTATAGCTTGCCTCAACCCCTCAGGACTCTAAGTTTATCTCATGGCCTCTCTCTTTACGCATCCTTTTAGTTCTTGTTCTCGTCCTTCATAGTCTTACACTTTCCTTTTTCTAAGTCAAATTTTAGAGAGTGAGATAGAATTTGATCAGCCTACTCCTTTGTTGGTTCCAGTTATGTTCTAAGTTAAGGGCCGGGTTCTGGATTGTCTACTGTTGTCTCGGATGCCAATTCCGGTCCAGTCAGCTAAGGCAGGGGTACCTCCACGAACTATACGAGAACCGTGTCTACGTAGGGCTGCCTCTTCCACAGACGCTGTGGGTGGGAAGGTTTCTCTTAGGAAGGAAATATGGACATAGCGGTCACGACGTCGGGTTTAGAACAGTAAGAAGTAACAATGTATACAAAGAGCATGGAAAAGAGTAGTGCAGTGGAATCGATCGAACGCATTTATTGAAGCATTGTTTTTTCTTAAGATTTTATTTATTTGGGGCGCCTGGGCGGCTCAGTCGTTAAGCGTCTGCCTTCGGCTCAGGTCATGATCCCAGGGTCCTGGGATCGAGTCCCGCATCGGGCTCCCTGCTCAGCGGGGAGCCTGCTTCTCCCTCTCCCGCTCTCCCTGCTTGTGTCTCTCTATGAAATAAATAAATAGATAGATAGATAAAAAGATTTATTTATTTATTTGACACAGAGAGAGAGAGAGAGAGAGAGAGAGAGAGCACAAGCA
>CM052891.1:37341931-37438192 GCA_028534135.1 Potos flavus | reverse complement strand
TTTTTTTAAAGGTTTTATTTGTTTATTTGACAGAGAGAGAGAGAGAGATCACAAGTAGGCAGAGAAGCAGGCAGAGGGAGAGGAGGAAGCAGGCTCCCCGCTGAGCAGAGAGCCCGATGTGGGGCTCGATCCCAGGACCCTGAGATCATGACCTGAGTCGAAGGCAGAGGCTTAACGCACTGAGCCACCCAGGCGCCCCAAGAGTTAAGCGATTGGACCAAGGTTTCAGAGTCAGGATTGAAATAATGACTGAAATCTGAATATTTTTAATTACACTAGGTTAATGACAGGAGAAACAGCTTCTTGTTTAGAGTTATTTAGAATAACAGTTCCCAAGGTGACTATTATCAGTCTTGCTCAACTTGGTTCTTTGGCCATCATCCACTTTTTTTTTTTTCCCCCCAGATTAAGCCCTCCAACACTAATATAAAAGTCAGTATGATTTAGAACCAAATACAGGTGGGCAGAGCTTTTGGATCTAAAAATCTAACAGTTTTAAAACTCCACTTCTGGGTATTTACCCAAAGAAAACAAAAACGCTAATTTGAAAAGGCATATGCACCCCTATGTTCATTGTAGCACTATTATTTACAAGAGCCAAGATATAAAAGCAACCTAAGTATCCATGAATAGATGAATGGGTAGAGAAGATGTGGGAGGGGGGTTTGTGCATGTGTATATATATATATATATATGTGTGTGTATATATATATATATACACACAACAGAATATTAGTCATAAAAAAAGAATGATCTTGATATTTGTGATGACATGGATGGCCCTAGAGGGTATTATGCTAAGTGAAATAAGGCAGAGGGAGAAAGACAAATACCATATGATTTCATTTATAAGTGGAATCTAAACAACAAAACAAAACAACAGAGACAGACCCATAAATACAGAGAACAAACTGATGATTGCCAGAGGGGAGGTGGGATGGGGAGATGGGTGAATTAGGTGAAGGAGATTGAGGCACAAACTTCCAATTACAAAATAACTGGTAAGTCACAGGGATGGAAAGCACGGCATAGGAAATATAGTAAATAATATTTTAATAACTTTGCTTGGCGATAGATAGTAACTCCACTTACCATGTGAGAATTTTGTAATATATATAAATGCTGAATCAGTATATTATATACTGGAAACTAATACAGTATTGTATCTTAACTATACTTCAATTAAAGAGAAAAACCCTAAGGGCTGCACCTGGTAACAATGAACTATTAACCTTATTTACAACACAGAGCCCCCAGCTCTTAGGCTATCCCTCCGGGCTTGAAGAGATCAGATTGCTAAAGAGCCCTTTTCTAGAGGTTCATTTCTTATCTAACGCTCCCGTCCTTCCACCTTTGTTGATTTCTACAACTGTTCATTTCCTAAAAACTCAGAGGGGAGTGCTCAGAAATGGGTCCAGAAGAGGGAAAAGGTGAGGACAGCTGCTATTGTTGATGTTATCCCAATGTCCCCAGAAACCCAGGTCAGTCCAGGACATTTTTTGTGCCCTAATTATTTTACTGAGTCCAAAATTGGATCAGGTTTTTGACAGTCTGACTTCCTTGAGATGAGAGAAAAACCCAGAGACGGGCCAGATTCCTACCAGGAAGCCCTATATTTCGCTTGGCTAATATTCTTTTATAAAGAACCAAATCAAAGCCATCTCTTTAGTGACAAAATAACGTTCTTTTCTGTGGTCCCACATTAAAGCTACCATTGTTATAGCACTTATTGTATTAAAATTTTTGATTACCTATTGCTTCCCTTCGTCTTGCTATGAACAAATAGAAGGATCATAACTTATTTATCTCTATTCTCCCTCTAACAATAGCAATTTCGAAGTGGCTAATACATTGGAGATGCTCAAGAAATGATAGCTAAACAAATCGATGCACAAATGGATACTAGGTTTTATTGAGACCGGAAATAAAGCTATAATTTCAGAGGATATATTTGTGCTTTATTTTTGCATCATATCTTTGCATCATACGACGTGATTAATTAGATGATAAACTTTAGTTGGCTCTATTCATCTTTATATCTTCCACAGCATCAGTTTTTAAGAAGTAATGCTAAGGATCTGTTTTGCTCAGATACTGAATAAAGTTTGCCTGTTTTAACTGGGGCAAAGTCCACTCCTAAACTTAACATTTATTAGGTTGTTTTTATTTTTTATTTTTTTCAAAGATTTTATTTATTTATTTGAGAGAGAGAGACAGATAGTGACAGAGATAGTGAGAGGGTGCACAAGCCGGGAGAAGAGGGAGAAGCAGACTCCCTGCTGAGCTGGGAGCCGGATGCGGGACTCGATCCGGGCACACCAGGATCATGACCTGAGCGGAAGGTAGTTGCTTAAGCAACTGAGCCACCTAGGCGCCCCTAAAATTTTTCTAATTTTTAAAGATTTTGTTTTTTTGAGAGAGAGAAAAAGAGAGAGAGAGAGAGCACAAGAGCAGGGGGGACAGACAAAGGAAGAGGGAGAAGCAGACTCTCCTGCTGAGCAGGGAGCCCAAAGCGGGGCTCCATCCTAAGACCTTGGCATCATGACCTGAGCTGAAGGCAGACGCTTAACCAACTGGGCCACCCAGGCGCCCCTAGGTTCTTTTTTTTTTTTTTTTTAAGATTTATTTGTTCACTTTAGAGAGAGAAAACGAGTGGGAGGAGAGGCAGAAGGAGAGGGAGAGAATTCTCAAGCAGACTCCCTGCTGAGAATAGAGTCTGATGCAGGGCTCGATCCCAGGGCCCTGAGATAAAGACCTGAGCCAAAATCAAGACTCATATGCTCAACCGACTGACTGAGCCATCCAGGTGCCCCGAGAGTCTTTTTCTAATTGGATTCTCACTATATGCAAGAATGACAGGAGATAGTATGTATAAAAGTCTGGGCCAGTATTAGTCTTATAGTGAATGCGAATCTAGAACTGGATTTTTTTTTTTTAAGATTTTATTTATTTATTTGAGAGACAGCGAGAGAGAGAGAGAGAGAGAGAGCGAGCACGAGTAGGGAGGGAAGAGGGCAGAGGGAGAGAGAGACAAGTAAACCCCCCACTGAGCAGGGAGCCTCACATGGGCTCTATCCCAGGACCCTCGGATCATGACCTGAGCTGAAGGCAGATGCTCAACCAACTGAGCCACCCAGGTGCCTCTGAAACTAGATTTTTAAAAATCATAAATTTGGGATCATAAAATAATAGGACATTTTAGGTTATAGGAAGAGCACAATCAAAAGCAGAGAGGCAAGAGTGAATATGGCATATTTGGGAAACATTGGTTGGGTGGCGGTAACTTTATAGTCAAGTGTCCCAAGCAAAGAAGATATATAAATGGCTAATAAGTGCAGGAAAAGATACCCAACATCATTAATCATTAAGGAAATGCCAACTAAAACCGCAGCGAGATGTCACTTTACATCCTCTAGGATGGTTATAATAAAAAAGACTGACAATGCCAAGGTTGACGAGGATGTGGAGAAACTGGGTCTTCATACATCGTTGATGGGGATAGAAAATGATACAGCTACTTTGGAAGGTGGTTGAAATTTCCTAAATTGTTCAACATAAACTTAATTATGAGTCAGAAATGCTACTCCTAAGAACCGCCCAAGAGAAATGACAGTATTTATGTCCACTCAGAAATTTGCACATGAATGTTCATGACAGCATTATTCATAATGGCCTCAAAGTGGAAACAACCCAAATGTACCTCATCTGGGAAATGCATAAACAAAACTTGGTATATCCATACGACTGATGCTATTCAGCAGCAAGAAGCAATGAGTTATTGACACGCTGTCCTACGTGGGTGAACTTCAAAAACACGCTAAGTGAAAAAAGTCAGACAACAAAAGATTCTATTTACATGCAAAATAGAATTCCATTTATATGTGTTTCATGAAAGACAACTCTATAGAGACAGAAAGTTGACTAGTCTTTGTCTGGGGCTAGGAGAGGGAGCAAGAATTGACTACAAGGCAAGACTTGGGGGTGAGGGAAAAATTCTAAAAGCAGATCCTGGCAGTGGTTGCAGAACTCTATTTAGTAAAAATCACTGAATTGTATATTTTGAGTAGGATAATCTTATACTCCAATAAAACTATGGGTAGGGGTGGGGAGAGGGACACAGGTTTAAATCAAATCCTGGCTCTACTAGTTTCTAGCTATGAGACTTTTTTTTTTAAAGATTTTATTTACTTATTTGAGAGAGAGACACACACAGCAAGAGAGGGAATACAAGCAGGGGGAGTGGGAAAGGGAGAAGCAGGCTTCCCGCTGAGCAGAGAGCCCGATGCGGGGCTCGATCCCAGGACCCTGAGATCATGACCTGAGCCAAAGACAGAGGCTTTAACCCACTGAGCCACCCAGGCGCCCCTACAAATAAAATCTTAAAAAAATAAAATTTTATTTTATTTACTCATGTATTCACTCATTCATTCATTCATTCAACAAAATGTACAAACCAGAGATAATAAGAGCACCTACGATATAGAGTTGTCATGAATTAAATGGATTAATTCTTGCAAAGCACGGTTCATAATGTTGCTTTGTATATGATATTAGGGAATTAGATCTGCGCTTCTAAGAGGTGTTTTCAACCCATTTATATTAAGGCTCACTAGTTAATTGGCACCCCAGAACAGTTGTTGTCCTCATTCTTGTTAGGAATATAATCTAGAACTCACCGCCATTCCATACATTTCCAAAGCTTAACTGAGAAAGAGAACTTTTGTGGAGAATGTACAATAAGTTATCCATTTCTATCTATCTATCTGTTTATTTATTTTCATCCATTTTATTTATTTTTTTATTTTTTAAAGATTTTATTTATTTATTTATTCGACAGAGAGAGAGAGATCACAAGTAGGCAGAGAGGCAGGCAGAGAGAGAGGGGGAAGCAGACTCCCCACTGAGCACAGAGCCCGATGCGGGGCTCGATCCCAGGACCCCGAGATCATGACCTGAGCCGAAGGCAGACACTTAATGGACCGAGCCACCCAGGCACCTCCCATTGATTTCTTTTTAAAGGTCCGTGGTTCTTAATCATTTTGAGGTCTTTTTGAGGTCTCGGATCTCTTTGAAATTTAATGAAACCAGCAGTTCTTAATCCAAAAAGCCTTTATCAATAATGAACTTTTGTTTAATGTGGGTTATATCTATCAATAATTACAGTTTAGCAATTAAAATAAAGAAATAATTATTTTATTTTAAAATAATAATAAACTTATTACTATCAACATAAATAGCATATTTTAATGAAAGGTAGCTATATTTTCCAAAAACGTAATAAGAGTGTCAGGGTTTTATGTTTTTACAAAGTTTCTTTTTTAAAGTAATCTCTAGGAGTGCCTGGGTGGCTCAGTGGGTTAAAGCCTCTGCCTTTGGCTCAGGTCATGATCTCAGGGTCCTGGGATCGAGCCCCACATCGGGCTCTCTGCTCAGCAGGGAGCCTGCTTACCTGCCCCTCCCCCCCCACCTCTCTGCCTGCTTGGATCTCTCTCTCTCTGTCAAATAAATAAAATCTTTTTAAAATAAATAATAAATAAATAAAGTAATCTCTACACCCAAGGTGGGGCTTGAACTCACAACCCTGAGATCAAGTCTCACACTCTACCAACTAAGCCAGCCAGATGCCCCTACAAAGTTCTTTAATATCCGCTTTAGCTAGATTCTCATACATGCATCCACATTCAGGCTGTTGCAAGGTGTTGTTTTAGCTGAAGTATATGAAGAAAATCTGGCCTCATATAGATACGCGGTTGGAAAAGGGGGAATTATTTTAATAGGCTTCTTGGAAAATTGTGGTTATTGTTTGATACTACATGGAAACTCAACAAATGGTAATTTCTTCTTTTTTTTTTAACAAGTGGTAATTTCTTAAAGGTTAGTTGCAGTGTAGAATCTGAAACCATATCAATGAGCGTTTTGTTCTGTTTCATGAAAATCCATTGGTCTTTCTTGCTCTTTGAATGGACCTTTTACCCATTCATTGGTCATTTGAAAATATTGGTTCACTGAGTTATGCAGATCTTCCAAATGTTGACACATTTCATTACACATATTTTAAAAATCACATTTATTATCATCAGAAAAGTCTTTTTAAGTATGGGGAAGCTGTCAAGCTCATGGTGGTAGAAATAAGTTTTCTAAAATTCTAATTTTTTTTTAAAGGGGTCCCAGATGAAAGAAACCATGGTTCTTTTTTTTTTTTTAAGAGAGATTTTATTTCTTTATTTGAGAGAGAGAGAGAGCACAGGGGGAGATGGAGAGGGAGAAGCAGACTCCCTGCCGAGCAGAGAGCCCGACGTGGGACTTCATCCCAGGACGGTGAGATCATGACTTGAGCCCAAGGCAGACGCTTAACTGACTGAGCCACCCAGGTATCCCTAAAATTCTAATTTTTGTTTGAAAATTCAAATTTTATCATTGGCAACAAATCCTGTCAGTTATTTCTCTGAAAGCGCAGGCTTACTTTGTTCATGTTTGAGAAAATTTCAGCCAAATATAACAGTCTTAGTAGCCATAGTTTGTTAGTCATTGTTTCAAGTAAAAATGGTAGTTAATGAGAAAAGCAGCTACCTCAAGTCACGATAGCCAGAGTCTCTGGCATTGGGTTTTTTTTTTAAAGCTCCTCTGATGATTCTAATGTGCAGTTAACCTTGAGAACTACTGCTCTAGACTTTTCCTCCAGGAAGATGCACCTACTCATGGACACATTTTTTTTTTTTTTTGTCCTTTTTAAAAAAGGCCTTTTTTGGGACGCCTGGGTGGCTCAGTTGGTTAAGCAGCTGCCTTCGGCTCGGGTCATGATCCTAGGGTCCTGGGATCGAGTCCCACGTCGGGCTCTCTGCTCAGCGGGGAGCCTGCTTCCCCCTCTCTCTCTCTCTGCCTGCCTCTCTGCCTACTTGTGATCTCTCTCTGTGTGTCAATTAATAAATAAAATCTTTAAAAAAAAAGGCCTTTTTTTTTTTAAGTGGGGTTTGAGGTTCACAGCAAGATTGAGAGGAAGTTAAGGAGATTTCCCGAATACTCCCTGCCCCCACACATGCATAGCTTCTCCCATGATCAACATCCCCTCCCAGAGTGGTACATTTGTTGCAATTGATGGATCTACATCGACACATCATAACCCTTCAAAGTGAAATGGTATTTGTGCATACAATTTTAGAGAATTTAGAATACCTTACATGTTGCTCATGAACCCTAGATTAAGAACTTTTACACTAGATCCTTTAAATAAAAGAAGCATAGATCTAATAAAACCAGGAGAGGGCTGCTTAATAATAACAATAATAATACTAATAATACTACTACTAATAATTTGCTTTTACTGAACTATGTGTGGCTGTAATGTTTCCATCTTTTACTATAAGCACTGTAAGAAACAGCCCTTCAGAATTTATCTCCATGCTTATTTTAAGGAGGATGCTGTTGAAGGTGACATTGCTCACAAGATTTGCAATCAGAGAAAACACAGGAGAAATTTATGTCAAGTCTTATCTTGAGAAAGAGTAGCGATTTTCCTAAAAACTAGGCTGTTTTTATTTGCCCGCGAACACTGCAAATAGAGTTTCCACTGATCACATTCTCATCTTTTTGTTCGTTGTCAGAGAGCTTAAAGTAAATACTGCTTTTTGACCTTATTAGCAAGTATATAGAACTTTATGGTTTGCATTTTTGGTGACTCCCTCATTCTTGGCTCTAATTACTTGCCTTCTTTGCTTCACCTTTCTCAGATATATTATATTTTGTCTTGTTATTTGTTTTCACAACTTTCTAAGCCACCTTAAGTTCTTTTTCTTTGAAAGAAAACAAACTACAGATGAATGAATGAATGAGTTCAGTTAAAAGAAGGTGATTCCAGAAAGCCCCATCCTGGAATTGCCAAGAAAGACAGAACTAGTCATTTTTCTTAGATGGGCTTTTAGATCAGACTCTCTAAATGTATTTAATTATGATGAAATAAGTATTTATTAAGCATTTACTATCTACCAGGCTGTAGGCTGGGCAGGTCATCAAGAAATGGAGGAGCCCAGTTTTCTTTTTTTGCCCCCCAAAAAAAGCTGTTTATTCTGCCTTGTGAGCACCCTGCTTTTCTTTCTTTCTTTCTTTCTTTTTTTTTAAGATTTTATTTATTTATTTGACCGACAGAGATCACAAGTAGGCAGAAAGGCAGGAAGAGAGAGAGGGGGGGAAGCAGGCTCCCTGCTGAGCAGAGAGCCTGATGCGGGGCTCGATCCCAGGACCCTGAGATCATGACCTGAGCCGAAGGCAGAGGCTTAACCCACTGAGCCACCCAGGTGCCCCCCACTTTTCTTTTTTAATAGAAAAGCTAAATACAAAGAAAGGGAGTAGGCAAGTCCTCCAAGGGAGAACAGAAAAAAGTTAGTAATAGTTTAAAAATCGTTATATTCTTTGAGCCAGTAATTCTGCTTCTGAAAATTATCCTAAGAAAACAATTTAACAGAAGAATAAAAAAAGTATATATGCAAAGATGGATTATCTTTATAACAGTGAAAAATAGGTTTTTAAGCAAGGGTGTTAGACAGGCAATAGCAACAGCTACTTCTTAGAAAGGTGTGATAATAAGATAATGCATGCAAATTACTTGGTGTACTGCAAGGCAAAAAGTAAATGCTTAATAAAAGGTTCCTGCCATGGGGCGCCTGGGTGGCTCAGTTGGGAGTCTGCCTCTCCCTCTGCCCTTCACCCTACTTGTGTGCTTGCTCTCTCTCTCTCTCTCTCTCTCCCTCTCTCGAATAGATAAATAAAATCTTAAAAAGGGGGGGCAAGCAATGGGAAGATCAGTCTTGGAAGAAAATCAAGACCGATAAAAGAAAAGAGGGACCAGGACCAAGCCTCAAGAAGCAACAGTGTGCTAGATATTTGTTGTGGTTTTTAAATATATTCACAAAATCTTTAGTACTCCTCTCTTCAAGCTTGCTCCCATTCCCTTTGAATATGGACTGGACTTATTAGGGACTCACTTTTAATGAATAGACTATCGCCGGAGTGACGGTGTCTGACTTCAGAGACCAGGTCATAAAAGACATTACAACTTCCTGCTTGCTCTCTCGCGATCACTCACTCTACCGGAAGCATCTGCGGAGAAATTTACCTGATTAGCCTTCTGCTATGAAGGAGCCCTCTTGTAAGCAGTTCCTACAGCCTTCAGGCGACTACAGCCCTTATCGACATGTTGATCTCAACTTCACGAGACACTGTGAGCCAGCAAAGCAACTCACGTTCATATTCCTGACCCTCAGAATCTGTGAAATGATAGATGGCTGTTTTCGACTGGTACATTTTAGGGCAATTTGTTGCACAACAAAAAAATAACTAGGGGTGTCTGAGTGGCTCAGTCGGTTAGGCATCAGACTCTTGATTTCCGTTCAGGTCATGATCTCAGGATTGGGAGACTGAGCCCCATGTCAGCTCCATGCTGGTGTGGAGTCTGCTTGAGATTTTCTCTCTCTCCCCCTCTGCCCCCCACCTCTGTCTAATTAAAAAACAACAAAAACCTAATAAAATACTTTTCCTACTTCCTCTATTTTTTATAGCACTTCAGGTAAGTGGTATTATTTATACCCATTTTACTGAAGAGAGAACTAAGGTTCAAAAACATTAACTGGGAGGATGGTGGAGTGGGGGGATCCTGGGCTCCCCTTGTCCCGTGGATACAACTAGATGGTCCCCACATCAGTGTAAATAACCCGAAGAACAACCCGAAGACGGGGAGAACTTCATTCAGTCTACAGCTGAATGTGGATAGGAGGCCACATCGAGGAGATGAAACAAAAAGTAAAGAAAAGAGGGATACCTGGGCACCTGGGTGGCTCAGTTGGTTAAGCGGCTGTCTTCAGCTCAGGTCATGATCCCAGGGTCCTGGGATCGAGTCCCACATTGGGCTCCTTGCTTGGCAAGGAGCCTGCTTCTCCCTTTGCCTGCCACTCTGCCTGCTTGTGCTCTTTCTCTCTCTGACGAATAAATAAATAAAAAATCATAAAAAAAAAAAAGTAAAGAAAAGAAAAAAACATTAACTGGTTTGTCTAAAAACTCTTAGCCAGTAACTTTTGGAATGGATGGTAATTTATGGAACTAGATTTGAACTCAACTAACAACAAGCCTCGAGTTTTTTCCCCCCTCTGTGTATGTGTGTGTGTGTGTGTGTGTGTGTGTGTGCGTGTGTGTACTTTCTTTTCCTTTACCCTCTTCTTTCCCTCTATACCTCTATACTCTCTTCTTTCTATAATTTCAACTCTCCCTTTATGGATGACCCCAAATCTGTATATTTCATTTACGTCTCTCCCGAATCCTAGTCTTATGTTTTGATTTTCCGGGTGGATAAAAGTTAACCTGTCCCAAACTGAAGACATTAGTTCCTCATCCAGCACCTCCAAGCCTGTCCAAAATAAAAGTGTACATCCTTCCAACTTCCCTTTTTCTGATAAATGACAACACCACGATTCCAGTTACTCTTACTCGAAATTCCAACAGGACTGCTTTTTCTTTTACTTTTTAAAATCTGAATTAGAGGCACCTGGCTTTCTCAGTCTGTGGAGCAGGTGACTCTTGATCTTGGGGTTAAAATTTCAACTCCACGTTGGGTGGAGAGATTACTTAAAAAAGAAAATCTTTTTTGTTTTATTTTTTTTTAATGATTTTATTTATTTATTTGACAGAGAGGGAGAGATCACAAGTAGGCAGAGAGGCAGCAGAGAGAGAGGGAGAAGCAGGCTCCCCGCTGAGCAGAGAGCCCAATGCGGGGTTCGATCCCAGGACCCTGAGATCATGACCCAAGCTGAAGGCAGAGGCTTTAACCCACTGAGCCGCCCAGGTGCCCCCCAAAAAAGAAAATCTTTAAAAATTAAATTAGTGGTACATATCTATGGAAGAAAATATGGACAAGTGACACTTTTTTTAAATTTAATATTATCTTTTTTTCTAAAGATTTGATTTTTTTGTTGTTGTTTTTTTTTAAAGATTTTATTTATTTATTTGTCAGAGAGAGAGAGAGAGCACAAGCAGGAAGAGACAGAGGAAGAAGCAGGCTCCCCGCCAAGCAAGGAGCCCGATGTGGGACTCGATCCCAGGACCCTGGGGTCATGACCTGAGCCGAAGGCAGCCGCTTAACCAACCGAGCCACCCAGGCGTCCCAAGATTTGATGTTTTTAAGTAATCTCTACACCCAACGTAGGGCTCGAACTCACATCCCCAAGATCAAGAGTCTCAAGCTCCACTGACGGAGCCAGCCAGGCCCCCCTTAAAATTATCTTTAAACAACAGTATGAATAACTATAAATAAGGAAATTGTGAAATAATTCACAGAACATTCATACAATGGAATATCATGCAGTAATTTAAAATTTTGAAAAAGAGGATGCAAAATTAAAATTTTATATTACAGATAAAAGTCAACTTTCTAAACTATAGTTACTACTTTCAAAGAAATACTCTTTTCTCTAGATGTAGGCTGGGACGCCTGGGTGGCTCAGTTGGTTAAGCATCTGCCTTTGGCTCAAGTCATGATCCCAGGGTCCTGGGATTGAGTCCCACATCAGGCTCCTTATTCAGTGGGGAGCCTGCCTCTGCCTGCAGCTCCCTCTGCTTCTGCTCTCTCTCTCTCCCTCTCTAGAGGTAGGCTGAAAAACAAAAGAAATGGATTTACGCTCTTTATTGGCCGCAGACTTGCTTCTCTTATGTTCTTTGGCATGGAGAATGGCAGTACCATCTATCCAGTTGTGAAGCCGGAAACTTGAGAGTTATCTTCAACCACTCCCCATCGTTCCCAGCTAGAGCCAACAGGCAACGTCTTCCACAGCTCTTCGTTCTCTTCCGCAGCTCAACAGATTCTTTGTGCCTCTTGCCCAGGTGACCACAATATCATCACGGATTTCCAGGATTTTAGAATCTCCCTCTTCCAACCCATCTTTTGCATTGCCATTATAGTTATCAACCCTGGACTCTAGTAATAGTCGTAGGTGATTTTTCTGCTGTTTCCTTCTAAGACCTACAGGAAAAGGTTTAGCCATGTAATGGACTCTCAAAATACCATGCTTTTACTTACGCATGGTATGACGGGTTTTTTCTTCTTTGCCTGACAAATTCCATCTCATTTTTATTTTTATTTTTTATTTCATTTTTTTTTTAAGATTTTATTTATTTATTTGTCAGAGAGAGAGAGCACAAGCAGGAAAGCAGCAGGCAGAGGGAGAAGCAGGCTCCCTGCTGAGCAAGGAGCCTGATGCGGGGCTCGATCCCAGGACCCTCATGACCTGAGCCGAAGGCAGATGCTTAACCGACTGAGCCACTCAGGCGCCCCATCCATCTCATTTTTAAACACGGCTCAACTGTCACTTCTTCTCTGGCTCTGCCAGCCTTCAACCCTCTGTGCTTCCAAAAGCACTCTACACATACCCCTTCTATTACACTTATTACATTATATCACCCAGTTTAATGATGCTTATTATTTAAGACTTATCTATATCTCACTTTTTTTTTTAACTTTTTACTTCTTCCTTTCCAGTTTTTATGTAAAGGAAGCACAATACTATAATAGGAAGTCAGAAACCCACTTTATATCAATCTTAGCAAATGTTTTAATGTATCACTTAAAATATCTTTTTTTTTTTTTTATGCTCTATGCCCAATGTGAGGCTTAAACTCACAACCCTGAGATCAAGAGTCACATGCTCCACCTACTGAGCCAGCCAGGTGCCCCAAAGCAAGATTGTTTTTGGATAGAATTTTGAATAGATTTTTAAAATCTATTTTTATGACAGGGAGAAAATTTTGATGGCTTTCCAATAAAGTATGGAGTGATGGCATGTTAAAAAAGTATCAAGGGGTGCCTGGGTGGCTCAGTGGGTTAAAGCCTCTGCCTTCGGCTCAGGTCATGATCTCAGGGTCCTGGGATCTAGCCCCGCATCAGGCTCTCTGCTCAGCGGGGAGCCTGCTTCTCCCTCTCCATCTGCCTGCCTCTCTGCCTACTCGTGATCTCTCTGTCTGTCAAAATAAATAAATAAATAAATAATAAATAAATAAATAAATAAAAATTAAAAAGTATCAAGAATTCTGAGTTTGGGACGCCTGGCTGGCTCAGTTGGATAAGCAGCTGCCTTCGGCTCAGGTCATGATCCCAGGGTCCTGGGATCGAGACCTGCATCGGGCTCCTTGTTCAGCGGGGAGCCTGCTCCTCCCTCTGCCTCTGCCTGCTTGTGCTCTCTCTCTCTCTGACAAATAAATAAGTAAAATCTTAAAAAAAAAAAAAACCCTTAACTCTTGCTTAAAAAAGAAAAAAAAGAGGGGCTCCTGGGTGGCTCAGTGGGTTAAAGCCTCTGCCTTCGGCTCAGGTCATGATCTCAAGGTCCTGGGATTGAGCCCCACATCGGGCTCTCTGCTCAGCAGGGAGCCTGCTTCCCCCTCTCTCTCTGCCTGCCTCTCTACCTACTTGTGATCTCTCTCAGTCAAATAAATAAATAAAATCTTAAAAAAAAAAATAATTCTGAGTTAACGTTTAAAATTGTATCTTTCAAAAGTAAAAATACAAAAAATAAAAGTATATTTTTCTAGGAGTACCTAGGTGGCTCAGCTGGTTAAGCATCTGCTTTTGGCTCTGGTCATGATCTTGGGGTCCTGGGATTGAGGCCCGCATCGGGCTCTCTGCTCAGCAGAAGTCTGCTTCTCCCTCCTCCCTCGGCACCCCTCCCCCACACTTATGGTCTCTCTCTCTCTCTCTCTCTCAAATAAATAAAAAAAATCTTTTTAAAAAATTGTATCTTTCGATACCAAGTTACAGTATAGGCTTTTAGATGTAAAAACATGGTTACTGTAGTTTCATGTGCTAGAATTTGTATCAAATAGGTGTCTATGTCATAAATGGTAGAAAATCCAAATTTTTGTTTTTTTTCCAAACAAAAATATAAAACAAAAAAAAAAGTTTATCAGCTCACATACCACTCAAAAGAGTTTCTTGCTTCTGATGGAGTTTGATCCAGAACTCATACAGTGTCTGCTTCCTTAGTAATGACTCCCTTCTCAGGCAGACTCTCCTTTCTTGGTGCCAAGCTGGCTTCTAACGGGTTCTGGAGTTATATACACCCATATGGTAGAAAAGATTTCCCTGCTAGCTAGAACAAGGGTCCCAAAACTTAGTCTTATTTGCCATGAATATCCTGTCTTGGGACATATGCCCATTACTGAACCAATTTGGGCATTAGGGGAGTTAAAGGGATATGAGATGTGGTAATTTGCTTGAGTTGTTGTCGAAGAGTTGCATATGCACAGAAAGAGGGAAGTGAAAGGGAAAATATTGGATCAGCCGTTATTTTAAAATATGCTTTCCATAGGAGAAATGCCATAGTCATCAACCACAATATTTATGGAGCTTCTAATTTTAGAAACAGCTTGAAGGTCATTAGACTGATTTTTATTGCCTCTGCTTTCTTGCTACAGGAAATTCATTAAGAAAAAAAAGACAATCAGTAATTGTCTTGATATTTTTTGATAAAGTGTAAGTTTCTTTTTCTTTTTTTTTTTTTTAAGATTTTATTTATTTATTTGAAAGGGAGAGAGAAAGCATCAGAGAGGAGAAGTCAGAGGGAGAAGCAGACCCACGCCGAACAGGGAGCCCAATGCGGGACTTGATTCCAGGACTCCAGGACCATGACCTGAGCTGAAGGCAGTTGCTTAACCAACTGAGCCACCCAGGCACCCCAAGTTTATTTTTCTTTATAAAATATTTTGTTCTCATCATTTTCTCCAATATTTCTGTTTTTCATTGTTTGGAATTTTCATTTCTGCAAGCAGGAATTTCATCTTACACAGGTCTACTAACACAGAGCTGTTAGTAGATTTCAGGACAACATCTGGAGCTTGGTTGGATTGTAGGATAAAGACGGCCACATCAACTCTGGCATGGAGAGAATCAGGATATTTGAGCATATAAAGAATTTCAGCATCGGGGGTGCCCGGGTGGCTCAGTTGGTTGGGCATCTGGCTTCAGCTCCAGTAGTAATCCCAGAGTCCTGGGATCGAGTCCCCACATTGGGCTCCCTGCTCAGCATGGAGTCTGCTTCTCCTTTCCCCCTCCTCCCCACTCGTGCTCGTTCACTCTCTCTCTCGCAAAAATAAATAAAACCTTTAAAAAAAAAAAAAGAAAGAATTTCATCATCTCTCTCCGAGAGTAGGCCAGAGATTTCTCCGGCCAGAGTTGGGTGAATGGATTGAACTAGAACATCAGTGTTGGTGATGATTTTCTGGAGTTGACGCCAAAAAGCAAAGGCAACAATGGCAAAAATAAACAAGTGGAACTACATCAAACTAAAAAGCTTTTGCGTGGCAAAGAAAACCAGCAACAAAACAAAAACGCAATCTATGAAATGGAAGAAAATATTTGCAAACCATATATCTGATAAAGGATGCATATCCAAAATATATGAAGAACTCATAAAACTCAATAATCACAAAACAAAACCCAATCACAAAATAAGCAGAGGATCAGAAGAGACATTTTTCCAAAAAAAAAAAAAAAAAAAAGACACACAGATGGCCAACAGGTACGTGAAAAGGTCCTCCACATCACTAATCACCTGGGAACTACAAATCAAAACCACAATGAGATATCACCTTATACCTGTTAGAATGGCTAAACTAAAAAAGACAGGAAATAATAAGTGTTGGCAAGGATGTGGAGAAAAGGAAACTCACATGTGCATTGTTGGTGGGAATGTAAACTAGTACAGCCACTATGGAAAACAGAATGGATGTTCCCCCCAAAATTAAAAATAGAACTACACGTGATCTCACAATTCCACCTCTGGGTATTCATACAAAAGAAACAGAAACACTACTTCCATAAGATATCTGCACCCCATATTCATTGTGGCATTATTTACAACAGCCAAGGGATGGAAGCAATCTAAGTGTCCATTACTGTATCAATAGATTTTTTTTTTAATTTATTCATTTGACAGAGAAAGAGACAGCAAGAGAGGGAATACAAGCAGGGGGAGTAGGAGAGGGAGAAGCAGGCTTCCACTGAGCGGGGAGCCCAATGCGGGGCTCGATCCCAGGACCCTGGGATCATGACCTGAGCCAAAGGCAGATGCTTAACAACTGAGCCACCCAAGCATCCCCGTTAATGTATTACTAGATAAGAAAGGAGGAGCAAGATGGTGGAGGAGCAGGAGACCTAAATATTGCTGGGTCCCAGGACTTCAGCTAGATAGTCATCAAACCATTCTGAACACCTACAAACTCCACAGGAGATCGAAGAGAAGAGCAGCAATTCTAGGAACAGAAAAGCGACCATTTTCTGGAAGGTAGGACATGCAGGGAAGGGAATCTGAGGCGATATAAGGGAAGATAGACAGTGGGAGAGGGGCTGGCTCCCGGCAAGCAGTAGAGCAGTGGAGCACAAAATCAGAACTTTTAGAAGTCTGCTCCACTGAGGGATGTCGCTCCAGATGCTAAGTGGGGGGTGGAGCCCTCGTGGGGACAGTGTGGTCCCAGTACCCTCAGGGTCACAAAAAGACCGGGGGAGTCTGAGTGTGGCAGAGCTCCCAGGTATCGGAGTGGGTAAGTTGGCTGGAGAGACGGAGCTGAGCAGTGGGCTCTCAGCTCGGGGTTACCTTAAACCCTGATCTGAGGCACAGTCGGGCCACTGCTCTTCCAGCAGGGACCCCACAAGTGGCAGATCTGGGGAGACTCACCTTCCTCCCCCAGGAGGAGTGGTGGGGGTGTGTGCCACAGGAATCTGCTGGGTTTGGAGACTCCAAACAGGGCTGTGAGCCAGAGATAGAAACGCTCAGTCAAGGGCCGGGTGAGCTTGGAGTGCGGCCAGAGACCAGGGAGACGGGAGGGATTGACTGCTTTTCTCTGAGGGCGCACTGAGGAGTGGAACCTTGAGCCCTCAGCTCCTACCGGATGGAGATTGGGAGGCCGCCATCTTCATTCCTGTCCTCCAAAGCAGTATGGAGAGCATTCAGGGAACAAAAGCTCCCGAGAGCAAACCTGAGCAGATTACTTAGCCTGGCCCCTGGCATGGGCGGTACAATTCCACCTCAGGCAAAGACACTGAGAATCACTGCAACAGGTCCCTGCCCCAGAAGATTAGCAAGAACATCCAGCCAAGACCAAGTCACTGATCAATGAGAACTGCGGAACTCCAGGGGAATACAGCACATAGAATTCACGGCTTTTGGGGCACCTGGGTGGCTCAGTGGGTTAAAGCCTCTGCCTTCGGCTCAGGTTATGATCTCAGGGTCCTGGGATTGAGCCCCGCATCGGGCTCTCTGCTCAGCAGGGAACCTGCATCCCCCTCTCTCTGCCTGCCTCGCTGCCTGCTTGTGATCTCTTTCTCTGTCAAATAAATAAATAAAATCTTTAAAAAAATTAAAAAAAAAAAAGAAAAAGAATTCATGGCTTTTTTCCCATGATTCTTTAGTCTTTCAAAGTTAAATATTTTAAATTTTATTTTTTTCTTATTCTATTTTTAAATTTTTTTCCTCTTTCCTATTTTAACCTTTCACTATTTTATCTTATCAATACCTTTTTAAAAAATCTTTTTAAATTTTAATTGTTATAGCCATATTCTATCCCTTCATTGGATTTAACCTTATTTTTTGTATACATATAGGTTTTTCTTTCTTTAAAATTTTGGGATACAGTTTCCTCTAACAGATCAAAATATACCCTAAATCTAGCACATGGCTTCGTTCTAGTCTCCAGCCTGATCACATTCTTTTCTCTTTTTTTTTTCTTTTTTTCAACCAACTTCGTATTTTATCAATTCCTTTTTTAGAATCTTTTTTAATTTTCATCTCTACAGTCATATTTCATCCCTTCATCATGTTTACCCTTATTTTTGTATATATATATAAATTTTTCTTTCTTTAAAATTTTGGGAGGCAGTGTCTTCTAACAGACCAAAATACACCCAAAATCAAGTGTGTGGCTCTGTTCTATTCACCAGTCTATATATATATATATTTTTTTTTCTTTTTTCTTTTTTCTCCTTTCTTCTCTCCCTGGTTTTGGGTCTCTTCCAATTTGGTTAGTGTCTATTGTTTATTTTTCTGGGGTCATTGCTACCCTTTTAGTATTTTGTTCTCTCATTCATCTATTCTTCTCTGGATTAAATGACAAGGCAGAAAAACTCACCTCAAAAAAAAAAAAAAAGAACATGAGGCAGTACTGAGGCTAGGGATCTAATCAATACAGACATTAGTAAGATGTCAGAACTAGAGTTCGGAATGATGATTATAAAGATGGGTTTGAATAAACCATAGAAGATACTAGAGAATCCCCTTCTGGAGAAATAAAATCCCTTTCTGGAGAAATAAAAGAACTAAAATCTAATCAAGTCGGAATAAAAAAAGCTATTAATGAGGTGCAATAAAAAATGGAGGCTCTTACTGCTAGGATAAATGAGGCAGAAGAGAGAATTAGTGATATAGAAGACCAAATGATGGAGAATAAAGAAGCTGAGGAAAAGAGAGATAAACAACTACTGGACCATGACGGGAGAATTCGAGAGATAAGTGATACCATAAGATGAAACAATGTTAGAATGATTGGGATCCCAGAAGAAGAAGAAAGAGAGAGGGGGGCAGAAGGTATATTGGAGCAAATTACAGCAGAGAACTTCCCTAATTTGGGGAAGGGAACAAGCATCAAAATCCAGGGGGCACAGAGAACCCCCCCCCAAAATCAATAAAAATAGGTCAATACCCCATCATCTAATAGTAAAGGGAGAGAAGAAATGAAACAAGATGGGACCAGGGAGGGAGACAAACAATAAGAGACTTTTAATCTCAGGAAACAAACCGAGGGTTGCTGGGGGGCAGGGGAGAGGGATAGGGTGGCTGGGTGATGGACATTGGGGAGGGTATGCACTATGGTGAGTGCTGTGAATTGTGTAAGACTGATGATTCGCAGACCTGTACCCCTGAAGCAAATAATATATTATATTTTAATAAAAAAAAATACAACGGAGGCTCAGAAAAAAAAATAGATAACGAAAATGTGGCGCACACACACACACACACACACACACACACACTGGAATATTATTCAGCCATAAAAAAGGAAATCTTGCCATTTGCAATAACGTGGAAGGACCTCGACAGTATTATGCTAAGTAAAATAAGTTACACAGAGAAAGACAAATACTGTATGATCTCATTTATATGTGGAATATTGAATCATGTTGCACACCTGAAATTAATATATGTCAATTACATCTCAATTTTTTTAAAGCAAAATAATACTTCAAAAATGTAATTAAGAAAAAATATATAATTAAGATCTTCACGAATTAGGAGTCAGAATATTTTGCCCATTTACCGTCCACTCCTTCCACTTAGTGGCTACTACAAGCTATTTTATAGTTTCTGATCCCATGTTCTAAGTTGAACTTAGACTTCTACCCCTTTTTCTGTTCCAACTTACTTGTACTTAAAATATGGTTTTCATTAGCGTTAATGTCCTTCTGAAAAATCATCTTTCTACCAACCATTGGTCTCTTTAAGATGACGTCAGCCTCATTTTTTCTCAGTTTAAGTTATTCGCTCTGTTCAGATATATCCATTTCTGAGACTTTTTTCTCCCTCTGATCTTTTAAGGAACTCCTAAGTGCCTTACTAGTGAAAAGCCTATGGCAGCTTGGTTTTTCTACCCTCTTACCTAAAAGCAAATATACCAAGAACTAGGAATTTGGGAGTCCATATTAGGATTCTGTTAAGAATTTTTTATAGACTATATAGCATAACTGTATCTTGAGAAATTATTTTAAATTTCACAAGTTTCTCTTTTCTGTCATAGAATGTGGTCAAATGTTTTCAAAATTATTTGATATCAAATACTCAGGAATTCAAACTGTTAACTGTTTTTATGAGAAAATCTAGACTACTTCATGATAATCTGCTATAAAAATAAGAGGCTAATCAATCAGTAAGTTAATTAACAATAATTTATTGAGCATTTACTATGTAATGGCTGATGTGCTAGGTGTTGAATGGGATACAGGTTTTAAATCTACCATCAGGAAACTTGTAGACAAATTGAGAAAATAAGACATAGAATAATCTGGTGTAGCCTGTGATAAGAATAAGACAGTTTTTATTTCTAGCCTTGCCTTGATGATCTCATTCATTGCTTCCTGTGTCTAGATTCTCTGATCCTCAAAGGAGGAAAAGAGGGGCACCTGGGTGGCTCAGTGGGTTAAAGTCTCTGCCTTAGGCTCAGGTCATGATCTCAGGGTCCTCGTATCGAGCCCTGCATCGGGCTCTCTGCTCAGCAGGGAGCCTGCTTCCCCCTCTCTCTCTGCCTGCCTCTCTGCCTACTTGTGATCTCTCTCTCTGTCAAATAAATAAATAAAATCTTAAAAAAAAAAAAAGGAGGAAAAGAAAATATTTGGGGTAAGTCTACAACACAATGAGATTCTCAGGGAATTCTCTGGACTAGACATGAACTTGTTTTAAGTCACTATGCAGTCTTACCTTGACCCGAACTTCTGGAGCAAGCTGCAACAAGACTAGAACTAGTTTGGGTGAATTTATTTCACAGTAGTTGCCTAAGCAGACACTAGGTCTAAAAACTGCCATCTGTGGCTCAGTCTGTTGAATATCCGACTCTCGATTTCGGCACAGGTCATGATCTCAGGGTCGTGGAATCAAGCCTACATCAGCCTCTGTGCTCAGTGTGGAGTCTGCTTGTTCCTCTCCTACTCCTCCCCCTGCTTGCACTCTCTCTCTCTCAAATAAATAAGTAGACAAATAAAGAAAATCTTTTTAAAAAGCTTAGAAAAAAAGTTAAAAAACCCTGCCATTTTTTCCACAGAATGGGATATTTGCAAATCATATATCTAATAAATGATTAATATCCTGAACATAAAAAGAACTCCCCCAACTCAATAACAATAAAAAACAATTTTTAGGGGCGCCTGGGTGGCTCAGTGGGTTAAAGCCTCTGCCTTCGGCTCAGGTCGTGATCTCAGGGTCCTGGGATCGAGCCCCACATCGGGCTCTCTGCTCAGCAGGGAGCCTGCTTCCCCCTCTCTCTTTGCCTGCCTCTCTGCCTACTTGTGATCTCTCTCTCTGTCAAATAAATAAATAAATAAAATTAAAAAAAAAAACAAAACAAAAAAAAAAAAAAAAACAATTTTTAAAAATGGGCAAAGGACTTGAATAAACAGTTCTCCAAAGAAGATATACAAATGGCCAGGAAGCACATGAAAAGACACTTGACATATATAATTAACCATCTGGGAATCATAAGATTCCATTTCATACTTAAAGTGGTTATTTTATATATATATATATATATATATATATATATATATATATATATATATATAAAACAAGTGTTGGTGGATGATTGGGCTCTTGCCTCCCTTTCCAATCACATCATATATCACTTTCCCCCCACACTCATTATCTTCAACCACTACAGTCTGTTTGTGTGTGCATGTGTGTGTGTGCGCGCACGTGCGCCATGGTCTACTTTCCTAACTGGAATACACTTCACTAGTTTTGAAGGTTTATTTTTGTCTTGTCTTTCAGGTCTCAGCTCATGTCACAACCTCAAAGAGGTGTTTAATACAGCGGTTCTCAACTGAGAGTAATTTTGCACACCTCCTCCAGAGATTTGTCAATGTCTAGAGATATTTTTGATTGCCACAGCTGGAGGGTTGTATGTTACTGGCATCTAGTGGGTACAGGCCAAGGATGCTACTGAACATTCTAGTATGTACAGGACAGCCCCCTGCAAGAAAGAATTATCCAGTCCAAAATGACAATAAGTACAGAGGTTGAGAAACCCTACATGTAACACCCTA
The DNA here is from genome assembly GCA_028534135.1 of Potos flavus. Taxonomy (NCBI): domain Eukaryota; kingdom Metazoa; phylum Chordata; class Mammalia; order Carnivora; family Procyonidae; genus Potos; species Potos flavus. The sequence goes on along the minus strand of CM052891.1, from coordinate 37,416,363 downwards.
TTTAAAATGGCTTTATTTCATTGCCATGTTTATTTCCCTCACAGCATTTATCATAATATGAATTTATCTTATTTCTTTGTTGTTTGTTTGTTAATTCTCCACATGTTCCATTAAAACATGAGCTCCATGAAGTCCGGATTCTCATTTGCCTTGTTCACTGCTGATTAAATGAATGAATGAATCCCATGAACTTGTAACTACTCAATTTTGCCACTTGTTTTTTTTTGAGAGAGAGAGAGCAAGAGTGCATGCACGCAGTGCACAAGTGGGGTGGGGATTGGGCAGGGGAGGGGATGAGAGAGAGAGAAAACTTTAAGCAGGCTCCCTGCCCAGTGCAGAGCCCAATGTAGGGCTCAATCTCACACCCCTGAGATCATGACCTGAACCAAAATCAAGAGTTCAACGCTTACCCGACTGAGTCACCTAGGCGCCCCTCCCCACTAATTTAAAGTTTTATTTTACAAATTAATCTAATTCATTTACAAACAAGAATCTACTTTTAGTTATTAATTCACCTGTTTTGTTTTGAATGCCAGCTATGTGCCAAGCAATGAGCTAGGTGCTGGGTATATAATAGGAAGTAAGACATGGCCCTTGGTTTTAAAGAGTTTATAAGTCAAGTGTTGGTTGGGGAGGGATACGAAGATGTAAAAAGGCCATGTATAGTTTGGGATGCTGTGGGGAATTAAGGAATATATATGGTCTCTACTCTCAACAGGCTTTATCTCTTCCAGGGGTAGGGGTGTGGAATGAAAGAGACATCCGAACAACTACAAACACCAAAAAAGAACACAAACAAGAAAAGCAAGATCTGCACCAGCTGTGGAAATCAGAGCAGGCTTTGCAGAAGAGGTGTCACTTGATTTGAGACCTATAAGAAGACAGATGAGAGTTTGATAAAATGGGAGGAGGAAATGGAGAGAAGGGGAGAGGGCATTCCAGGCAGAGAGAATGGCAAGAGCCAAGGCACAGAAGTGTGTGTGCCAGGAACACACTTTTTGTGTGTTTGGCTAAAGCACAGGAGACCAGTGAGAGCTTAGACTGGAAAGGGAGTCTGGGTCCAAACTGGGTCAGGTGAATATGAATACAAATGACCCAGATCTTGCCCACATTTCCTATAATTTAGAGCAGCATTTCCTTCGCGCGCACCGGGAAAGGGAAGCTTGGAGAAATCTGGTGACTCACGAGTCATTAGTAGACCTTTATTGTTTTGGCTGTCAGGATTTGGGGGAGGTTCCCGGTTGACCAAACCTCACAGGACCTTGGTATGATGACACACGTGAAGGGACAGAACTCCTGATTTTTAATAGGAATACTTCCTGTCTCAGTGTATAAACAATGCCTTGCCACATTTAATTCGGGGGGGGGGGATTAAAAGGCTCAAAAGGAGTAATTTTCCTTTTATTCCAAGATATGATAGGAATGGGTGTACACTAATGAAGGGAGGATAAAGGAAACAGGAGGGGGACTAAATAATGGAAAGAATACGTCAGTTTGTTTGAGAAACAAGCTATGCTGAAGTATTTATTTGCAAAATTCCAGTTGCCATAGCAATTGGATGCTGTTCTTTCCACGGTTCCCCCTTTTATCCTTTGCACAGTCCTCAAAGAAGTCATTTCCTAGACAGATGTAGTCCTTGCCATTGATCTTAAAGATTTTGGAACATTTCTTTCCACCTGCTTTCCCTCTTCCCTTTTAACAGTCCAAATGCAGCCACTCACCTGGGAAGAACTGGATGGTGTTGGCCATTTCAAGAGCAGGATCTTAGGAATTCCTGAGAGGAGCTTTACCCACCCAGATCCTAGCAGAAATGCCCAACTAATGCCTTCTGAAACATCCCAGTGTATAAATAAGTGATAAGTATAGGGACTAAGTAAAATGTAGAATGGCTTGGGGAAAAAAAAAAATTGCAGGTTACAGACAGAATAGTCAAAATTCTTTAAAACTCAGAGTAAGAATGATCCTTTATCGGGAGGAAATGATAATGGTGATGAATTTCATATTGTCTTATTCCCCCGGATCCTCCCAACAACCCCATGAGCTGACTGTAGCTAATATTTACTGAGCACTTATTTTGTGCCAGACCCTCTTCAGACCTTGCGTTATCTCATCTAAACGATCACAACCACCTTTGTTGCAGAAGATAATCATTATTTCAAAATTGAGAAAAGAACATAGGCTTAATTATTGGATACAGATGATGTGCCAAGATACTGGGTAAGCACTGGGCATAGACTTTCCTGTGGTGAACCTCGGAAGTGATTCTATATTTTACTGAGGACCAAGGAGGTTACATAGCTTGCCCAAGTCTATATAGCAAAGAATGGAAAGAAGCACGATTCAAAGCTAGGCTTTCTTATTCCAAAGCCCATGAATTTAAGCACGTCAAAAACAGAAATGGAAGTTCAGAGAGTTTAAAAGACACACCCGGGGCACCTGGGTGGCTCAGTGGGTTAAAGCCTCTGCCATCAGCTCAGGTCATCGTCTCAGGGTCCTGGGATCGAGCCCCGCATTGGGCTCTCTGCTCAGCGGGGAGCCTGCTTCCCCCTCTCTCTCTGCCTGCCTCTCTGCCTACTTGTGATCTCTCTCTCTCTCTCTGTCAAATAAATAAATAAAATCCTAAAATAAAATAAAATAAAATAAAATAAAATAAAATAAAAGACACACCCAAATTTATACAGCCAGCAAGACCTAGATTGATAATCTCAATCCAGGTTTGTCAGACTCCACGGATGAAATGCTGACATTTCACAATAAGGAGGGTAATCGAAAATAATTCAGTTCTTTCATTTGAAGCTAACTTTGAAAGCAGAGCCATTGACTCTTTGAGTGTTTTATTTCACTATATGCTTTTTAAAATTTTTTTTTAAAGTTTTTATTTATTTATTTATTTGACAGAGAGATCGAGAGAGCACAAGCAGGGGGAGCGGCAGAGGGAGAGGAAGAAGCAGGCTCCCCGCTGAGCAGGGAGCCCGATGTGGGGCTCGATCCCAGGACCCTGGGATCATGACCTGAGCTGAGGGCAGACGCTCAACTGACTGAGCCACCCAGGTGCCCCTCACTGTACTCTTTAAATATAGTTCCCTTAGAAGTTAGTTTGTAAATCACTGGCCAGACTTTTTGGTATCTGGCTACTAAACTGTAAACTTATGGGTCAAATGTTTCCTATCCTAAAGGTGTTTTACCATCTATTTAGAGGAACTAGACATTTAAAAAGAAAGAGAAGAAAGGGAGCAGACAGGCAGATAGGCAGGGAAAAGGAAGTGAGGGTATAAAAATAATAGTATAGGAGGAGAGACAGACTTTATTTTTATCTTTAACTTCTGGACCTAGTGAAGATCTACTTTTATTATATACGTTTTGTAGGTGAGATCAGGATGGATTTTGCTCCTGATTGGTGAATGTTCCAACTCAGTGCTTTGCAAGCTTTAATGTTCAGATGAATCACCTGGGGGATCTTGTTAAATGCAGACGTTGATCGAGTCCTCTAGGGTGGGGTTGAGATTCAGGATGCAAAAAGTTTAAGATGCAGCTGGCTGTGGACCACACTGAGTAGCAAGGCTCTAGCTTAAGCGATGTGATTCATTTTAATGTAAAAATGATGAACATAGGGGCGCCTGGGTGGCTCAGTCGTTAAGCATCTGCTTTCAGCACAGGTCATGATCCCAGCTCCTGGGATCGAGCTGCATCAGGCTCCCTGCTCAGCAGGAAGCCTGCTTCTCCCTCTCCCACTTCCCCTGCTTGTGTGCCCTCTCTTGTTCTCTCTCTCTCTGTCAAATAAATAAATAAAATCTTTAAAAAAAATGATTAGGAAAAAATGATTAGAAGAAAAAAACCTAATTCACATTAAACTGTAAATATTTATACTTGCCTTATTATTTAAAGATCATCATGAGGATTTGCTTCCTCCAAAGTAAAATTTCCATTGGCTTGTCAAAGCAACCAGCATTTTCACTCATAGTTCTTTGAGTTAAAATCTCTCTCCTAAAGGGCACCTGGCCGGCTCAGTCGGAAGAGCAGGGAATCTTGATCTCAGGGTCATGAGTTGAAACCCCACATTGGGCTCCATGCTGGATGTGGAGCCTACTTAAAAAAAAAAAAAAAAAAAAAAAGGCAGGGAGAGAGATATCAAGGATGCTGAGAGAAATAGCTTATTCCAAGGCTGGGATATAGAAAGTACAAAATAAGCTTGGGCTACCTTATTGTGCCAAAAAAAAAAAAGTGGTACCTAAAAGAATGGGGTATGTCAAAAGGGCACAGAAGCCAGCTCAAAAGGCTAAATCTGGGACAATTAGAGCATCAAGACAAATAATGATAGTCATCAATTATACAACATAGGAATCTATGAGTCCATATTGATATAAATAAATGAATAAATGGTAAAACTAGAAAGATGTTTTTACACTTGAATGCTAACTAATAATTGCAGAAAGAAGACTAGAATTAGAAAATCATCATTCGGCAACCATAGTAGTCATAGTTAATTCAGCCAAGAAACATAGTGAATACTAAAATTAATGGGTGAAAATTTGATGAGGAACAGGGTATTTACATAGTCTCAAAATACTTGCCCACAAAATAATTACAAAGTGAAAAAGAGAAACTTTACAATGGAGAAACCTGGTAAATACAACATTAATCAAGTGATCAAAGTTACCATCACCAGTAATAGCACAAATTGAAATTGTGTACCATTTGATGAGATGCAGTGAGAGAAAAATACAGCATTACTTCTCTGATAATTCTGCCAAAAATGCATTACCCGAATCTAATCATTAGGAAACCAGACAGGGGCCTGCTAGCCCCGGCCCAATAAGAGAAAAAAAAGAAACATCAGACAAACCCAACTTAAGAGCTAGTCTAGGGGCATCTGGGTGGCTCAGTTGGTTAAGCATCTGCCTTTGGCTCAGGTCATGATCCCAGGGTCTTGGGATCGAGCCCCAAGTTAGGCTCCTTGCTCAGTGGGGAGTCTGCTTTTCCCTCTCTCTCTGTGTGCTCTCTCTGTCAAATAAATAAATAAATTTTTAAAAAAGAGAGAGATAGTTTACAAAATAATTGGCTAGTAGTCTTCAAACATGTAAGGTATTGAAAATCACAGAAAGATTAAAGAACCACTATTACATATTGAAGGTCACAGCTAAATGCAACATGTATCTTAGATGGAATCCGTAGCTACAAAGGACGTGATTGGGACAATAGGTGAAACATGAATAGATTCTGAGTATGATTTGGCAGTCGTATATCAGTTTTGATGGTGGTATGGTGATTATATAGAAGAATATCCATGTTTGTAGGAACTACACTCTAATATACTTGTGGCTAATAGGACATAATGTTGGCAACTTTCACCCAGATGGACTGGGGTGGGGAAGGGTTATTCATATTATTCTTGCCAAAAAAGGTAAACTTATGATGTTGAAGAAGTAACTCATTAAGGAGCTCCATTATCAATTAATAACATCTATTAACTATACAGGATATTAGTATCCAAGCAATACATTTTCTGACTCTAGCTCATGGGCGTGATGACATTAAATCATCACTATTTAGGAGTGTGGTTGACCCTGTTGGTTGCCTTCCCAACTGCTGCTCCATTCTCCCATTTTTTATTGCTAACAGAACCCCAATTTTATTGAGATAAGGACACCTTGGTCCTTCCTATCCCCTGAAGACGAATTTTAATTTGGTCTAAGCCAATGATGGTTTAGGCATGGGCAGGAAATAGAATTCTAATTAATGATACATGAAACAGGTCTGGTGGGATGGGCAGGGGATCCTTGGGGAAAGAATACATACATACATACAGAATGAAACGGTTCCTCTTTAAAAAAAAATATTTTGGGGCGCCTGGGTGGCTCAGTGGGTTAAGGCCTCTGCCTTCGGCTCGGGTCATGATCTCAGGGTCCTGGGATCGAGCCCCGTGTCGGGCTCTCTGCTCAGCAGGGAGTCTGCTTCCCCCTCTCTCTCTGCCTGCCTCTCTGCCTACTTGTGATCTCTCTCTCTGTCAAATGAATAAATAAAATCTTTAAAAAAAAATTAAAAAATGAAAAGATTTTTATTTATTTATTTGAGATAGAATGAAAGTGAGAGTGAGAGAGAGAGAGCATATGCACCGGGAGCATCAGGCAGAGGGAGAAGCAGACTCCCTGCCGAGCAGGGAGCCAGATGTGAGGCTTGATCCCAGGACTTTGGAAACATGACCTGAGCCACTCAGGCTCCCGAAAAGGTTCCCCTCGATGTGGTCGTGTCAACGCGAGATACCCTAGCCCTGCAGCAGCCATCTTATAACCATGAGGAGATAAGCCTGAGGATAAAAGCCAACACGCTAAAGATGATAGCGAAGAAAGGTGGGGGGGGAGCAAAAACTCCCAAAGCCTCCTACATCCATGATAATGTCATTTGCTGCTAAATTAACCGACTTAGTAACCACCCTGCCTCCTGTCCATTATGCGAGATAATTTTTCCTTATTTATTTAATTATTTAATGATTTTTTTTTTTTTAAATGTAAACTCTAAGCCCCAACATGGGGTTTGAACTCACAACCCTGAGATCAAGAGTTGCATTTTTTACCAACTGAGCCTGCCAGGCACATGTAAATTACCCTTATTTAAATAATTTGAGATGGCGCTTTCTTATTAAATAATTTGAGCTGCTTGCAACCAAATTGAGCTGCTTGCAACCAAAAGCAGCCTGATTGAGAAAGACCGCCTGGAGAAATTTCTAGTCCACACATTTTCTAAGATAGACCTAGTCCCCCCAAGAGGAATAGCCCTCTGCCTAGGTGAACTAACGTGTACCCCATTTCCACAAATTTGGATGGAGTTTGAGCTCATGGAAGAAGACTGAACTGAACGCCCCTTTAGCTCACACATGGAGCTTGACATAATGTTTCTGGAAAGCTAATGGTGTTGCATTGCTGGCTGGGGTATAAGCCTTTGATCTGACACTTCCCACCATCTGGACCCTGCTTCTTGATAGATTACAAAATTGTCCTCAAAGATTCATATGGAACATTCCATTCTTTTTTTTTTTTTTTTAAGATTTTATTTATTTATTTGACAGAGAGAGAGAGAGAGAGATCCCAAGTAGGCAGAGAGGCAGGCAGAGAGAGAGGAGGAAGCAGGCTCCCCGCTGAGCAGAGAGCCCGATGCAGGGCTCGATCCCAGGACCCTGAGATCATGAGCTGAGCCGAAGGCAGAGGCTTAACCCACTGAGCCACCCAGACGCCCCGGAACATTCCATTCTTTAGCATAATCCCAATGATATATGCTAGCGTTTATTCTTCCTCATCCCTTTATCTAGTAGCAAAATTTAATGTAAGGGGCAGAAATTAAAATGTTGTGAAAATTTCTGTTAACTGCATACCGAATAGATTCTCACTGAGTAAGCACATCCTTCCCCTACCCTTCCTTCTTAGTCATACACTATAAGTGCTTGAATAAGTTTCGTGTTTATGTCTTATTTTTTAATAATCTTTACTTGTTTTATCAGACTTTTCCCAGTGTTCAATTTCGGTCTTTTTGTTGCTCTTTTGGTCACATGTTCATTCTTGGATTTAGAATAATATGATAGTTAAAAGCTTGAGATGGGCTTTTCTTTCTTTTTTATTCAAATATTTTATTTATTTATTTGACAGAGAGAGAGACAGCGAGAGAGGGAATACAAGCAGGGTGAGAGGGAGAGGGAGAAGCAGGCTTCCCGCTGGGCAGGGAGCCCAATGTAGGCCTTGATCCCAGGACCCCGGGATCATGACCTGAGCCGAAGGCAGACGCTTAACGACCGAGCCACCTAGGCTCCCCAAGATGAGCTTTTCTTATTTATTCTATGATCTTAAACAAGTTATGTAACTCCACTGGGCCTCAATTTTCAGATCCAGCAAATGGGGATTCAGACAGTACCTACCTCATAGGGTGATTGTTAGAATCAAGCGAGCAAATGAATAGAAAGGTCTTTGTATAGCACCTAAGACTTCATTTGGTAACTCATTAAATAATAGGAACGTAGGGGGCACCTGGGTGGCTCAGTTGGTTAACTGTCTGCTTTCTCGGGTCATGATCCCGGGGTTCTGGGATTAAGCCCCGCCTCAGGCTCCCTGCTCATCCGAGAGTCTGCTTGTTTCTCTCCCTCTGCCTCTAACCCCTGCTTGTGCTCTCTCTCTCTCTCCCAAATAAATAAATAAAGTTTAAAAAAAAATAGGAATGTACTACTAAAGTGTCACCTACACATCACCTTACATAACTTTCTGTGGAATTTTATTTACTATAATTTGTTTAACTAGTTCCCTGTTAATAGACTTCAGGAGATAATAGTGGTTGGACACATTTGTCTTTGGAGTTGCGCAGAACTGTTTGAATCCTTTCTTTATCTATCTATTTAATTTTGACGGTTCATGAGCATTTTATTTATTTATTTATTTAAAAAAATATTTTATTTTATTTATTTGACAGAGAGAGAGATCACAAGTAGGCAAGAGAGGCAGGCAGAGAGGGGGAAGCAGGCTCCCTGCTGAGCAGAGAGCCCAATGCTGGGCTTGATCCCAGGACCCTAAGATCATGACCTGAGCCGAAGGCAGAGACTAACCCACTGAGCCACCCAGGATCCCCTCATGAGCATTTTAACAGCACCTTCTATTTAGACAAACTATTTGTTAACATCATCATTTATTTATTGCTAACACGAATTCACAGCAAGTATGCAATCGCTTTTATACTAGAGCGGGGCTGATATATTCTTGTCAGTTTGATGACACTTATCTAAGCACCACATGATTTAAAGCAGAAGTATATTTGAGTTAAAGCCATAAAGATCTAGAAACTTCACAATGAAACTCTCAGGTTAAGCCACTGGATTCCCCTTGACAAAGCTTCAGATAGACCCTTTCCTTGTAAATAAGAGTTTACTTCTATAGAAATAGATGACCTAGCTCATGATCATAATTAGCCTTCTGGAACTGAATGACCATTGCAAATGAGTGACGATAGTTCCCTCTTTCACTTTCCTAAACTGGTGGAGAGTTCCTACTCCTTTTCCTCGGAATGGGCATTTGAAGAGTAAAAATGTCCCATTTTTTTTTAAAGATTTCTTTTTTTCCCTAAGATTTTATTTATTTATTTGACAGAGAGTGATACAGCGAGAGAGGGAACACAAGCAGGGGAAGTGGGAGAGGGAGAAGCAGGCATCCCGCTGAGCAGGGAGCCTGATGCAGGGCTCCCTCCCAGGACCCTGGGACCATGACCCGAGCCGAAGGCAGACGCCTAACGACTGAGCCACCCAGGCACCCCTAAAAATGCCACATTTTGTTGATTATTCCATTACACATATGCTTAAGTAATGCCATAAAAAGAGCAAGTATTTTACAGATGAAATATAATGCGTTTTCACAAGAGGTTCCAGAAGGAAACCCATTAATTCTCATCTCAAGGATGTTGAAACAAGGAGCAGCAATAAAGAAGAAAAGCCAAGTGACAGATCTGAGTAAGACCTGTGCACTGTGTCATGGCACTGTGCTCGGCAATTACTGAGATTAGGAACCGTGGAGCTTGGACATGCCTTTCCATACGAAACTGCACTGATCTGATCACCCCAAGGCTCCAAACTTTTTCCTACCTCATGGCCTTTGCATATGCCATTTTCTCTTCCCGGAATACTCTTCTCCATCCTTCCCCTAACTCTTACTCATCTTCTGGGTGCTGGGTGAATTGTCACTTACTCAGAGAGGTCATGTCTAAGCACTCTCTCCGCCTACCCTAAAACATCCCTTCCCCCAACCCTCTTTCATAACATTCTGTACTTTCCTCCATGGTGCTCATCACAATTTGCAATTATATGTCTATTCGGTTTTTAAAAATATTTATTTATTTATTTGAGAATGAGAGAGAGAGAGAGAGAGAGAGAGAGGCAGGAGGACAGCGCCAGCAGGGGGAGGGGCAGAGGGAGAGGGAGAGGGAGAGAAGCAGACTCCCCGCTGAGCACGGAACCCATGCAGAGCTTGATCTCACCATGGACTCAGTCTCACCACCTTGAGATCATGACCTGAGCCGAAATCTAGAGTCAGACGCTCAACCGACTGAGCCACCCAGGCACCCCATTATATGCCTATTTGTATAAGTATTTGTCTGTCTTCTCCACTAGGCTCTCAGCCCTACGCATGCAGGGACCCCATTCTCCACTGTAGATCCACTGTGTAGTACAGGGCTGTATGTATAACAACAAGCTCATAAATAAATAATAGTTGAAAGAATAAATGAATCAATGAAATGCCATGTTTCACACACTCTTCTGGTAAAGGATAGCTTGGAGTGGAAATGGATGTTACTAATAATACTTTAATGATTGGTGGAGGGTTTCATTAACCTCTACTCTTACCCTCTCTCCCAAACCTCTACCCTCACCATCAAATAGCAATTGTCTAGTGCATCTTAATCTCCTAGTGCCAGACCTGGTCTCTAAATTTAGAGACTGGTTTTTGGAACAGATACATGTACCAGGACTGATTCAATTTGTAGGATTTTAGGCTTAAGAGTCCTTACTGAAATAAAGTTTGATTTCATATTATTTTGGAGTAACTCCAGGCATTCACCATTCAATGTGAATAATTCAATATTATTCTGGAGTAACTCCAAGGCATTCACCATTCAGAGAAAAAGACATTTGTTTTGTTTTGCTAAAACCGAACTCAGGCTATATGAAAGACACTGCTGCATTTACAGATAATTTGCTGCATTTTAGGTATCTAAGAAAGGATGTTGCTTTTGGATGGTTATAGCATATTCTCTCTATTTGTATTGATACCCACAAACTTTTGACTACATATTTTAATTATAACTAATAACTTTTTTTCTTGGGGCGCCTGGGTGGCTCAGTCGTTAAGCATCTTCCTTCGGCTCAGGTCACGATCCCGGGGTCCTGGAATGGAGCCCCACATCAGGCTCCCTGCTCCGCAGGAAGCCTGCTTCTCCTTTTCCCACTCCCCCTGCTTGTGTTTCCTCTCTCGATGTGTCTCTCTCTGTCAAATAAATAAATGAAATCTTAAAAAATAAATAAATAAACCAATAACCTTTTTCCAATTGCAAAAGCAGCATATTCTCTGTAGAAATTTTGGAAAATGCAGAAAAGCAGGAAAAAGAAACAAAAAGTGTAAACAAATAAATCAGTCAAAAATCACTCAAAATTCCACCACCTAGAGATAACCATTGTTAACACTTTGATGTAGTTTCTCTTGGGCCAATTTTACGTGTATGTGTGTGCAGGCACAAACACCTATATTATATGTAATATATTATACATAACATATATATATGCTACATAATACACTGGTGTCTATATACAATATAGGTACATACATATATAATCTATATAATCTATAATCTCCGTCTCTGTCTATATTTAACTCACACACACACATATATATATAATAGTTATCATTTACTGAGTATGCCAGATACTTTGGTTTTCTTTTTATGCGTATTGTCTCTTGTAATCTTCTCAGTAGTTCTCTGAGAAGATATTATCATTCTCACTTTACAGGTGAGTAAATTGAGGATGACGGTGTTAATTTGTTGGCCTGAGGTCATTAGTTGGTAAGTGGGAGATCTGAGACACAAATCTAGATCCAGTTCTAAAATCTATAATCAACCATTATGTTGCAGGACTGCCTGTCCATTTCTACATCTTCAATCAAATTGGAATTACTGTAGAAATAATTTTGTAGAATATATTTTCTATAACATTTCATATCCTTTACTAACATAATTTTTATGGCTTTATGATATTCCGTAAGATTTGAAATTATAGGGGCGCCTGGGTGGCTCATTGGGTTAAGCCTCTGCCTTCGGCTCAGGTCATGATCTCAGGGTCCTGGGATCGAGCCCTGCATCAGGCTCTCTGCTCAGCAGGGAGCCTGCTTCCCCCTCTCTCTGCAGCCTCTCTGCCTGCTTGTGATCTCCCTCTCTGTCAAATAAATTAAAAAAAAAAAAAAAAAGATTTGAAATAATAAATGAATGAATGAAATACTGTTCATCATACACTGCTTTGGTAAAAGACAGATTGGGTAAACACTCTAATGTTTCAGACCTTCTGTCACCTTATTTTCTTAATCTTTTTTCATATTCTGCATAATTTTCTTTTTCTTATCTCTTACTACATGAACTATGTATTCTTTGCTTTTTAAATCCTGTTAAATGCTTTGGAAGTTACATATCCCGTTTTGTTTTTTTTTAGGAAGTCTTTTTTTTTTTTAAGATTGTATTTATTTATTTGACAGAGAGAGAGAGATCACAAGTAGGCAGAGAGGCAGGCAGAGAGAGAGGGGGAAGCAGGCTCCCCGCTGAGCAGAGAGCCCGATGCGGGGCTTGATCTCAGGACCCTGAGATCATGACCTGAGCCCAAGGCAGACGCTCAACTGACTGAGCCACCCAGGTGCCCCATATATCCCGTTTTTATTCTAAAATTGCTTACCTTGGGGTGCCTGGTGGCTCAGTTGGTTAAGCGCCTGCGTTTGGCTCAGGTGGTGATCTCAGGGTCGTGGGATCGAGCCCTGTGCTGGGCTCTCTACTCAGCAGGGAGTCTGCTTCTGCCTCTCAGTTTCCCTGTGTGCTCTCTCTCTCTCTCAATTAAATAAATAAAATCTTTAAAAAAATGCCTACCTTTAAATTAAAGAAAAACATTTTCTTTTCAATATCACAATGAAATAATAGCTCTTGATTTCTCCAGTGCAAGTTGTGGTATTTAACACACTTTTATTTCCCCTCATTATTACTATTTATTTATTTAAAGTAAGGTCTACACTCAACACAGGGCTTGAACTCATGACTCTGAGATTAGGAGTCCCATGCTCTACTGACTGAGACAGCCAGGTGCCCCTCCCCTCATTCTTTACCCTCATTCTTTACCTCCCACTGTCCACCCCTCCCTGCTTGGTTTTAGTTCATGCAATCTGGCCTTTCCCAGTTTGGTTATTCTTATTGGAAAAAGAAATTTCTTTTTTTTTTTTCACATTATATATTTTCTCTTATGAGAGTTAGTTTAAACACTCAAATAAAGATCTTTTACGCATAAGTCCTTTAATGCCATGACTTTACTTCTTTCTTCTTGAGTTCTAATTCAGCGTTATGTGTTTGAACAGTTTTTTCTTTCAGAAGAGATAACCTGGAAGGTTTAATTTTTGAGCCTTTATGCCTGAGCAGTTATTTTTGACGTCTTCACAACTGCACAACTAGTTGGCTAAGTGTAGAATTTTTTTTTTTTAAGATTTTATTTATTTTTTTCAGTAGAGGGAAGGGCCGAGGGAGAGAGAATCTCAAGCAGACTCCATGTCCACTGAGCCCAGCACAGGGCTCGATCCCACGACCCTGAGATCACCACCTGAGCCAAAACCAAGAGTTTGGGTGCTCAACTGACTGAGCCATCCAGGCACCCCTAGAATTCTTAAATTATAAACACTTACCCTGAGAATTCTGTAGGATGTGCTTTGACTAGTGTCCTATAGAACTGCAAAATTCTGAGGCCCGCTTGAGTTTAGTTCCTTTGGAGATGCTCTGTTTTGGTTTTGGTTTTGGTTTTGTCTTTTCCCTTGTTGGATTCTTGAAAACTTTTTTCTTTATCCTTAAAATATTTAAAAGCGTCACCTTGGTTAGTCTAGATGTTGGTTTCTTTTTTTTTTCTTAACTGTTGGGAGGCATTAGCGTTCCTCTTTTTCTTTTCAAGATTTTTATTTATTTATTTGAGAGAGAGAGAGAGAGAATAAGAGAGAGAGAGAGCATGAGAGGGGGGAGCATCAGAGGGAGAAGCAGACTCCCCATCGAGCAGGGAGCCTGAGGTGGGACTCAATCTTGGGACTCCAGGATCATGACCTGAGCCAAAGGCAGTTGCTTAACCAACTGAGCCACCCAGGTGCCCCTAGATGTTGGTTTCTTTTCATTCATTTTGCCAGCAGACTTATGTCTTAGGACAATTATTTAATTATTCCTCCTACTCTTACCCTGTTTCCCCCTTCTGAGATTCTTTTTTTTTCAATTTTTTTATGTAATCTCTACCCCCAATGTGGGACTCAAAACTCACGATCCCAAGATCAAGAGTTCTATGCTCCAGCGACTGAGCCAGGCTGGTGCCCACCCCACCCCACCTTCTGAGATTCCTACTGTATTCAGGCAACTTATTCAACAAAGATTTATTGAACAACTATTCTGTGCTAGGCACTGTTTTCCGTAGTGAGGAAAGATCATTAGGGAATTAAACGCTTACATTTTTGTTGATTGGATTTCCTGAATCTGCTCTATGTATCACCCACTTTTGTTCTGATTTTTCGAGGGGACCTCATACTTTGAGCTGTGGCACCTTTGTGGGTTTTTTATTAAGTAAACTGTACCCTCAACATGGGGCTTGATCTCATAACCCCAAGATCAAGAGTCACAGGCTCTACTGACTGGGCCAGCCAGGCAGCTCAAATGAGGCATCTTTGAATAGTCCTATGGTTTTTTTCCATTTGCTCATCTTAACATAGAGAGGTGTATGTGTGTTAATCTTTGGTTAATTTTTTTTTTTTTAAGATTTTATTTATTTCTTAGAGAGAGAGAGAGAGAGAGAGAGATCACAAGTAGGCAGAGAGGCCGGCAGAGCAAGTGGGGGAAGCAGGCTCCCTGCTGAGCAGAGAGCCTGATGATGCGGGGCTCGATCCCAGGACCCTGAGATCATGACCTGAGCCGAAGGCAGCGGCTTAACCCACTGAGCCACCCAGGCGCCCCTGGTTAATCTTTAAGCAAGAATTGCAGTGGGTTTCGTTAGAGATTGACATGGGTCTGGGTGTATGCCTTGACTGTCTCTCCACCTGCTTTCACCTGGCCTTCAATTTTGAATAAGAGAATGCTCAAGGAATTCTATTGAGATGATAATATATTTTACCGCAGTGGAATCTTGAATTGACCCTTCCTTCTAACTGAGTCCTTTTATATTCTAACTAGCAGAAGTTCCTCAAAGTTTCTGGAATGTGGAAGGCTTTTCCTCTATGTTTATTCCTTTGATTTTTTCTATGCAAATTTGGAATGAGGCAACTTAGAAGCCTGTGCTCACAAAGCCATTTTATTAAAAAAAAAAACACAAAAAACACAAAATAACATTTTGTCCCTTTATGTTAAAAGGGTGATAAAAAAAATACCCAAGACTCATAATTATATGTGGTTTTGAAATGTTTCATAAAGGGTCTCCAACCCCATGTGGGAGTCAGGAGAATGGAATCTGATTGTGACAGGTAATTCCACTTGTGGCTTTGAACAAACCATCTGAACGTCAGATTCTCTAATCTCAGATCTTCTTACGTCACAGTATTGCAGGGAAAGCACCAAAAAAAAAACGAATGTGGGAGCTCTTTGAACTGTTCAAAGACAGACACTAAGGGAATCTTGAGGATTTGGGGTTATTGTTTGAATGCTACAATAGCTTTGGGCACCTTCAAGCTAGCCCAAAGAGTATCTGTTGGAGGGATAGCAAAAGAGGTCTAGTTGTGCAAAGCCCAGATGCGCGAAGCGTTTCTGAAATGTAGCTAGGAAGGAACGCTGCTTTGGACGCTATGATGTGGCGAAAGACCCATGAGAGTGGTAAATGCGGACCCACTTTTCTGTTAGGTCAGATTACTATGCACGGCTTATCTGAAATTAATTTGCCTCTCTTTTTCATGAAAATGAAAGCCTCTGGGTGTGAATCGTGCCTTAATAAACAACTTTGGTACTTCTGGCCAGCATAGGCAGCACTGTCTGTCTTTGGGGGGTGATTTGAAAGTGTGCGAAAAGAAACATCCCTAAGGTTACCTGGGAAGCTTGAAACAACGATCTTGTTGCCCCAGGGGAAAACTTTCCAGGTTCTACCTCTTCACAGCAATGAATTCTTCCTGTATTTTATGATTCAATTTCTATATGAAATTCCTGTAAAATTCAGTATGAAATTTTCCTAATCATGGGAAAAAATACTGTCTTTACTAAGATCCATGACGCTGCAGCTGTTTCTGCACTATGGAGATAAATGGCTCTCTATGTCATTTGTCTCAGACAAATGACTTCTCTCTCTCTCTCTCTTTTTTTTTTCTTTTAAGTAATGGACATGAAATGGAGAAATAAGAGTTTCTCCCGGGGTGCCTGGGTGGCTCAGTGGATTAAAGCCTCTGCCTTCGGCTCAGGTCATGATCTCAGAGTCCTGGGCATGGGACTCTCTGCTCAGCAGGGAACCTGCTTCCCCCTCTCTCTCTGCCTGCCTCTCTGCCTACTTGTGATCATTCTCTCTCTTTCTGTCAAATAAATAAATAAAATCTAAAAAAAAAAAAAAGATAAAAAAAGAGTTTCTCCCTTGTGTGCAATGTTGTGCAAATCACACTTGTAACACATAGGCTAATGTAGAATAGGGTACCTTAATTCATCAACAGTTGATGAATCCCCTCCCATGTACCACACATTGCATTAGGAGCTAGAGAAACATCAGTAAACAAGACATAGTTCCCGCCCTCATGTAGCTTCACATCTAGTGGGGAAGACTAATTAAGTATTTTGTTTTACTTTTTAAAGATTTTTATTATTTATGATTTATTTGAGAGAGGGAGAGCATGAGAGAGAGAGCATGAGCGGGGGGCGGGGGGGCGGTGGCGAGGGTGAAGGGGAAGCAGGATCTTCACTGAGCAGGGAGCCTGACAGGGGACTTGATCCCAGGACCCTGGGATCATGACCTGAGCTGAAAGCAGATGCTCAACCGACTGAGCCACCCAGGTGCCCTAATCAAGTATTTTAATTTGGATGAGATGCCATGAAGGAAATGTATGGGATACAGGAAACACAAATAAAAGTAGAAGAGGGAAGATCTGCTTAAATAGGGCAGGAAGGGGGTCTTTGAAGTGACACTGACATTAAGGTTTAGAATGAGAAAGAACCTGCTATGGGAAAAGCTGGAGGAGAAACATTACACCAGAACAAACAGAATGTGCTAAGGTTCTTGACTTGTGCAAAGAAGTGAAAGGCACAACGGATGGTATAACATGATGGTTGAACAGAGAGTGACATTAACATGAGTTTGGAGAGAAATGCCATGATAGGATTTATATTTTAAGGTTACCCCACATATTTTGCTAAGAACAGAAGTAGAAAGACCAGTAGCTTAGACTAGGAAGTAGTGGAGATGGAAAGAAGTAAATGCAGTTCAAATATATTTGTAGGTCAAGCTGATGCGACTTGTGAATGAACTAACTATGGAGGATGAGAGAAAGAGAGGAGTCAAGAAAATTCCCAGGTTTCTGGATTAAGCCACTGGTGAATGGCAGTGTCATTACAGCTGCAGAAGATCAGAGAGAAAGGGGTTTGGAGGAAAAAATAAGAGGTTGCTTTTCAGCCATGATAACTTCGAAATGCCTGTGGTATAAGGAAGAAGGTATAACAAGTAAGAGTTGTGAGTCTGAGCTCAGAGGAGAAGACTGGGGACAGACATAAGGAATAACACCGGAGGGATAATATTTTTAGTCCTGGAGCTGGTGAGATCTTCTAAGAAGAAAATGTAAAGAGAGAAGAAAAGAGAGTTGAAGATTAAGTCTGGAGAACTAGCCAGGTGAATAGTTGGGCTGCTAAAAGAAATACCGAAGGAAAAAAAAAAAAGAAAAAAAAAAGAAATAACGAAGGAGATGAAGAGGAGAAAGTGGTTTGAAGAGGAAATTGATGCTTTATCTTTGGAACTTGATAAATTTGGGGTACTGACTGGATTCATGTCATCTCTGGTGTAGTGTGGGGACAAAACATTTAGGTCCCCTTGGTAATGTTAATGCCGTATTTATATATTATTTTGCGATTCAGTCTTAGGATAACTCTGTGAATTTTCAGAATAAACCATTCCTAATCACGCCTGAATTAGAGTTTGGAAGAGGAGAAAACGCCACTAAGATCCATGACGCTGCAGCTGTTTCTGAATTATGGAGATAAATAGTTCTCTATGTCACCAGTCTTAGACAAGCGGCCATTTCTTTTTTTGTAACGGACATGAGATGAAGAAAGAATAATTTTTTGTTTTAAAGATTTTATTTATTTATCTGGCAGAGAGAGACAGAGAGAGAGGGAACACAAGCAGGGCGAGTAGGAGAGGGAGAAGCAGGCTTCCCGGTGAGCAGGGAGCCCGATGCAGGGCTCAATCCCAAGACCCTGGGATCATGACCCGAGCCGAAGGCAGACGCCTAACGACTGAGCCACCCAGGCGCCCCAAGAAAGAATAATTTGTTCAATGTGTAGCAAGCATGCTTTACCGGTAGCACACAAGCTGAGGAGAATGCAGTGACACGACGCATATATTGAGAACCTACTATGTGCCAGGCACTGTGCTAGGCTCTGGGGATAACTCAAAGAATAAGACATACAGGACTTGGAGCTTCCAGACTAACAAAGGAGTTAAAAAAAAAAAATCAACTTACAAATAACTACAAATGTGGCAAGTGCCACGAAAGAAACAAACACGGGAAGTAAGTGTGGGGTGCCACTTCAAATCTAGACATTTAGGGAAATGCGCCTTGAGTAGGTGATCTTTACTTCAGTTGACCCCTAAAGGATGAGGAGTCAGTCATACCAAGATTAGGGGGTATGGCTGGCCACTGATGATCCACCAAATTGTTTTGTGCAGTATTTGGTCCTGAAAAGTTACAGCAGGCTGAATAGCTCAAATTGGAATATTCGAGAGTGGCACACCCAGGGTGGGGGAGGTATTGGGAGTCATCTGCCCTCATGGGGAGAATTTTCTCACTGACGTTGTTTCAAATTGCCTGCACGTGGTAATAATAAAAAGTAGACTGACATTTAGTCAATTTTATTATGATTTTAAAATTCTTTACAGGCAATGCCCATGTTGTGGGATGAATGATTGCCCCCAAAAAGATGTGTCCATGTCCTAATCTCTGGAACCTACAAACTAGCATCTTATACGGTAAAAGAGTAAATGTTACCTTATGTGAAAAGATAGGATTAAGAATTTTGCAAATGTATATCAGGTGATCTTTTAGTTGAGCTGAACGCAGATATTAGATTGAGAAATTAAGTTATCCAGTTCTTAAGATAAATAGGTACGTATTTTGATAGAGCTGTAACTGTAGAATTTGATGCTGTGTTGGGAGAAATGTTTCTTACTTCTAAGTTTGCTTACACCCAAGTAACTTAACCCAACTTAAGCTACCTGCCCGGCCCACATAGGCATTCTGTATTTCCATTCCTATTGTACAAGGAGGGCTCCTGGCAGCTCACGTAGGCCTCTCAAGACAGGACTACAGTCCTGGGCCTGGTTGCAAGTTTTGTTTCAGTACTGACCAGCGTTAGGGACTCTCAAACACACTAAGCAAACTCAGAAGTCTGGCAAATGACAAAATTCGAGTGTTTAAGAATATATGCTAATTTAGGGAGCTTGGGTGGCTCAGTCAGTTAAGTGTCTGCCTTTGGCTCAGGTCATGATCCCAGGGTCCTGGGATTGAGTCCCGCGTCGGGCTTCCTGCTCCTCGGGGAGCCTGCTTCTCCCTCTGCCTCTGTCTCTCTGTCTCTCATGAATACATAAATTTTAAAAAATCTTTAAAAAAAGAATATTTACTAATTTAATGAAGAATGAGGAATTGTATATGCTATTAGTCTACTTTCTCACCTTAAAGGCAAGTCGCATATAATATGAAATTATATTCAGAATATAGCTAGGTGATGACATCATAACAAGCAGAATAATTCTTTTTTTTGTTTGTTTTTTGTTTTTTGTTTTTTAAGCAGAATAATTCTGATGAATGTTTTTATCTCTGCAGTAGGCAGCCTTGAGATGACCTTCAATGAGGGTGTAGTATTCATACCCTCCTGTGATCCTCTCCCTTCCTGTGTAGGTTGAACTCATTTCTTTCTTTTTTTTTAAATATATATATGTTTTTATCATTATTATTTATTTATTTGGTAGGGGGAGAGAGAGAGAGAGCGCACAAGCAGAGCGTTAGGCAGGCAGAGGGAGAGGGAGAAGTAGGCTCCCTGCTGAGCGGGACTCGATCCCAGGACCCTGAGATCATGACCTGAGCCAAAGGCAGACACATAACCGACTGAGCCACCCAGGTGCCCCTTGAGTTCTCGCTCTTGTTCTATGATTGACTCTGAGGGAAGACGATTGCTATGTTGTGTGCTGCCTTTGGAGAGGCCTCCAGTCAACAGTCCATGAGGAACTGACGTCCTCGGTCCAACAAACCATAAGGAACTGAATCCTACCAACAACCACATGAGTGAGCCTGGAAGCAGATGCTCCCAGTGATTTCATGAGAGCCAGAGGCACCCAGCTAAGCAGCACCTGGATTCCTGATCCTCAGAAATGATGAGATAATAGATGTTTGTTGTTTTAAGCCACTAGGTTTGGGGTAAATTGTTACATAGCTATCCATAACTAACACAAAATCAATCATATAACTTTTGAAATGCTAATTTTAAAACACCAAAAGAGAATGGGTGGGGATAAAATTGATATGTTGTAGTTTTCATGGCTATACTATTTCTTTTCTTTTTTTTTTTAAGATTTTATTTATTTATTTGACAGAGAAAGAGATCACAAGTAGGCAGAGAGGCAGGCAAAGGGAGGGGGGAAGCAGGCTCCCTGCTGAGCAGAGAGCCCGATGCGGGGCTCGATCCCAGGACCCTGAGATCATGACCTGAGCCGAAGGCAGAGGCTTAACCCACTGAGCCACCCAGGCGCCCCAATATACTATTTATTTTCTTACAGCTTCTTAGGCATTCTAATCACACTGCCTAGATTCCCTATTAGTAGTTAATTTCATCCAGTTTATGTGGAGTCTTACCAGTTTTATTCTTAGGGAGTAACCTTTTATACAACTTCTGGATGCATCTGATTATGGACTCCAACAAACTGAGTATACGTACTGACAACTAAATATTTATGGATTCATTCAAACATGAATTCATTTCATCTACTGGGGACTCAAAAGGGAATTCAAAACGGCAGATTAATTCTCTTGGTCTTTTTTTTTTTGGATTAATGTTCACAGGATAATTGGATGCTGAACTCATTCATTTTTTAAAAATACTTTCTTCTTTTTATAAAAGTAATAAATGCTCAATGTACAACATTTAGAGAAAACAGAAAAGTGAAAGAGAAGAAAGTAAAAGTCAACTCTGCATGTGCTACTTGAAGAGGACTGCCTTTGAGACTGAATGCACTACTGCTTTTAGTTGATTTGCCTATCTTTTTTTCTTCAACATTACTAATAAGACTTTTGGTCACCATTAAAAGTCTGAATTTTAAACAGCTTCTTGGACTGGTGGCTCTTATCTATCAACTTGTTCAACTTCAGCACCTGTCTCATCCTAAGTCTTTTTTTCAGAACTACCAACCACCTTCACCATGAAGTCCCATGAGTTTTCCCTGTAGAAACTTAGGTTTTCAGCATCTTCGCTTTTCAAACAAAGACATCATGGAGTGGAGAAGCAGATTGGCAAGCCTCTTCTATGTCTTTTCCAGTGCTGTCTGGAAAACAGTTTATTGACCACTTCTTTCAAGTCATTTGTTTGCTCCTCTCAGGTCATGATTTCCATCATCTTCTCCTGGATTTGGCAGACCTGTTGGTGCTTAGTGGGAGAGGTCTTCCAAATCTGATTATTTGAGAATTTTTTTTTTTTTTAAGTAGGCTCCAGCCCCAGCATGGAGCCCAGTGTGGGGTCAAACTCATGACCTTGAGATCAACACCTGAGCTGAGATCAAGAGTCCAATCCTTAACTGACTGAGCCACCTAGGCACCCCTGATTATTGAGATTTTTAGTAAAACCAACAACAGAATAGACAGGGAAAACAACCATTGGCAGTCTTGACATCAATGGGCTTCAGCCGCGGTCTGCCATTTTTGACCATGGAGCACATTTTGTCACTGGTAAAATCCATGCCATGGAAGTTAGGCAGTTTTTGCCCTGAACATCCTCAGTAATTATTGTGGATTTTCTAAATGCAACTTCATCGTTCTGCAGATCAGCAAGTCTTACTTCAAAAACTCTACCCTTGAGGCCATCAAATGCAATTTTCATTCCTAGAGTGCTCTAGACTAGTGTTTTTATTTCTTATATTGAACACAGCTGGTGCTTTCACATCATACCATATTTCTAGAAAATGGATTAGCCACTTTCTTCTTGGCAACCTTTTTGCAGCCTTTCATAAAGTGCTTATTCTTACCTACCGCCATAGTGCTACTCAGACAGCCAAAAGGGCGATTTGCCTAACCTTTCAAAAACTGGTAAAACACTCTATTCTTGGTTAATTTGCTAATTGATTTATCTGAAACTCAGTTTCTTTAATGAAATATATCTGAGAGTTTACCTTTATATACCTAATATTTAATAATTTAGTATCACTAACATTTGATATTTGGCACCACTTACTAATATTATAAACACTATACTCAACAACTTTGTTTATATTATCTTATTTAAACTTCACTACACCTTGTGAGTTAGGCGCTAATCTTACTTCCATTTTTCAGCTGAGTAAACTAAGGCTTAGAGAGGTTAAATAATTTGCCCAAACAAGGTCACTAAGCTAAGCATTTTCAGAATAGAGATCCCATTTCATTTTTGTCTGACTATAAAACTTACACTATTCTGCTATAGTTTCTCCCTCAAACTTTTCTCTTAATACTTTTCATAAAAGCAAAATGTCATTTTTTAAAACTTTCATATTTAGAAAAGTTGTCATATTCCAGTTATTAAAAGACTAACCTAATTTACCCATACCTCTGTTCAATTCCTTTGAAAGTTTTTTGAAGTTAGTGTCTCTAGGCAAAAATATTAAGATCTAAAGGAAATATACATGAATAAAATTCTTTCCCTGCTGAAATAAAACAGTGGATGTTCCTAGTGATTTGCCTCATTTTGAAACTGGAACTATCATCAGAAAGCCAATATCCGTTTATATAAAACTACATAATATTGTTTCTGATTATAATTTCTGTAAAGTTATAATCAATTGTTACAGTTGAAAAACTCAAATTTTATCAGCTAAATTTCCGGCTGTTGTATACTTTTATTATAATGAAATAAAGGGCTAATCAGTCTGGGAAGAAAGAGCAGAGATATATAATCATTACATGTTAGAATGGGAAGAAATTTGGAGGCCTCTTTGCCCATTCTTCCTATTTTATTTTATTTATTTATTTATTTATTTTTTATTTATTTGACAGAGAGATATTACAAGTAGGCAGAGAGGCAGGCAGAGAGAGAGGGGGAAGCAGGCTCCCCGCTGAGCAGAGAGCCCAATGCGGAGCTCGATCCCAGGACCCTGAGATCATGACCTGAGCCGAAGGCAGAGGCTTTAACCCACTGAGCCACCCAGGCGCCCCTATTCTTCCTATTTTAGAGAGGAAAAAACTGAGGTCTGGAGAGTTAAATATCTCTCGATCTCTTAAGTTGTCATAGTACACAAAGTGTAAGATTAAAGGTGTGTAGGGGCGCCTGGGTGGCTCAGTGGGTTAAAGCCTCTGCCTTCAGCTCAGATCATGATCTCAGGGTCCTGGGATGGAGCCCCGAATCGGGCTCTCTGCTCAGCGGGGAGCCTGCTTCCCTCCCTCTCTCTGCCTGCCTCTCTGCCTGCTTGTGATCTCTCTGTCAAATAAATAAATTAAAAAATCTAAAAATAAAATAAAGGTGTGTAAAAAGTCATTTCATTTGATAATTAAGACAGTTTTGCAAATATATTTAACCAAGTCCCAAAACTGAATCAATAAGAGAAATGGATTAAAAAAACAAAACAGGGACGCCTGGGTGGCTTAGTTGGTTAAGCGGCTGCCTTTGGCTCAGGTCATGATCCCAGGGTCCTGGGATCGAGCCCCACATCAGGCTCCCTACTCAGCGGGGAGCCTGCTTCTCCCTCTCCCTCTGCCTGCCGCTCTGCCTGCTTGTGCTCTCTCTCTCTCTGTCAAATAAATGAATAAAATCTTTAAAAAAAACAATAAATAAAAATAAAAATAAAAAAAATAAAAAAACAAAACAAAGGGTACCTGGCTGGCTCAGTTGGAAGAACATGTGGCTTTTGATCTTGGGAGTCAAGAATTTGAGCCCTATATCGGGTATAGAGATTACTTAAATAAATAAATAAACCTTAAAAAAGAAAATGAAACAAAACAAAGCAAACGACACCCAAATAACAAAAAGCATAATACCTGGTACTTAAAAAATGCCTAATCAATATTTGTGAATGAACAAATGAATAAAAAGATTTTATTGCTTTCATTTTTCAAGTTCCCTCATAGTCCCTGAATTCATATTTTATATGCAATAATAATGTGTATATAGAATTTACTTCGCTTTTTGCACTTGAATTATAGTGTCAATATTTTTCCATATCATTATAAAATATGACTATACCCTTTTAAAGTACCTATTGAGTTACAATGCTTCTGAGATTCCCAAATGACTGTTAACCAGGGTGAACCTCAGATTGGGAGTCTTCCTTCATTAACGAATAAAATGCAAAAACATATTACTTTAAAAAATTGTACAAAATAATGAAGAAATATCTAGCTCTTTCAAAGGGTCATTTCTAGGGCTTTGGAGGAGCCTGTGCACTGAAGGGCCCTGAATCTTCACTAGCTGCACAGTATACCCTGCCTCTGTTGATAACCAGATACCATCTTCATGGTGGTTATGATACAGCATGAATGTTTTTTCAGACGCTTACTAAAGTTTTAGAAATGTATATCACTTTGATGGTGCTAGAAATTCTTTCTATCTAGCCAACCTGCAATCTTTTTCAGGCCCTGTTATAAACTTGGTGGCTTTTAATTATAAGCAAGTCTCTTAACTTATTCAGGCCTCAAATTCCTTATCTGTTGAATGGGCTTAGTATCTATCTTAAAGACTTACAAATGAAAACAAAGATAAAATACTTGGTACAGTTCCTGACACATAGTAAATGCTCAATAAATATTAACAACTATGGTTATAGCAATAGTTAAAACATTAACCTACCACACACAGGAACCTCCTATCACCATTAAAACTTCCCACACTGGGGGTGCCTGGGTGGCTCAGATGGTTGGGTGTCTGCCTTCTGCCTGGGTCATGATCCCAGGGTCCTGGGATTGGTCCCGTGTTGGGCTCCCTGCTCCGCGGGAGGCCTGCTTCTCCCTCTCCCTCTGCTGCTCCCCCTGCTTGTGCTCTCTTGCTCTGTCAAATAAATAAATAAAATCTTTAAGGAAAAAAAAAAACTTCCCACATTGACTGTAGGTAAAATAAGCTGTAAAATGGATTTCAAAGGATTGTATAGATTCAATTTTTTATTACTTTAATTTTTTTAAATGTTATGAAAAGTAATAACTACATAACAGAACACTTGGAAAATAGAGAAAAAGAAAAAAAAAAGCATCCGTAATTTTACCAGACTTGTTATATTTTCTTGTTGTTTTTCTCCTTAGCGCAGACGCTATTTAAAAAATGCTAAAAAAAAAAAATGCTTGAAATAAGTTTACCCAATTATTCTCTTTTCACAGAGGTTTGATATTATGGCATCATTGTTTTCAAATACATGGCAGATCTCAAATATATTTTACTTAAAACTTTTAGAAAAATCAGATGGAAGAAAAGATACATATTCTACTGCTGTATTTCCATACTTATTTTTAAATATTCATATTTTTACAAGGTTATGATGGTAGCATACTTAAAATTTAATATTCTGCATTTTTTCTTATGTTATATCACAAGCCTTTCTCCATACTGCTACATGCTACTAGGCAACATTCATAGTAACTAAAGGACCTGAAGCCAAGGCTTAATTTCCTAAAATTCATACAACTGTATGTGAAGAAAGTAAGATAGGCTAAGGCGTGGTAAGTCAGAAACTCAGAGTAAATGCTTTTGGTTTGCCTGCAACTGTAATGTAGAAAAGGGAGAAAGAGAAGTTAGAACTCAGGAGTCTTGCCTTCCAACTAAATGTCTAAGTCAGGAAAGGAATCTATAGCCCTATCAACAAAATTCTAACTTGTATATGCACTTTTATTTCTTCCTCAGTAGATGAGAAAGCGGTGGAATACTACTCAACGGTAAAGATTTATTTGTCACGATGTTATTATTGGGGGTTTTAGCACTCAAAATTAGGTAAATGTACTCCTCACCACACACTACACAGATCTTTCTTCGAAATTTTAGCAAGGCGACACAAATCCTCACTATAAAGAACAGTCAATACCTGATCATGGTTGTCTGGATTCAGTGACATAAGCTGTTGTAAAAAGGCTTTTACCTTTTAATTATGCTTTTGTGTTGACATTCATTAATTTCAGAGCACGAATTTTTCCCTTAAAGCTTCTTTATTCCTTTAATATTGTCCTGCCATAATAAATCAAGCCACATTTTATTTATTTAAGATGTTTATTTTTATTTATTTTTTTAAAGATTTTATTTATTTGAGAGAGAGAGACACACACACACACACACACACACACACAGCGAGAAAGGGAATACAAGCAGGGGGAGTGGGAGAGGGAGAAGCAGGCTTCCCGCTGAGCAGGGAGCCTGATGCAAGGCTCCATCCCAGGACCCTGGGATCAAGACCAGAGCTGATCAAGACCAGGACCCTGGGATCAAGACCAGATACACTTAAGGACTGAGCCACCCAGGCACCCCAGATTTTTATTTTTAAATAATCTTCGCACCCAACGTGGGGCTCAAAGTCACAACCCCAAGGTAAAGAGTCGTATGTTCCACTGAGTGAGCCAGTCAGGTACTCCTCAAGCCACATTTTAAAAACTGTAAAATACACACTGAGGAAACAATTCATACGTCCATTGCCAAATGAATGGATAAACAAAACGGGGCATATACATACAATGGAATATCATTCAGCATTAAAATGGAAGGAAAATTTGATACATACCACAATACAATGAACCTAGAAGACGTGTTAAGTGAAATAAGCCAGACACAAAAGAATAGATATTGCATGGTTCGACTTGTACGAGGTAACACAGAGACAGAAAAGAAAATATTGGTTAAAAGGGGACGTGGGGGAGGAGAAAGGGGAAATTATTGTTTAATGGATGCAGAGTTTCAGTTTGGGATGCAGAAAAAGTCCTGGAGATGGACAGTGGTGATGGTTGCACAACAATGTGAATGTACCTCGTGCCACTGAACTGTATACTTAAAAATGGTTAAAGTGGTAAATTATACATGTATTCTGTTAAATTAAAATCCCAATATAACATATACTGAGAATAGTGTATTATACATATATCCATACTTGGTTTAAGAAGTAATTCTAAAGCAAATGCAGATGTCATTACCACCTAGGTCAAGAAATAAAATATTATCAAAGGGTACCCCTGTGCCCCTCCCCAACATAACCCTTCTCTTCCTTCCTGAGTAATTACTCTCACTCACAATGTTCCTAACATTGCTTTTAAAAAATCAGGTTGTGATGTGATAATGCAGGATACATTAAACCAATATTACAAAAGCAATAGAGTATTTAAATTCCAATATTTTCCATACATGCAAAAAAATTTTTTTAACTTAATAACTTTTAAAGTGTCCTTTCCCCTGTCTTTCGCTCTTGAAACTTCATATTCTACAACTTATCTTGGTTCTATAGTTGACCTCACCTGGAGTTAACAACAACAAAAACTCAACAACAACAAAACTACTTCACTGTAGATTTTAGATTTTCATTCCTCCCGCTCTCCCTTGCCTCCAACTACAAAGAAACAATGATTTAAACCCTTTGTGCCCTTTTAGAAAATTACACAGATACCCCATTGTGGAACCCTATAATCCCTTCGTGGAAAGGAAGAGATTAGCATATGAATACAAAGCAAAATGAATCCAGAATACAAAATGATCTACGGGATTGTGAAGCGCTTGTGTTCTTAAAAAATGTATTTATTTCCTCTTTTTGTATTGCCCCTTTCGTGGTCTCAGGGTTAAGGGAACTGAGCTTCTCCTCTGGTTACCCGGAAAAGGATTAAAAAAAAAAAAAAAAAAGCCAACAGATTCTAGGAGGTGCAAAACCCAACAGATGGCTCCCCGAGCCAGTGGAACTGCCAGCGGAATCGCCAGTGGAATCTGCTACACTCGACGTGAGTTTGCTTGAGGGCAAGGAGTGTAGAAAGTGCCGTTCGCTCACTGCGCGGTGAAGGAGAGAAAGCGACAGAAGAGAGAGCCATAGTGCTGACGTTGAAGGCCCGGCCCTGTAAGGTTGCACAGGGTAAGTGGCGTTGGCCAGGAGGCAGCGGCGAAGGGGAAGGAAAGAGGATTTGGGCTAGGGGCGGGGCCTGCGGCCCAGCGTGGCTCCTGATTGCTGGAGCGTCGCTGCCAATCTCGCAGGATCGCTCGGTTAACCAGTGCGCTCGCTAGACGCGCTCAGATATACTGAGTGAGCCCCGAGAAGCAGTCTCAGATCCTGACGGTGCAGCAGCCCGCAGCCTCAGCCAGGGAGTCCCAGCCGCTTTCAATGGAGGAGAAGCCCGGCCAGCCACAGCCTCAGCACCATCACAGCCACCACCATCCGCACCATCACCCCCAGCAGCAGCAGCAGCAGCCGCAGCAGCAGCCGCACCACCACCACCATTATTATTTCTACAACCACAGCCACAACCACCATCACCACCACCATCACCAGCAGCCTCACCAATACCTGCAGCATGGAGCCGAGGGCAGCCCCAAGGCCCAGCCGAAGGCGCTGAAACATGAGCAGAAACACGCCCTCCAGCAGCACCAGGAAGCGCCGAAGAAGAAAACAGGTCTGGGAGGGAGGACGAGTGGGGGAAGGGGAATGGGGGTGGGGGGTAGGGGAGATGGGGGTGGGGCTGGATGTGGAAGGCGCGGACGCGGTCGGAGTGGTGTGCGTGTGTGTGTGTGTGTGTGTGTTTGTGTGTCCCTGTGTCCTGCGGGTCTGGGGAAGCCCCCTTCCATTCTCCCAAAGCCCGGGCTGGGCGGCGGGGTTTGCAGCGCCCTCTCCTTCCCCTCAGCATGGGAGAGGCCCAGCCAGGCCAGTGTGACCTTCCCGGCCCCCGCCCGGGCTGGAGGGAGACCCGGAGGGTCGGCCTTGGAAGTCTAGCCTCGTTATTCCTTTCCCGTTTACCTTCCTGAGGCCCCGGAGGAACCTTAATTTGGTGGCCCTGAGTTGGGGTGACCATAGCTCCCCCCCAGAAGCCTTCGGGGTGTAGCTCAAGAAGGCCTAGCGAATCCCGACTCGGGTGGTGTCGCGAGACCCTTTTGCAGGCGGCAAGGCGAGGGTAGGTGGGCAGAGTTGAGGAAGTGTCCTCCCTCACCCGCCACCCTAAGCCCACCTGTGGCCTTGGGGTTCCCCGTCTGGGGGAGCGGTCGGGACCCCTCGTCTCTCGAGTCATTTGCGCCTCTAGACGCCCCTCTCGGGCACCGGACCCCGCAGTCTACCCTCGCGGCTCCTCGCGAGGCCGGCGCCCCGGGCCCGCTCCCCCCAGAGCCGGCGAGGCTGGAATGTTCTCTCCTCCTCGCGGGGCCGCTTCCTGTCCGCCATGTTGGAAGCCGATTCCTGTCACCGACTCCGGCCCACTGAGGAGCGGAGGGGGAAGGGTGTCGAGGGGGCTCGGCGCGGCGGAGCTGGGGGACTCGGGATCCCCACCCGCAGCCGCCTTGCCCCCCGCACTGCGGGGGCGCCGTCGCCCCCGGCCCGTGGCCGCCCCTCCCCCCGTCGCCGGCCGGGTTGTGTAACCCGGTGGCGGCAGCGCGGCCCCGGGCGGGTCCCTGGGGTGAGGGGCGGGGGCGGTTGGGGTGGGGGAGGGAAGCGGCCACGAGGGGAGCGGCCTGCACCGGGCCCCGCGCGCCGGCGGCCGCGTTTCCCGCTCCCGGGTGCGGCGGGAGGCGCGGGCGGTCCGGGCGGGGAGCCGGCCTCGAAGTGGAGCCAGGAGCAGGAGGCCGCGGGCGGCGGCCGCGGCGCTCCTTGGGGCAGGAGGGCTGGAGGGGGGGGTACATTTTGGGTAGAGGCGGTGCCCGAAGG
This sequence comes from Potos flavus, assembly GCA_028534135.1. Lineage (NCBI taxonomy): Eukaryota > Metazoa > Chordata > Mammalia > Carnivora > Procyonidae > Potos > Potos flavus. Next base: position 37,386,377 of record CM052891.1, on the reverse strand, counting down.
CCGGGTGGGGTACCCAGCGGGAACCAGGCTCCCCGGTCACGAGTTTCTCTGCTACAGGAACCTCGTCTCCTGCCAGGTTCGCTCACGACTCCGCCTCTCAGGCTTTCACTTGGGCCCTTTCCTCCTAGCAGCTCATTTTTACAAAAAAAAAAATCTTGTTTAGCTCCCTCACGCCCCCCCCCAGCATTTACCTTTTGGGCTTGGGTAGTGATTTCCAGGAGAGAGATTAGAAAAATGATTGGATGGGGAAGAGGGCGAGTTTTTTTGACCCCTGTTTCTTGTCCTTAAAGGAGAAACGAGGTGGCTCATCCATGCGGTTGGTTCACTACCATCTTGCCTCGGACGAGGCTTTTTTCCCTGTAAAGAAGGAAGGTGTTTTCCTATTTTCAAACTGATGCCGAGCCCCAGACTCTTGATTTGAACAATTGTTAAATTGAGGGTAAAAGTCATTTTAGAAAACATTTGAGAAGAAATGAACTTAAAAGTTTGTAACCTGGCAGGTTTTTTACAAATTAAAGGTTCTTTATAAATTGAAGAGAAATGAAGGGAATGGTAAGAAAGTGGATGTTAAACCCACCATATCAAATGTGATACAAGCAGTTACTGAGAGCTGGAGAAAAATTGCTGTTCTGTTGAAGACTTAATGTAATTTGAAGACTGAAATTGGAATGCCAGATTTTCCACTTTTGGGGGTAGGGACATCAGGTGTGCAGTAGAAATGAACATATACATGTATTGAGTATTAATCTTAACGGATTTGGGACAGTTTGAAAACTATCAGAAAGTATACAACACTAAATGTTTTAACCTTAGGTCTTTTTCAACTTAGAGGAAAGAAAATCTAACTTTATTACGGTTGCTTGGAATATAAAGCAGTATTACTGTTCAGATTGGAAAATTTTATTTCGTTGGTCAGGCATTAATGTACCCCACCCCTGTAGGAATCGTCTCTACATATAGAAGAGCCCCTGAACCATTCAAGGTGGCATTCTTCAAATTAGTATGTCTAATCCAGGAAGAAGATAAAGGGGAAACTGGGCTTAGCAATATTGAAAGAATGTAAACAATTCGGGATGAACAGTTTCCCATGTGTGGCCTGGTCACAGTACTGTGGCTTCAACATGTATAATGCTAATTTATTAAGAAAACTATGAGCATTTTTGAAATGTATCTATAATATGTTGAAGTGGGCTTTTAGGACCCATTACCCACAAACCTGTAAAGAGGAACCTGTTTTCTTTTTCCAGAAGAGGGCGCAAGAGAGGGCCAAATGTGTTCAGTAATTTCGGTTTCTAATCCAAAAACTAGATTTATCAGGACTGAAGTTTTGCAGAGTCCATTTGAAGTAGGGTTAGATGCTTTAGCATGGCAAACCTGAATAGTGAAAGGGCAAAGAGCCCTTTGATTTCTCTCAGTGATTCTGTGGTATTTGCATTTTTCTTAAATATCTAAGTTTTTAAAAGAAAACGTCTCTGGTACATTTTGCATACCAACAAAGTTACTATAGAAAAAAAAATTTTGAGACTTTATTTGAGAGAGAAAGAGAGCATGGCGGGCTTGGGGGTGTGGTGCTGAGGGAGAGGGAGAAGCAGTCTCCCCACCAGACCAGGGCCCTGAGATCATGACCTGAGCATAAGGCAGACGCTTAACTGACTGAGCCACCTAGATGCCCCTGGAAAAAAAAACTTCAATTAAATGAGAAATGTTTTTTGTTACTAAAACTCGGGAGTGGAAGTATAGTGGTTTTTGAGCCATTATTAAATTGTTTGGTGATACCTGATATTGGAACCACTAAATACTAGTAATTTTAGGGAAAACTGTTCTGGTTCACTTAAAAGTCTTGGCTTTGGTCCAAGTTAGTTTGGACATTGAAATTTTTTTTTCCTTAGGACTGCTTGCATACCTATGAGGAGGATATGACTAAAAGGCCCAAGAGTACAAACCTTTGTTTAGCCTGTTAGCATGTTAAATGGTGTATGTAGTTTTTTTTTTTTTTTTTTTAGTCTAGAGCTGTACACAGGTAAGCTTGGATCTGTTAAAAACGTTGAGAGCCTCTATTTAGGAGCTTGTTGCTTTTCTAAAGAAAAAAAAGAACCTTTCAGAAAACATCCTAAGCAGTGATCTCTTTACTAGTAGTTTCATAGTTAGAATTTTTCCACCAAAAATTTGATTTGATTGGCTATCAAAAAAAACTCTTCCAGCAGTCAAAAAATTTAAAATACAACTCTACAAAAGTTAAGAGCTTTAACAAAATAAATTTTTTATGGTACAAGTTTTGTGCCACTGCATCTCAGGAACGATTAGTCTTGAGTTATTTTCTGAAAGTTAATACAGTAGAAGAAAATGCTTTTATTTGTTCATTCTTAGCGTCCTTATCTTTTTCTCTGATACGGAATGAGTGCCTTAAAATTATAGTAAATCCTGTTGTGGATCTTCCCAGACTGTTCTATTCCACATCAAATTCTTTTAAAACAATGTTTCTCACACTTTTAAAAAAATAAAAAAACTTAGATCCCTTATGCTTTTAAAATTTACAAAGAGCTTTTACTGTGGGTTATATATCTATTGATGTTTACTATATTGGGAATTAAAACAATTTCAAAACAAGAATATACAGCTCACATTCCTTTTAGCCTTCACAGGCTAAAGGCCCACAAGAATGAATGAAAGTGACAAAGGCAAATTACTTGGTATTCTGAGTGGACACCCCTCCCCCAGTCCCCCTGAAAAACTCCCTTAAATGAATTTGTGTGTATCCTTCTATTATGTATTTGTTTCTAATTACTTGACCTCAAAATGCTTTTGGGAACATTTCATGGAAAGGTGGATAACTAATATCACTATTTTACTGGTAAGAAAATGGGAAAAAACTATTGTTAGCCTAATTGAATAACGTATAGTAATAAACTGTTTATAGCAGTTGAAGGTCTTAAACTTGAACACCATAATGCTTTTTAAAATTAAATACCTTTCAGGGCGCCTGGGTGGCTCAGTCATTAGGTGTCAGCCTTCGGCTCAGATCATGATCCTGGGTTCCCGGGATCAAGCCCCACATCAGGCTCCCTGCTTGGTGGGAAGCCTACTTCTCCCTCTCCCACTCCCTCTGCTTGTGTTCTCTCTCTCGCTGTGTCTTTCTGTCAAAAAAAAAATCTTTAAAATAAATTAATTAAATACCTTTCATTGTAGTTTTGTTAGTAAATAATACTGCATTACTTGTAGGCAGTATTACATAGTAATAGGAAACTATGTTATAGGCAGACTGGAGTTCAGATTTCCAGTTCTCTACTTTGTGACTTGGGCAAGTTAATTTCTCTGAGAGTCTGCTTACCCAGATGTAAAATGAAGAAAATGTATCTTAAAAGAGTTAGAAACATTGGTACATAAGCGTTTTGGTTTCATACATAAACAGTATGATCTAATGTCTGGGAAATGTCAAAATAAATTCAAGACCACTGTAGAAAAATTTCACGAGTATCAGATTTTTGTTCAGCAGAATGCAGTAGAAACTGCTTATGGTGACTACCAGCATTTATGGTTTCATAGAAAGGGGTTTTTTTTTTTTTTTTTAAGATTTTATTTATTTGAGAGAGAGTGAGCGAGCACGAGCAGTGGGGAGGGGTGGGTAGACAGTTGTGGGGGAGAAGCAGACTCCCTGCTGAACAAGGAGCCCAATGATGTGGGGCTCAATCCTAAGACCCTGAGATCAGGGCCTGAGTTAAGGCAGATGCTTAACTGACTGAGCCACCCAGGTGCCCCTAGAAAGGGATTTTTTAATTTCCCTATAATACATACAATAAATGAATGTATCAACATAACTTGATTTTTGCCCAGAGGGTAGCTCTGCTCTTAATTGTAAAGGAAATTTTATAACAGCCTGTGAGAACAATGGGGAAGTTGATTCTGTTACATGAGAGAGTATGGCATACCGCTTAAGAGGTCTTGTTCTTTCTGACCTCAGACTTTGATTTGAATTCCAGCTTGGTTCAGTCTCTTGCTTGGTAGACTTCTGATCAGTAATATGGGGCTCACAAGTGTTTTCTCGTAGTTGTGAAATAATAACAGTCAAGCTAATGCTTATAGCATAGTGTCTGTAATTTATATATTATAATTGTAAAAAAAAAAAACCACCTTTTTTTTTCCCCCTCTCTAGGCTATGGTGAACTAAACGGTAATGCTGGAGAAAGAGAAATCTCTTTAAAGAGCCTGGGTTCTGATGAAGCTACCAACCCTATTTCCAGGGTCCTCAATGGCAACCAACAAATTGTAGACACTAATCTGAAGCAGACTGTAAAGGCCAGCACCTTTGGGAAAGCAGGAATTAAAACCAGGAGTTTCATTCAGAAAAACAGTATGGACAAAAAGAATGGGAAATCTTATGAAAATAAATCTGGAGAGAATCAGTCTGTAGACAAGACCGATACAGTAGCAATTCCAAATGGTGTTGTAACAAATAATTCTGGCTATATTACTAATGGTTATATGGGCAAAGGAGCAGATAATGATGGTAGTGGATCTGAGAGCGGATATACCACTCCTAAAAAAAGGAAAGCTAGGCGCAATAGTGCCAAGGGTTGTGAAAACCTTAATTTAGTTCAGGACAAAATAATGCAACAAGAGACCAGTGTCCCAACCTTAAAACAGGGACTTGAAACTTTCAAGCCTGACTACAGTGAACAAAAGGGAAATCGAGTAGATGGTTCGAAGCCCATTTGGAAGTATGAAACTGGGCCTGGAGGAACAAATCGAGGAAAACCTGCTGTGGGTGATATGCTGCGGAAAAGCTCTGATATTAAACCTGGTGTGAGCAGCAAAAAGTTTGATGATCGGCCCAAAGGAAAGCATGCTTCTGCTGTTACCTCCAAAGAGGACTCGTGGACCCTATTTAAACCACCCCCAGTTTTTCCAGTGGACAATAGCAGCGCTAAAATAGTTCCTAAAATAAGTTATGCAAGCAAAGTTAAGGAAAACCTCAACAAAACTGTACAGAATTCTTCTGTGTCGCCATCTTCATCTTCATCCTCTTCGTCATCTACTGGGGAAACTCAGACCCAATCTTCAAGTCGGTTATCCCAGGTCCCTATGTCAGCGCTGAAATCTGTTACTTCGGCCAACTTTTCTAATGGGCCTGTTTTAGCAGGGACTGATGCAAGTGTGTATTCTCCAGGGGGTCAGCCACTGCTAACTACTGCTGCTAATACTCTAACACCCATCTCTTCTGGGACTGATTCAGTTCTCCAGGACATGAGTCTGACTTCAGCAGCTGTTGAACAAATTAAATCTAGCCTTTTTATCTATCCTTCAAATATGCAAACTGTGCTGCTGAGCACAGCACAAGTGGATCTACCCTCTCAGACAGATCAGCAAAACCTGGGGGATATCTTCCAGAATCAGTGGGGTTTATCATTTATAAATGAGCCCAGTGCTGGCCCTGAGACTGTTATTGGGAAGTCATCAGATCATAAAGTGATGGAGGTGACATTTCAAGGGGAATATCCTGCCACTTTGGTTTCACAGGGTGCTGAAATAATCCCCTCAGGAACTGAGCATCCTGTGTTTCCCAAGGCTTATGAGCTGGAAAAACGGACTAGTCCTCAAGTTCTGGGTAGCATTCTAAAATCTGGGACTACTAGTGAGAGTGGAGCCTTATCCTTGGAACCCAGTCATATAGGTGACCTGCAAAAAGCAGACACCAGTAGTCAAGGTGCTTTAGTGTTTCTCTCAAAGGACTACGAGATAGAAAATCAAAATCCTCTGGCGTCTCCTACGAACACTTTGTTAGGCTCCGCCAAAGAACAGAGATACCAGAGAGGCCTAGAAAGAAATGATAGCTGGGGTTCTTTTGACCTGAGGGCTGCTATTGTATATCACACTAAAGGTAACTCATTTGTTCTTATATAAAGATCCTTACTGGTCGGTTTAACTTACATTTATTAGCTGGTGTGTTAAGAGTGAATATTGGAAATTACCATGAGATTCTTTAAGAATTTGCGAACTAAGTTGAGAATAACAGTGGATAAGCTGCTGATAAACTAATTCAGGGTCTTTGGAAATACACTATTTCGAAGGAATTTTTTATTTTTTCAACTTAAAAGCATTTTTAAAAATGTACAAGTATATTTGACTTCCTACACTTGGTTCAAAGAGTGAAGACGGGTGGGGTTGTGCCTAAAGGGATGACATTATGTTTTCTCTTGGGTTGTTTTTAAAATTTTTCTTTGAACAGATGTTCCCTCTCCTTTGCTTTTTATATCATATGCTTTATTAGTGAGCTCACTTGGTAGTTCTAATTTGTGTAAAATGAGTAGGAGCAGTGTTTTTGAGGAGTCCAAAAAGCTAGAGTGTCAAACTATTTTTTCTCTTATACAAAGGAATAATGGGTGCTGAATGGTAACTGGAAAATAATTTTGGTAACTGCAACAGCAAGCCCAATTAGCATAGTAGAATCAGGCACTTGGAGTGTGTACTTTTCATAGCCCCAAAGCCTATGTTAAAAAAAGGAATCTGATATCTTTCGAGTTCCATGCTCAATAACTTTTTTTAGAATATGGTTTCTTTGTGTCTTTTTAAATTAAAATTAATTTCAGAGCGAGAACAAGTGTGGGGAGGGGCAGAGAGAGAGGGAGAGGGAGATAGCAGGACCCTGAGATCATGACCTGAGCTGAAATCCAGAGTCAGATGCTTAACTGACTCTGCCCCTATTTGTGTCTTAAAAATTTGCTGTGTGGCATAACTTATTTAAATACCTACAGCAAATAACGAGGCTTAGTGAATGATGTTTACAACCTTGGTACTTTTGAGAACTGTGGTTTTCAGTCTTCCACTTCCATATTCCCCTCCTCCTCTAACAGAAATCTATACCCCATGCGTGCATACACACACCTAAGATATGCTGCACATTCCCATTTTTAATATTGGCTCATTTCAGCAGTGACCTGGAACTGCAGGGAAGGGGCAGCATATCATATAGTGGGGATGAGGTAATTTCCATATTCTCCCTGGAAGAATCACTGCCTCAGAGATGAATAACAAAGCTATTTATGTGACTTTTAAGCAAATTGCCGCCTCTGCATACCTTACCTTATCTGCAAGCTGGAAGACGTTAGTAAAATGAACAGATGTCCTTTTACTATTTTTCTTCCTTCAAAAAATGGGAGTAAGTAGTAGTATTGCCTTATGGGAGTTTAGGAGTAGAAATCCTGGCAGATAAAATTACCTGTCTTCACTTTTTTCTCCAGCACTGATGTTTGGCAATAAATGAATTGACCAGGAAGTGGATGTTTTTAGGAAAGTTAAGACAAAAAAATTGCTTAGTTTCTTAAGACTTGTGGTTAATTATAAATTAAATTCTGCTGGGGAAGTTGGCATTTTTGGTGATATCTTCTGTGCCATCTCCCCTCCAGAGACTTTTACTAGGAAAATCTTTACCTGAGTATTTTATACTGGTGGACATTGTGTGAACCCGAGAGGATATCTGGTTATATTCTTCCACAACCTGTGAAAAAGTCTCAGACAAGTCGTTCCATTAAATGGTTGTAGGCTCGTGGTTTTATATAGATTGTAAGCCTATCTCTTCCTTTCTTCCTTTCTTTCTTTCTTTCTTTCTTTCTTTCTTTCTTTCTTTCTTTTCTTTCTTTTCTTTCTTTCTTTTTTTCTTTCTTTCTTTTCTTTTCTTTCTTTTCTTTCTTTTCTTTTCTTTTCTTTCCTTTCTTTCTTTCTTTCTTTCTTTCTTTCTTTCTTTCTTTCTTTCTTTCTTTCTTTCTTTCTTCTTTTTCTTTGTATTCTGTATGCATTTTCCATATAGGTAGGCTAACTAGATAGGAAATCAGTGGTATGTAGATGAGCTAAATGCTCCTACATGGATGCAGTTATATTTAATTTTGCTGATATTAACGAATGATTTGCTTTAGTAAAGTGCATCAATTTGAGTTTTGTAGTTGAATATTACTGAGATTAAATTGGTATTGATTGTGTTGTCGCTGCATCCTCCCTCCCTCCAACAATGGATAATACTCAGTTCAGTTAGTTCCCAAAGTGGCAGGTTCTTTGAATTACTGCCAAGTGTGGATTGGTTCATTAGGTCACTAATTTCTCTTTTCTTTGAATTTGTTTCGAATTACAACCTTTTGAAGATCTGAAGATCTTAAAAGCAAAGGCTGGCTTGCTTTTTTTTCTTTTTTTTTTAAGTTAAACTCTGAAAAAGGTAATCAGTTGGGCTTATTGGAATATCCTTTAAAAGAGCACCTGTATTTTCTTGGTCCTTTAGTGTAGTCTTCTCTTTAAATGTTCAAAGGCAATCACTTACGGAGTTAAAGTTAGGCTCAGGAATAGAAGTTCTTATGCATACCTCCTAACTTCAAAAATAAGCTCTTCAACAACTTTATTTGGAAATAGTAGGTAAGAGGGTGCTTAGTGTCAGTTCAGTAGGAATGGTGCATTTTTTTTAGATTAAACATTAATTACTTGCAGCCTTGGAAATATGTTCAGTACATTTGAGGATATGAAATAAAGATACAGTGAGGCATGAAAAAGGGATTGGTGGGAATTCTAATTCTTGGGATTTTTCTTTTTAGCTTGTGATACATACTATGCTATTAACTTTTCTTAAGAAACAAGGAGGGTTAATCTTTATATTATCTGGAGGAATATTGTACCATTACATAGCAGTATTACACTTGATCTTAGCCAAAAGGCCGAGAAGCGATAAATAGCAGTATTAATATGTACGGTGAGACGTAGGTCCTATTTTCTATTTTTCTCAAGTGGCACCTAAGGGGCGAACTTTAAAGTGATATCTTTTTAAATTGGCTATGAAAAAATTTGTATTCAAAAGTGGAACCTATAATGAACCCCAAAGTACTCATAATCGAGCCTGAACATTTAAAAGGCATGGTCATTCTTGTTTAACCTATCTACCTTCACACTTTCTTTGGTAGGAGTGTCAAGAGCAAATTCCAGGTACCTAACATTTTGCTCGTTGATACTTCATTATGTTAGAGTGATAGCTTTTAATGCACATACCCGGGACATATAACTGTCGCCTCCTTTAACTAGACCCTAACTTTTTGAGGTGAATCTTTGATTTTGAAATGGTCATTTGAAGTAATTTGATTCAAAAAAGTCATTTGAAGCCAAATCTGTTGAAATAAGGTAGATTGGTGTGAGTTGTGTGTTTGGTCAGTGTTCATTTAAACCAGGTTGATTTATCTTGCCTAACTAATACTGCACTGAAGGTTAGCAAGCATTCAGAATGCTGATATTTTGGAGTATTCATGAAAAAATAGTTTGATATGGTAAATTTTACCCAGCATGTAGAGATGCAAGGGGAGATGAATAAAATAAGGTGTAATTCTTGATGGTTGAAGTGAATCAGCATGACAGTTATCTAGTATAAAATATCCTTGAGGGAACACTAGGTGCTATAGTATGAAACTTTAAAAATTTGTTTCTCTGTTGCTTCCATAGGTTACTGGCATAAATGATTTGATTCACTAGATCTGGGCTACACCCTGGAATAAAAATGTGTTTTAACTCACTAGGTGGTTCTCATTGCCAGCTAGGATTGGGAACTCTAAATCTAGAGAGCTTTCTTCAGCTTAATCCTTTTTTTCTTTTCTCTGACACAGTTGTGCAGTAATATGTATGTGCATGTGTGTGTTTTCCTTTCCCTTATGATGTACTTCTAGGCAAAGTACTTTGCTTAGTTATGGAAGACTTTGAAAGGGTGAGTCTTTCTTTGAAGAGCTTAAGTGGAGGTGAATATACACAAGTTTATCAGGCAAGATTTTAAGTGTCCTACAGATATAAATAACTAGAAGACTTTAGTGGAAGGAGAATGTTTAATGGAGTAAATAAAGGTGGAAAGAGAAAATGCAGGGTATGTTTTCATGGAGACAGCAGCATTTAAACTGAGTTTTGATGGACAGGGAAGATTTTTTGACTTATAGAAATGCAGAGAAGAGGAAGATAAAGAATAAATACGTTGGAGAATCCTGAGTAAATGTAAATAGTGGAAGGGTTCTGCTTTGGATATGGTGAGGGGACATAAAAGAGTAGGAAGGTAAGTTTGCTGCCAGATCATCAGATCTGTCTGGAGGCAGGTGGGAAGCCACTGACTATCAGGGAGATGGGCTGGTGGAATGGAAGTGACTTAAACTGCACAGAAGATGGGTGAATGCCAAAATATTCCTGATTTCTGTGTACCTGAAAAAAATCATTTGTCGTTTTTAAGCCTGGGCTTCTAAATTTATAAAATAGTACATCAGCCTTTGTTTTACTGTACTGAAGTGCTTTAAAAACTGAGTTGGTATTGACTTGCATTCAGGTAGATTAATGTGGTACCAATTTGTAAGGTAGATTGGAAGCCATTTTTCTAATGAGCTCTTGGAATAGTCTAGGCAGAGGAATAACAAGATTTCCTCATTTGTATTTGCAGTCATATGAATGTATTATTTATCTAGAAATAAACATTTATTTTAAAAAGGATTTTAGGTTTGGGAGTGAGGAAGCTGATCTACAGGGTATGAGGAGGTAGGAGACAAGTTATGGTTAATCCATAAAAGGGAAGGAGGACTATTTATACAGTTTAGACTTTTGTTTACAGAAAGATCTGAATACCAAATTCTCTCCTTTTAACACAATGTTGAAGAAGTATTTTCACCTTTACTGCATTTTATTATTATTGCTCCGTGATTGCTTATAGCATCACAGCTGTCTTTCTCATAATCTTATTACAGGTGCCTAAAGATTTGAGTTTGGTTTCAGCCCTAGTTGAATTTCTTAGATTGAGGAAGGATCCTTTTGTCCTCCTCTATAATATGGGACATACAGGAATGTTCGTAACAAGTAATTCAATGTGGTCGTGAGATTCTTTTTTCCCTAGTGACTTACCATTTTAGCATCCATATTAGGATGCTTGATTTTTTTCATTAAGTCTGCCTTTATGAGTGCAATAGTAATGAATTTACTTTGGTGTTAGTCTGAAAGGTAACTTGTAAAGAATTTACAGAAGGTAAAATTTAACCCCCAGATTTTATTAGCTTACGTCCTGAAGGTGAGGGAAGAACCACCCATGCTATAAAAGCAGAAATTATCTATTACTATCTTAGTAATAGCAGTTTCGTTCCAAGCAACCTAAATTTGATGTTTTACCTTAAAAGTAAACTGGATTAGAATGAGCATAGAAGTAGAAATGAACCAACATCCAAAAGCAAACCCTTAAGCTCCAAGTTTCTTTTTTTTTAAAAATTTATTGATTTATTTGACAGAGAGAGAACACAAGTAGGCAGAGAGGCAGGCAGGGACGGGGGGGGGGGGGAGCAGGCTCCCTGCTGAGCAGAGAGCCCGATGCGAGGCTCGATCCCAGGACCCCGAGATCATGACCTGAGCCAAACGCAGAGGCTTTAACCCACTGAGCCACCCAGGCGCCCCAAGCTCCCAAGTTTCTAATGTATATATTTAGAAGTGGTCCAGACAGTTCTATATAGTCTGGTTTGGTGTAGCTCCAAATTGGGAATATAAGATTGAAATTGATGCAATGAAGAGTTTTAAGTATCTCCTGAAAAGGTGATGACTTCTAACTACTTTAGTCAAATTTACTTGAAAATAAGGGTGCCTGGCTGGCTCAGTCAGTAGAGCATGCAACTCTCAGCCTAGGGCTTGTGCGTTTGAGCCTCACATAGGGTGTAGAGGTTACTTAAAAAAATTATTTTCCCAAAATTTTATTTTTATGTAATCTTTAACCCCACCGTGGGGCTAGAACTTGCAACCCCAGACCAAGAGTCGCACGCTCCACCTCCTGAGGCAGGCAGATGCCCCTAAAATTTTTTTAAACAAAATAAGCTGTTAATTCTCTGGTATAGTCAAAATGGAAAAGAAAAGGATGGGGGAGAAGATTCTGACAGTCTTCTTTGCAAAAGAATAGGGAGGTACTATGGACTGGTTGGGAAAGGAAATCAGGATAGCAAAACAGGGTGATGAGGTAGCCATCATTGATGAAGGATTAGAAGGCAAAATCAGTGGTAAATTGATCTGTGAGGGTTCTCAGTTGTGACAGTCCTCTTGTTTTAGCCTTATATTTGACTTATTTCCTTTTTTGGTGGGGAGACATGCTTTTTATTTTGGTTTTTAGACTTTTTTAAAACTTATTATTTAGAGAGTGCTTGCGTAGGGGCAAAGGGAAAAGGAGACAGAATCTCAAGGAGACTGCTAGCACAGAACTGGACACAGGGCTCAATCCATGACCCTGAGATCATGACCTAAGCCAAAATCCAGAATTGGACGCCCAACTGACTGAGCTACCCAGGTGCCCTGAGACATGTGCTTTTTAAAATGTTTAAATGTTTTCAGGGTGCATGGGTGGCTCAGTTGGTTAAGTGTCTGCCTTTAGCTCAGGTCATGATCCAGCCCCACATCGGGCTCCCTGCTTGTTGGGGAGCCTGCTTTTCCCTCTCCACCCCACTCCCCCTGCTCATGCTCTCTCTCTCAAATAAATAAATAAATCTTTAAAAAAAAATGTTTAAATGTTTTCAAAGGATTTTTTGGAATTTTTTTTTAAAGATTTTATTTATTTATTTGACAGAGAGAGATCACAAGTAGGCAGAGACGCAGGCAGAGAGAGGAGGAAGCAGGCTCCCTGCTGAGCAGAGAGCTCCGATGCTCGATCCCAGGACCCTGAGATCATGACCTGAGCCAAAGGCAGAGGCTTTAACCCACTGAGCCACCCAGGGGCCCCTGAGAGAGAGAGGAAGTTGTGTGGGCAGGGACAGTGGGGAAGGGCAGAGAGAGAGAATCTTAAGCAGGCTCCTCGCCCAGCACAGAGGCCAGTGTGGGGCTCAATCTCACAACCCTCAGATCATGACCTGAGCCCAAATCAAGATTCAGATGCTTAACCAACAGCCACCCAGGTGCCCCTTAAATGTTATGTTAAACTGGGACAGTAGTAGCATTCAATTTTAAAAGTAAAAAAAAAAAATAAGCCTCAAATTGGCTTTAACCCTCTTAGCTTTAGTCTTTTTTTTTTTTTTTTAAAGATTTTATTTATTTATTTGACAGAGAGACAGATCACAAGTAGGCAGAGAGGCAGGCAGAGAAAGGGGGAAGCAGGCTCCCTGCTGAGCAGAGAGCCTAATGCGGGGCTCGATCCCAGGACCCTGAGATCATGAGCTGAGCCGAAGGCAGAGGCTTTAACCCACTGAGCCACCCAGGCGCCCCTAGCTTTAGTCTTTTTCTTTGAAGAATTAATTGCTGAATTTTTGGTTGGACCATTTGTAGTTGCTGTTTTTGTAGGTCAAAAAAGGTTGACTATCAGTTTCAAATGGGCCTAATACTACTTAGTTATATTTTTACTTCCTGACTGATTTATGAGTAGTATTTTGTTCAAATATTTACATATAGCACCAAGCTCTGTAGGAAGCAATTGTGATAAGTAGATGAAAAGAGAGGATTCATCTGTTTAAGAAATTCAGTCTAATAGGGAAACATACATGGAAGGAAATACATGACTAGTGTGACTGCTCTGTAGAAAAATACATAAAATGTGTTTGGAACATAGAGAAACCCGGTGGGAGGGTCAGAGAAGGCTAGTCAGGATTCAAAAGAGAAGTGGAAATTGGCTTATTTATTGTACAAGGAAAGTCATAACTATTTTAGGTGGAGGAAATGGAATAGTATTTGAACATGCTAGTCATTCAGAGTGATTCAAGGAAGATGAGTGATACAAGTTAAAAAATCTTTAATTTAGTTACCCAGTTTATTTATTGATGTACAGCTGTGTCAAATGCTAGAAATTTTATACAAGACAAACAGATCTAGTCCTCGCTGTAGGCCATGAGAATCCATTGAAATGTTTTGGTCCCTTTCAGGTTTATATTTTTAGAGGGAGAGAATGATAGCCATGGTGTAGAAGATAGAAAGTAAGACCCGACTAAGAGCAAGAGAGGCCTATTAAAAGATTACACTGCAGAAATGTTCGTAAGGTACCACTGCTTGAACCAGGCAGTGACATCTAGCTAGAGAAAAAGAGAGTGACTAGAAAGTTAACAGTGTCTTAACTTTGAATAAGAACTGAAGAACTGCCGTAGTTGAACGCTCCCTTCCTAAATTCTCTAATTTGCATTTCCTTAACTACTCACTTTGCTCCTTTTTACATCTTCAGCATAACCGCCTGGTATCATTCTTTTTCTCAAATGTTGGTGTTCTTTCAGTCTCCCTTTCATGCTACTCAAACTCCTCTTGAGTAATCTCATCCAGTTCCGTCACTGCATATTAAGCTCAAAATTTCAACTGCTCTAACTCTGAGTTCAGACCACATATATTCAACATCACCACTCTAATTCTTTGTATCTAAAACTGAATTCCATTTTTTTCCAAACCCTGATTATTAGGTTATATGGATCCTGTCTCTAACATACCCATTTTTTCCTTTCTATCTCTAATACAACTGTCCTAATTTCTTCACTTTTGCAGTAACATTTACTGGGCTCTTTTTCTGTACAGTAGTCCCACCTTATCCGTGGTTTTGCTTTCCGCGGTTTCAGTTCCCCGCGGTCAGCTGCGGTCTGGAAGCAGATGATCCTTCTGAATCGTCAGAAGGTCAGTAGTAGCCTAACGCTACGTCACAGTGCCTATTGTCATTCATCTCACTTCATCTCATCACGTTAGGCATCTTTTCATCTCACATCATTACAAGAAGAATGGTAAGTACAGTACAATTAAGATACTTGAGAGAGACCACACTCACATAACTTTTTTTTTTACAGTGTGTTGTTATAATCGTTCTTTCTTATTGTTAATCTTTTACTGTGCCTAATTTATATGTTAAACTTTATCATAGGCTGTATGTATAGGAAAAAACATAGTATATGTAGGGTTTGGTACTATTTGCAGTTTTAGGCATCCGCTGTTGTGGGGGGAAGGGTCTTGGAACCTATCTCCAGATAAGGGGGACTACTGTATTATCACTTCATCCATACTCTTCAGTTACCTCAATCATTAATAATATTTAGTATAATAATCTCAGATATTTTCAGTGATTTCCCTTCACCTATAATGATTTAAATAGTAAATTTTCCTTTGTATGTGCTTTTGTCCTATCCCCTGAATAGCAGAATAGCATTTATCTTTGTGTAAGTCTTTACTTCTTAGTGACTTTTAGCTCTGTTCCCTGAATAGTGTTCTTTGTCTAAATCTTTTTGTCTTAGTGACATCCAGCCTTACTAAATAATTTTGACCACCAAAGCATAGGTTAGTAAACTTTTTATATGAATGACCAGTTAGTAAATATTTTAGGGTTGGCGAACCACGAGGTCAGTCTCTCCTTGCAATTCTAGTTACTTGATTCTACCTTGTACACAAAAACAGCCATGGGTAATACATAAAATAGGTGTGGCTCTCTTTCAAGAAAACTTGATTTGCAAAAACAAGCGATGGGTAGAAATCAAGTTTGCTGACCCCTGCTTTAGCATACCTCATACTTTAATATCGCCAAGCTTTCTTCGTATTGATACTTCTATCTAGAAAAGCCGTCTCTTCTACTAAGCTCACGGAGCTAGAGCCTTTCTGGTTTCACATCTATATCCCTAGACCCTAAATAGTTTTTAAACTACTTGAAATTTAGGACTTCTAGGTTATTGGACATCTACTACAGGAGCATTGTGATAGGGAGCTATGTAGGAAGTAGAAGTAGTCTGCTTTAGAAAATCGAATGTTAAATTTTCTTTCCTGATGAGGTTGCATAACTAAATATTTGAAAAATTTTAGTAAAATTTAACATTTGGATGGTGGCAGTCTAAATTGCAGAATTTTAGCAAAATTGCCTACTTTGTTATATTTTAAAAGCAGAAACCGTGACTTAGGTTAGCAAATTTGGTCCTGTGGCCATTTCTCAATAACTATTTGCATATTGGGTGCTGGGATCCAACTTTAAAAAGAACTGGGAAGTAAAAGGCCTGGGAGGGGGGTGGTGGGGAGGGCAGTATTAAAGTAGACTATATGTTATGATTTTATATAGTTGAATGTGCCTTATTTTGTTCTGCTTCTCTTATGGTAGTTAAAACAATTACACAAAGTAACTCGTTTTGTATTTAGAATCTGCATGGAGACTTTTGTAACTTAAAAGAGGGCAAAAATATAATTTTCTCCTTTCCTATATATTCTCTATTACTAGCTTCTTGTTAGTCTTAGTATGGTTGTTTAAGCATAGCATGTAATCATGCAAACAATATATGATTTATTTCCCCTTCTTTCTGATCTTCAGTTAAGTTTCATGGAAACTTGAAATTCTAATCAAGGACATCAAGTTGCTACTAGTTACAGAAGTATTTAATATTAGGGACGCCTGGGTGGCTCAGTTGGTTAGGCGGCTGCCTTCGGCTCAGGTCATGATCCCGGGGGTCTGGGATCGAGTCCCGCATCGGGCTCCTTGCTTGGTGGGGAGCCTGCTTCTCCCTCTGCCTGCCTCTCTGCCTGCTTGTGCTCTCTCTCTGACAAATAAATAAATAAAATCTTTAAAAAAAAAGGTATTTAATATTAAATACCTGGAAGGGGAATTGCATTAATTTCTCAGTTCAGCACTTCCAATAATGTTGATTTATTTCTTGCTAGAAGTTAGGTTGGCCCATGGCTAATTTTTTAGTTAAGTCCTACATTTCCCCTCCTCAAAAAGCATAATCAAATTCACTGCTCCAGAACCCTTATTTGAGTGTAATAAGACTTTCTTACCAGAAATCATGTAAAATCTATGTTTAAAACCTAACGCTGAATCAGGATTAAGCCAAGGAAATGTCTTCAATCCCTTAAAGAATTAAAATAGTTATGTTTTGTCTTTAAAATTTTAAAGTACTAAAGTACTTTTACGGACTCCTGAGTGTAGTCCTTCCCCATCTCCTGCACCAAAAAAGGATGGTGGGGTAAGAGGCAGGTTGAGGTTTGTGGTGGGGAGGAGAAAAGGAAATGTTACAGCATAGGTGGGTCAAAATGAAGTTTATTTTTTTCAACATACAACTAAATACACATTTATCTTTACATTAAACAGACTTAACAGTAATGAGCATCAAGTAATCAATACATACAGAACTCAGGAATTTATTTGTTGGAAAATGTGAGATTTCTGTACTTTTACAAAAAGAAAAACTGTTGGATTAATGTTTTTGAAGTCAGGTCAACCAAGAAAAGGCTTATCTTTGGACTTAAGCCATTCTGAAGTACAGAAATGTGTAGGATAACGGCTCTAATGACCATTTCAACTATTCCTAATTGTCTGAAACTATAATAGAATCAGAAATTAGAGTCATAGATACAAGTGCTATGACTAGAATAACCTTCCTGATCTATCTTCTTTTTTCCAGATTAGATCACAATTCTCTCCCCTTAGACCTAGGAGATGGGGATTTTCTTCTTTTAAAAAAAAAAAAAAAAAATTTTATTTATTTATTTATTTGTCAGAGAGAGAGAGAGAGAGAGTGAGAGAGATCACAAGTGGGCAGAGAGGTGGAGGCAGAGGGAGAAGCAGGCTCCCCGCCGAGCAAAGAGCCCAATGTGGGACTCGATCCCAGGACCCTTGGATCATGACCTGAGCCGAAGGCAGCCCTTAACCAACTGAGCCACCCAGGCGTCCCAGATGGGGATTTTCTTGCCAATCTTTGGATGGGTGTCTGTCCAGTGATTTTTTTTTTTTTTTTTTTTTTTTAATTCGAGAGAGAAAGTGAGCACAAGCAAGGGGGAGGGGCAGAGGGAGAGGGAGAAGCAGACTCCGCTGAGCAGGGAGCCCAGTGAGGGGCTTGATCTCAGAACCCTGAGATCATGACCTGAGCCCAAGGCAGACACTTAACTGACTGAACCACCCAGATGCCCCTGTCCAGTGATTTAAAGCCCCATAGCATCCATCTATGCTCTTGGACCAAGTGATAACTGGTGTATTATTTCCCAGTCTTTGTTTAATCGGGTATTTATTGTGATACCTTGAATGCAGTGTTATCTGGATAATTACTTTGAATAATTAACCTATTGTTCCAAACATACAATTCTGACAAATTTTCAAAACTTAGAAGTTTTTTAGGAGCGAATTTGATGAGGAATAGAGGGGAGCAGGGAGAGTGTGATCTACCATTCTCTGCTTCCAACCATAAACATAAAACAAAAAGTAAAATTTGAGATTTATATGCTTTTAGTCCTGGTGAGAGATTATGTTGTACCTTAACTATAACCCATGTCCAGATATATTCTATCTTAATGAGCTCCAGTTTTTTTTTTTTTTTAACTATAATTGGCCACTGATAAATTATATGGAATACAGTTACACAAAATCCAGTTATACAGAAGAAAATCACCTTTTTGTCTTTTCAGAATAAAAGTTGTATGGCCATGGGAAGAGCACTTATTCCCTAGTCATAGAGTTCATTCCTGTTACTGTGTAGTCTTTGTTTACATTGTAAACCTAGTAGACTATTTCCTTTCAAGGTATTGTGATTCCTATTTTCCTGTTCTTTGGTTTTTGTGGTATATTAGTCATCTATTGTCTTACTCATCAAACCTTCAAATAAGCCCTCTGTGAAGCTTTCTGGAATGCTTCCAGATAGAATTTTTCTCTGTATGTCCCTATAGTTTGGTCATGTATATATTTCCTTCACTGTAAGTTATCAAAGTAAGCACACCATGATCACATTTCAATGGAATTGGAGCACATGAGGATTGTATTTACTAATAAATGGGTATGGATTGGCATTTTGACCTTGTGGTTAAAAATAAGAGTTAGGTGTGGTTTGAAGAACACAATCACTGGCCTATAGCAAAGAGTTAAGTAAAATTTTAATAAGGCATTTTAAGCATCATGTTTAATCAAATTTGAATGCTTCATTCAGAAGACTTGGGTACCATTGGGTTATGATGGGTTGCCAAAAAATACTTCCATTTTTCCATTTTTTAAATAACAATGAGCTTTACAGGAAATACCATTTTATTATAGCATGCTTCAGCATGACTTCGCTATTTGTATAGATAGAATTGCTCTCTTGGTAGTTTAATTTCAGATGATAATTCCCTTTTTTTTTTTTTAAGATTTTATTTATTTATTTGACAAAGAGAAAGCACAAACAGAGAGGGAGAAGCGGGCTCTCTGCAGAGCAGAGAGCCTGATGTAGGGCTTGATCCCACACCCTGGGATCATGACCTGAGCTGAAGTCAGGCACTTAACCAACTGAGCCGCCCAGGCACCCCGATAATTCACTTTTTATAAAAATCAACTTAAGGCAATCTGAAAGACACTTCTTGAGAATTCCAAGAAAATAAGAATGTTTTGTCTAAGATTTAGTAGAACTGTGCCATTTCAACCCTACCTCCAGCCCAGCAATAACCAGTCTACATTTTTTAGGTTTAAAGTGAAAATCATAGCTTTAAACTTTGCTCTATAAAACTTAGTATATAAAATAATCTTTTTTTCTTTTCTTTGCAGAAATGGAATCTGTTTGGAATTTGCAGAAGCAAGGTAAGAATGGTTAGGTTACCTAAAATGTTAGTACTAATGACTTAACAGTTATGTTATGTTTGGGTAAAAATAACATAAACAGTGGCCCACCAAGTGAATAGGCTTTATATTTTGAATTATTTAATAACTGCAGTTAAAAGACATTGGCTACCGTACCAGGATTGCTAAACATGGGATAACACTATAAATGAAAAGAGTATGTGAAAATACTCTTCACCTGCTAGGTGAAGAACATGAATTTTTCCCCCTCTGATTATGCAAATAAGACAGAACATAAATATTCTTAATGTAGGAAACCAACATGAATAAGTGTTTCCACTTATAGCCAGTCTTTATCTGTATCTGTGTGGTAGACAAGTGGTATCCTAAGAAATGAAATTCGTAGTTCAGAAAAATACTGGCTGTTTTAGAAGCCTTATTTGGGCTGTATGTTCTCTGAAATAATAGATGGTTAAAAATCTAAAGAATAGCAAATTAACTTCCTTCACCAACCACATGTATAAGATGTGACTAGCAGGAAGGCAAAGGGACTGAAGAATCCACATCTGGATTGTTTGGAATTTTCAAAAAATTTAAATTGGTTACCCTAATTGTGTGCTTTTCCAAATATATTAAAATGCAGTAGCTGTGGAATACCCGAAATAAAGTTTCAGTCTGGAGAACTAGTCACTAATAGATTTGGGCTTTTAGAACCCTGTAACTGAATTGCATACCATTTCTTATCCACTTTGGTAGCTAGTATAAGTGAGAAAGGTCATTGTGTAAGCTAGAAAGTGCCAAGATTACTAAATGTAGATTTCCTTGGGGGTGCCTGGCTAGCTCAGTTGGAAGAGCATGGGACTCTTGATCTCCTCAGGGTTGTGAATTAGAGCCCTATGTTGGGTGTAGAGATTACTTAAAATAAAATCTTAAAAAAAAAAAAAAAGGTTTCCCTGATTTCCAGGGATGGCTCCTCTTTCTCTCTCTCTCATACTTAGGTCAGGTCTTATTTGTCTAACACAGCTGTGGCTTGACGATAACTAGCAAGCTCCTGAGTTATTTTGAGTTGCTTTCTGTGTGCCTTCTTATTCAAAGGCAAATGAAAAAAAGACTAGAAAATATACTCTGCAAAAGTAGATCTCCTATATTTACTGTAAAATGGCTATTAATTAAGAACTAGCATTATCTTCATGGTAGGTTGCTAGAGGATGGCTGTTAACAGTCCTAGAAAGTATATTATATTATCTCTGCACTAAATTAGATTGACTGTTAGGCTCAGGTGAGCTTGAGATGTTTAAAATTATTTTTAGGCCTTTATACTTTTCCATTAGGTTACAAATTTTATTGGTTTCTATTTTGTATTAAAAGCATGTATTCTTTTAAAAGTTCTTAGATAGGTGGATAGAATGGTATGTAATAAAATTATTGCCTCTCCAGAAGAGGGGGAGCATACAGCTAAATAATTAGAATTTAGAATAGCACCTGAGTCTTAGCTTATGCACATTCCTGAGAATAAAGACGGGGGGTGCTATGGGAAATTTGGAGGAAGGAAGAAATAAGTCATGATTAGGACTGAACTGATAGTTTTGCCAAACTTAACTGGAAGTTTTTGATGCTAGATGTGCCTTGAACAGTTCCTTTCTAGACAGTCCACACAGGTTAAAGTAAATTTTGACTTCATTTTGCCGAGAACAAAAATTAATAAATCCGGGGCACCTGGGTGGCCCAGTCATTAAGCATCTGCCCTTGGCTCAGGTCATGATCCCAGGGTCCTGGGATCGAGCCCTTCATCGGGCTCCCTGCTCAGCGGGAAGCCTGCTTCTCCCTTTCCCACTCCCCTGCTTGTGTTCCCTCTCTCGCTGTCTCTCTCTCTGTCATAAATAAATAAAATCTTAAAAATAATAAAAAAATAAATGAATCCAAGTATTTACTTTAGTATTGGATTATTGACGATTTGAGCTTTTATAATTGGGAGAAACACATAAATCCTTGTTAACTGAACTCAGCCCCTCTCTAATCTGTAGGAATTGAAGCCCTCACTGGCTAGAGGACACTGTTGCTGGAAATCCTTTGGGATGCCGAACTACTGAGTTGTGGAAAAGTAGATCATATGTGTGTTAATACAAAGAAGTGGTCTTTTTTTTTTTTTTTTTTAGAGGGGGAAAGAGAATTTTTTTTTTTAAGATTTTATTTATTTTTTTGAGAGAGAGAGAGCACAAACTGGGAGGAGAGGAAGAGGGAAGGAGAAGCAGGTTCCCGCCAAGTAGAGAGCCCAATGTGGGGTTCAATCCCAGGACCCTGGGTTCATGACTTGAGCCCAAGGCAGACGCTTAACCAACTGAGCCACCCAGGTGCTCAGAGAGAGAGAATTTTAAGCAGGCTCCACACTCAGCTCAGAGCCCAAGGTGGAGCCCAAAATAGGGCTCTATCTTAACCCTGAGATCATGACCTGAGCCAAAATTGAATCAGACACTTAACTGAGCCACCCAGGTGCCCCAAAGAAGTGGTCTTTAAATTGTTTTCATAAAAAGGGAGACAGCTAAAATGATGATGGTTATTTGGAATTTGTTATTAGGATATGGGCTTTTTGGCATTCCAGACCTTATTTTTATTTATGTATCTATTTTTTAACCTTCTCTCCAGATCCCAAAAGGATAATCACTTACAATGAAGCCATGGATAGTCCAGATCAATGAAGGACCAGACTGCCTATTTGTAACCTTTCTGCAGCATTAGAGCCACCGTTCATGGGGGACACAAGGCTTTTATGCTCCTAGATCTTCAACGCAGCAGAGGAACCATAAGTAGAATCACAGGATAATATATACAAATATATATATATACATATATATATATAGTTATTTAAAAAAAAAGGCAACTGAAAGTAATTAGACTTCTTAAGGAATCAAATTTATTTCAAGAGACTACACATGGTTATTTAATCTCCGGTACTGAATAGTTTTTGTTTTTTTTTTCTTTTTTCTTTTGTTAGTTTTTGTTTTTAAGTGTGAATGCAAGTGATTAATGAATACAGACTTATTAACAAGCGTGGTTCTAAAGTTCCTGCTGTCATCAACTTGGGCAACAAATGACCCACTGGAAAGGCAAATCCACTTAAAAGAGCTCTGTATCTTGTTCTGTGACTAAAGTGATACACTAATCACGGGGAACCCAGAATGATTCACCATTTTTCCCCACTCCTCCCTTGATCTTTTGGTTATACTTTGAGCCCTGCGAGAATGCTGGATAAAAATGCCTTGAAGTTTGCAGGGGTGTTTGGTTTTTTGGTTTTTTTTTTTTAGCGAATATGATTTGCATGTCTTGCCAGGAGTTAAGCAGCCTCTGTGGGGTGTTGGGGAAATAATTTCTTTCTTTTCCTTTTATTTTTTGTGGGGTGGGAATAGGGGAGGGCATTGAAGTTCTATAATTCTGGAATAGTTGGTGGTACATAGTTCACTTGGCTTTGGTTACATATTGGACTTCAACAAGTGAAGAATCCATGAGTGTCATGTAAGGAAAAGTTACAGAACAAACAATTGGCTTTAGATATTTAATATGGAAAAATATTCCTTTGCCCATATTTTACTGTAATTGTGTAAGTGGGAGCAAAAATATATTCTGCTTTTCAACTGTAGGTGCTCCAGACTTGCTCTCTGTCACTAACACTAAATGTGCTGTTTTCCTTGTTTTTCATTGAACATCTAAAGAGAAACTTCTGTACCTTTCTGTAAATTCTCTTTTAATTTCTCAGAAATATCTAAAAGAAGAAGAAAAATTTCCATGAAAACTATAAAACTTTTCATGTTTTTAGCCAGTGAGGAGGTAATAAACCCTGCCTATAGAAGGTGTTTTCATGCAAACTATACTTCTGAGCTTATTAGCTTCTAATTATATCTTAATAAATATATTTTATTACTAGAGCAAAATGGGTTTTTTAAGGAAAATAATGTGAAATTCTGGAAATTTTCTTTTGGGCAGAGAAGAGCATTAGCCCTGTCTTACCATCACATTGCCATCCTGTTGCACTGCAGCTTGTATATAGCATGCTAAAATAAATTTTTTTGTGTGTGTGTAGAAACTAAGGGTCCAATTTAAGATTGGGTGATGTTAGTGGCATAAAAACAAGTTCTCTGGCCTGACATAGCATCACATCACACACGCACACACAGAAATTAGTATATCCATGTATGTCAAATACAGGTTAAAATAGCAGGGCATTTATATAGAGAGGTGTAGTCTTCTAATAAAAGTAGACTGGATCCCCTGGGGTGTTTGGGGGAGAAGGTACCTACTTTTGCTCAAACCCTTTGCTTAAGAAATGTCCAGTTTTGAGCGACTGTAGTATGGATGAGTTTTCTTGTTTTGTTGATTATTTGAGACTTTTAACAAGTAGTTTGTGAAAGAAGCTGTTGGACTCAACATAGAGTAGAGAAAATATCTTTAGTCTGGATTTCTGCCCTGCTTAGATTTTTAAAAGTATAAGCATGGATTGCCAATTCCACTTGATGTAAACAAAACTTTTTATACATAATATATATATATATAATAACTTATTGTATCAGTCCAGGTTCAGAAACTTGTGGTAGGCCAGTTCCAGATAGTTTCATTTCACCTGTAAACTGTATCACTTTTACTGATATTGTAATTTTCAAATGTATAATATGTTTACAGATGTGCCCTGCATTTAGTCTGCCTTGTTCCTATTTTGATTTTTGTTGAGTCTCCTGCCTGCTTGCCAAAAGCTAGGATGCTTCAGGCCCATGTACAATTGAAAGCAGAGGCATCCTTGAGCTTTAAAGCATTGAACAAACTGGAAAATGCAACATACCACATACTGAAGTGAAAGAAGTCTGTGTTTTTGTGTTTTTTTAAATAAAAATTTTCAAAAAGTTTAAAAAAAAGATACAAGGTTGATTAAAGGACAAAAAAGCCTCCAGTTTGTTTTATAGGTTTTAAAGTTCTGCTGTGTGTTCAATTGCCTTGTGTAACCACTTGTCGCCTTAGGGCCAGATTCCCCTGCACCCGCCCCTTCTTTTTTTAAATGTCCATTTTGCTTGCCTGGAATTTAAAAGCTCTTCTGTCTCACAACTCACAAGAAACTTTCTGGGTTTGTGACATAGAGGTTGAATGAATATATATATTTAAAAAGGAAAGAAAAAAAAAAAAACAGCCCCCATCTGAATTGGGCTTTTTAATTTAGAAGCAACACTTAAAAAATATCTATAGAAATCTCTTGTTGCTTTCCTACTTCCCTTCCATATAGCCCTCAGGCCTCCATGTTTAGAGAAGCCAAAAAGAGAATGTATCCCTTATCTGTTTGTCCGAAGGTTTTTGAGAGTCTCACTTCTAAATGAAACAATGCAACATTTCACCTTGATTTTCTCCACTGAAATTTCCTTAATTATATGGTTAGAGGTATATAGTTAGGAATGTCTCTTTCTGGGAACCCTAGTGCCCCGTCATATTAATTGTCAGTATTTTTGGGCATTGGGTTAATGGACTTAATTGCCTAGGTACAAGCAGGACTTCGGGACAGATCTCCTTTGTGCTGTTTGGTAACACTTAACTCTACTTGTCGCAATCTTTCTCCTTAGGTCCTCACACAATTCCTTACAGAGCACTTATTAAAAAAATCTTAAGAGTTGATCTGTTTTCTGATTATTTTTGTGTAAGCTTCTAAACAAACTTCAGCTGTGATTAATTTAGCACATTTAAATAACATTAATGTGTTATTGTTTGGTATAAAGAATTTTCCTTCAACTCAGAGTATTAGTACTGTAGCATAAACCAAATACAGTCTAGAGGGGATTTTTAACATCCCTCCATTATAAAGACTGAAAAAGTGTGTGTGTGTGTGTGTGTGTGTGTAGTGTGTGTGTGTGTGTGTGAGGGACAGGGAGATAGTAAAAATTAGTAAATGAATGTGTGTAAGACATTATATTAGTATTCAGAGAATGAACTTGTATTTATTTTGTGCCATTTGTTTTCATTACACAGAATAAAAGTCAGGTGGTTTTAATCCTTAAAAGGGTAGTATTTGAAAAATGGCACTAAGAATGAAATCATGACCTATTTTTTTAATAGCTATGAAGATACTAATTATGGGTGAAGATTTCTTTTTAAATCTGTCTTGATTGTAGGCTTCTGTGTCACATACCACTCTTGTAGATGTCTTGAATAATTCCCTTTCCCCACAAAAGACAGGGTGTATTTATCTTTCTCTTTATTCACCCCCACTTTGCTGAACTGAAGTTAATTGCATAGCCTTTTCTCTGACTTTCTTAGTAATGAACTTTCACGTAAAGTATATTTACAGCATCTGTAGTTAGCCCTGCCTCCTCCTTTCTGGGAGGGGATAGACAATAATTAGGAATTTGTTAATGCCAGTTGTTTTTTCTTGGAATAAATGGCTGGAGAAGGTATCTCCATTTTAGAATTTTGCTGTTCTTCTTAATCACCTGCTTACCTAGTCATTGAGAATCTGCAAAAACTTTATAAAGGAAAAAAAGTGCTGCATTGGTTTTTCAAGTAACAGTTTCTAGGGAAAATATGGCAAACCTCAGTTATGAGTATTGTCCACAATACAAAATGTGTTTATTCACAAAACATTACATAGCAGCAGTAGTTTCATATTTGGTTTAGTCTTGTTGCTAACCCAATTGGAGGCCTCTAATGGTTTATCTTGAAAACTTTAAAACACACGAAAAGCCATTTAGTGTGAAATTTTATGTCCTACCCAATGGCCACAGGCAAGGAGAACTGGAAGAGGACTTTGATTTTAAATTGTAAGTAAGGAGGGAATCCTTTTGTCTAGGCTTTTTTCAGAGAAATAGGTTTGAAAGTCCCATTTCCAAGGATTAGGAGTATAGTTCTGCCACTGGGCCATATCCTTGACACATGATCCTTGTATACCTATGGTAACTGCAAAATAGACTGTAGTAGGACAGGTACATATTCAGGACAATAATTTTTACAATCAGGTCTGTTATGATGATGTACTAGTTGAGTTAGATTCTGACTGGGCAGTGTCCTTTGATAATTCTATCCGAAACTGAACTGCTGCATTTTGAAAGAGGGTAGGATTTGCTCATCTTTTCCTCCCCATATTGATACTTGTTTAAAGGGGAGGGTCAGAGGACAAGATTAGAAGTATGTATAATAGCTGCTCTAAGTTTGCAGATGAGCATAGGTTATCATTAGTTCTTAATAGTGATGTTATTTTTATTAATGTGATTAATCAACAGAGCACCAGGATTATTTTATGGTGAGAAAGATGGGCTTATGCTTTGGGTATCTTAAAATGTTCTTTTTAAATACACTCAAATCTTTTCAGATGTGTGAGAGCCAGGACCACCCTGGGTTGGTTTAAAGAATGATAAATCATTGGCTCCCCTCAAGTGCACTGCTTTACTGAGTTTTAAATTAAATTTCACACTGTTTTGCTACTCAATAAGAATAAATAGAATTTTAAGTTGTCTGCATAATAGAAACACCCGGTGAAGCATGAATGGTATGTTGCTTTTGCATTACTGAGAGTGTCAAATAGCAGTTCTGGGCAAGAAACCTATGGGAACAGCCATCCTCACATGTGTTGGGATTGCTGATTTAGACTTCCTATTTATCCATAAAATTTTGCTTACGTCCAGAGTTCTAAAGCCATTTTATAATACTGCAGTATCCCTTTTCTACAGCCTTATTAAAATAGCTACAAACATTTTCCAGTTCATTTTTGCTTTCGTTGTATATCAAGGTTTTACTCTATACAGACCAAGAAACCAACTTGAGGTAAATTATATAGCTTTCCATATACCCTTTCTTTCCTCAGGTGCTAAACAAAGGCTCCAAAAAATGGATACTGCTTTAGTAATGTCTTTTATTCTTAAACATTTCTTTTGCTAGATGTAAAGATTCGGGGTTAAAAATGGTTTTAATATGTAAATATGAGTGAATGCCTTTAGTTTGCCCCTGTTTGTCTATTATTAGTCTATTTCATTTATCCTCTATAGAGGAGGATCCTTTCATAATCTTGAATACATTTCATTAGGAGTTGTTGCATTTTTTAGAGTGAAAATACAACTGTTTTCTGTCTTGGATTAATCCTGCTGCTGCTATGAGAAACTGAAAATCAAGAATGTGATGCACTTTTTACATTTCTATATACCATACCTTTATAAGTTGCTTTGAATACCTTTCCTGTAGCACAGCCACTAACAAAAGTGAATGAATTAAATTTTTTTCTTCAGGAGGAAATCAGTACAAATAAACTATTTATGGTATTGGCCTATGAAGGGCAGTAACTTAGGAAAATAAAAATTGTTAGTATTACACTTTTGGGCCTTAAAATGTCTTCTACTACTGAAAATCTTTGAAATCTTAGTTTTGTTTCTCTTATTCCCTCTCTGCCTCGAAAAGAGGATTTGAGAAGAATGGTTTAAAGGAAGTATCATTGGTTTGTTGCTGATTTATCTTGTAGAAAGAAAACAATTGTCTACTATATAAGCTGGGGACTTTTTGTTTGTATACAGAGGAGAAATAATGCCATCTGGAGCCAATCAGATTTAGTGTAATCAAATCAATCAAAACTCAACTATTCTGCTTCTCCTAGTATATTTTTACTTAGCAAAGATAAACTTTAGTAGGAATGCTACTTGATAAGAGGAAAAGTCATTTCTCAAGCACATACCCAAACTTGAAGGAGACTGAACACAAAATAATGGAGGAGAAAACACCAAATGGGGTGGAGGAATATGAGAAAGATATGTGGTCCAAAGCTATCTGGTTATATTTTGATGTTGCCAATATTGCCAAGCCAAAATTTTAATTTGCTTATTTAATGTTTGTTGGCCAGAGATCTATTTTTATATCAATGTGCCTTGCATGTATATTTAAAAAAGTTTGGAAAGGCCATGTAGTAATGCCTGAGATAGTTGATGGTTCTTAACCACCTCACTAATTTTTATGCAGTATGAAATGCTCATTCTATCGCCCAACTGGTGCTCTCTGTTTAAAGTTATAGATCTTGTCACAAACTGGAACTATTTTATAAACTGGGGAAGTGATTTAATTTACTTTTTTTGTTGTTTCTTTTTTTCTTAATCTGTTAGTGGCTGTTCTGTAGTGGGAAATAGTAAAAGGATTCTTCACTCTCTTTCCCTACCCCAACTCAGCACCTTCTTCAAGTAATGTGATGACACCATTTCTTGTGTGCTTTGAAAAAAGTTTAAGCTTGCTGTCTCCTTTAGTGTTATAAAAAAGTGTTATAAAAAGCTTTGTTTGCAAAATCTAGGGAGATAATGGAGTCCACTTTAATTTGGAATTCTTTGTGAGCTATGATCCAAGTTACTGGCTCTTTCCAACTTAAAAAATTTTATTGTTAAAGCACCTTGGCTTAGAAAATTTTAAGTATTTATGTCTGCAACAATTGTCTCAAAATAATGAACTGTGCAATTCTTGTCATTAAAAAAAAAAAAAAAAAAAAAAGATCTGAACTCTCCCTAATGTGACTTGTTAGTTTCTCTGTATTTCCTGCCAGTGTAAATGTGAAAAGCTTTGCTTGCATTACGTTTTAGAAATGCATTTTGCACACTCGAATTTTGCTGAAGCTCCATGAAAAGGTTAGATCTTAGTAGATGAATAAAGCTATGCACATGTTTTGAAAGTTTAATTTGTGTGTCATTACCAAAAGTGACCTATCCTTATTACTTTGCTGTTCTTAACTTTACCATCTTTAGAAACATGGCTCAAAGTAATAGTTCCGGGCTAGCTCATCAGTAGAACTAGAAGAGAGGAAAACTGGCACCTAATTTAATAAACTTCAGTTTAAATGAGAGCGGGACTTGTATCTACTAAAGGGCTTTTCTTGAAACAGGGCAGTTTTATCAGCTTTACAAACTTTTGGATGCTCTTACTTCCTCGTGGAAACTTTGGTTTATTTGATCAAATAGAAATGGGAGGTAACTCAAATAGGAGGGAAGGACCTTTGCCACATGGAGTTCTGTGACAATTCTGTGTCTTAAGCCTGATTTAAAGGTAGGATAACCTTTTTCCCTTTATT
The DNA here is from genome assembly GCA_028534135.1 of Potos flavus. Taxonomy (NCBI): domain Eukaryota; kingdom Metazoa; phylum Chordata; class Mammalia; order Carnivora; family Procyonidae; genus Potos; species Potos flavus. The sequence goes on along the minus strand of CM052891.1, from coordinate 37,356,867 downwards.
GTTTTAGCATATGTTTGGTTTTACTGAATGAATGACTTGAGATTAGAATCATTCAGCTGTTTAAAGATCAAAGCACAGGTTGTTTTAAAGATAATGTGTATCTTAAAAATTACCCGAGCTGATTAGAATAAAGTTTAGAAACTGGGCGAATTTGGTTAAATTGCTGCAGTCTGCATGTACTAAATAGCTTTACTTCACATGTATGTGTACTTTAAACGATTGTGTAGACGTACTGGCCAGGTTTGTCAAATCTTTTAAAAGATGTTTTGTAATCTCCTTAGAACTTTTATAGAAGAGGCTATATAAGCTTAAGTAGAAGATAATGCATTTTCCCCATGCTCCTAGATATAAAAGAAATATTTCTGGTTTGCAAGTTTTTTCCTATGTTTAGAAGAGGGTTACTCCTCTATCATCAAGTGTGCTCTTGATGTATGTTGTTGACTTTGAAAACAACAAAACCCTTCCTTCTGAAAGTGACAGTCAAAACCTAAATAAATCTAGTAGTCAAGGTTGGAAATGTAGTCCATCGTGCCTGGCCTTAAAAGGCAGAAATGCGGGAGTGTAGCATCATCTTAGATGGTTGTGGCTACTCCTCAGCATCTGTCAGTAGCTCACTTATGTTCAGTCTTAGAATATGTTGAAGGAGCAAAGTAATTTCTGTGTCTTGTGTGCACCAGCACTTAGGAGCTGTGTTACCTCTTCTTGATCTGCGGGAAAGGATAATGAGTGGACTACATTACGTCGGAGGATATTTCTCCTTCCCTCTCCCAATTAAAAAAATTTTTTTCAGTATTTGTTTTGCCCAGTCAAAAAGATAGGCCTTTTCTAGATAAAAGAACAGTGGCCAGAAATTTACCCTTTTGCTAATTGCTTAGGTATTTGCCATAGCTGTTTCTGATGTCCTGGATTCTGAGGAAGCATCAGTTACACGATGATCTTCCTTTATTGATGTCTTACTCCATGTTCAGTGTTTTAAAAATATAAATTACAAACACTCTCCATCCATACCCAGATTTACTTATTTTATCAGAAAAAAACCTTGAGAAATTTGTAGATCAAATTAAGAGACAGTAAGTGTACATTGTTGAATAAAAAATTTTAAAGTTTCTGAGGTGTTTGTGTTATCTTTTGTGTGCTTTAAGTTTTTTAAAAACTTGAAAACTAAGATTGTGACATTGATAATGATACTTTTTCAAAGGGTCAAATGTACAAATGAAGTCTTAAATGTACCATGGTCATATGTCATTGCTTTAAGACAAATCATACAGTTTATCAAAGTGCTTACAATTGGCATATTTATTTAAAAATTAGCTGTGGGAATAGCTATCCTACCTTTTTTTGCATGCCCATTGAGCCTTATGTTCTTCCAATTGAAATAAGCCAAAACTGAGCTAAGCAATTAAGCAACTAGAATAAGTTGCCAAGATTCTGGATTTATTTGTAACTTTATGTAGAAATCCATGGCAATGCATATTTGAGAAACTTTCCAAGTTTGTATAGCATTGATTTGTCACAAGTTGAAAAAAAAATGAATGCTAACATCAACATATTAGAATAGGGAATGAGGGGAGGAGATGTAAAAAAACATTGACCAAAAGTGTGTCTGCCACTATGTAGACGGGTACATTTCATATGCTTTTATGTTTGAATTAGGGAATAATTGTCCTTGGGCTGGTGAGTGACTTGCTAGGGATACAAAAGGGAATTTGGGGTTTCATTGAAGTTTGTCTACAAATTCTCAGCCCCATAGATGTGGTTTATGTAAAAGTATGGTGGGATACCTGGGTGGCTCAGTTGGTTAAGTGTCTGACTCTTGGCTCAGGACTTGATCTCACAGTCGTGAGTCCGAGCCCCACGTTGGGCTCCATGCTGGGCGTGGAGCCTACTTAAAGGGGCACCTAGTGGCACGGTTAAGCATCTGTTTCTGCTCAGGTTGTGATCTCAGGGCCCTGAGTTGAGATCGAGCCCTGCGTTGGGCTCCCCACTAAGCTTGGAGTCTGCTCAGGTTTCTCTTCTGCCCCTACCCCACTGTGTGCGCACACTCAAATCTTTGGGGAAAAAAAATGAAAATATGGTAGTTAAATCAGTCTACACAGCTTTTTTTTTTTTAATGACATTTATTGTGGATTTCAGCAGCTAACATAAAACTCATTCTAGATTGCTTAGCAAGGTTTCTCTTACTTGGAGCTTTTAATCCACTACTGTTGGACACGGCGAATTGATTGAATCTGGGAAGTCTGGGCGTGAGAACCCCACTCTCTCCAGTGTTTGTAGTCTCCTCCATGATGGTCACATTCCAAGATATATTGATAACCACGGTATCCAGGATACTGGTAGCAGACCCAGCTAGAAAATCCAAAGCATATTAGATTATTAAAACTAGTGAGGAACGTGTTCAGCACCCTAAAACCTGAGCCTCTTTCCTCAACACAAATTGGTACAGAATGCTTTTCGGCTTGGAAAACAACAGCCATCCTAAATGTGCCAGGCACTGTGAGCCTAATATGGCTACAGCTAGTTGAAAATCAACTTTGATTATGGAAAAATGTAAAAGAGGGTGCCTGGGTAGCTCAGTCGGTTAAGCGTCTAACTCTTGATTTTAGCTCAGGTCATGATCTCAGGGTCGTGAGATGGAGTAACCTGCTCAGGGGGGAATCTGCTTCTCTCCCTCTGCCCCTCCCCCTGCTTATGAGCATGCACTCTCTCTCTCTCAAATAAATGAATCTTTTTTAAAAAGGTAAAAGAGTAGTCAACGTAATCTCATAGAGAAATATTTGAGAGGGGAAGAAACGGACCTTAAGTGATAGTTGGTACCAACAACTTGAAATATGAAAATTAATAACTAGAATGTGCCAGCCAAATCCGTATACTAATGTATGAAATCTGATAAGATGTGACCATTGATGTATTAATATTCACAAGGTCTATATTTGCAAGAGTTACTTTGAAATGTGCCCCAACTCTGTTTTTTCACTTACGCCCCACATTGTATCTTCATGGAACCAACTTCGTTGTTAAGCCAACCCATGGCTTGCAAGGAGGGGTAGTCATCACAGATCTCCCACTGGCGTCCAATGAAGTTTTCCTTCTCAAAGATGGTAATCTTAGACTCCTTATGATTCTGTAATCCAGAAATTTTAAAAAATCATTTGATACCAGTGTTAAGGCTGTCTTCTTAATTCCTTAATTATCATATTTTCCCAAATTCAAGATACTTCTGGTTTACAGAAGGAAGTACATGATCATTGATTGTAAAAATATTTCAGGCGATATGGAGGTAAGAACTACTCAGTCCTATCCGGTCCAATGTAATAACCATAACATTTCAAATGTACAAATAACATGTAGTACTATGGGGCAACAAAAGATCAACAAAGAAAATATAAGAGCAGGAAAAAATGCTTGCAACACACAGCCAACCAAGGGATTAATAGTCACTAACGTGAGAAAAGATCACAAAAATTAATAGGAAAAAGTAAGCTCGTGTTGTGCGCATGTGTGTGTACGGTGTTGGAAACAACCTAAAGTTCAGTAGGGGAGATGAACACTACACAAGCGTTAAGGCAGAGACTACCCTGTATGAAGTACAAAAACAGGCAAAACGAGCTCTCACTAGTTACCCTACCGCACTTTTAAAGATCCTGGACTCTTGAGTATCCACTTCCTGCCACTCTTAGCTTAATGAGAATACCTTCTACTAGGGAAGAACCAAATGGCAGATTTAGAAACAGAGGGACCAGTGTTTTTCTTGACACTTTTTACTTTTATCCTTCCTGCTGCATGTCAGCATAACTGATGAGAAGTAGCAGTGTCAGTCCATATGCAGCCTCTCTTGCCCCATCCCCCTACGTGCACAGAAGTGAAAAATGCAGAGACTCACGGCTGAACAGATGGGGCGGAAGGACATGAGCCGCTCAATGTGGTAGGCATTACTCCCGCTCCAGGCGTCCCAGCGAGGGTATTCTCCTCTCTCCAGGATAAACTGTTGCCCGCAGAAGCTGGTATGCTCATAACCAACCCAGCTGCCAAAGACAAGTCGTGGCGTTTGTTCGTGGTTTCAGAGCCTACGTGGCCTCAGGGAGAAGGCATCTTTTGTTTTAGATATTAAGTCGAGTAAGATATCAAGTCAATTTCCAACAGAGCCATGTCACAAGAGGTGGGAAATGAGCTGGCGGCTACATTAATAGGGTTGTAAATGTAATATTTGTTTTGGGATTATCCACTGAGAGGGTCTGCTTCGCTGACCTGAGTATGAGCAAAGTATGACCTGCGTATGAGCAAAGTCAGTCTAAAATTATATTTCCTTTCTCTCCAAGTTACCTTATTCTCTACTTGGAGCTCCAGGTTCAGGATCTAGTGACTGACTATTGCTTTGGCTCCAGCCAACCAAACCTATTGGCTTCTTCCTAAGGAAGCAAAGGGATGAACAGGCAGCTGATGGGTTGTGACTAGTCTCTTGTTTCCTTTTAACTTTGTGGGTTCTTGCTCCTGCTGTCACACACCTATTCCTTATTTATTAAAACACCCCGGATCAACTTTTCACAGCCAAGCCTCAGTTACCGATGACGCCTTAAAGTATTTTACTCCTTTTAAAGGGTTAGCTCAATTTGGTGGCCCACCACCTGTGCAAAGCCCATTTTGCTTCGGCCAAAGGAGAGTCCTTTCCTTGTGTTTTCAGGCTGATGGTAAAGGCCTCAACTATCCTGCCACAGAGTCAGAAAATAAAACAAGAGTCTAACTCGTCAAAGAAATTAATCAACAAGAAACTCCTCCAAGACTACCTGGGACCTACTATGGCTCTCACGTCCTGGGGTTGAATTCCTTTTTACACAGAGAACTCAGGGAGTGAGTTGGAAAGAGGTTGCAGCTTGACGGTTTCCTCTATTTTCTGTAGGCAAGACAAACTAAAGGATCCTGTGGCTATTCTGAGAGGATAGGTATCAGCCTGTGGGCTCGAGAGGCCCAGATCTGACTACTGGCACTGCCCCTCCCCATGGTCTACATTTCTTTAATGCACCCGCCACCACCAAAGCGAGTACCGAGCCACTAGGAACCTCACGTTCCTTCTAGCTTTGAGTTACTAAATTACACACATAGTGATTTCTTTTGAGATTACTGCCACAGGGAGGCCTCTCTCCCAGAACGGATTAGAATCTGGGGGGGGGGGGGGGCATCTTTCTTCCCTGATCCGCACCTTTATGGCCCCATGTCTACAGAGACCACAAACAAGGGCCCTGAGGTCCTGCTGAGGTCCATACTCACGCGCCACATTCCACCTTGAGAGACCGGACATTATCAAAACTGCGCTCAGAGACATTTGGGCAGGAGCTGGTGAACTCCATCCTCTTGCCCTGGAAATTCTCCTGGTCGTAGATGGTTATCTGGATGGAATTGAATGGGGAAACAGAGTTAGGACGTGGTACATCAGGAAGAACAGAGGCCCCGGACCGGAGCTTGACTTTTTTTTTTTTTTAAATTAACACATAATGTATTATTTGCCCCAGGGTACATGTCTGTGAATCCTCAGGCTTACACATTTCACAGCACTTACCATAGCACATACCCTCCTCAATGTCCATAACCCAGCCACCCTATCCCTACCCGCCCCTACCCCCCAGCCACCCGGAACTTGACTTTTGTCTGACCCTGTGTTTTCCATCACTGGCTGTAGCCCAGGATGTCTGGTAAGGTCTCTTCCACTATAGACAGGATAGGAAGGGGCTTGGATTAATACCACTGGTTGGTGGTGTTTACATGCCCAGGCTAGGAATGAAGTGTGGGGATGGGTTTATGATAGGAATGGTTTGCCGGGAACAGTATCTAGCCCAGTGGACAGACCAAGGACTTCCTGCATAAGTGTGGCCCAGGGGCAAGCATAATAATAATCCCAGGCCTTCCTATGGATTATTGCTTATCTTCTCCAGCCACACCCACTATAGAAACGCACGGTATAAATGGAGAACTGTGATCAACCCCTTTCATACCTTGAACTAGAACTTGGCTCTTGAACCTGGCTAGAGGACAAACTCCCAAAGCTGTGAACTGTCCTCGGAGTTGACCCAGTGAAGAAGGTAGGGGTGTGGAGGAAAACAGCGAAAAGCTGAGGATCAGCCACTTCAGGCAACGGTTACCGTCAGCCTCAGGCTGGGAGTCACGAGACCTGGTTTGGGATCTGGTGGCAAATCTGTCATTTCCGGACCCCCGTTTCTCCACGGCAGCATATTCCACTCTTGGCTGCTCTATTTTTTTTAATTATTTTATTTTATTTTATTTATTTTCAAGTAATCTCTACACCCAACTTGGGGCTCCAACCCACACCCCCAAGATCAAGAAATGCATGTTCGACCTATTAAGCAAGTCAGGTGCCCCTGCGCTGCTCTGTTTTAAGATGATTTGGGGGGCACCCTGGGTCAGTTAAGCGTCTGCCTTCAGCTCGGGTCATGATCCCAGGGTCCTGGGATCGAGCCCCACATCGGGCTTTCTGCTCAGCAGGGCGCCTGCTTCCCCCTCTCCCTCTGCCTGCCGCTCCCCCTGTTTGTGCTCTCTCTCTGTCAAGTAAATAAATAAATAAAATCTTTTTTCAAAAAAAGATGATTTTAGTAGTGTGGAGGAGAGGTGACCTAGGAAAGTAGGTATCGTCTTCCACCCATCGCAGGCTTCCAGGGTCACCGTTCCGTCGGAACGGGGCATTCTCAAAGATCCTTCCCGAGACAACATCTGGATGTTGGGTCAACCCTTCCCCTAAAACTGCTGTGTTAGTGGTCGGTCATTGCCCCCTGGAAAAGCACAGCCCTGGGGGCCTGCTCACAGAGCCTCTCATCCCCTGCCCTGGGGTTCTGCCCGAGGGTGGGTGAGCTTACCTTCCATGGCCCCGCGGACCCCGGCATGGGGTTGGTTTGAGCCATCTTGGTGGTTGGAAGGGTTTCTGGAAGACAAGACACCCATTGGTGACATGGCCTCTTGGGGGGAGGGTGAGGTGACAGCAAACGAGGAAGAAAAATAGACAGACTTGGCCTGGGGGCCCGGCTGTGCCTCCCGCTAGCTGAGCCTCCGTCCTTTCCCGCTGGCAGAGCTTCCATGTGCAGTTTCGAGGGGATTCGAAGCAACAGAGCAGGTGACGTGCGGCCCAGTCCGCGTGACCGCTTGATTTCTGTGGCCGTCACCCTTTTGCCTGCCTCCAGGTACCCCTTTTGGGTGGCAGCGCTGCCTCCGTCTCACCCACCCCAGGATAAAGTCCTCGGTGACTGACCCTCCGGTCCACATGCAGCGTGGGGTCCCCTCCCACCCGGCTCCTCACAGCCGGACGCCAGCAGGCCGCGCGAGACGTCGCCGCCATTGCCTCCCGCCATTGCCTCCCGAGAGAGAGACGCGGCTGCTCTCCAGCCTGTGGTGACTCGCTTTCTTTCCTGATTTCCAGCACTCATCAGAGCACCCCCCCCCCCTCTCTGTTGAAGGTGTCCTGGGGGAATCCCTCAGGCGCAGAGCCTGGGTCTCCTGACTGACGGGGGCCGTGCCATGCTGGGCCCAAGTCCCGGCGGTTGTGAAGGGAAGTGTGCAAGAAAAGGGGGGCGATAATAGCTTAACCAGTGGCTCGCTCTATGCCAGGCCCCGTTCGAGATGCTGGCTATGCATTCAATACATTTAATCCTGACACCAAGCCTGTGAGGAGAGTGCTGGCATCCTCTCCATTTTACAGGCAAGGAGGCTGAGGGCCACAGAGGTCAGGTAGACAGGAAAGATGGCGGCCAGAGGAAAGGAAGGAAGGATGGGAGGGAGGGAAGGATGGAAGAAGACAGGCAGCTTTCATGGCCCCAAACAGCCGTCTGTAGCCCTTCTTTCTGGCTGGTCTCAGGCCCAGGGGCTGACGCATGTGTCAAGCTCCGCAATACGTCTTTCCATTCTGCACCTCTGACCCGCCCCCCACCCCCCAGACTTCTCCCTGTGCCCTGGGAGCCTGCTCCCTCCCAGCCCTGACGGCGAGGCCAGGGCTCACTGCCATACAAATGACTCCTCTCCGGGCGCCAAGAGAAGGCTGCCTCCCCCGGAGTCCCCCACTCCTCTCCAGCCGGGCCAGGGCACCCTGCGGGGCCTTACTCACCCAGCTCCTGCTGCACGGTCTGGGTCTCCATCTGGTGCCACTTCCTCTGCGGCTCTGCTCTTTATAGCCCTGCGGCTGAGGGCCTCGGGCCCTGTCAGCACTCTGCTTTCCCTCGGCTTTTGTTCCCCCTGATCCCCAGAGCTTTGGTGGCTCAGCCTGCTGGGCGGGCATCCCTCAGGCTTTTGTTTCAACTGGGGAAACAGGAATCCAAAGCGGCGCTTCTGCTGCTGCTGCTGCTGCTGCGGGCGAGGCTGGCGGCGGCCGACCTTGGCCGTGGCCGCGGTCTTGATCTCAGAACAGTGGCGAGGTGAGGACCGGTGTCTGTGTGAGCTCCGGGTCCCCTAGCCTTCCCCAAGGTCCTCGTGCTGCCCTGGGACCTTCCTCGGCCCCCACGTCACGGCCGACACGACAAAATGCACCTCATTTCCCACCCACGATGTGCATTTTTTGCTGTGAAAAAAAAGGTGAAAGGACCGTAAAAATTCTGAACTTTATTAGGACCAAAAAAAAAAAAAAGGTTCGCTGTGTTCTCAGGAATCTTTATTATACTATATTTATATAGAAATCTGATGAGACTGATGAATCACAGACCTGTACCCCTGAAACAAATAATACATTATATGTTAATTAATTGAATTTAAATAAAAAAAAAGAAATCTGTAAGAGTTTAATTCAATGATGGTTGACTAGTGGACATGATTCTCTCTGTGGCGATTGTATTAAATATTCATTTTTTAATGATTTTATTTATTTATTTGACAGAGAGAGAGATCACAAGTAGGCAGAGAGGCAGGCAGAGAGAGAGGGGGAAGCAGGCTCCCTGCTGAGCAGAGAGCCCGATGCGGCGCTCCATCCCAGGACCCTGAGATCATGACCTGAGCTGAAGGCAGAGGCTTAATCCACTAGCCACCCAGGCGCCCCTTAAATATTCATTTTAATTTTGCAGTTTTATTTTAAAATTGGGGGCCAGTGAGTCTTTTGGGGTTCTTAGTATATGGTTTCAGGACCTTAGAAATCTCACAGGCCCAAGGTACTATGCCTCCAGTACCCTAAAGGCTCCAATGATCTCTCCCTGGAGGTTCAGGGCATTTGGGGAGAGGAGTGCAGGGGAATCATGGGCTTCCCCAGGAGCCCCAAGGGGAGGATGTGTGGCTCAATTATCACAGCTGCTGTGAGAAGCAGGGGTGAGGAGGGCTTTGAGGCAGGCAAACATGGGTTCAGATCCCAGCTCTACCGGCTAGGTGATTTTGGACAAGTCCTTCAGTCTCTCTCAACCCTGCAAACGGAGAGAGTATCGACCTGACACATTCTAGGTTCGTTATTGCTTATTACCCTCCTCTCTTTCTGGTGACAGATACTGTAGAATATTTTATAGCAGCTTGGAGAGAGGAAGAAACTTTTCCCAGGAAAGTTCTTCCAATCCCTCTCTGCCAATCAGGTCCAGCTTGTGACTCAAGATTAGTTGGAGCCCCCTTTTTTGTAGAATCAAACCCAGGGGGCGAGTTCTGATATAGACACAAGTATTTGCAGATTTGGGCAGAACATTCCAAACACCTAGCTTCCAGGCTGAGTACAGAGTGCCGTCCTGGGTGTTTCTGCTGCTTGATTCATTGGTGATGTTTGGATTAGTGGCTGGCAAGGGACAGAGTCGCTTTGGCGATCATGGCAGGCTCTGGCCAGCTAGTGGCCGTGCGAGGGATTAAGGGACCAGCAGTCCGTGGCCGGTGGCTCTTCCTCACCTTTCCTTCTCTTCCTGTGCAGAATTAGGGTCTTAGGAAAACACCTGTCGGGTCATTTGTTCACTTGTTCATTCCGTGCCCCCTGGACTGGCAATGTTCTCTCGCGGTACCCCACACCTCTCCCCCTATTGCATTGGTGACGCTGTAGAAAATACTTTAAAAGCTAGAAATATTGGGCTCCAAGGAGGGCAACTGAGGCACCGGGGGCTCAGCTAGAGGACAAAACTTCTCACGGTATATTTGTCTGTACTTTTTGAGTTTTGAACAACGTGAACACAATTGCTATCAAAAAAATCACTCAAGCTATTTTTGAAAAGAAAAAAGCCGAATTGTTTAATTATCTGCCTCTACCACTGGACTTTGTGCTCTGGGAAGGCAGGAACTTCCCCTGTCTTGTTCGTCATTGTGTCTTCCGTTCTGGGCGTAATTCCTAGCTCGGTAAGTATGTTTTGAGTGAATGGATGAATAAATGAATGACGTCCTCTGATAAATGAGGTTTTGTACCCCCAGGGGCACAGAGGTAACCGTGAGATAGTCCTGACCCTCGTGACAACTGACCTGCTTGGGTTGTGTTTGTGTTTTATTTGTGTGTGTGTGTGTGTGTGTGTGTGTGTGTGTGTGTGTGTTTGTGCTTTAAATAAATACTCTCAGCGTCTTCATTCCGGAGCTTTATGTCCCATTTAAGGGTCAGTACAACAAAGACTGATGGAGCCAAGTTTTACTTTTTCCGGAAAAGGGGGCTCTTATGTTTGATCGAAAAGTCCAAACACACACGCACAAAACTACAGTGTGTGTAGGGGGTGGGGCAGGAGTCAGGGTTATTGTGCGACCCATTTACGAACATCCATCCACTATGGCGGGAGTCATGAGCAGCCCTAGCCTGCCCTCCTCCTGCTTTCCTCAAAGCCTGAGGAAGCAGATCTCCAGCTAACGGTTACGCTTCCCAAATATCGCCTGCATATGGGTAACCAAGTTCACTCTCTGGCGTAGATTAGGATGATACCGTCTACTTGACTCACTGCCATTGGACGGAGGGAGAGGAAGGCCTCAGCGTCAGGTCCTCAGAGCTCAATGAATGCCGCCTACGTTATCGACGATCCCAAATCAGACGCGGTCTCGTGCCAGATTCTCACGGAGACAAGTGGGCGCAGGCAGCAAAGATCTTAGAAAAATGCATCAGATGAACGTTTTCTTTGAATTTGGAAAAGACCACCTTCATTCGGTTTTTCTTTTCTCCCAATATCTTTGTTTATATGGGTTTTTGTTTTTTTTTTTATTGTCGTTGTTGTGTGTGTTTTTTCGATTTTAGCGGTGCATTCTGTCAAATTCTCTGAGGGCCCTGCCCTACTGGGGACGTGGATGGCGAACCGTGTTGTCGGCCCACCTACTGGTGAAGTAGGGGCAGCTGGCGGTCCAGCGGGATGGGCCGTTGAGTCGAAGGTGAGGAAGGCCCTTCAGCGGAAAGAGACAGCCCTCCGGATGTCACCTGCTCCGTTTCAACTTCGCGCTCCTCAAGACTAGCGGCCGCCCACACACGGAAGACGCTCAGTAGAATCTTATGGACGGCTTTGCCTCTGGGCCCAGGGAGCCTCACAGGATGAGGCCCAGTGCAGGAGGGGTGAGGTCATGGGGCCAGGGCAGCCCCTGGACTCAGCACTTTGTGGCAAGAGCATAATGGGGCTGACCAGGCGGCTGAGCAGCACTTCTGTTGTTTGGAAATAAGCAGGACGGGTACAAAGCAAAGGGCTCAGTCAGCGTTCAGCCAGCACCTGCCTCCCCCACAAGGGGCTGCTTCCGGGGGACCCATTTTGCCCTAGCCCTAGCGGGAGAGCCAGGGCCTGGCTGGGCCTGGGAAGGCCCAAGGGCTGGGAGAGAATGTGGGGGGCATCCGGAGCCTCCCATTCTTTCTGAGCATCTGCTTTGGGCACCTGTAACTCTGCGTCCAGGAGCAAAGGACGCCTACCTGCTTGGGCCGCTGTTGTCCCGAGGGCCAGCCTCCCTCTCACGCTCCCTCGGAGGGTAGCTGGCTCGAGGGCATTTCAGTTGGGTTTGCTCTCACTGAATCTCACGACGACGGTGCAGCTGAAGTCCTGTCCTCTCAGCCGAAACCCCACAAAACTTACAAAACAGGTGCGAGGATAGGCCTTACTTATCCTGCCGGGGGCCGCCAAGCCCACTCTGTCCCCCACGGCCCAGCGGCCCAACCCGGTCTCACTGAGGGAGGCCAGGGTTAGCAAATCCAAATACAGGACACCCCCTTAACTATGAACTCCAGATAAACAATAAATATGTTGCCGTATATAAATAGGTCCCGAACATTTGTATATTTTATTACAGAAGTAGAGGTAACAAATCATATATTAATAAAAGATGTATAATAAATGTTTATTTTACAAATTCAGCAGCCCTGCTGCCTAGAGACTCCCTCTGTCAACTCTTTTCATTTTTCTTTTGGTATTCATTGATTTTAGATGTTTTATATTGATTTCCTATCTTGGCAGATAAGATTTCAGCTTTTTTCCCCTTCCCATCCTCCTATAGATATATTATAAACTTTGCTTAAATTAATATTCAGTGCCTCTGTTTCTGTGACTTTGTAAATGTTATTTTTTTACTGGACCAAATAACACATGATAACATTTTTTTTTTTAAGTAGGCTCCACACCCAGCATGGAGCCCAACGTGTGGCTTGAACTCACGACCCTGAGAGCAAGACCTGAGCTGAGATCAAAAGTCAGTCGCTTAACCCACTAAGCCACCCAGGCACTCCACATTTCCTGTTTTGAACCATTTTTTGCTTTTCCTGGAGCTAAAAATTAACTCATTTTTTCATAGGTTCAGTTTTCCAGTGTTCTCATTAAATACCTCTTCATACAATATTCTGCATGCTCAACCTTGTCAGATCATCTGTCGGCTACATCTTTTCCCCCCGGAAACCTCTGTCTGGAAGCCTCCATCATCCTGCTCCAGCCTGAAGAAATTTCTTTTTTTTTTTTAAGATTTTATTTATTTATTTGACAGAGAGAGAGATCACAAGCAGGCAGAGAGGCAGGCAGAGAGAGAGGGAAGCAGGCTCCCCGCTGAGCAGAGAGCCCGATGCGGGACTCGATCCCAGGACCGCGGGATCATGACCTGAGCCACCCAGGCGCCCCCTTTTTTTTTAAAGAGCTATTTATTTATTTGAGAGCCAGGGGAAGAGGGAGAGAGAGAGAATCTCAAGCAGATTCCCCACTGAGTGCAGAGCCCAATGCGGGGCTGGATCTCACAACCCTGAGATCACAACTGTGAGATCACGAACTGAGATCATGAATTGAACCGAAACCAAGAACGGAGGCTTAACTGACTGTGCCACGCAGGTGTCCCCGAAGAAATTTCTTTCTATGCTGCTGCACAGGTACTACCCAGAGATTTCTCTGGGCAAACATCTTGGGAATCCCCTATTCTATGCTCCAGGGTTGAATTCCATATCTTTCTCTCATAGTTTACTTTTTGTTTTTATTTTCTTATTTTAATTTTTTTTTAAAGTAAGCCCTACACCCAACGCGGGGCTCGAACCGCCGACCCCGAGATCAAGAAGTCACATGCTCTACTGACTGAGCCAGCCAGGTGCCCCTCAGAGTCCACCTTTTTGGTTTGGTAAAGCACCTTCACTAATAGCATCCTGAGAAATGGCGCATGGAGATGAACGTTTTAAGATCAAAATGCTTAAAAATGGATTTTTGTATAGTCACGTTTGATTGAAGGTTTGGCTGAGTATAGACGACTCGTTCTCTACAAATTGAGAGGGCATTTCCCCTTTGTCTTTTATGTGTGGTAACTTTTTGATTCCTGATCCTTTGTATGAGACTTTTTATTTTCTTTCTAGAAGTTTTTGGAGTCTTTTTTTTTTTTTTTTTTAATCCCTGGTAAAATGAATTTCTTGAGGCTTTGCCTGGGTGAAAATCTTTTTCCTTTATTTTTCTGGGCATTTGGTAGACTCAACCTTCAGGAAATGTATCTCCTTCAATTATGGGAAATTTTCCTGCATTATGTCTCTGATCATTTCCCCTTTTTTTTTTTTTTTTTGTTTTTAAAGATTTTTTTTATTTATTTGACAGAGACACAGCAAGAGAAGAAATACAAGCAGGGGAAGTGGGAGAGGGAGAAGCAGGCTCCCCACCGAACAGGGAACCCGACACGGGGCTTGATCCCAGGACCCCGGGGTCATGATCTGAGCTGAAGGCAGACCCCCGGCGACTGAGCCACCCAGGCGCCCTCTCTGATCATTTTCTGACCTCTGTTTAAAATGTCTTTTTGTCTGCAACTTCTACTAGTTGACCGTTGGACCTCCTAAAGTGATACTCCGGCTTCCTTATACTTCTATTTTATTATTATTTTCTGTCTCCTTGTCTTTTTGTTCTACATCGAAGAGATTTCCTTAATTTTAGCTTTTGCTCCGATATCAGTTTCCCCTCGGTGCTCTAGCAAATCATCACAAGCCCCGTGGCTTCCAGCGACACAGAGTTCGGATCGCCCAGCTCTGTAGGCAGAACTGCATTCCTTCCGCGAACTCTGGGGGAGAATCTAGTGCTCTGCCTTTTCCAGCTCCCGGGGCCGCTTGCATTTCTTGGCTTAGGGTTCCTCCCTCTAACTTCAGAGCCAGCAGCATCCCCTCTGCAAATCTCTCTCTCCTTCTCTCTCTTTCTGATTCTCCCGGCCTGCCTCTCTCACAAGGACACGGTGATTACACACCCAAATAATCCAGCCTACTCTCCCCACCTCAAGTTTCTTTCTCATATCTGCAAATTCCCTTTGCCTTGTAGGGTCATGCTTTTATGTTCTGGGGGCTAGAGTATGAACCTTTCTGGAGGCCTGTTATTTTGTCTACCACAAACTCTTTGACCGAAGCTATTATTTTAGCCATCACACTTTTAATGTCCAAGAGCCAATTTTGTTCTCTCTGATCGTTTCATTTGAAAAGCGTCCTAGTCTTGTTTCATAACTGTAATATTTTTGTTTCTCTCTCTGAGGATATTGTTCCTTCTTTGAAGTTTTCTTCTTCGTCCTACATGATCTCTATTTCCTTTGGGTTCCTTTACTTCTGTTCGCTTGTTTTGATT
>CM052891.1:37290454-37341431 GCA_028534135.1 Potos flavus | reverse complement strand
GATTTGTCTTCCAATTCACTAATGCACTCTCTAGCAGGATCTGGTTAATTGTTTAATCTATCAAGTTTTAAGTTTTTTTCTTTAAAGATTTTATTTATTTATTTGACAGAGAGAGAGATCACAAGTAGGCAGAGAGGCCGGCAGAGAGAGAGGGGGAAGCAGGCTCCCCGCTGAGCAGAGAGCCTGATGCGGGACTCGATCCCAGGACCCTGAGATCATGACCTGAGCCAAAGGCAGAGGCTTTAACCCACTGAGCCACCCAGGCGCCCCTTTTTTAAGATTTTATTTATTTATTTGACAGAGAGAGAGAACAAGCAGCGGGAGTGGCAGGCAGAGAGAGAGGGAGAAGCAGGCTCCCCGCTGAGCAGAGAGCCCAATGCGGGGCTCGATCCCAGGACCCTGAGATCATGACCTGAGCTGAAGGAAGACACTTAACTGACTGAGCCACTCAGGCGCCCCCAAACATGGTTATTTTAAATTAGCTTTCTTTTATGTTTCATGAACTAAAACATTTTTTTTGCTTGTCCTTTACCTCTAAATCCTGGGTTTCAAATTTTCTCATTCATTGCCTCTGCCATCTCTCTATCATGACATTTACTTCTTTATTTACTTGTTTGTTCGGGGGGCAGGGTCTTGTTCATTCTTCAGGCTTTGGAGGAATTCCCGTTGAGGTTATTTTGTATTTCTTTATGCTAGTACTCTATGAGTTTCACTACTTCCCGACCAATTTTTGCTAATTTCTTGAACTGGGGTTCTCAAACAACCAGCATGTAACATATGCCAGGTGCTAGCTCTGTGATGGGCAGTGTTAGAGATCTGATTTTTCCACCCACAAGGAGCTCTCTTGCTGTGTTCCATGGCCCACTGGCGCAGTGTTCTTAGAAACCGTTTTATCTACAAGACAGCTCTTTTGGGGGCTCCTGGGTGGCTCAATGGGTTAAAGCCTCTGCCTTCGGCTCAGGTCATGATCTCAGGGTTCTGGAATCGAGCCCCACATCAGGCTCTCTGCTCGGCGGGGAGCCTGCTTCCCCCTCTCTCTCTGCCTGCCTCTCTGCCTACTTGTGATCTCTCTCTCTGTGTCAAATAAATAAATAAAATCTAAAAAAAAAAAAAAAGACAGCTCTTTTGTTCTTGTCTCTGAGCGGGAAAACTTGTTCCATCTCATGGACCTGAGGCCGCATTTCCCATTCCCCAGAGGGACATTCTATTCCTGCTTCTGATACGCTACAGAAATGCTGGGCTTCAGCTTGTAATAAGCGGGACGTGCGTGTATTCTGTGGTCATAAAGGACGATCAGGAGTTTTTTAGGTAAACTTTTTAATTGAAATCTAACATACTTATAGAGAAGCGCGTAGAGTAAACTGATGGTTTTTAAAAAGTGTGCACACTTGGGTAATTGCCGCACAGATCAAGATAAAGCACCTACTGGCAGTCCCCATCAAAGCCTCTTCCTACTCCCTCTGGGCACAACACTACTGTCCTTTGAAAGGTAACCACTATTCCAGTTTCTAACAGCGTTAGGTTCATTTTGACCATTTTGTACTCTATAGTCACAGAATCATACAGTATGTATTCCTCAGTGTCTGTCTTTTTTTTTTTTTAAGATTTTATTTATTTATTTGAGAAAGAGCAAGCATGAGCAGGGGGTGGGGTAGAGGGAGAAGCAGGTTCCCCGCTGAGCAGGGAGCCCAATGTGGGACTCGATTCCAGGACCCCGAGATCATGACCTGAGCTGAGTTAGACGTGTAACCGACTGAACCACCCAGGTGCCTCTTAACTGCTCAGCGTCTAACTTCTTTCTCCATCATTGTGTTTGTGAGATCCCCTTGGGTCATTGCATGTAATCGTAGTTCTCATTGCTGTACGGTATTCTCTTCTATGAAATACCACGTTTTTAAAAAATTCATTCTAGTATCACTAAACATTTGTGTAGTTTCCGCTTTGGGGCTATTGTAAACAGTATTGCTATGGCCATTCTTACATAGGTGCTTGGTTAAGGTCTATATGCATTTCTTTGGGGGAACACGCTCAGGGGTAGAAGTGCTGGGTGGTACTACGCTCGGTGCCAGCAGTCACCATCCAACGGTTTCCCAAGGTTGTCATCCTAATTTACGCTCCTGCCAGCAATCGGGAGCAGCCTTCGCGTCTGTGGACAGAGAATTCAGAATGAGAGTAGATTTTGTCCCTAGGCTACGCAGGACTGAGAACAATTACTGTTCCCTTTCAAGGAGAATAAATCAAGACTGATATCAGAACTCCCAGTTTGTATCTTTTATACTTCATGGTCTCTAACTACTAAGTGTATCGACATCATTACAATTTCGTGAGCTTGTACCATGTGCCAGGCGCTGTTCTGAGAGCCCATTTCGTCCTCATTACAACCCTGGGAGGGAGCGATTAGTATGGTCTCAGGTTTCAGGTGATGCACCTGTTATCCAGAAAGATGCGGGCACTGTCCCAGGGTCCCGGGGCCTGAAGAGCTGAGCGGCAGAGCTTGAGCACAAAGCCTGGGCTCTTCGTCTGCCTTGCAGATATGTGCCTGTATTCTCACTCCAGAGCGTGGGCTCAGCCTTTTTCAAAAAATTCTTTGGCAGGGCGCCTGGGTGGCTCAGTTGGTTGAGCAACTGCCTTCGGCTCAGGTCATGATCCTGGAGTTCCGGGATCGAGTCCCGCATCGGGCTCCCAGCTCCGCGGGGAGTCTGCTTCTCCCTCTGACCTTCTCTCCTCCCATGCTCGCTCTCTCTCTCTCAAATTAAAAAAAAAAAAAAAAAAAATCTTCGGCAGCCTTCCTAAAGACCTAAACCACAGAGCCCCGTATCATTGAATAGGACTACTCAGACCAGATGAAATTTGCTCAACTGGAGCTTGCAAAGAATGAATGCCTTCATACCAATCACCTTGAGGAATTCTGTTCCTAAAAGTCTTGTTTCTTTCGGGTGCATCCTGTGTTCCGCCGGCTCAGTGCTGGCACATAGTGGCTCCTCCGTAGCACTGGCTGAACAGAATTGTGGAAAAATTCACGTGTGTGCTGTTGGCGGGGGGGTGGGGGTGGGGGGGGTGGGGGGGGGGGTGTCCTCCGGGCTGCTGCTCCGGGCTCCTAATCTCTGACCACCAGGGGGCACACGCCTGTCCCTAGAGCACCCTCACTCCTCCTCTCCCCAAGCCAGTCCCTGGGCGGGGGAGGGGGCGGTTCCTAGGGCCCCAGGGAAGGGAGGGGCTCTCTGCCAGAAAACTCTGAATTTAGAAAAAAGATACAAGAGAATTGGGTTTTTCAGGGTGTGGTGCGAGGGCCACCAAATCATAATCAACTAGCGTGCCTGATGAAAATGTAGTCTCCAGCTTGTTTGCCCCGCACCTACTGAGTCAGACTTTCTGGGGGTAGGGTCTGGGAATTGTATGCTAAATAAGGTTGCCTTGTGATTCTTTCTTCCTTCCTTCCTTCCTTCCTTCCTTCCTTCCTTCCTTCCTTCCTTCCTTCCTTCCTTCCTTCCTCCCTCCCTCCCTCCCTTCCTTTCTTGCACACGGCTCTCAATTCAGACTACCTGTGTTCAAATATTGACTTTTTCACATGTTATCTGGGTAACCTTGAGCAAGTCAATTAACCCAAGACTCAAGGTTATCGTGATAGGAGCTCATAAAAACACGCTTCGCTGTGAGTCACAAATGAGACAATCCTCGTAGAGAGCCTAGCATGGTGCCTCGCAGTATCTTGGCACTCGTGAACCTTCAAATATGATTATTGAATAATCAGGAGGGAGCATGGTGAGGTGGCAAAAGCATGACGGGTGAGAACTGGAAGAAGTTTGGGAAATGATCGCAGATGAAGCTTTGCTGCTCTCACCAGCTGTGTGTCGTTGGCCAAGTCACTTAACTTCCCTGGGCCTCGGTTTCTACGCATATATAATTAGGGAGTGGAGCTAACTGGTCTGGGAGATCCTTTCCAGTCTGATGGTTCAGGGAAACTTCACAGCATTTGGAATATCCTCCTGAAGATGCAGACACACGCAGTCACACACAAACACACACAGTCACACACAAACACACACACACACACACACTCCACTCTGCAGCGCCAGTGGGATTCCTGTGAGGTTCCTACAGCCCCTGTGTGATTGTATCCTATCAGGCTGCATTGCTAATTCTCTTCCAGGCTTTGGGGGGGGGGGGGGCAGGGCCCATGGCTTCTTCATCCCAGGGCTTTGGAGCCTAGCCCACCGCCTGCCACATGGTTCCTGTGATCATTTATACTGGAGAAAGTAGAAATGTAATGTGTGACACAAATGTAAGGAATTCAGATCACTTTTATTCCCGGGCGGTCTTTGAGAAAATGGGGAGAGAAGAGGGTCAGGCAAGGAATGGCTGGAGGAGCCCGGAGACCAAAGGCAAGCCTGCTGGCCTATTGGGTGGACAGAGATGTGGGTTCAAGGAATGAGGAAAAGGAAGAACAGGCAGGAGTCCGGGTGGGGGGCTTACAAGAAACTTCGTCTACCAGGCTCCTCCTGCAGTTGACTTTATCCTTCTCCTTCTCCTTCTTCTTCTTTTTTAAGTTTATTTATTTAAGTAATCTCTGCACCCAACGAGGGGCTTGAACTCACAACCCCGAGATTAAGAGTCGCCTGCTCTTACCGCCTGAGCCAGCCAGGCGCCCCTGACCTTCTATTTATTGCTGTTGATTCGGTTTTGGGGAGAAGCAGGAATGGGGTCAGTGTCTAGCCTAGTCACCTGCACAGAGTAGATCCTCACATATTTCAAATATTTAACTAAGGATCATGGCATGGGAGAGCTGGAAGGAAATAGGTCCGAGGCACCCCTCTCATCTTTACAACAAAGCCAAAAATTAGGAGCCGGAAAGGCAGACTCTCTTGCTCAAGATGACATAACCGGTTATAGTGGAGATGGGAATGTGATCCGCCAACCTCCATCCCAGGCCCTGCCTTGGGCCCTGCTTCTTCCAATACCTTTTTTTTTTTTTAAGATTTTATGTATTTATTTGACAGAGAGAGAGATCGCAAGTAGGCAGAGAGGCAGGCAGAGAGAGAGAGGGGGAAGCAGGCTCCCTGCCGAGCAGAAAGCCTGATGCGGGGCTCGATCCCAGGACCCTGAGATCACGACCTGAGCCGAAGGCAGAGGCTTTAACCCACAGAGCCACCCAGGCGCCCCATCTTCTTCCAATACTTTTAAATGAATGATAAATGTACACAGGTGGGAATGTTTCTGAATGGGCAATTCACGTCTTTACCCATCTTTTGGTCTGTCCGGCTCTGTGTGTCCACCTACTTCCTGCATGACTCCACCCGGATGTGTCCTGGGCTTGGGAACACAGAGCGCCAAGACTGAGCTCAGGACCTTCTTTCCAGTTGTCTACTTTCCTTTTGTGTTTTCTCTTTCAGCAAATGGTGCCACTATCTATTTAGTTATTTATTTATTTGGGGGGGGCCACTGTTTATCATTCCATTACTCAGATTGGAAATCTGGGTGCTAGTCTTGACTCCTGCCTCTCTCTCACGCGTCATCACCAAAGCCCGTCAATCCCATCTCCTGCTCTCTCTTGGTTCTGTCCCTGTTCCCTCTCCTGGCACCTCGGTCCTGGGGTTCATCATGTCCAGGCGCCTGGCAGACTCCTGACATTTACTGCTCTTCATTCGATCTCTAGTCCCCAGCCGTCCAAGGTGTCACCTGCAGGCTGTGAGATGCGAACTGGCCAGGAGCGCCTGGGTGGCTCCGTCGGTTAAGCGGCTGCCTTCGGCTCGCGTCATGGTCCCAGGGTCCTGGGATCGAGCCCCGCATGGGGCTCTCTGCTCACAGGAGAGCCTGCTTCCCCTCTCTCTCTGCCTGCCTCTCTGCCTACTTGTGCTCTGTCAAATAAATACATAAAATCCTAAAAAAAAAAAAAAAGCAAACTGGTCAAATATTCATTGAGATCCTGTACGTGGTTCTAAGTGAATGATGATGGGCAACACAGACATGGTCCCAGAGATGAACGGAGCCAGGGTGAGATGGACAGGCAAATGGGTAATTATAACAGATCATGGGAAGGGCTATGATGGGGAAGAAAGGAGCGAGGTAGGAGCTTCGGGGAAAGACAGCTATGAACTTGTGTTGAATGAATGAATCCGAGTGAGTACTCCTAATCCTGTGAGATTTCAGTGTCTATCTCTGTGTCTTGTGGGCTATGTATGTGTACATTGCATATTGGGAATGTGTTTGTGTACATATGTGTGTCTGTTAGCATCAGATTCAGCCGTGAGGGACAGATAACCAAAAGAACAGTGGTTTAAAGAAGATAGAAGTTTCTTTTTTTCTCTGACTTCAAGCCCAGACCTCAGTGGCCCAGGGCAGGTGCTGTGTTTTTAAAACAAGGCTGCAGATTTTTTTCTTTTTCTTCTTCTTCTTTTTTTTTTAGATTTTATTTTCTTATTTGAGAGACAGAATGAGGGAGAGAGAATACAAGAGCAGCAGGCAGAGGGAGAGGGAGAAGCAGACTCCCTTGCTGAGCCGGAAGCCGGACGTGAGCCTCGATCCCAGGACCCTGGGATCATAACCTGAGCCGAAGGCAGAAGCTTAACCGACTGAGCCACTCAGGCGCCCCAAGGCTGCAGATTCTTTGATAACTCCTTCCATCAAGAAGTTCTCCTTCAATCTGGGTGGGCTCGTGGCCGCTTTGACCAACAGAGTAGGCAGGAGTGCTGCCAAGTGACTTCTGAGGCTCAGTTGCAAACGGCCATGGAGTGTCTGTCTTGATCACGGGAATGCTTGCTCTTGGAGCCCTGAGCTGCCAAGTAGGAAATCCAACTCTCCAGAGGCCGTCCTGCTGGAGAGGCCACATGGTTGGCCACGTGGGTGCTCCCACTGACAGTACTCGCTGAGCATTTCAGCGGCTCCTACCAGGATGCCGGACATGTGAGTGAGGCCGTCTGGGACCCTCCAAGCCAACCTATGCGCCAGCCCAACACCGCTAGGTGACCTCCGTCAAGGGCACAAGGGGAAAAAAATTGCCCAGCTGAGCGCTGCTTGGAAGCTGTTTCACATACATCCATGGACCAGGATAGTCACCTCTCCTGAAAAGAAGGCTGGGAAAGAGGTTTTTTGGTTGTTTTTTTCTTTTCTTTTTTTTTTAAGATTTTATTTATTTGACAGAGAGAAAGAGAGAGCATGCACAAGGAGGCAGAGTGGGAGGCAGAGAGAGCAGAGGGAGAAGCAGACTCTCTGCTGAGCAGGGAGCCCAAGGCGGGGCTCGATCCCACGACCCTGGAATCATGACCTGAGCCAAAGGCAGATGTTTAACCGACTGGGCCAGCCAGGAGCCCCAAGAGGTCTTTATTCTAGGTGGAAATTGCCCAGCTATAAATTAAAAGTTCTATCACCATAGGAAAAAAACTCCATATCAGCAGTCGCCGTCACTATGTGTGTGCGCATGCGCGGCCACATCCCGGAAGCAGCGGGACTTGGAATGTTGAGGTTTGGTCGCACCTGGCCCGTTGCCTCACGGGGCCGGAGTGCTGGCACCTGCTTCCCCCAACACCTGTTTCCTGGTACCTACCTTCATTTCTGGGTAGATGAGGGGCCCCGGACAGGGCAGTGATTTCCCAGCATCCTCCAGACAAGCGGGAAGACAGGCGGGAGGTGGCTCCGGGGGGGACGCGGGGCCGTGCTTCCCAGCCCGGGGCGAGGAGCCTTTGCCAGGTGGGCCAAGGACCCACAGTCTGGTCTTTCGGTCCTTAGGAGTGACCTCCTTCCTCGCCAGCGTCCTGCTTCTGCCTGATGAAGGCAGCTCACACCAGCGTTCCTTCACGTCCTCACCTGTCGGACTTGTCCACAAGCAGTATTTCTCGGTGCTGGCGAATGCGCAGCCTCAGTGGGTGGCCAGCCGCCGAGGGAGTCGGAAAACCGGCGAGAACCAGGGTCTCTACACCTACAGGTTGTGTGAGTGTGGGGGCAAGCTCTTGGAGGGTCCGCTTCCTCCTGTGTTTAACGGGGATGATGAGAGCTGCCTCATAGGGGCGCCTGGGTGGCTCAGTGGGTTAAGCATCTGCCTTCGGCTCAAGTCATGATCCCAGGATCCTGGGATCCAGTCCTGCATCGGGGGGCCTGCTTCTCCCTCTGCGCCCCGCCACTGCTCATGATCTCATGCTCACTCTTTCAAATAAATAAATAAAATATTTTAAAAAGAAAAAAGCTGCCTTATAGGATTTTGATGACAAGTGAAATAGGGGGGAGCACTTACAGTGGCTGACCCATAATAAACACTCAACATATATTAGCTATTATTATTGTTTTTGTTTGTTTTTTGCATTTTTGTTTACTGTTACTACGACCAAGCCCTGCAAGTCTGTAACATCTCTGCCCCCAAGGAGAGAGGAATTGGGGAAAAGAATAGTAATAAGTTCGTATATGAGTATTGATGAAAATTTTGGGGTGCTCTTACTCATTTTTTTTTGGACTGGTATTCTAACACCTCATCCCCACCACTGCCCTCTTTTCCAGAAGCTGAGAGTCCTGTGCTCATTGCCTCAGGGGATGATGCCAGAGAAATAAAGTTGCTTTCCAGCCTGACTCTCCAGAATCCTAGGCTTCGGGGGAGTACAAAGGCCTCTGAGCAAAGACTGGCAATTTGAAGAAAATGTCATAAGGGGTAAGTTTCAGGAGCATGGGGTTCCCTCCAAAAACGAGAGAAACTTCCTCCAGTCGGAGGAGAGAAGAGACAGAGGATAAGTGATGACTATCTAAGTGGCCAAGTCCCAGCAAGAGGGACCCTGTGCTGTCCTGGGGCTAGAGCCTGGGGAAGCAGAGAGGGAATAGCGGGACATGGGAGGTGGGGCAGATGGAAATTTCAGCCCCAGGCACCCTGGGCCCACAGACCCGGCATGGATGTAGCAAAGAAAACCACCAGAGAAGAAATAAAGGCTATCTCAGCAATTACCCATATGCAATCAGTGTCTGGATGGACAGTGGATGGCCCGGGGACATCAGTCAGGGCCAGATGACATAGAGTGCTGCGTGTTTGCACCCTGGCCCCGGGACACCTTGACAAAATTCTGGGGCAGAGGAAGGGGGAACCTGAAACGGATTGGAATCAAACTGAGCTATGCAATTTAATGCAGATATAAATTTCACATCTATTTCCTATACCCTGCAGTAGAGGACAGAGTCATTCCTGCTGTCCTGTGTCAAGCACTTTACAGTTTATGATGAGAAGCCACAGAGTTGGAGTCACCCAGACCTGGGTCTGAATTCCAGCTGAGTGACTTAGCTAAATTACCTAACCTCTCTGTTCCTCAGCTACAATGTAAAGATCCTAATATCAACCTTACCAGCCTGGAGAGAAGATATAAATGAGGCAAGGAAGGCAAAGTTCCTGTGTGTCTGGCAGTGGGAAGCCATCCAGCATTTGTTGGATCTCTGAGGACCAGAGAGGTAGAGTGAGTCGCCCAGAGTCACCCAGGGAGTGAGAGCCTGAGGCCCCTGATTGCAGGCTCAGATGTTGAGGTCAGGAGCGCCAGACAAACTGGGAAGGCTTTCTGGAGAAGGGGGCTTTATCCTGGCGAGGCGCTTCTAGACTTCATCCCCATGCTTCCCCAGGCCCCTCCCCCAAGCTGGGAGAAAAGGGTTGCAACAGTAAGAACTTCCGCTTTGGGGGTGGAATCGCCCCAGATCCTGATCCATTTCTGCCAATGTCGGCCAAGCTGCCCTGGGGGTCAGGTGGTTTCCAGGCCAGACCTCACCTGTCCCTTCATATGGGGACTCGGTAGGACCCTCAAGGCATCCACTCTGGGGACGGAATTTCCTAAATCTGGAAGACCATGCCCACCACTAAGTCCTGAGTACTGGAAAGTAGGGGTATTCTCGCAGCTTCTGTTGAGCTGAGCGGCCAGGATTCTGAACACGAGGGATGCCCATTGTGTCTCCTAGCTTTTTCTGAGTTTTCCTCCTGCGGGGCCCCCACGGGTGGGGATCAGCAGCCCTGTTCTGCCTGTTTCCTGGTCCGCAGCATCCCTGAGCAGGAGGCTGATTGCTTTTTTGCCTCCAGCTCTCAATGATAGCTACTCCCCTTGAGGTTAAAGAGCGGGGGGCCTGGCTCTGGGGGTCTCCAGAATCCAGAGCCATGATAGGAGGGGTTTCAAATAGACCGAAGGAATGCCTTGCGGAAGGGGAGAGAGGTAAGGCTCCAGAGCATGCCTTCTTTATAGGACTAGTTCAATGGTATTTTTTTCCTCTGGAATCAGAGA
This sequence comes from Potos flavus, assembly GCA_028534135.1. Classification (NCBI taxonomy): domain Eukaryota; kingdom Metazoa; phylum Chordata; class Mammalia; order Carnivora; family Procyonidae; genus Potos; species Potos flavus. The sequence continues at coordinate 37,331,205 of CM052891.1, read as the reverse complement.
TGTGTAGGTTCTTTCTCCCGTTCTCCACCACCTCTAAACCATGCTCGTGTCTCCTTGGGAGGCTGCACAGCACAGACATGAGCTTTGGGGGCGGCAGACCTTGACTGACATCCTGGTTCTGCCATTCAGTTTTCTCATCTGCAAAATGGGGTTAATCACATCCCCCTCAATGAGTCTTTGGGAAGGACTCCAACAAGAAGGGCTGTGAGGAGCCCGGCGTGGGGCCGGTAGTTGCTACCCTTCCTTCCTTGGAAGGAAGATAGATTTGGAGAGATTTTCTGTTGGTCGAGGGACTCTTGGGTGCCCATCATAGGACCATGTGGCACAGGAATTTGGGGAGAAGCAGAAGAGAAAGCTATTGCCTTTTAAGTCCAGAAACTTTTTTTTTAAAGATTTTATTTATTTATTTGAGAGAGAGAGTGAGAGAGAGAAAGAGAGAGAGAGAGAGAGAGAGAGAGAGAGAGCATGAGTGGGGGGAGGGGCAGAGGGAGAGGGGGAGGCAGACTCCCCGCTGAGCAGGGAGCCTGTTGCAGGACTCGATCCCAGGATCCTGGGATCATGACCTGAGCCAAAGGCAGATGCTTAACCCACTGAGCCACCCAGGCGCCCCCTAGTTTTTGTGGGTTTTTTTTAAGATTTAATTTTTAAGTCATCTCTACACCTAAGGTGTGGTGTAGAACTCACAACCCCGAGCTCAAGAGTCGCACGCTCTACAAACCGAGCCAGCCAGGCGCCCCCGGATGACGTTTCTAAGTTAAGGCGCAGGATGAAAAGTGGAGCAATGAAGAATCTTGTCTGAACTTCAGGCCTTAGTCAGTGACTGGCTGATTTCTTTGCTGAACCTCATCGTAGTTTTCAAATACGGAAGACTATTTCCTCAGATTGTCCTGTGAGTCACAATGTAACTGCTACAGACTTGACACATTATTAACAGTTTCTCCGTCAACATCTTAAGTCCCGACCACCGCTGAGCAGGGGTCCTGATGTGGGGCTCGATCCCAGGACCCCAGAATCATGACCTGAGCTGAAGGCAGACGCTTAACTGGCTGAGCCACCCAGAATTTGGTTTTTTGTAATGGCCGTGCCCAACAGCTCACCCTGGAGATTTGATAGTGGGTTCTTGTGAGCAGGAACGAGCCAGCTGCCGTGTGGGGGGCAGCACCCCTACCTTAAATGGGGGGCCACTCACCAGGTCCCACCAGCTATGAAACAGATCGCCCAATTTTTCGAAAGAAGCCAGAAACGTGGATTTTTATGGGATTCTCTCCACTTAAAAAAATTGGCAACAAATCAAAACATTTTTCAAAACACAGTGCGAGCCAAACAAACATGTTTATGTGGAGAATTCGGACTGCGGGCTTCCGTTTGTGACCTGTGCCTTCATAATGTGCTTCATGGGCTGTCCTATTGGCGACCCAGTGAGCAGGGCCAGGAAGAGAGAGTCAGGTAGTGCACGAAATTTAAGAGATGCCAAAACACTCAATAATCTAGATAAAGAATATTTCACCGCAATATTTTAAAAATTAAAACCAATGCCAAAAAAAACCTATATTGAACAAAATGATAACATTTTCTTTTTAAGATTTTATGTATTTATTTGACAGAGAGAGAGATCACAAGTAGGCAGAGAGGTAGGCAGAGGGAGAGGGGGAAGCAGGCTCCCTACTGAGCAGAGAGCCCGATGCGGGACTCGATCCCAGGACCCTGAGATCATGACCTGAGCTGAAGGCAGAGGCTTTAACCCGCTGAGCCACCCAGGTGCCCCTGATAACATTTTCTATAAAAACACGATACTGTAACAGTATCGTGCTCAGCCACATGGGAGCCTGAGACAAAAGGAAAAGTCTATGATATCGATTGGGGCTGGAGGAACTTAAGGAACCTTCCATCGGGGCCACTGTGCAGCCCTGTGTTCTAGGGCACTGGGGAGGGAGGGGATACTGTTGAGATTTGGAGCTGAAGATATTTCCAGGCCTTGGCTCTTCTTGCGGGTTTCTATGATTTGTGTGGCTTCGAGGAAGGCCCAGAGGAGTCCGCCCAGCTGTCTACCTCCACCCAGAAGATATGACCCAGCAGCGGTGCCGATAGAAGGCTGCTTACTGCCCCAAACCTGAGGATTCACTACCCCTGGCTCTGACTCTGACCTTGGTGGCTGTCTGGAAACGTTCTTGATTGTCGTGACTTGGGGTTCGACACCCCTGGTATTTAGTGAATAGAGGCCAGAGAGGTTGCTAAACCTTCTACAATGCACAGGAAGGTCCCCTACAGTGTAGAATTATCCTGTCCAGAATGTCAGGGCTGGGGCACCTGGGTGGCTCAGCGGGTTAAGCGTCTGCCTTCTGCTCAGGTTATGATCCCAGAGTCCTGGGATCGAGCCCTGAGTCAGGCTCCCTGCTCGGCGGTTGTGTGCTCTCTCTCTCTCAAATAAATAAGTAAAACTTTTTTTTAAATGTCAGCGCTGAGGTTGAAAAATTCTGGCCTGCGCAAAGATCTCTGCCCCATTTTCAAAGCGCTCCTGGGAGACTATGTTCTCATCCATTGCCTTAAAACCCTGACTACCAGAAACGTCTACCCTCATTCACTCCCATTGTTATTTGAAAACTTTTCTCCCCTCTAGCTTTCAAGGGAGAGAGAAAATAAGTTTCTCAGTCCCCACTCTCCTCTTGGGCTAGCTGGCATTTCCCCCTAATTATTTCCATGCCTCACTGATTTCTTTCTCCTCCACCCCTTCTCCTGCTAGGATTCAAATCAAAAGGGATGGGGCTCAATTCTGGTTTCTTGGATTTGAGAGCAGGGGGACAGGTAGTTTCCTCTTGGTACCAACTCCTGGCTGTCTTCTCAAGAGGAGAAGAAAGTTTCCAGAGGCTTCCATCTCCCAGGCCATTTGCCAGCTGCATGCTAGTACCTGCTTGCAGGGGGACATTTGAATAGCCTCACTGGGAGTTTCCAGTATCTTTTTCCATTTATACTGAGCACCTACTAGGTGACAGGTACTAAACAAGGGTTTGTTCGTTTTTTTTTTTATTTTATTTATGTATTTGAGAGAGAGCGTGAGCACATGTGAGTAGGGGGAGGGGGGAGGGAGAGAGAGAATCTCAAGCAGATTCCTTGCTGAGCACAGAGCCTGATATGGGGCTCGATTCCAGGACCCCAAGGCCATGACCTGAACTGAAATCAAGAGCCTGCTGCTGAACCGACTGAGGCACCCAGGCACCCCCCACTAGGTAAGGGTTTTTTTTTTTAATTCATTTTGGTGATCTAAATATTTTTGTGTTAAAATATAGTTTACCATTTAACAATTTTATTTTATTTACACTTTTTAAAAATTGTATTCATTTATTTGAGAGAGAGAGAACAAGCAGTGGAGAGGGGCAGAGGGAGAGGGAGAAGCAGGCTCCCTGCTGAGCAGGGAGCCCAACACAGGGCTCGATCCCAGGACCCAGAGATCATGACCTGAGCTGAAGGCAGACGCTTAACTGACTAAGCCACCCAGGCGGCCCCATTTTAACCATTTTAAAGTTTACGATTCAGTGGCATTAAGTATATTCACAGTGTTGTGCAACAATGACCACTGTCCAATTCCAGGATATTTTTTTGTTTTGTAAGTAGGCTTTATGCCCAGGGTAAGCTCAGTGAGGGGCTTGAACTCCCAACCCTGAGATCAAGACCTGAGCTGAGATCAAGAGTCGGACACTTAACCGACTGAGCCACCCAGGTACCCTAGTCTAGAACATTTTCCTGGTCCCAAACAGAAACTCTGTACCCATTAAACAATAATTCCCCATTTGTCCTTCCCCCAGCTTCTGGACCTCCATTCTAATTTCTGCCTCTATAAATTTTGGACAAGCAGCTTTTTTTTTTTTTTTAAACAATTCAAAAAAATTTTTTTAAGTAATCTCTGCACCCAGAGTGGGACTCGAACTCACAACCCTGAGATCAAGAGTTGCATGGTCCAGGAGCACCTGGGTGGCTCAGTTGGTTAAGCATCCAACTCTTGATTTCATCTCAGGTCATGATCTCAAGATCTGATCTTGATCTTGATCAAGACTGAGCCAGCCAGGCACCCCAATGCAGCTCTTTCAGTACACATTCTATAAGCCTCACAATGTCTCTGCAATTCCATATTAAAATCTCTACTTCGCAGATAAGAGGACAGCCCCAGAAGTTAAGTAATCGGCACCACAATCACATAATTAGCAATTAATTGACAGGGACAGGATTCGAACCCAGGCCTCTCTCTCATTCCTCCAATAAACATACAGCAAGCACCTAATTCATGTCAAGCATAGGAGTAGTGACAAATAAGGTCTTGTCCCTGTCATCAAATGATTCACCTCTAGTCATTGAGATAAGTTTTTATGTAAATAAATGTGATTTTATATAAATAAATGGAAACCACAGACTTTATGTACAGCAGGCAATGCACAAAGCAGGAGCTCAGAGGGTGGTCCTTTCTGGGACGAGGTCAGGTGAATTTCTTAGTGAAGAAGGTACTGCTTGAGCTGAAGGTTGGAAGATAGAAGAATTAGCTGGAAGGACAGTGGGGCTGGAGAGGCAGAAGGAAAAGTGTGAGTAACTTCTCAGAAGCATGAAGCTCCCTGGATGTGTTGGATTTCTAAGAATTCTGAGGGCTGGAGGGCAGGAAGGGCCCAGACGCAGTTGGAGGTGTATGCAAAGGCCATATCGGGGAGGGTCGCAATGCCATCCTGGGAGTTGGGCTTTATCCTGAGGGCAGTGGGTGGCCATTGCAGGGTTTTAAGCAGGGAAATGAAATGACCATTTAGAAATGTAGCCACTGAGTGAGTCCAGAGGCACAAAACTGGAGGCAGAGAAACTTACTAGGACTATAGGGATCCTGGGGAGAGAAGATAAAGTCTGGACTAAAGCTATGCCAGGGACTGGTGAGAAGGCAATGCACGTGGGAGATATTAGGGAGGCAGCATTTAGGGGACTCAGCAGTTAGAAATGGATAAGAAGCAAAAGGGAGGAGTTATGGGTAACGACCAGGATACTGACTTGGGTCATGGTGCTATTCACCAAGACAGGAAGAAGATTAGGTTTGAGGGAAAGATAAAAATACCTAACATCCAGGGCGCCCAGCTGACTCAGTAGAGCATGCGACTCTTGATCTCGGGGTTGTGAGTTCAAGCCCCGCGTTGGGTGTAGAGATTTCTCGAAAGTAAAATCTTAAAAAAGCAAAACAAAAAACCCACCTAATATTTGTGAGACACTTAGCATGCACCACTTTTCTTAGTCCTTTGCATATATTAACTCAGATAACCCATACGACTCTATGAGATAAATACCATTATCACCATGATGCAGATGAGGAAACGGAAGCAGAGAGAGGTTGAGCAACTTGCCCAATGTCACACTGCTCTGGGCATCTAAATCCAAGCCCGTGCTGTGGCCACAATGCCACATCCTGGAGATGTGTGTGGCCATTCTAACAGACCACATCCTCCCGAATCAGCAAGAGGTCGAACTTATCTTGAGGAGCACTGATGTTTATATTGTGGAGAGTTGAGGAAAGGCACGTTGACCAGCCAGGGAGATAAGAATCAAGAGAGCCTGGTTTTTTGAAAGTTAAGGGCAGTGGGGGCGGCTGGGGGGGGGGGGGAGGCAGTTGTTGGGGGGTGGGGTGTGGTTCACGTGGCAGCTCCAGGAATCTGTTTAGGAGGAGATTAGGGAAGGTAATCAAGTAAGTGGTAAAGTCCGGAGTCCTGTCTTGACCCTGGGTTTGCACTGTGTACATACCACTGCTCTATTTAGATTATATCTGTATTTGGGAGGCGGAAAGCGGGTGCTAGTGGACACAGTGGGTATGAATGCCCCCCCAGACTATGCCTTGGAAACGTTTGCAGTAATTCCCAAGATCAGAAGCAACAGAAATGTAAAGTAAGATGAAATTTTTGTATCCGTCCACTGTAAGACCTCTCTTCCAAATCCTAGCATGGTGACCACACATTGTGTTTACCCTTGAACCTGGAAGAAAAACAATCTAAGGCAAGAATAGTCTGCTGTGGCATCTTGGGGGAAATGTGCCTGGGGCTATGGGGGTCTGAAAAACATGCCCAGGACAGTTGGAAGGTTCAAAAGCCCAGTTAGTTAGGAAAATTTCAGCAGAAGCAGAATTGCAACATAAGCGTGCAGACTGTATTGGTTACTGTGGAGTTGCATGGGGGCTCCTTCTGAGAGTCACTGCTTCCGTCTTTTTCTCCCTACTGTCCTTTTCTCTGCCAGCTCGTTCTTCTTGTCCTTGCAGACAGCGAGTGGCATGCCTGGGCGTCAGGCACAGATGGAACCCGAGCTCTGTGCTGGGATCCAGAAATAGTCATGCAAATATCTGGCTGCTGGGGCTTTATATTTTCCCCCTCTTCCTTTCCTACTCCTATCCCCACCTCAATTCCTTCCTTAAGGTGGGTGATTATTGTGTCCACAGGGACCCGGGCTGGGGCTCCTGGGGTGTGCTCACTTCCTAGAGGGACAGCTTTCCGGTGGGAGAGAGGAATCTCCCCAAATGCCTTGCGGCAGCAACCCAGACCCATGGCCTGAGGTCACACAGGGTTATGCCCATCTACAGTGTGACATTGCGCTGCAGACCTTTATGGGGCTGGCCCTCCTGGTGGGTCGTTTGGGTTTGATGTTCCGTATTTGTTTCCCAGACACTCCTACCCCCGCAGCCCACTAGTACTGACTACTCCAGGGCAAGGAGAAGATGGTCTATTTGGACTTCAAGTTCAAGGTGGGGGTGGGCTACTTCCTCCTGAACCTGGTGGAGCTGCACCCCTTGGGCTCTTTCCCCTCTTTGAGGCCTGCAGCAGTTGCTGCCGCTTCTGGGGCTGGCCTGCCCACCCTCCCCTGCTCCATGCTGATGAGGACAGGACTGGGCTCCTGGTTCCCTCCAGCTGGTCGGTGCCTGGACAGCGCAGGTCCTGGTGAGAGACAGCTGGCTCAAGGTAGCGGCAGAGACCTGAGACCCTACTGGGCAGTGCCACCTGGCAAACAGTCCTGCCATTGACATCACTCCCCTGCTTGATCCTTGAGGGCAGAGAGTGTGGAGGGGACTGGGGAACCCTGCTTCCTCCCCAAACCATGACCTCCATAGACACAGGACAATGAAGTGATCCAGAGCAAGGCTTCTGGACGCAGACGGTCTGAGTTCAAATCCCAGCTCCGCCATTTACCAGCTGTGTAACTTTGGGTGAATTGCTTAACCTCACCGTGCCTCAGTTCCTTTACCTGCAAAATGGGAATAATAATAGATCTTCCCTCCTGAACACATTGGGAGGACGAGGCGAGTGTCTCATGTAAAGTGCTTACCAACAGTAGCTAGTGTAGTAAACATTAGCCATCGTATTGACCTTAGCGGTCTAGGTATTGCTTTGATCTTGCTGCCTGGTCCACTCAGAACCGAATCAGTTGGCAGCTCCTGTGGGGGCTGTGTCCCCACGGGAACCTTCCTTCCCTGTCTTCCCTATACCTGTCCCCACAGGATCCCTCTGGCACAGACTTGAACGCTCATTCCCTCCGGACCGCTACTGCTGAACGTGCCCCCCACCTCCATTCCCACCCAGACGTGATTCCCGCTTGAAGCTTCTCAGCCCAGCATCCAGCTTCGTCCATGAGCCAGCCCAGACCTCCCTTTCCAACCTGGTCATTCACTCTTTCCCATGCCAGCCCCACCAGGACCTGTGCGCCCTAGACCTTCACCAGATCCCTCCTACCCTTGGTTCGTGCCCCTCCTGGGGCACTCTGCCCTGGTAGGCTTCAGAGCCAGACTAGCTAGTCTTGATGGCCATGACCTTGGGCAAGCTGCTTGGTGTTTCCAGGCTCAATTTCCTGTTCGTACCACTTTACAAGGCTGTTGTGAGGATTCAACAAGACAATGTAAGTAGGGGCGTCTGGGTGGCTCAGTCATTAAGCATCCTCCTTCAGCTCAGGTCATAATCCCAGGGTCCTGGGATTGAGCCCTGCATTGGGCTCCCTGCTCAGCAGGAAGCCTGCTTCTCCCTCTCCCATTCCCTCTGCTGTGTTCCCTCTCCTGCTGTGTCTCTCTGTCAAATAAATAAATAAAATCTTAAAAAAAAAAAAAGACAATGTAAGTAAAGGGGTGGGCACCCACTGTTCCTCAGCAGGCGGTGGATGACGTCATTATCATAAATTCCCCAATCATGGACTCAAACCCTACCCTCTTTCTGTGAAGCCTTCCTTGACCCGCTTCTGGTCTTTTCCTTCTCCGAGCCTCCATGAGGATTCCATCTGATACTGAGTCATGCACTGTTTGGTGATTCCCCTTTACTGCCATCTCGAGCTGTTATTTAGATCCATCCTCCCGCCATTTTGCAAGTGTTTCCAACTGGACTTTGCATCTCAGTGGCAGATGGGATAGCGAGGGTGTGCTTGGAATGAGAGCTCCCTCGTATATACTGATTTAATTTAGTTTTGATGCCTTCAGGGCAGAATTAGGAGTGGGTCCAGACAGGGCATGGCAGAAAACCGGACAGAGGGACATTCCTCCACCTCCTTCCACAACTTGGGCCGATTTTGACAATCCTTTAACAGCTAAGTTCTTCCTGAGGTCTAACTAGAGTCCCACTTGCTGCAGTGGAAGCTGCCCCCCCTTGGGCCTCAGACTGTTGATGTCTGGGTCCTGAGAAGAGAGGGGACCAGCCACCTTTCGGGTCTCACTCAGAAGCTTGGGTCTGTTCTGTAGGGCAGGGTTGGGCAAACTACGGCCCTCCGGCCCCATCCGGCCCACCACCTGTTTTGGTAAATAAATTTTTATTTATATATTATGTATTGCCTGTGGCTGTTTATGTGCCTATGTTTATGTATTGCCTATGGCTGTTTATGTGCTATGGTCTCAGAGTTGCATAGCTGAGATGCGCGTAAAGCCTAAAATATTTGCTATCAAGCTCTTTCCAGAGCAAGTTTGCTGACCCCTGTGCTAGGCCATCATTGGAAGCCTTTGAAGAATTCCAAGGGGGGGGGGCGTGACGCGATCGCATTTGCGTTTGAGAAGGATCCCTCTGGCAGCCCTCTGGAGGACAGGTCAGAATGAGGCAGAGGCAGGTGACCGCGGAGGCAGGTGACCGTGAGGTGGCTGTTGCAATTGTCCAGCCGATGAATGACGAGGCCTGAACTAAGGTGGTGGGCAGTGGGGACAAACGCGTGCTGCAGACTGGAGGGATGTTTGTGGAGCGGAGCCAGTAGCATCCGATGTCTGAGTGCACGGGCCGAAGGGAGGAGGAGGGGCAGAAAGGAGAGCGGACTGCGGGCGCTTCACCCACCCAGGCTGAGGGTCATACGCTAAAGGAAGAAGTCGGTGAGGAAGTTTGTACATTGGGCTCTGGACACGAGTCGTTGGGGATATTTGCAAGACATGGTGAAAGCGCGAGTTGTTATCCAACGTCTGGGAGTGTTTGTTGTGGTAAAGTATGCATGAGATAGTCTTTATCGTTTTAACCTTTTTTTTTTTAAGATTTTATTTATTTATTTGACAGAGAGAGAGAGAGATCACAAGTAGGCAGAGAGGCAGGCAGAGAGAGAGGGGGAAGCAGGCTCCCCGCTGAGCGGAGAGCCCGATGTGGGCTCCAACCCAGAACCCTGAGATCATGACCTGAGCCGAAAGCAGAGGCTTTAACCCACTGAGCCACCCAGGCACCCCCGTTTTAACCATTTTTAAGTGTACAATTCAGTGGCATTAAGTTTATTCACGATGTTGTACAAATATCACCACTCTCCATTTCCAGAACTTTCTCATCCCCAATAGAAACCCTGTATCCATTAAATAATGACTCCCTCAGCCCCTGGTAACCTCTATTCTACTCTCTGTCTCTATGAATTTGCATATTCTATGTACCTCATGTAAGTGAAATCATACAATAGTTGTCCTTCTGTGCCTGACTTCTTTCACTTAGCATAATGTCCTCAAGGTTTAATCACGTATGGCTGAATAATATCCCATGTATGTGAATGCCATATTTTGTTTATCCATTCATCTGGGGATGGATGGTATATATATATATATATATATATATATATATATATATATATATATATATATATATATACTTATATATTCTTATACTTCTAGTAAAGACAATCATATTTCTGATGTTTTAAAGTGGCATTTCGGAGACAATGGGACACTATATGGCTCCTGAGGAAAGACTATACCACCTATGAAGCATTCTAAAAAATTAAATTCAAATCCCTTCGAGCCTCGGGGTGTGAGGGTGGCTCAGGGGGTTAAGCAGCTGCCTTGGGCTCAGGTCATGATCCCAGGGTCCTGGGATCGAGCCCTGCATCGGGCTCCCTGCTTGGCGGGAAGCCTGCTTCTCCCTCTCCCACTCCCCCTGCTTGTGTTCCCTCTCTCACTGTGTCTCCCTCTGTCAAATGAATAAATGAAATCCTAAAAAAAAAAAGACCTACTTTCTTCAACAAATAAATTGCAGAAGGAAAAAGAAAAAAAAACCCCAAAGATTAAAAGATACTTAAAAGTTTTATTACCTAACTGCACTGTGTAGATCTTGATTCAAGCAAGCAGTTTAAAAAAAAACACTCATGGAGACAATCAGAAATTTGAACATTGATTATTTGATGATATTAAGGAATGATTGTTTAAAACTACTAGCTGTGACAATGGTGTTGTGGTTTTGTTTTTTAAAATAATCTTATCTTAGGGGGCCTAGGTGGCTCAGTCAGTTAAGAACTGGCTCTTGATTTCAGCTCAGGTCATGATCTCAGCGTCATGAGATCAAGCCCTGAATCCAGCTTTGTACTCAGCAGGGCATCTGCTTGAGATTCTCTCTCTCCCTCTGCCCCTTCCCTCCTCCCCCCACACATGTGTATGCTCTCTCTCTCTCTCTCAAATAAATAAATCTTTTAAAAAATAAAGAAATTTAAAAAATTTTATCTTTTAGTGATAAACACTGAAATCATTTCAGATGAGATGATATATCTGAAAAAAAAAAAAAAAATGATATGCTATCTGGGAGTTGTTTCAAAACCCTACTGGGTAGGAGGGGGTATATTTGAAACAAGCTTTCCTGGGACTCTTGGGTGGCTGGGTTGGTTAAGTGTCTGCCTTCGGCTCAGGTTATGATCTCAGGGTCCTGGGATCGAGCCCCGCATCGGGCTCCCTGCTCAGCAGTGAGTCTGCTTCTCCCTCTTCCTCTGTCCCTCTGTCTGCTTGCGCTCACACACTCTCTCTCTCTGTCTCTGAAATGAATAAATATAATCTAAAAAAAAAAAAGAAACAAGCTTTCCATGGGTTGGTAACTATTAAAGTTGTGTGACGGATACTTGGGTTTTTTTTTATTATTTGTTTACTTTCACATGTGTTTGAACTTTCCTCAAATAAAACTTTTTAATGTCATATCACAGACGTGCTCCTTTATTTTGGACTGATCTTCGGCAAGTGTTCTCTTTTAAGAATTTAGCTTTGAGTTTCCTGGAGAGCATTCTCCACCCACGCTCCAAGCTTCTACGCAAAGAAATAAAATATCTTAAGTTAATAAATGCATTTTGAAGAGCAGTATTCAAGGGGTGCCTTTGTCATCTGAACACACTTGTTATCAGGCAGATTTGCAATTCTGTGGGCTTTTAATTTTTTTTTTAAGATTTTATTTATTTATTTGACAGAGAGAGAGATCGCAAGTAGGCAGAGAGGCAGGCAGAGAGAGAGGGGGAAGCAGGCTCCCCGCCGAGCAGAGAGCCCAATGCGGGGCTCGATCCCAGGACCTGAGATCATGACCTGAGCCGAAGGCAGAGGCTTTAACCCACTGAGCCACCCAGGCGCCCTAGGCTTTTAATTTTTTTAAAAAATTTTAAAAGATTTTATTTATTGAGAGAGAGCATGCGCGGGTGCACGAGGGGAAGGGTGGGGGAGGGGGAGAGGGAGAGAGAGAAGCTGACTCCCTGCTCGGCGGGTTTCTGTCCCGGGACGCTGAGATCCTGACCTGAGCCAAAGTCAGATGCTTAACTGACTGAGCCACCCAGGCGCCCCTCCATGGGCTTTTAAAAAAGCCGGCTTGCTTCTCTGCGACCTTTTTTGGAGGGTCATGGTGTGGTGTGGCTTGCCACATGGCAAGTCCCCTCTTACTTGCAGTTTGCCGTGTCTTGTAAGCCTCACAATCACTGTATGACTTACATATTATTATCAGCTCCCATTTTACAGATAAAGAAGTGGAGGTTCAGCGAGATTAGTAAGGGCTAACATCGGTTAACCATTTACTACGTATCAAGCAATAGGCTAATTGCTTTCAATGAATTTGCTTGTTTTATCCCCACACACCCTGATGAGGTAGGCACTATTATTATCCCCTTTTTATAGATGAGGAAATTGAGGCTTACAGACGCTAAGGAATTTGCTAGCAGCTGCTAGAGCAGGCGTCCTCTCAGGCTGTGTGGCCCCGAAACTCCCCACCCCACCCGGGCCCCAGCCCGACAGAGTGGTTCGGAGCAAGCATCCGGGGCTCTGCTCTTTATTAGTCACGTGGCCTTGGGCACATGATTTCTTCTTCCTAAGCCTGGTTCCTAATCTGTAAAATGGGGCGAACAACAGCACCTCCCTAATAGGGCGACCGTGAGGACCAAATGAGACCACGCCTGTCGAGGGGTTAGCGTAGGGCCTGCCCCCATAGGAAGGACTCAACTGATGGCAGCGACTTTTATTATTTTTTATTATCACCAGGTGTCTCTCGGAGGGGCGTCCTTGATTGAAGTCAGATTGCTTTAGGAGCTCAGGAATCTTCTGAAAAAACTGGCCAATTCCACAGTCATGGGCTATTCCGTGTGTGGACACGGCTCTGACATTTTTCTATGTGGCTGGGCGGGGGAGGGGCTGGGGGCGTGGAGAGGTGCTTCACTTAGAGCCAGGAAAGGGGATTAGTCTGACCTTTGGGAAGTAAAAGACTAAAAGAAGAGCGACAATGCACTAACCAGACGCTGTAGGTGTTGCTCTGGTGTTTCAAACCATCCTGGTCTCTGAAGCTGCTTCCTGGGTCGGGATAGAGGAGCTCTTAGGAACCCTCAGTGGGTGCGACCCCGGGAGTGCCCTAGGTGGGGACACACATAAATAAACCATGTTAATATGCCTATTCATTCCCTGTCACATTGTAGGGGGAAGGACACGGGCTTTGGAGCCCTGGGGAGCTCAGTTTGAATCCTGACTCTGCCCCTTGGAGAGTGTAGAGAGTCACAAATCCGTCTGTGCTTTAGTTTCCATAGCTATGAATTAGGAAAGATGTGATAGTAAAGCTAACAGTTACAGAATGCTTACTATGTTCTGGGCACCGTTCTTTTTCTATATTAACTCATTTAATTTTTCCAAACTTAAGAAACATTTTTTTATTATTATTATTTTTAAGATTTTATTTATTTATTTGACAGAGAGAGAGAGAGAGATCACAAGTAGGCAGAGAGGCAACCAGAGAAAGAGGAGGAAGCAGGCTCCCTGCTGAGCAGAGAGCCCGATGTGGGGTTCGATCCCAGGACCCTGAGATCATGACCTGAGCCGAAGGCAGAGGCCTTAACCCACTGAGCCACCCAGGCGTCCCAAGAAACTTTATTTTTGAGGGGCACCTGGGTAGCTCAGTCGTTTAAGCATCTGGCTTTGGCTCAGGTCATGATCCCAGGGTCCTGGGATTGAGCCCTGCATCAGGCTCTCTGCTCACTGGGGAGCCTGCTTCTCCCTCTCCCACTCCCCCTGCTTGTATTCCCTCTCTCTCTGTCTCTCTCTGTGTCAAATACATAAACAAAATCTTTAAAAAAAAAAAAGTTATTATTTTATTTTATTTTTATATTTTTAAATTTTTTATTTAAATTCAATTTAGTTAACATAGACTGTATTATTAGTTTCAAGGGTAGAATTTACTGATTCTATGCATAGGACACCCAGTGCTCATAAGAAACTTTATTTTTATTTTTATTTTTAAGATTTTATTTATTTATTTGACAGAGAGAGAGAGAGTACAAACAGGGAAAGTGGGAGAGGGAGAAGCAGGCTCTGATGAGAGGCTCCAACCCAGGACCCTGGGATCACGACCTGAGCTGAAGGCAGATGCTTAACTAATTAAGCCAGCCAAGCGCCCCAAAAAACTTTTTTTTTAAAGATTTTATTTACTTACTGGACAGAGAAAGTGAGAGAGGGAACACAAGCAGGGCGAGGGGCAGAGGGAGAGGGAGAAGCAGGCTCGATGCGGGGCTCGATCCCAGGACTCTGGGATCATGACCTCTGCCGAAGGCAGCCGCTTAACGACTGAGCCATCCGGGCACCCCAGAAACTATTTTTAAAAGCAATTTTAGGTTTATAGCAAAGTTGAGCTGAAAGTGCAGAGTTCCCACATACCTTCTGCCCCCACACGTACACAGCCTCTCCCGATATCAACATCCTGCACTAACAGTGGAATGTCTGTTATAACTGACAAGCTATTGACACAGCCTCATCACCCAAAGTCTGTAGTTTACATTATGGTTCACTCTTGATGTTGCACATTCTATAGGTTTGGACAAATGTATAATAACATGTATCCATATTGTATGGTTTCACTGCCCTAAAAATCCTCTCTTCTCTATTTATCTCTCCCTTCTCTCAACCCCTGACCACTACGGACCTTTTTTTTTTTTTTTTTTTTTTGGACAAAGAGAGAGAGGTCACAAGTAGGCAGAGAGGCATGGAGAGAGGGGGAAGCAGGCTCCCCGCTGAGCAGGGAGCCCGATGCGGGCCTCGATCCCAGGACCCTGAGATCATGACCCGAGCTGAAGGCAGAGGCTTTAACCCACTGAGCCACCCGAGAGCCCCCACCATGGATCTTTTTACCGTCTCCATGGTTTTGCCTTTTCCATAACGTCATAGAGTTGGACTCACACAGTATCTAGCCTTTTCAGATTGGCTTCTTTCATTTAGTAATGGGTATTTAAGGCTCCCCCTTGCCTTTTCATGGCTTGATAGCTCATTTCTTTTTAGTTCTGAATAATATTCCCTTTTCTGGATCTACCACAGTTGATCCATTCAGATATTGAAGGATATCTTGGTTGCTTATCTATTTTGGCGATTATGAATAAAGTTTACAAACATCTGCGTGCAGGTTTTTGTGTGGATGTAAGTTTTCAATTCATTAGGGTAAATAACAAAAAGTGCAACTGCTGGTTCATATGGTAAGAGTATGTTTCATTTTGTAGGAAACTGCCAAACTGTCTTCCAAAGTGACCTACACTGTTTTGCATTCCTAACAGCAAGGAAGAGGACTTCCTGGTGCAGGCCTCCCTAGAGTGTTTGGTGTTGCCAGTGTTCTGGATTTTGGCCATTCTAATAGGTGTGTAGTGGAATCTCACTGTTGTTTTAATTTGCATTTCCTTATGACATCTGACATAGAGCATCTTTTCAAATGCTTATTTGACATCTGCATGTCTTCTTTGGTGACATGTCTGTTCAAGTCTTTGGCCCATTTTTAAATAGGATTATTTGTTTTCTTATTTTTTTTTTAGACTTTATTTATTTATTTGACAGAGAGAGAGAGAGATCACAAGTAGGCAGAGAGGCAGGCAGAGAAAGAGGGGGAAGCAAGCTCCCTGCCGAGCAGAGAGCCCGACGTGGGGCTCGATCCCAGGACCCTGAGATCATGACCTGAGCCAAAGGCAGAGGCTTTAACCCACTGAGCCACCCAGGCGCTCCTGTTTTCTTATTGTTGAGTTTTAAGAGTTCTTCAGATATTTTGGATAACAGTCCTTTATCAGATGTGTCTTTTACAAACAGTCTCTCCTAGTCGGTGGCTCATGATCTCTTAGTATTGTCTTTTCCAAAGCCGTTTTTAATTTTTAAGAAGTTCAGCTTATCAATTTTTTTCTTTCATGAATCATGCCTTTGTATGTAAAAATCATCACCACGATATCAGCTGTAGCAACATTTTTTCTAGATGTGTCTCCTGAGGCAAGGGAAATGAAAGCAAAAATAAACTACTGGGATTACATCAAAATAAAAAGCTTATGCGTAGTGAAGGAAACAATCAACGAAACTAAAAGGCAACCTACAGAATGGGAGAAGATTTTTGCAAATGACATATCCAGTAAAGGTTTAGTATCCAAAATATATAAAGAACTTGATACAACTCCACACCAGAAAACATATAATCCAATTCAAAATTGGGAAGAAGATATGAATAGACATTTCCCCAAAGAAGACATACAGATGGCCGACAGACACATGAAAAGACGCTCAACATCACTCATCATCAGGAAAATGCAGATCAAAACCACAATGAGATATCACCTCACACCTGCCAGAATAGCTAAAATAAAAAACACAAGAAACAAGTGTTGGTGAGGATGTGGAGAAAAAGGAATGCTCGTGCACTGTTGGTGGGAGTGCCAACTGCTGCGGCCACAGTGGAAAACAGTATGGTGGTTCCTCAAAAAATTAAAGACAGAATTACCATATGATCCAGTAATTGCACTCCTGGGTCTTTACCCAAAGAATATGAAACCACTAATTCGAAAAGATATATGGACCCCTGTGTGTATTGCGGCATTATCTACAATAGCCAAACTATGGAAGCAGCCAAATGTCCATGGATAGATGACTGGATAAAGAAGAGATGGTGTGTATATACAATGGAATATTATTCAGCCATAAAAAAGAATTAAAATTTGCCACTTGCAACAACATGGATGGAGCTAGAGACTACAATGGTAAGTGAAATAAATCAGCCAGAGAAAGACAAATACCATATGATTTCACTCATATGTGCAATTTAAGAAACAAAGCAGGGGCGCCTGGGTGGCTCAGTGGGTTAAAGCCTCTGCCTTTGGCTCAGGTCATGATCTCAGGGTCCTGGAATCGAGCCCTACATCGGGCTCTCTGCTTGGCGGGGAGCCTGCTTCCTCCTCTCTCTCTGCTGGCCTCTCTGCCTACTTGTGATCTCTCTCTCTCTGTCAAATAAATAAATAAAATCTTAAAAAAAAAAAAAAAGAAAGCAAACAAACAAAAGAGACAAACCAAGAAACAGACTCTTTTTTTAAAAAAGATTTTATTTATTTATTCATTTATTAACTATAGAGAACAAAAAAACAAAACAAAACACAACTATAGAGAACACACAACTATAGACTATAGACTATAGACTATAGAACACACAACTATAGAGAACAACTATAGAGAACAAACTGATTACCAGACCCGGGGCGGGGGGAGGGGTTGGGCGGGGATAGGTGAAGGGGATTAAGAGTATGCTTATCACGATGAGCACTGAGTAATGTACAGAATTATTGAATCACTATATTATACACCCAAAACTAAATAGAACACTGTATGTACATATACGGGAATTAAAGAAATAAAAAAATAAATTTAAAAAATCATCCCCAAATCCAAGGTCATCTGGGTTCCCACCTACTTTACTTTCTAGCAGTTTTATAGTTTTATGCTTTACATTTAGGTCTATGATCCATTTTAATTTTTGTAAAATCTGTAAAGTCTGTGTCTAGATTCATTTTCTTGCCTGTGGATATCCAGTTGTTCCAGCACCGTTGGTTGAAAAGACTAAACTCATTTAAATTTCAAAATAAACTTTGAGGCAGGCCCTGTTATTTATCCCCATTTTTCAGATGGGCAAACTGAGGCATGGATGTTTTTGTTTTTTTTTTTAATGAATCACCCAGGGCAACACAGCTAGTACTTGACAGAGTCCGTACACTCAATCCCTATCTATAATACTAGTCTTTTTGTCATAGGTTTGTTGTGAGGAACAGAGATACTTCCTAGCACATAGTAGGTACTCAGGAAGCAGTAACAATAGCATTGTCCAGCCCAGCCTCCAAGGTTTCCCTCAATACCAGGTCTCAGAGCAGCTTTATTCCACTCCTCCAGGCAAACCAGCCATCCATCAGAGCGCTATCTCATCCGAGGATGACCGACAGCCTGGGGTACCTTACTTACTACCCTCACCGCTCGCGTCCACATGAGTTCCGTGGAGAAGCTCCATGTCTGATTTTCTCAGTGTTCCCTAGAGTGCCGGGTGCTGCACTGGGCCGCCTCTCAGTAAAAGTCTGTTTAGTTGAGTTGGGGTGGCCTGCTCTTCCTGACCCAAAATGCACGTCCTCGGCGTGGTCTATTCTTCAGGATCTCTGAGCTCTTACTCAGCTCTTTGCTCCTGAGCCCGCCTGGCTCCAACCTTCCCTGACTGTCAGGTTGGGCCACCGCAGTCTGCACAAGTTCTCAGTTCTCTCCAAACTCAAGACATAGCACCTAGCTTGGAGGCCTGCTCTCTAGACACGTCCGGCCTCTCCCAGGACGTCTGAAATCCCTTCTTGGTGGGTAGAGCAGTTCATTGGATGTTTATGGGACACGCCAACCCAGGGCAGACCGCTTTCCAAAAAGCTTCTGAAAGGTGTTAATCTTAGCATTGCTGGACTCCTTTTGGGGGTGAGTGAGTGCCCCTGAGGGCTGTCTCCTGGGCCCTGGTACACCCCTCAGGCGGCCCCACTTGAGGCAGGGCTCTGTCCGACCGAGCTAACCACAAGCCCGCGTCCGCCGTGGGGAGTACATTCTGCCTGGGCCACCTTGGACACGCGGGCAGCGCCTGCTTTGGACTGGGCCATCTGGCACCATCCAGCAGCGCCCTATGTGCGCCTCTGCAGAGCCACCCTGGGGTGATGTGACCACCAAGACTCAAATGCTTCCTCCAGGCAGCACCCTCCTGGACCCGGGTCCAGCGGCGGCCGTGGAAGGAACCTGTTCTCTCCAGGCGGGCGCGGTGCCTGCCCTGGGCCTGCCCAGCGGCCTCCGGCGCCCCGTGCACGCAGGAGCTCCGGGCGGGGCCTCTTGCACGCGGACAGAGGGCTCCCGGAGCGGCGCCCGGTGCCCACATGGCCCGTCCTGGAGGCGCGCCCAGCCGCTGCCAGGAAGGCCGGGCGTTTATCCCCGGAGCCGCCAGCAGGGAGCTCCCTTTCGGCTCGGCTCGCGCGGCTGCGGGGGGCGGCGCTGCGCTGCGCCGCGCTGCGCTCCAGCCCGGACCGGGCCGGGGCCGCTGGATGCCGCGTCTCCGCTTCTGCTGCCTGCCGGGCGGGCTCCGGCGGCCGGTGAGCGCGGGGCGGCGGGGGCGGCTGCTCCGGGGCGGCCCGGACCCCGTGGGGCGGCGGGGCGGGCTCGGGCGGGGAAGGCGGGCGGGCGGCGGGGCCCGCCGGCTCCTCCTCCCCCACTGTCCCCTGGAAGCGGCGGCCCGGACTCCCGGCTCCGGTCCCCGGCTGCGCGGCGGAGCTCGGCGCCCAGGAACGGGGGCCGACCAGGAGGGGCGGGGAGGGGAGCTCTGGCCACATTTGCCGGCTCCGGGGCGCGCGGAGGCAGGGCAGGGTGGCCCTCGGGTTGGGGGGGGGCGGAATTGAGGGCTTGGGGGAGCCCAGGTGGCCCCGAGCTGCGGGCTGGAGGCTGCAGCCTCTGGGATAGGGGGCTTCTCGGGGCCAGGCCCAGGCCCCCCAGACCGAGCGAGAGAGCGAGCGAGGCTCTGAGCAAAGCAGCGAGGAAGGCGAGCACCTCCACCGAGCCCTTTATCCCTCCCAGCGGCCTTCACCCTTTCCCTGCCAGGCCGACAGCGGGCTCCCTCTCAAAGGAGCAGCTGCTAGACAGCTGGCAAAACAATGGAGACCCCGCTTCCCCAGACCCCCTCCCCGGGGACAGAAGATGGGGGTGAGTGAATGGTAGGCTTTGGAGACGAGGGAGTGCTGGCTGTCCCCTGTGCCTGGCTGCTCACCTCACCTTTCCCTGCAAAGGGGTGGGGTGTGTGTGGGAAGGTCGGACAGCCTGCCCCAGGCCTCTGGGAGAGACTGCCCTGACGCCCCGCCCTGCTAACCTGTCATGCCAGTTGTTTCGCCAATGGGAAGGGGAGGTGGTAAGGTTAGCTGCTCCCCACCCCCGTGCTGGGGTGGGGAACGGGGTGCTGCTTGGTACCAAGCCTGGTGAGGAGTGGGTCATGTTCCTGGCTGAGATAGGCCTGCAGGGACATACCACACATTGGGGCTTTGTTGGGGGCTAGGAGGGGGGATGGGGATGTCACCATGTGTTTGGCAACGTCCTCTTGGTTTGTGTTTGCGTAGAGAGGCCCGGGACAATGCTTCCTGGGAGGGGCTCTCCCGCCTGGCGCCTTTCTGCCCTCAGATGGACCCCCAAAATTATGGAATCGGATTCCCTCCCCCCTTCACCTGGCCAATGATTCAGGCTAGTTTGTGTGGGCTCATTTGTCTTTTGGAGTACCTGGCATGTGGGGTGCCGAGGAAGCCTTGTAAATCCCCCCAAGGAGAGTGAACCGTCCTTCTGAAGTACGCATACAGTGGGTCTGGGCTGGAAGGGAGGGAAGGTCGACCAGCCGGTTAAGAGTGAGATCACCTTAGTCAGACGTTGAATCCAGGCGGGCAGGCTGCCTTTCCATGTGCTTATGAGATCTGGAGCCCTTTTCTTGGGCAGGTTGATTTCCTGTTGTCATGGCAATGGGCCAGGCCTCCTGTAGCTTTCCCCACCCTTTTGGTTCAGAAGCTACTTTCTATTTGGGGATATTGAAAGTTGCTCTCCTGAGGTCTCTGGCTTCCTGACAGACCTCACTGGCTCTTTGTCAGTGGCCTGCCATCTCCTCAGCTTCCCCTCTGTCCTTTTGTGATGAGGGCTTTCCAGGAAACATCCTCCTGGTTGCTGGACGTGGCTAATTATATATAGCCTGGGGTGGAGGTGTGCTTGTCCATTTGGAGTTGGGGACATCGGGGCTGGGGCCTCGATTCCAGGAAGGTGACGGGGGAAGCTATTGTGTTGGAAGGTTAGGGCAATGAGAAGGGTCGCAGGTGGGGGTGGGAGGGATAGAGCGCCGGTGGTCACTTCCTTTGAAAGCTTTGAACTTTGAACCATTGTGGACCTGGCGCCTGGCAGCTTCGAGAATCTAGTTTGTTTACGCTCTCCAGGCCCGGCTCAGGTGCCAGGGTGTGTGCCTGAGGGCTTCCTCGGGTGCCCCAGGCTCTCCTCAGAAGCCCTCAGGTGGATTGTGCCCTTCCTGACTTCGCCCGGTCCCTCAGCCTCACGTCCTGGCAGCCCTGGCAAGCCAGCCTGTCGCCTGGAGCCGCCCCTTCACCGGCCCAGCTTGAGGCTGCTCATGAAGGGGTGCATGTGTCTTCAGAAACTGGGCCTGAAACCTCCAGGGTCCCCCAGAGGCAGGTCCCCAAAGGTGGCCTGGGTGGGGCAGAAGTGAGGCCAGCGTGAAAAGGAGAATCCACCCTGCGCGGGTGGAGCAGGGAGTTACTGGAACTCAGGAAACCTCGATCCACACTTGGTGTGTCACAGGTCTGCAGAGCAGCAGGGCGCTTCTTGTCCCTTCAAACTGGAGGTCTGTGTGCCCCCCCCCACCGCCAGACACCCCTCACCTGAAGTGGACGCCACGGACTGGACCTCGATCATCCGGGTCCGGTGAGCCGAGTCCTGCTGGTGGCTCTGGGCCCCTGGCCTCGTCCCAGGCCTCTCCCGGGTGTGGTGGGTAAAGCTGAGGGGCTCTGGCCTGGCGTAGTTTAAAGGTTTCCAGGGTGTGAGAGTGGTTCCCGCAGGAATTTCTGCTTTGGGTCAGGTTCATGGGTGCTTGACGATCTGCTCAGTCTGCCCCTCCCCCCATCACCATATGTCCCCCGAATTCGAGAGTGGGCTTGGGAGCTGGATTGGGAGGGGCGGGGAGCAGAACTGGAAAGCCTCCACTCCTCTCCCCACCTCCCTTTCCTTGAGGTGGGACCTGTGTGGCTTGTAAATTATCCATATTCCCTTGCTGGCTCAAATAGTTTACAGTCAGGCAGGAGTTTAAACCGTGGACTGAGGTTTTTACAGGGCCCAGGGCCCTTTCGCTCTGCCAGGCACTTTACCGTCACTTACAAGGGATTATTTTTATTATTCTCGGAGATTCAGAGATGTTGGATGATGGGCTCAAGGTCACACAGCAAGTAGAGACAGAGCGGGATTAGAACCTTTGCAATTTAGAGTTGAGCAGAGTACCTCTCCGGCAAAGGCAAGGGCTCAGGGCCAAGTCTGAACTCTCAGGCCCGCGGAGATTTTATAGTTGAAATAGCTGAGGCCTAGAGAGGGGAGAGGACTTGCTCAAGGTCACACAGAAGCGGGGGGTAGTGTCAGGTGAGTTTAGCGCCCAGCCGGCTGCGGCAAACCCCGCGGGGAGCCGAGGAGGTGCACCTGGAAGAGCAGCGGGGCACCTGGCCGCGCCGCTGGCAGGTCTCCCGCTGTCGTTCCTCGCGGGGCCTGCGGGATCGCTGCGTTCCGGGGAGACGGGATAGGGGCGGGAGGCACCGCGGGGCTGCGGCTGCGCCGGCCGGCTGCCTGGAAGTGCTCGGGGGCCGCGGGTTCCGAGGGAGCCTGAGCCGGAGCCGGAGCCGGCGGGCGGGCCGGCTGATGTCATGTGAGAAGCGTGCAGTCGGAGCGAGCACACCTGGAGCCAGATAAGCTCCGTGTGACCTGGCAGTGAGTCACGGGGTGCTGCGGAGCTCTTAGCACGACCGGCCGGTAAGAGGCTCGGCGGCAGCGGCCGGCGTCACCCTGCGCCACTCGGTTGGGGCGCCCCCCTCCTCTGCCCCGCGGTCGGGGCGGGCCAGGTGCTGTGCGAGCCCAGTCGGGTCGCCTTTGCAATCCTCCGTGCTGGGCCGGCGCCGAAGAAAGGCCTCTGGGCTGTAGGAAACGGCCGCTTAGGGAGGTCAGAGGCCAAGGGAGAGAGGCCGGCTCTCTTGGGAAAGTATTTCCTTTGTATTTATTTATGTGTGGTCTGGGAGTGGGGTGTGGGGGACTGACCCTTTTTAGTGTCCACCCACAGCAGCCAAGTCTGGGCGCCTTGTCTTGGGATTCTAACGTTATAGTTTCCATTTCCTGGGGTTTCTACATTGCCAGCTGCAGGGTGACCCATTTAAATCTGTCCCCTCTTAAAGCCACAAGACACTAGTGAGATCTATTTTAACCAAGTCCCCCAAGTCACTGAAACTTTTCCGAGGCATGAGATGGCAAGCCTTGGAACTTACCCTTGCAAACTTGGTTTACAGCTTTCATGCTAAATAGATTGTCAAGCCTTTCTTTTTTTCTTTTTCTTTCCTTCTTTTTAATCTTTAAAAGTCGCAAAAGTAACATGCTGGGAAAAAGTTTAATCCCTAGGAAGTCTATTAGATAAAAAGCTGAAGTGTTACTACCCCCGTTTGCCCCAACTGCACGAAAACCACAGATAAAATTTTGTAATGGATATTATATATATATAAAATACATATTTATTATATATTTATGTATAACATTATGTTACATGAATACAATTTAATATAAATACAAATTTTTTTTCTGTAGGAAATAAAGAGCATACAGAAAAGTAGAAGAAATATTATACATAATCCTACTATCTAAAGCCCCTAGGCCTAGATTCACACACACACCCCCACCAGCTAAATATTCTTATTGTAAAAAGTTAGAACAATATAAATGAAACACAAATCTGCTTTGACTCTTCTAAAATCTGTCTCTTCCCAAAAGCATACATTTTCCTATGCATATGCAAATATTGTATATACATAATGCATATGCATATATGTGCACACATATACATAGTTTAAAAAATATGGGATTATAAAAATTATATATATCTGGCAACCTGGGTTTTTTTCACTTAACAATATAGTACTGAGTCTTTCCAGGTCAGTATATACAAATCTCCTTCATTCTTTTTAATAACTGCCCAGTTCTATAATTTAGCTCTTCCTCCAGTGACGGACCTTTATATTGACAGAATTTGGCAATCGCAAGCAATGATGCAAAGATGAGCCATGTTTCTTGTGTGAACATATCTGTCGAGGTCCTGTATGTGGAATTGCCTAGAATACGTACATTAAAATATTTTCACAGATACCACCAACTTGCCCTCCCTGCACCAATTTATACTCCCAATAACACACATGAGCTATCCTGCTTCCTATCTTGTTTGTTTTTTTTTTTTAAGATTTTATTCATTTGACAGAGAGAGACACACAGAGAGAGGGAACACAAGCAGGGGGAGAGGGAGAGGGAGAAGCAGGCTTCCCGCCGAGCAGGGAGCTCGATGCGGTGCTTGATCCCAGAACCCTGGGATCATGACCTGAGCCGAAGGCAGACGCTTAACAACTGAGCCACCCAGGTGCCCCTCTATCTTGTATTTGATAGAAGTTATTAATAATAGTAGTTTGTACTAAACTGCTAAGTGAACAGCGGTATATCTCTGTGTTCTTAAATGTGTGTGCAGATATGACTGAGGTTGAATGCCTGTGTGCGTCTGTTGGCCGTTCGTATTTCTGCAGCTGTGAATTGCCTGTGCTTAGTCTTGGCAGTAGCTATATGGGGCCTTTGGACTTGAACCAGTGTGATCCGACCTGGCCATGTGCCCACGGGATTGCCTGCACCTCTTTGGGCTGTACTTCCCATATACGAAGGTTCTGTCCAGCATTAAGATTTTATGTTCGGATTTATTCTAGTCACACTTGGGCTGAGGTGCACACTTTGTGGACCTTATGCTGTTTGCCATCCCATTTAGATGATAAAAATGTGCCCTGCCATGATGGGGTACTGTTCTCAAGGGCCTACTCTGGGCTGGGGGTCATCTGGAGGGCTTATGGACCAATTTCATCGAGTCCCCATGTGGTAGGTGCTGTTATTATCCCCATTTTACAAACGGGCAAACAGAGGCACAGAGGTGTGAAGTGGCTTTCCCAGAGGTATGAAGTGGCTCTCCCAGAGGTGTGAAGTGGCTTTCCCGAGATTGCATAGCTATTACCTCGGATTTGGTCCTGGGTTTGCTACCTGACATCTGAAGCCTTAGCCCTTTCATTAGTTTCATTTATCTTTATTTATTTAATTTATTTTTTCGAGGCGGGGGAGAGGCAGAGGGAGAGAGAAAATCTCAAGCAGCCTCCACACTGGACCCGGGGACGTGACCTGGATACAGGGCTCCATCCCACGACTCCGAGATCATAACCTGAGCCAAAATCAAGAGTCAGACACTTAACCCACCGAACCACCCAGACATCAGCGTATCTTGCCTCAAATACTTTAGTATACATATCATTAAGCAGACTTCAGTATTTGTTTACAGTTTCTTTTTCTTTTGAGTGAATACTTCACATGATGAAATGCACAAATCTTTTTTTTAAGGTTTTATTTACTTGACAGAGAGATAGAGAGAGAGCACAAGTAGACAGAGCAGCAGGTAGAGGGAGAGGGGGAAGCAGGCCCTCCGCTGAGCAGGGAGCTAGATGTGGGGCTCGATCCCAGGACCCTGGGATCCTGACCTGAGCCGAAGGCAGCCGCTTAACCGACTGAGCCACCCAGGTGCCCCTGAAGCGCACAAATCTTATGCACGCTATTTGATAACTGTTGACAAATGTATACACCTGTCAACCCAAATCCCTATCAAGATAACGTAATATGAACATCACTCCAGAAAGTTCCCTCATGCCCTTTTCCAGGCAATTCCCACCCCTACCCCCATCCGCACCATCCAGAGATAATCAGCGTTCTGATTTTTTTCACCATAGCTTATATTTATCCATCCACATCTTCTGTGGCTTACAGCGGCTTTACCTCCTTCCTGATAAACCCATCGTAACTCGAAAATACCGTAAGTCGAGAGTGCCTTTAATCCACCTAACCTGCCAAACATAGGTCAGCCTAACCGCCCGGAAATGTGCTCAGAACACTTTCATCAGCCTACGGTTGGGCCAGATCATCTAGCGCAAAGCCTATGTTATGATCAAGTATTGACTATCTCGTGTAATTGATTGCACACTGTACTGAAAGTGAAGACAGAACGGTACGGCAGGGGTATAGAATGGCTGTCGGTGCATCGGTTGTTTACCTTCGTGAGCATGTGGGAGCTGCGTCTTGCCGCCACGCCCCAGCATCCCGAGAGAGCCTCTCACTGCATATCGCTAGGTTGGGACAAGATCCAAATTCAAAATGCAAAGTATGAGTTTTCCTGAGTGCAAATTGCTTTCACATACGCGCATCGTAAAGTAAAAAAATTGGTTAAGTCGAACCATTGTAAGTCGGGGACCATCTGTACTAGAACTTTGTATAAATCGTACCGTCCCAGTACGTACCATCCCTCTGTTGTCAAAGCCTTCGTTTGCTGTCACTTGACCTACTTTTTTGTTTTGTTTTGTTTTGTTTGTTTGTTTTACCTACTGTTTTTGAGATTCATCCCTGTTGTGTGGATCAGTGGTTGCTTCCTTTTTCTTGCCGAGTAGTATTCCATGGTATGAATATGTACATTGTTTCTCCTGCAGATGAACGGACAGATGTGTATTTGAGTCAAGACGCTTTCTGTCCTAAAGTAATAAAGCCACTGAGTTGACCGAGTGGATTGTACTTTGCTTTGATTTGGGGAGCAGGGGGGTCAAGATGATGTAGGTACAGACCCTAATTTATATACATACCTTTCCTCCACGTAAAATTAGGAATTGTCCCCTGAAGTAGGGTCAGGGGAGAAAGGCAGAGAAGGAGGTTGGAAAACTGTAAGGTTCCCTTCGTGGGACAGGTAAGAGATGAAGGGGAGCCCAGAATGAAGAATGGGAAGGTGCTGATGTCATTGCTGCTGGAGACTTTGGAGTGGGGAAGGGGTACCTTGGGAGCCATGTGCATGACTTTGGCAGGACAGGGGTGCTGAGGGGAGGGCTGAAATGGACTCAGTCTCCAAAGGCTCCGGGGTTGGGATGAGAGGGGTAACTTTGGCAGAAAGTTAATAAATAACCTGTGTCCACAAGAGACTTAGATATTTGGAATTTTCGAGCTAGAAGAGACCTAGATCATCCAGTCCAGCCTTGAGCAAAGTGACAGGCTCAAGGTCCCCTAGCGATCTGTTGGCAGATCCACGCCTAGATAGCAGACCCACTAACCTTTTTGGCCAGCGGCTATCCCCTCCCCCATGCTGCTGCTCTAGGGGCGACTGTGTGTGGTTCCTGCCCATCGCAATGGCAGTGAGGGGCAAGCTTTTGCCAAGACAGGGATTTCCATGAAATTACTTCTCAGGGACCTTTCCAGCCCAAAGATTCTAGAATTCTGGGGCCTGTTTTCCGTTGATACTGCTCAGATGTCTAGCCCCCGGCCGAGAGTCAAGATTGGGTAAGGGTTGCAGAGTAAGAATTGAAGACCAAAATAAGTGTCTTGGTGGGATAGCGTGGGTAGGCAGATGGGTTCTCGTGGTTGGGCCAAGGCTGAGGTCAAGGGACACATTTATCCCCTCCCAGTCCCCAAGGTGGGTTTCTTTCTTCATTTCCCACACAGGTGCCTTTGGAGCCATCTTCTAAATCAATCCTTTTTTTTTAAGAGAGAGAGAGTGTGTGTGTGTGTGTGAGCATGGGGGTGGGGTGGGTAGGGGGAGAGGAAGAAAGGGAATCTTAAGCAGACTCCACTGAGCCTGGAACCTGACACGGGACTCCTTCCCACGACTCTGAGATCATGACCTGAGCTGAAATCAAGAGTCGGACGCCCCTAAATCAGCCTTTTAATACAAGTGCAGGTAGTGCTGGGTGAGGGCAGTGACCACTAGAAGATCCCACGTCCTGCTATATGGTAGGTCTGTGCTACACCCCATCAGTATTCAGGAGGAAAGAGAGAGAGAGAGAGAGAGAGAGAGAGACTCCCCAGGTCAAAATAGAGCCCTGAAGAGAGGATGCCTGCTTTCAGGTACTCCCCCACACCAAATCAGCCCAGACTCGGCTAGCCAGGGCTGCCCTTGGCTTCGCGCTTCCTGGAGCCCAGACTTCCTGTCTTCCTCTCCCAAGTACTGTATGCATGGAGCATTTTGAACTAAAAATTCCAGAGGGAACTTTGTTTTACTAGGTAGAAATAGGTCAGAGGGGGCAAGGGGTGTCTGTTAGGTCCACAGGGAGCTAGTAACTGGGCCAGATTCCCCACCTCTTTGGATATGCTCTACAATTAAAGATTTCTCTAGAATTGCACTGCCCAGTTCAATAGCCAAGAGCTGTTGAATACTTGAATTATAGTTATTCTGAATTACGATGTGCTCTGAGTGTAGAAATCACACGGGACTTCACAGCTTTCATATGGAAAAGAGAATGTAAAATATCTCGATAATTTTCATGTAGATTACATGACACTATCTTGGATATATGAAAGTATATCATTAAAGCTCATTTCACCTGTTTCTTCTTACCTTTTTCAATGTGGCTGCTACAGAATTTTAAGTCACACCTATGACTCGAATCGTATTTCTGTGATGAGTGCTGCTCTAGGAAGGATACATTGATCTCTCAGGAACCACATGGGTCAGGGTGCTGGGCGGGTAGGAGGCAATTAGCCAGAAAGCCTTGGGAGTTCCCGGCCTTGGTGCCTTCCAAGGCATTGTATCGGGGCTAGGGGTCCCTCTCAGTAGGTTGGGGAGCCTGGAGGGCCTTGCTTGGTCGTGGCGATGGGGTACGCAGATAGGAAAGGCCTCTCCGGGGCCTCGAAGAAGGTCATTGCTGGAAGGAGTGAGCTTGTCGGTCGTGTGTCTGGAACTCGGAGGGGAGGCATTCTTGGAGAGAGAAAAAAAGGGCACTTAATTTCTAATTAGGTGGTATGGCCTACTTCTACTCCTTGTTCCGTGCTGGTTAGAACTTGTTCCCTCGCTTGCAACTCTACCCCCACCGGGTCTTTCTCAGTCCTGTCCCCATTCGGGTGCCCGCCGTGGGTGCAGGTGTCCCCGAGCTGGCTTGTCTCTTGGGCTGCCACAACTTTCTTCCCAAGGCTATATTTAGGTGTTGGTCTGGGGAAAAGGATATGAGTTTTTCAGGATCCTGTTTATCCAGCAGACCCCACCCCCCACCTCTCAGCTGTCTGTCCTCTGTCCAGTCTGGAACTTCCCCTTCCCTCCCTGCTTCACTTGGGGCGCCGCGGCCCCAGAGAGAAAACAGTATTTGCCGCTGACTAGCCGAGTGACTGCTAACATATACTTAATTTCCCCGCCCTGTTTTCTCATTTGTAGAGATAATGGCACCGGCCTTGCGGGGAGGCTGCGGGGCTCAAAGGAGAGTGTGGGTCACGCGCCCAGCAGCTGGAAATCACAAAATAAGGGTTGGTGCTTTGAGCTTCTCTGTCAGGCAGTGGCTAAGGCAGCTGCTGTGTCCCTTTCCTTCTTCCTTTGTGTTGACTCTTGAGTCAGGCCCCTGGTCGGCTTGATGGCACCGTCCTGCCAGGAGGTCCGAGCTCCAGGGGGCCACCTCGGTGCACACCTATCGGGGATGAAAGACGATGACAGGCTCCGGAGTCTGCGTTTTTACAATCCTTATCGAAACCTCAAGTTTCCAGGGTGCCTGGGTGGCTCAGTGGGTTAAAGCCTCTGCCTTCGGCTCAGGTCATGATCTCAGGGTCCTGGGATCGAGCCCCGCATCGGGCTCTCTGCTCAGCGGGGAGCCTGCTTCCTCCTCTCTCTCTGCCTGCCTCTCTGCCTACTTGTGATCTCTCTCTCTCTCTGTCAAATAAATCTTTAAAACAAAAACAAAAAAAGAAAGAAATCTCAGGTTTCCTTATTTGTAAAATGGGGGTAATCGCAGACCTTCCCGTAGTGGTGTTGTGAGGATTAACTTAACAGAGACGGTATTGTATCAAGCTGAGCACCTGGCACAGAGTGAGCCGCTCTCAGTGAGGGGGGGCCGTGCTCATTAGTCGGCCTTGTCTGGACTGGAGACACAGGAAGAGGCTCGCTCGAATAATCTCTCTCTCTCTCTGCTTCCATTTGCAGCAGCAAGGTGGGGTACCAGGGCCTGGGCTAAGCACCCGTGATCCTCCGGGGGTGCCCCCCCAAAGCAGCACCCCACCATGTTTAACCTAATGAAGAAAGACAAGGACAAAGATGGTGGGCGGAAGGAGAAGAAGGAGAAGAAGGAGAAGAAGGAGCGGATGTCGGCGGCGGAGCTGCGGAGTCTGGAGGAGATGAGCCTGCGTCGCGGCTTCTTCAACCTGAACCGCTCCTCCAAGCGGGAGTCCAAGACACGCCTGGAAATCTCCAACCCCATCCCCATCAAGGTGGCCAGCGGCTCCGACCTGCACCTGACCGACATCGACTCCGACAGCAACAGGGGCAGCGTCATCCTGGACTCGGGCCACCTGAGCACCGCCAGCTCGAGCGATGACCTCAAGGGTGAGGAAGGCAGCTTCCGGGGCTCGGTGCTGCAGCGGGCGGCCAAGTTCGGCTCCCTGGCCAAGCAGAACTCACAGATGAT
This sequence comes from Potos flavus, assembly GCA_028534135.1. Classification (NCBI taxonomy): domain Eukaryota; kingdom Metazoa; phylum Chordata; class Mammalia; order Carnivora; family Procyonidae; genus Potos; species Potos flavus. The sequence goes on along the minus strand of CM052891.1, from coordinate 37,300,953 downwards.
CGTCAAGCGCTTCTCCTTCTCCCAGCGGAGCCGGGATGAGAGCGCCTCGGAGACCTCCACCCCTTCCGAGCACTCTGCCGCCCCATCCCCGCAGGTGGAGGTGAGGACTCTCGAGGGACAGCTGGCGCAGCATCCTGGCTCCAGCCTCCCTCGGCCAGGGCCCCGGTCGCGGGTCCCGGAGCTGGTGACGAAAAGGTTCCCGGCTGACCTGCGCCTGCCCCCCGTGGTGCCCTTGCCGCCGCCCGCCCTCCGGGAGCTGGAGCTGCAGCGGAGGCCCACTGGAGACTTCGGCTTCTCCCTGCGCCGCACGACCATGCTGGATCGGGGCCCCGAGGGCCAGGTCTACCGACGGGTGGTTCACTTCGCCGAGCCCGGCGCGGGCACCAAGGACCTGGCCCTGGGGTTGGTGCCGGGTGACCGGCTGGTGGAGATTAATGGGCACAACGTGGAGAGCAAGTCCAGGGACGAGATCGTGGAGATGATCCGGCAGTCCGGGGACAGCGTGCGGCTCAAGGTGCAACCCATTCCGGAGCTCAGCGAGTTGAGCCGGAGCTGGCTGCGGAGCGGCGACGGACCCCGCAGGGAGCCAGCCGATGTGAGTGTCCCTCTGCGCAGCCGGGCGGGAGCCGGGATTGGGAACCGTGCTAGGGTGGGTGACTGGGGTACCCAGGAGCGGTGAAGTCATGCCACTCCTTGGCCCGCGGGATGGAACCACCTTAGCGCGGGGTGGCCCATGGGGATATAAGCTTCAGGAGACAAGGGTCAAGGGTTTGGGCACCTTGTTTCCTGAGCCCTAAATCGGGGCTCGGAGGCTCACACAGGTCACTTCAGATGAGAGACGGTCTGGACTACTAGTCCAGCCCGGCATCTGGACTGAAAGAGAGGAGTCCCATCTTCTTTGGGCATTAGACTTGAAAGAAAAAGATGACTTGTTTCAAATCAGGGCTGTCTTGGCACATCTGGGCTGTGCAGCTCTTGTGCGAGCTCTTGGGTAAGATGACTTCAGGCCTCCTCTTGCCCTTGAATGAGGAGCTGGATAGGAGGTAAGGTTGCAGAGACGAGCAGGGGCCAGATCACGGAGGACCTCGTAAGTCATGATAGGAGTTTAGATTTTTGTCCCAGCGAAACGGGACCTTTGTGGGGTTTGAAGCAGGGGAGCGATGGGACCTGATTTACACAGATCACCTGGGCTCTACGAGTCTTTATTACATCTCCCGGAGGAAGAAAACACCCCGGAAATGTAATGGGTTTCAAGCCCACAGAAATAGTGTGACCTGAGTGTCCCCAAGACCCTAGCTATTATCTGGCCCACACGATACAGCAGTGGAAGGGGTGACACAGGAGCAGAAAAGATTTAGAGTCTATGTATGAGAGGGTCTCCAGGGGGACAGTGATCTCTAACCCCAGGAGTCTTTTGATAGGATGGCTACATATCAGTTTGGAATGTGGAGACACAACAGGAAGGACAAGTTGGCCTCTGGCCATCCCTGTCTCCCAGCTGTGGGTGTTAGGATTGCCCAGATCTGGTCCAGGGCACAGCCTGGCCAGGACCTGTCAGCACTAAGTGACCGGCCAGATGGGTCAGAGTCAGAAGTGGGAGGAAACGCTAAGGAAGCAGGCAGATTCCTGGTGCGAGCTTTCTCCCCGGGAGGGGAAGTGGATACTCAGATGGCCGTTCAGCCAGGCAGCATGGAGGGCCTGGGGGGGCCTGGGAGCGGCAGGGTCAGAGTCCAGCAGGAAGGACTGGAGGTGGGTTCCAGACCTTGTCTTACCCGGGGCCCGGCGGACCTCAGGCAGTTTTGCCAGTCAGGAAGGGGTAGTGAGTGGGAGGGAGCCTGGTGTGGAATCCAGGGGAGGACCCGGACTCATTGATTCTAGAAACTCACATAGAGCACGTACTGTGTGTCAGTCACCGGACTAGACCCGAGATCAGGGAACCACAGTGTAGCGGGAGCGGTCTTTATCCTAGAACCGGAGCCCGGACCATGTTGCGTGTCTGTCTCCTTTCTCCCAGACTAACGTTATTTTTAACAGATGGAATTTTCTTCTTCAAGAATGAAGCCCCTGGGGGTGGGGGGGGAGTTGTTGCCAGCTCCCCGCTGAACCACAGCACAGGCCTCTGTGGGGCCCTGAGCCTGGCATCCCAGATGCTATTTTGTTTTCTCTTTATAGCCTAGGGATCATCCTGGCATCTCGTGTTTCTCAGCCGCTCTCCCTTCCCAAGGAGCGGCTGCTCCCCCATCCCCGGGGAAGGGGGTGGTCTGGCTTTGGAGGCCCCCGTAGATTCCCCAGTACCGCCGGAGCTGGTATCCCTGAGATGCCAGCTTGCTTCAGCCCCCGTGGGGCAAGGCCGGCGGTGCCCAGAGGACTTCTTCCCCAGGCGGATGCCTAGGGGAATCTGGCAGCAGCCACACAGCAAGCTCGGTCCTCATGAGCCTCCAAGAGCCATTGAGAGGACAGTGAGAAGCACAGGGCTGAGGAAGCCCCGCATCTATTCTTCCCTGGCAGGTGGCGGGGACTCGGGCCACCGCAGGGAGGAGCAGAGTGCGCCCGGCCTCCCGGGACAGACCCGGAGCTGGTGTGGGAGTGCCGTGGCCGCCGCGGCAGCTCTCCTCCTCCGTCTCCTCCTCTTCCTCCCACTCCCGCTCCGGCTCCTATTCTTGGCAGCAGTTCTAAGCCCAGTTCCATGCCAAGAAGAGTCTTCCCCCTTCCCCGAGGCTCCCGCGTGGGGCACCCGGACAACTCTGGCCCCGTGAGGACGGCTCCCGGCGGCCACCCTGCCCGTCAGGCCATCCATCAACTGTGTCCACACACGGCCCGTCCCCAGGGAGCTCCGAGGGAACCGGCCGGCCATCTGTTCTCTCTCTGCACGCAGATGGAGACCAGGCCTCGTGGCTCCTCTCCGTGGCCTGTTCAGAAGGCCCCAGGGAGAGACGGCCCCTCGGGTTTCCTTCTCACAAGAATGCTTGGCTCACACCTCCATGCGTCCCTGTAGCTGCCAGCAAGCTTCCGCTGGGAGTAGCGGTGAGCCATAGCAGGGGGAGAGACATGGAGCCCCGATAGAGATCCCTCAGCAGCCCTTCTCCCCGCATCTAGTCTTCCCCTCCGCTCGTTAAACCGACGTGCGTTGAGCACCCACGGTGTGCTAGATCCGGGGAGCCAGCAGCGAGCCGCACGCGGCGCCAGCCCCCCCGGAACTCACAGTCTAGCGGAAGAGACGGTCAAGTAGCAGAAATTGACAGTGTCATTTGAGAAGCTCCCCAACAGGGGCCGGCGTGGGGTCCCAGGGAGCGCAGAGGAGGGACCGGAAAGCCAGTCTTGGGAGTGATCCCAGGGAAAGCTGCCATCGGGGTGGGAGACGAATGCAAGGGAGGCAGGAGGAAGGGGAAGGCTGTGAGAGACACATACCAAGACCTAGAGGTTGGAGAGAGAATGACACAGCTGGGGGGGATAAGGGTGGAGGGACAGTGCATGGGGAAGCAGCAAGCAGGGGACAGGTCACGAAGGGCCTTATGAGCCAGCCTAAGGAATGTGAACTTCAACCGAAGCGCGAGAAGCTGTTTGATCAGGGAGTGGTAGGAACAGATTTTAGAAAATCTCTCTGACTACTCATGGAGAATGCTTTTGGGTGTAGCAAGGGCAGCCACAGGGAAAATAGTGAGGGCCCTGTCATTGTCATCCTAGTGGAATGGAGGCCTGCACTTGGGTAGAGCAGGGGAGACGGAGAGAGATTTCGGACGTGACTGACTGGTGTGGGGGAGGGAGGAGAGGAGAGCCAAATGGGACGTCAGCTTTGGAGGAAGATGCTAAGTTCCTTCCTGGCTCCTCAGGGCAAGTGTTTTAGGGTATTTGGTTTTGGATCAGTTAAATTGTCTAAAGGCAAAGCGTTCTCCGAGTCCAGTGAGATGAAAGGGGGTGTTGGTACAGGCAAGGATCTGAAAACCCCAGTTGGATCAAAATTCCTTTCTCCTGCCCCATGAATCTGAGTGGGAAAGTCAAGGGCCCACTGAGAAGGACGAGGGCCCGGGAGAGAGGAGAGCCGGTCCCTTCCGTTTGTATCCTCAGCGGGCCCATCGCAGGGAGGAGGGGTTTAGGATGTTTCTGCTAAGCTCAGAAAAGCCCACCTGGAACCCCTGGCTAATGTTATTGTCCCCCTGCTCCCAAGGGCAGCGGAGCTAGCCTGCAGGGGGGCTCCGCCCAGAAAGGGCTGCTCCCCTGAGCTTCCAAAGTCGTGGTGGGAGGGGCGAGGTGGGGGTTTCCACGAAGGCACCCACCCCCTACAGTCAGGCCTGCTTTCTCGAGCTCTATATGGAGCTGCCAGGCATTTCCCGGGGATCTGTGATACTGTTTGTTCTCCCCTTGGACCGTGGGGTTTCTACTCAAAGGCTCTAGGGCTAAGAGGTTCCTTAAGAGGTCGTCATGTCTGTAAGCCAATCACCTGCTTACGTAGACGTGCGTAAACAACGTCTCGTAGATTTCGGGAGGTAGTAAATGCTAAGGATGATGGTTAGTACCTTTCCCTCTGCCCGGTCTCTAAAGTATCAAGGGAAACTAATTTTGCTGCTTCCTTGATTAACCCATCTTGATGTGCTTTCCCGTCATTGCTCCTGGTAAGGTTTTCTTTCTAAGGGGAATTCGTGATGCTTTTGTTCCAACCCTTTCCCTGTAGCCCTGTCTTCCGAGACAGGCAGCTGAGGGAAGAGCTGGGATGCTGGGCGCTCCCTAGATTTTTCCAGCATCTCAGGCCTGCCCATGGGACACCGGTGGCCTGAAAGGAGACTGGCGGGTCGGGGTTGCCTACATCTGGGAGAAGGGAGGGGGCCCCTATGCCAGGAAGCCCTAGACCCCTGGACAGACGCTGTATGAGCCTCACCAACCTTGTCCCCTGGCTCCCGGGGACTTTGAGGAATCGGATCTGCAGGATACCAAGCAGAGACAGAAAATTGCCCTATTCCGGGTCTGCCAGGCCAATGCGCTGTCCCTGGGGCTTCTGGTCATGGTGTTGCTGCTGGGTGCTGCCTGGGCTCAGTGTTCTAGAACACCTCTGTTCCTAACCTTACTCCAGATGATCCTTGGAGGGGTTTTGGGGTTTTGTTTGTTTGTTTGTTTGAAAGAGAAAATTCTTCATTTTGTGCCAAAGCTTTAGGCACTTCTGACATCAGTCTCACCGCGTGAGAGCTCTGGCTTGGGGGCGCAGAGCAGAATCCAAACTCAGTTCTTTTGGTGATGAGCTGGTGGGAGAGCTGATGGGTAAAAGGTCTTTGGGAGCAGTTATGTATCCTGGATTAGTGGGGTGCATGGGACCAGCAGGATAGCCTGGTGGACGGGATCATTTCTCTCCCGCTAGGTCTCCCTTCTGTCCTCAGAGGCACATTCTGCCTTCTTCCCAATGAGCTGCCAGACAGCCCCAGAGTGCCCTGGTCACCCAGTCCGTGGGTGGTGGGCATGGTGCCCAGGCCACATTGAGCTAAGTGTGGGTACATGTCATGGTCATTGGTTGTTTTTGCAGGCACCGCTTGGAGCCCTGGTGTGGGGGCAGGGCCTCGGTTTGAGGTGGCCCGCACTGGCCCCATCCGGCCAAGCCAGAGTCCCCCCGCCTCCCTGGGGCCCACCCGGTTACCCCTGGCCACCCCGTCCTCTGCTCCCTTCTAATCTCTTATTTACGTTGAAATGGTTCTGGAAAATACCAGATACACAAACACCCAGACTGGGGGTGGGTGAGGAGTGGGGTAAAGGGGGGGCGTGTGGCGGGTGGGAACACAAGTATTTTAAAAATGCTGCAGATCGCTACAGCGTTTCCCAGAAACCACAAGCACGCGGTCTGCCTGCCAGCAGCACTCCCCGCCACCCCAACACTGCTGAGCTGCTGGGCTCTCCTCGCCGCCAGAGCCGGAGCCCGAGGTGGAGAGCAGCCGTCAGTGTTGGGGGGGGGTGCGGTGACCCGGCTGGGGAGGGGGCTCCCCCCACCCCCCGGGCCCACCGGGGCTGCCTGGCGCCTCCATTGTCAGTCCTGGACAACACGGACAGCTGTGCCCCAGGCTTCCAGCAGCACTGTGGGCGCCCACCGTGCCAGACGGGCACTGGGAAGGAGTGGAGTCTTCATGGCTCCCCACCTCCTGGTGTGCAGTTTGGTAGTGGGGATGGGGGGGCGGGGGATGGGGTGCAGGAGCCCAGCTCAGAGTCCCGCGTGGTGTTTGGCCACCGCTTCTGTTCTGTTAAATACGGGGGACGGTGTCAGCAAAGCTCATGTTTTCAGCTGTTGGCTCTAGTTTGGTTGGGAAACTATTTCCTCAGACCTGGGTCCTCACTCTCGCTGCCTTGATCTCCCGCCATGGGTTTCTCAGAATCAGGGCACGCGACATTCTTCCCCTGGCCGCTTTGCACGGACTCGGGGGTGGGGGGGGCAGGGAAGCAGGTAGCGTGTTTGTCCCCGGGGCGGCCAGCGCATGGCACGTGCGTGTTCCCTAGGCGATGGTTAACTGATCTGGTAAAGATTCTGTGGAACAGAAATGCCCCGGGGGCCGGGCACGAGAGGGAACGGCCGGGCGAGGATCCTGGCCAGCGTTCATTCTACGTCAGGCGCCGCTCTAACTGTTTCACAGTGTTTTATTTACTTAAAGTGGCCCAACAACCCTTTGCAGCAGGTCGTGCAATAATCTTTATTTCACAGACGAGGACGCCGGATCACGGAGCGGTTAAGGATAAGTCTGCGGCTGAAGGTTCCAAGGCAATTTAAAGTCACTTGTCGGGAGTTGAATTTAGGACATCAGCTCCGTGTCCTTCACGAGTGTGCTGTATAGGGCAGGGGAACACAGTATCTGGGTATCTTTATAAACCCACCGGCCAGCCCAGGCCTACGTCCTATTGGCCTCTCCTCCAGAAGGGGGGGGGGAGCGAGGAGTGACGGGCCATTCTTGCTCTTGCTCTGTGGATGGTGAGCTACAGAAGGGGGAGACGGCTGACTTTGTCTCTCCAGAGGTTTAGCCAGGGGAAGCCAGCCCACGAGGCAGCAGGTGGGATTTCATCGGGTGGGAGCCCGGAGAGGGACCGGGATGCTGGTGCCCCTGGCCTGTTTGGCCCTTACCGACATGCTAGTATGGACCTCTGCAGTACTTTGGGGTGGCGCACCCCCCCCCAGAGCGTCTCCTCTGACGGAGGACAGGTCCTCTCCTGTCCCATGGGGGCTGCACATTCTTGCTTCCTCGGGCGCACCGTGGGGGAAAGGTGCAGAGCACGGGCCTGGCACAGGGCCTCGAGGGTAGTGGGTGTGCAACGAAGAGTTCTCACCGGCTTCTATCATTGAGTCCCTGCTGTTCCTTATGTCTGTCATGCTTTTCCTTGCCCATCCTCATGTGCTCATATGCACTGGCCCCGGTATGAATGTCACTTCCTCAGGGAAGCCTTCCCTGACCCTCAGAGTCATCTCCTCCTCCTCCTTCATCACAGTCATCAAGATTGTCGTCGTTCATTAGTTACCTCATTTCTCCAGTGCTGAAGGGCTTTGTGGGAGTTGTGGGATGTTTGTTTATTGAAGGAAAGAAGACAGTTCTCTGCTCAGGAACTGGCTTCCCATTCTCTCTGCTTGGTTTTCCTCATTTACCTTAGTTTTGGTCCCTAGAACCTTCCCCCACCCGCCCGCCCCGCCCCAACTCGCCTTGGTGACTTGTCCACGGTACCTGACCCACCTTCACCCCCGGACTCCGCTTCTTCTGTCTCTGGGCACTCAGCAGCCCCCACAGGAATGGAGGAGACAGGGACTCTAGGTATCCAGGAGCAGGTCGCGGGATGGCCTGCCTCCTGGCCGCACGTTGGTGTCTTTGGGAAGGCACAGGGCTTGGGTGAGAAGCAGATTTGGGGTTCTACGGGGGTCATACAGTGTGCAGGCCAAGGGACCTGGGAGCCATGTCCTTGTCGTCCTGGCTGCGGGTCTCTGAGGGAGGATGATGTGGCCCAGCAGGGCTCATGGCTCCCTCTCTCCTTCCGCCGCTTTCCCCGCTCTGCCTGCGTGCTGGAATGTCAGCGGGCCGGGAATTTTCCCAGCAAGGATTTTTCCCAGTCAGAGCAACAGATTCCTGCTGGGGCCCAGGGACAGGTCCCACATGGGCAGTTGGCTGCCAGAGAGGGCTAGGGTCCACTCCCACCCTCCATGGGAAATGCAAACATCTGTCTCTCCTCTGGGTCAGGCGGAACCTGGAGCTCAGGAGGGGCACTGGGAGGCCTTGGGCACCAGAACGTCCCCCTCAGGGAGGAAAGAACGCGGCTGGCCATATCCCACAAGGCTCACTTCCTCCCCCGGTGAGTGAGTCAGGAAGGGGAGCTGCCTTGGATTCCATCCTCAGGTGGGGCTGTGGCTGCCAGACCCAGGTTCTCTGGCCGGTGGGGGCCACCCAGCCTGCGCAGGAGGTGGCCCTGGGGAGTTGGCCACCCTTATCTGTCCCCTCTCAGTGGGCCCCATCATGTCTCCAGGGCCTGGTTCCCTCTCTGAGTGACCCTTTCCGGCCTCTGTGCCCTTTGCCCCTTGATCTCAGTTCCGCTGGCCCCTCCCTTCCACTCCCATTTCTGCAAGGAGCTGACTCACTTCCTCTCTCCCTCCCCAGCCTCTCTCACTGCCAGGCCCTATGGCGTACAGGGTACCCACAGGGAGGGGGGATTTCTCACAGGGTGCTTCCTAGGCCTTTTTTCCTGGCGGTAAGACTGAGGCTGCCCCGGCTCTGGACAGAAGAGGGCTGGGAGATGGGGTGGAGGGTGGGGGGCATGGCTCTGGGCTGCAGGAAGGCCAGATGTGAGGGGCCCCAGTACCTTGGCACAGTCGAGGTGGGATGTCGGGAAGCCGTGAGGAGTGCCACCCCGTGTCACCCTGTGGGCTCGGTTCCATGGAAGAGAAAGGCTGAAGTTGCCATCCTTGTGACCAGGAGGCCTGAGCTTTCCCTAGAACAGAAAACATCTGCAAAGGGATCGATCTCAGCCCAGGGTGGCATGGGCGAGAGGCCAAGCAGTGATGGCACTGTCAGGCAGCATGAGACGGTCATGACTCTCCGTGACACCCCGTTTCATGCCCAGCCCCATCTCCTCATGGAGAAAGTGTCTGCGGATCCCAGCGGCACCTTCCAGGGCTAGGGTGAAGGAGCAGGGTCTGATACTGTCTCCTGGCTGGTTCTTCCTACCGGGAGCCCTCATCCTGCCTCTCCCGGCCCCCACCTCTGTCATCCGTGGATTGGTCTGGTTGCGGAGCCCATTGCAGAAGCTGGCTTAGAACAGTAGGTTTCCTCCGCAAGTGGCTGGCATTGTCTAGCTTGCCGTCCTTGGAGCCATCGAGGCTGGGGAAGCCTGTGGGCCTGGCACTTTAGACACTGGGGACTCAGCTTGTGCTCGGCCTGGCACGGGCTGGGATCCTCCCCCACGGGGGGCCTAGGTTACCTAAAGAATCAAGCGACCAGCAAACATTCCTGTTCCCCTTAGCACGGGCGGCCTGCTGTGATCTTGATCCTGGCCTCGGGATTTCTGGACCGTGACGGGTGTTTTCTTGTTTAAATGAGGGTGGGGGTGGCAGGCTGGAATGAGGCCTAGGCGTGGCGAAGGTGAGGGGTACCTGCCTGACCGCCCCGCCCAGGGTACTCTAACCCTCTCTGCCGGGAGGGGCACCACCCCCTACAGGCACGCAGGTGCCCGTCTGCTCCCCTCTTCTAGACCTTCTTTATTGCTCCCTGCCACCACCCGCCGTCCCTACCTGGCCTTGACCTGTGGCGCAGAGCCGGGCTTTGGGTCAGGACATCCAGTTTGGAAATGGCTTGGGACACACACACACACACACACACACACGCACACACACACACACACACACGCACACACACACACACACACACACACACACCCCTATCCTGCAAAATTTAGGCTGGGTGTCTTTTTCTGTCAAACTCTTCCAAAGCATTTCTGCCACTGGCTTTGAATCCTTCTAACTGGCCTTCCCCTTCTCTGTCCAGACCAGAGGACTTGGTCTCCGGGGCAGAGTGCGGCAGAGTTTTCTGGCTCCCAGCAGGGGCCTTGCATCTTCCTTAACACACCGGTTTGCAGGTCTCTCTCCTGTGCCTCTGAAAGAGGGACCCACGCTATAAAGCATCCCCTCTTCTCCCTCCCTACTCATTCTCTTCAAAAATCCCCAAACTGTAGATCTTATTGTTGCTATAGAAACAGATGCTTGGCAAATATGAAGTTGGATGGAAGGGCCGGTTTTGGCTGTAGGAACTGCTTTCAGCTCATTCGGGGAGGAGGAGGAGGCAGGCGGCACAGGGAGAAAAGGCCCACAATTCGGAAGAATGCAGATGGTGGTGGATATGTTATTAGGACATTGGGGTATATTGGGTACAACATGGACGCCGGAGCTGGGCTCCTGGGTTCGACTCCTGACTCTGCTGCTTCCTAGCTGTGTGACCTTGGGCAAATGGCTTAATTTCTCTGTGCCTCCCTTTCCTCATCTGTAAATAATAATAATACTTTCTCAT
>CM052891.1:37254963-37284560 GCA_028534135.1 Potos flavus | reverse complement strand
TGTGTGTGACGCTGAATGAGTGACCAGGACCTCAGGATTCCCCTCTGAACGAAGAGGCCTGCCCTTGTCCCTGAGGGAAGAAGCTGCTTTGAGATGATCTCCGTGAGTAACGCGAGTCAACTCAGACAGAACCGACAGGATCTAGTCATCTGAATAGAAAAGAGTGGATCCACACATGGTGACTGATAATTTAGGACAAGACTCTGAGGGTAAAGTGACACCTCGGTCACCCAGAAGTCATCTTTCAGGGGCGCCTGGGTGGCTCAGTGAGTTAAAGCCTCTGCGTTAGGCTCAGGTCATGATCTCCGGGTCCTGGGATCGAGCCCTGCATCGGGCTCTCTGCTCTCTGCTCTCATCGGGAGCCTGCTTCCCCCTCTCTCTCTGCCTGCCTCTGCCTACTTGTAATCTCTCTCTGTCAAATAAGTAAGTAAAATCTTTAAAAAAAAAAAAAAAGAAAGAAAGAAAGAAGAAATCTCCTCTAAGAAAATCTTATTTAAAAAAAAAAAAAGTCATCTTCCAGAGCACTGCTGAATGGAAGGTGGGCCTAGAAGGCACTCAGGCAGCCGAAATAGAGGACAGCAAGTCTGCGGGTGAAAACCCAAGCCCTTTGCTCACAGGAGAGTGGCTCTCTGGTAATCTACTCGCTCTGCTCTGGACTCTGTGGAATCAGGCTTGGTTATCTGGTTTCCTAGCCTTTGGCAGAAACTGCTTATTAGAAGGAAGTGAGACTGTTGGGGACAGGCCCGCTCTGACAGGCGGAGTGACAGCTGATGGCCTGACAGGGGAGGGGACAAAAGAATTAAAAAGCAGATAGACGGACACAGAGAGCATCTGGCCTTCCCAACAGGGGCTTGGAGCAAGGCCGCAGGTGGCTACAGTACCTAGGACGAGGCTGGTGGCCTTTGGGAGTGGCCAGGAGCATTGGTAGGACAGGAGCCAGGCTGGGAAGTCTGGAGTCCTCACAGTGGGGGTGATGTGCCCCCGTGGAAACGAGGTGGGTTCAAGAGACGAAGCTCAGGGCCGCCGGGGTGGCTGGGATCGAGCCTGCTTCTCCCTCTCCCACGCCCCCTGCTTGTGTTCCCTCTCTCACTGTCTCTCTCTCTCTGTCAAATAAATAAATACAATCTTTAAAAAAAAAAAAAAAGGAAGCTCAGAATTTGAGACGTTTGAGAGGAGTTCAGAGTGTTTTACTTAGAATCTATAAAATGTCTATTTTTATGATTTATAAGTTAGTCACAGAACTTAGAAAACAACTCAAACTAGAAAGTATTTTGTCCCTTCACGGGGCTAGTCTTCAGTTACCTGGAAATTTTGCTATGATGCTTTTCTTTCCTCCCCCACTAATGATTCCAGATAGATAACAATCATTAAAAGTATTGAAAACTTTGTTTTTTCAATAAGTTTATTGAAAACTTTTGTGTGAGACACTGTTCCTAGAGCAAGCACTAATTCATTTAATGCCTGCAGTAACCCTAGCTGGTAGGTACTATCATTGCCCCCCTCGTACAGGTGAAGAATTCACAGCACAGGGTTCAACCGTGTAGCTTTCTGTGGGGACAAGCCACGATTGGACCAGGCCGGCTGGACCTGGAGGTCTCAGTGTTGACCACGGTACACCATGACTAATTCTTTTAAAGCAGTGGTTCTCAGACTCATGGGGAGGGCTGGCTGAAGCACAGGTGCTGGGCCCCATATCCAGTTTCTGACTCAGCAGGTCTAGAGGGGGGAGGGGTTGCCGGTCCGGGGAGAACCAAACCTTTGGTTTGAGAACCAAACCCTTATGCTCACTGAGATTTTACCCATCACATACTGACCACGCCAAAGGGTCACTGCAGGCAGAACACCCGTTTGGGCGCCTGGGTGGCTCAGTTGGTTGGGTGACTGCCTTCGGCTCAGGTCATGATCCCAGAGTCCGGGGATCGAGTCCCGCATCGGGCTCCCAGCTCCACGGGGAGTCTGCTTCTCCCTCTGACCTTCTCCCCTCTTATGCTCTCTCTCACTCTCTCTCTCTAATAATACAAAAAAAGAACCCTCGTTTTGCAGATGAGGGCCGTGTAAGTCACATGCCCATGGTTGCACAGCAAAGTCCTTCCTTCCTTCATTCACTCAGGCACTCAGTGATTTAACAAAGGGACACTTTTTTTTTTTTTAAGATTTTATTTACTTATTTGTCAGAGACAGCACTCACAAGCAGTGAGAGGCGGAGACAGAAGGAGAAGCAGGCTCCCTGCTCGATCCCAGAACCCTGGGATCATGACTTGAGCTGAAGGCAGACGCTAAACTGACTGAGCCACCCAGGCGTCCCAACAAAGGAACACTTCTGCACTAGGCCTTATGCTGCCTTCAAATTGAGCAGTGCTCAGCCTTGCTTACCTGTTAGAATCACCCGGGGGGAACTCTTACAAATCGTAGTGCCAAGGCTTCCCTCCTGGACCAATTAAATCAGAGACCAGCGGGGAGGGTGGGATTCAGGCATCGCTATGTTTGGAGTCCCACGGGGGATTTCAGTCTGCTTGGCAGCGTTGTGTCAGGAAAGCCCTAGGGATGTGACGATCTCCAACACAGCACATGCCCCGGAAGGACCGGACGATCTCTCTGGGGAGACACAGCAGTCCCTGGAAAGCAGAGGCAGGAGCCCCACGTACTCCTGGCCGCGTGTGGCTCCGCCTGTATGGTGTGTGGTGGGGGCGGGGGGGGGGGGGCACGAGGGAGGCGGCGCTGGGCTTCTGTCCTCTCAGGCCATGCTTACCAGGCTTTTCTCCGAGAAAGTCATGCTGTTTACAGGACCCACTGTGCTCACAAGACTGGCCAGGGTGGCAGGCGTGGGGGTGTCCAGCCCCCCTCATTGGATACTGGTTAGGTGACAGTTCTATTCCAGGCCTTCCCTCCCTCCCCACACCACCCCACCCTTTTATTTTTCCCCGTGGAGAGGAAAAGACGGGCCACCTTCCTTTTTTCTGCAGAGCTGACAGCTTCTGAGAAAGCTTCAAAAGGCCTGTCTTTTGGCTCCTTCCCACCTGCCCCTAGCTACCATTTCAGCCTCTTGCGGGCAGGGGGAGGGGAGGCGGGGTCCCTGGCCGAGGTCTGGGCATCCTATGGTCCTACCCTGAGAGCAGGGGCAGGCTTTCCCTTGCCGAGGAGCGCTGGCTTTTCACCGGCAGCCCTTGCTCATTGGCCAGACACCCACGATTTCCTCTGCAGGGCCAAGACCCACCCAGCACACCCTCCCCTGTGCCTGCGCAGTCTCCGGCCGTGGGGGGTGAGGGGTGTGCGCACGGAGAGCGCAGTTGATTCCGTGCATGTCCCCGGTGTGTTTCCGGCAAAGCAGCCACAGCGGGCCTCACACGGATCGTGCGGGTCTCTCTGTTCCTGCCGGACTTTTCCAGGATGGCTGCGTGGCTGCTTTGGGGGCACAGCGTGCAGCGGGCCCCGCGTACTGGATTGGATGTGACGTTAGTGGTTTTCTTGGCCTCTGCCGCAGTAATTAGATGGCTGGGGTGAGCTTATGATTTGTGTGTTCTCAAGAGCGCTGTGCTGTGATTGAGTGCTCATGCATGATGGTGTGCTTGTGTGTGCGTGTGTGTGTGCGCGCGTGCGTGCGTGTGTGTGAACGCGCATGTGCTTGTCTTAATCCTAGCCTGTGGGGCCGGGGGCTGCAGGTCTCAAATTCCTCTGCTATTTTTAGGGGCCGTATCAGCTCAGCTGTCCAGGAGCCCGGGTGTGTGTCAGGAGGAAAGTCCCACCCTCCGTGTCCCTTGCCCCTAACCTTCCGACACCGCCTAACCCCCACCCCACCCGTGCCCTCACTCGCAGCGCTTCCTCTTCCCCTTCCACACACGCTGTGTGACCCTCTCCATCCTGGCCTACCTGGTCCCCGCAGTCCTGGAGGCCACTCGGTGTGTGGGACAGGCTCCCGCCAGGGTTGGGCAGCTCCGGCTGGGGGGAGGGGCCGGGGGGAGGGAGGGGAACAGGGGCGGGGCTGCGGCCAGTGCTATTTTGAGCGGCTAACGGAGCAGCATCGGAGAGGAGACTCCTTGCTCCCGGTGCTCCAGGCCGGGCCATGCGGGTGAGTGTCCCTCTGACCCCCCCACCCCGGAAATGTCCCCGGCTCCTCATGCCGGTTCCTCATTTCCGAAAGGAGGGGCCTTTTTGTTATTTCCCCAGATGTGGCTGAAGGAGGCTGGGGGGGGGGGGGGAGCTGCCTTGGGGCCCCTCCCTGAGCTTCTCTGTGGGGAGGGAATCTTCCAGCTCAGGCCACCTCCCACCACCTCAGAGGCAAGGCCCTCCTGGGCCTGACTCATGACTGAGAGTTTGAGGGGGGGGGCACCATTTTCTAAACCTCTGCGTCCTGGGACTGCGTCAGCTTGCCCACAGGCCGTGACACGCCTTCCCCACAGACCATTAGCACTTGAGGCTTTCATTCCTTGGGGCGCTATTTTCTTCTGAGGCCTGGGACCCCAGTACCTCCCGGACCTCGGGAAATCTTGTTCCTGCTTTGCGTTCCTGCCAGTGTGGCCCTCCACCCTTCATCCTCCGGGTAGACAAGAGAAAGGCGCTAGAGGGGGGGGTCCCTTGGGTTGTCAGGGGGGGACTCAGCATGGCCTCCTGCATTTCTGTGGCTCGGACACTTGGAAGGGGCACCGATGGCATCTCAGGGATGCCCTGACTTGTCTGTAGGTCTCCTTTTCAGCAGAGATTACTCCAGAAGAGTAAGTTCCTTAAAAAAGCAAGTGAGGAGAGAGACATAGCTGCCTCCCCGTGGTTCCGTTTCCCCCCACGCCAACCCCTCCCAGCCACCGAGGGTCAGGTTTTTGGTCATGTCAGCAGTTGGCAGCATGTGGGCTGGCCCAGCGCGGAGGTCTACGGAAAGCCTGAGACGTGCCTGAGACAAGCATTTGTGTCTCCTTGTGCCCCGTCCCAGCCACAGAACTGGCGCCAATGCTGAGGTGTGGGGGGGTGTAGCCGAGGGTGGGGCCAGAGAGATGCCTCACCCCGCGAGGTGGGTGCTTCCTGGTCGGGCCTCCTCCCCACCCCACCCCACCCCATCCGGGGGCCGTGGGGCCACCAGCACTAGGTCGAAGATCGAGGGGCATGCATGGTAATGGCGAGGCAGATGGCAAAGGGCCCGGCAGACAGGCAGCGAGGGTCCCTGGGGGAGGGAGGGAGGCCTCCAGCAGGTCCAACCGTTGGAGGAAGAACCCTGGGCCCTTCTGCAAGTGCAGTGGCAGCAGGAAGCCATTCCAGTGCGCCTGCTTCCTCCGGGCCCGCCTGGCCCATGGTGACGGCGGGCGCTCGGCCGCTTTCTCTTCCGCCCCGCACTGGGAGAGGGCTCTCCCTGGAGGCTGGACCGAAGGGGCCAGGGCGGCCCTGCCAAGCTCTCGTCCCCCTCCTCCTCTGGCTGGCAGCATGGGCCTCAGGCCACTCCCTGCAGAGGCAGCTCTGTGCAAAGCCTCTTCGGGTCATGGTGGAAGGGCAGGTCATCTCTGGAAGCCCCTGCTTTCTCTCTCTCCAAGCTGTTATTCTGGCCGATGATGTCATGGGAGTTCGGCAGTGCAGGTGGACCGAGGGGGGGGCGGGGCCTGCTTCCATCCCTTCCAGGGAGCCCGGGAGGTTCTTGCTGGAGGACAGGCCTGGGCGTGAGTTCTGATCCGCCACTTGCTGCTCTGAAGCCTCGGCCAGGTCATTTGTGATCCCTTTTGCTCATTTGTAAAGTGGGAATCATACTAGTATATCCTTCGGAGGACTGTTATGGGGATTGAATGAGATCATGCGTGCAGAGGACACAGCACGGTGCCTGGCACTTAGGACGTGCTCAGCAAAGGTCAGCTGTTACTCCTGTTCTTTCTTCTCTCTGCCTTCATCCCCCACCCCCATCCCTAGATAAGTAGGTGCTTGGGTGGGGCTGGCAGGAAGAGGGTCTCCTGGGAGCTACTCTATGCTGCTCGGAAAGGGAAGGGAGAGGGAGGAGGGTGCCTCTTTCTCCTCTAATGTGCACCGGTGTCGTAGAGGGAAGAGGAGCCGAGTTCCCTAGGTCACAGACAGCAGGATCTCCTCTTTCTCTTCCCCCTTCCCTTGGGGACTTCCGGTGTGCAGACACCTGCATGGACACCGGAGCCTCAATGCATTTTTCCCAGCCTGGGGATTCCATGCCCATGGGGAGCCTGGGGGGTGGAAAGCTTCTCCTGGGGGCATTCGTGCCCCCATTCCCTCTTGTGAGGGGCACAGAGGATGGGAAGGTAAGGGCGGCTGCTCCTTGCTCTTCCCTGCAGAGGCTAAAATGCAGCCTGGTCCAGCCCCCTGAGTGTTGGAAGCCTTCCCAGGCTGAGCATCGATGGGTCCCTGAGCACATTTCTTGGATTTCTCCTCTTGGAGAGCAAATGCTTTCAGCTATTATCTCCTCTGCTTTTTCTTTTTTATGGACTATTTAGCCATCTTTACAATAGAAATAAGCAGTAAGTAACAAATACATAACAAAATAAATACCAAATGTCCCTGTTGTGTCTAATTTACACAATTTACGAGATGACGATGATCACTGTTTGCATACTATTTCAGTCCTAGTTTCTGTGATTGATACTATCCTAGGTGGAGTTTTCCTTACGGTTACAGTGGTCACACATTTGTTAGTTTCAATGGCGACATAATGGTGCATTTGGCTCAAGTACCATAGCTTACCTACCCCTTCTCAAATGCTAAGCGTTTGGGTGGTTTCCAATTTGGGGCTCTTACATAGAGCACATCTTTAAAAGTTTCTCTATGGGTTTGTGGGTTTTTTCTTTCTCTTCCTTGCTTTAAATCAGCTCATTGCTTAGACATTCCTGAAGATGGGATGGCCAGGGCCAAAGGATGATGCATTTTATGGCTCCTGTTCCTTCCCAAAGAGCTACTCAGCAATTTCAGAGCGTCCCGCCCTCCCCTCCCACCCCGTGGCATCGAGTATACTATTTATTGTTGCTAAGTTTAGAGAGTGTCCCTCCTTCATATTCCCCTCATCCCTGGGAATCAGGATTGGCAAATGTTATTCTCTACTCAGCTTACAGTCGAGGGAAGAGACCAGATGGGAGTGAGAAGTTCGCCAAAGAACCCCCATTGCCGCGTGACGTTTATTTATTAAGTGCCCCCGGTATGATGGGTAACATCCCGTCCTGCCTGCGAGGAAACCACAGTCCAGGAAACACTGCGGACACACAGACAGCTCACACCCTGAACCCCACTGCAGCCGCCGACTAGCTCTGGGGCCCTCAGCGAGGCCCTTACCCTCTAGAAAGTGGGTTTTGGGGAGGATGACGTAAGGAGGCAGTGTGAAAGGCCCGCCGCTGTGCCTGGCTCATAGTAGGTGTTCAGCGAGCCTCGGTTTCTCTTCCCTTCCCTCAAGAGAAGAGGCCAGAGGAGTGCCTGGGTGGTGCAGTTGGTTAAGCATCCAACTCTTGGTTTCTCAGCTTAGGTCCCAATCTCAGGGTCGTGAGTTCGAGCCCCACGTCAGGCTCCCCACTCAGCACGGAGTCTGCTTATATTTCTCTCTCCCTCCGCCCCTCTCCCAACGCTCTCTCTACCTCTCTAAAATAAATAAGTCTTAAAAAAAAAAAAGAGAGAGAGACAAGACCAAAAGTACCTGAGAGCGTGGTCAGAGAGGGGGTCGGAGCCTCAGGGGGGCGGGATGGTGGTGGGGTCTCCCTTTGCAAGTCTAGAAACCTACCCGGGCACATTGATCACTAGTAAGCACCTCAGTATCACTCCATGCCTCAGCTGGACCCAGACCTCTGCAGACCTCCCGAATACTGACAATGACACAGTACATTATCCAGAGTTGGCTCCTGCGGTCGACTCAGCCCCTCTGGCGCGGCCTAGCCTGGCAGAAGAGGTGGGCCTCTAAGGGAGCCCTGCAGTCAGAGTGACTTGGGTTCAAATCCCAGCTTGACCACTTAATAGCTTTGGGGCCTAATCTCATTCCGAGTCTTTTTCCTCATGAGTAAGATGGGAAGAACAATAATTCCTATGTCGTGAGGCTGCTGTAAGACTGATAGTTCAAAATATGTGTTAAATACTTTACAGGGCCCATCGCCTTGTAGATGTTCCAGATTCAGTCATGAAGGAGGTTGTCAGAAAGGGCTGAAATCCCTAGAAGGAGCAGGTCAGGGAGGAGACGCCTTGGCCCCCTTGTTGCACACAGAGCCGTTCGTGCCCAGCTCTGGCGGTGACCCGGGTGGAGACGTTGCCACCATCTTTGGGGTGGAGTTCCTCGCATCTTCAGTGTCGGCTAAAGATAGGTTATTCAGCATCCTAAGCAAATCTTTGAATTCTTTAAAAGCCAGTGATAAGGAAGAGAGGAGAAACGGCCAGGCGATTCCTCACAAAAGCCAGAGAGAGAATTTCCTCTGGGGAGAACCCCACTTTTGCGTTCCGAGTGTTAATCCGCAGGAAGAGCTGAGACAGAGGGTCAGACCCAGGTGCGAAAGGCCTGGTGTCCTCACCGCCTGGGATGTGTGGACTCCTCCCTGCATACACAGGAGATCAAAGACCGGATGAGTTAAATAATTAAACAAAGTCTCGCGTATGAACCAGATAATAAAATAGACAAGTCAACAAAGCACGTTAAAAAGAGTTCTCTTAATTTTTCACCGGTCATTCATCAGTAAGCAGTAATCAGTAAGCAGTAATCAGAAGGAACCTGTTCTTAATTGAACGGATTCTTTGGACGAAGCTTCTCCCCGACTGTTTCCATCAAGAGCACCCATTCTAATTTCTCACCCATGGATGGGGCCGCTTTACCGTTCTCCAGGCCTCCCGCCCCTGGCAGGTAGTGGCGTGCAGCAGGTAGAAGGCAAAGAAGGCAAAGAGTCCTGGAGAAGCTTTGCTAATACCTTCGGTTCTCGGAGTTGACGGCTAGACCCTACCAGACCCCTGGAGTGCAGACCTGGAAAGGACTTTAGCTGTCATCTACCCTAGTCCATCCCCTAATTCTACAGACAGGCCCAGAGAGGTGAGCTGGCTTATTCAAGGACACACAGCTTCCGAGGGCAGGAAGTTCCACGGTCTGTACCCCACCTTGCCGTCTCTTTCCTCCGATGTTTCATTCCTTGCTCCTCCTCTGAAGTCTGAGCTTTGCTATCAGTCCCCCCCTCCCCCACTTCCTCCCTCCTGTCCCCTGTTGCCCACAGTGTTTGTCCCAGCAGGTCGTGGCCTTTAGGAAGACTCCGATTCCCTGAGCGACCCTGCCCACCCCCGTGTCTGCTCTGACCCAGGGTGCAGGCTTCCCTCGGCGCCATGGCCTTTTCATCAAGGTTCGCCTTCTGGGAGCAAAAGGAAAGTTGGGTCTCGGAATCCTTGTGCTTGGCATGGTGTGTGCAGGCAGGAGTCTGGCTTGTGGGCAAGGGAGCTCTGGGAGCTAGAGATGGCCTGGCGCATGTGTGTGTGTCGGGGGGCGGGGGGCGATAATTCACTCTTCTCTCGGGATGGGCTTCTGCGCTGAGTCATGTTCCTTCTCTGAGCTCCACCTCTGGTAAGCTGAGCTGCCTTTTGTCCCACTGGTGCCCCTCCAAGTTAACCCCTCCACACCCTTCCCTCCCCACTGCTGCTCTGACTCACCCCTGGGGACGTGGTTTGCCGTGGAGGGGCCGCTGGGAATGGCTTTGGCTCGGAGGCCTCTGGAACTGGGTCTCCCCGCGTCTGGGGACTGTGGTGGGTAAGAAGGACAGGAGCCAAGGGTCCGGAGCCAGGCCAGCTGGCTGCCTGGGTTCCAGAGGGTGATTCAGGCGGCAGCCCTGGGCGTGCCTTTGTGCGGTGCACAGTCCCCAGCCGGGCAATGACCTATGACAGACAGAGCCCTTGGTTGGGGGGGCAAGGGGGGGTGGCAGTGAGTCAGCCTCATGCTAAATCCAGAGCTGAGCTCAGAGCCCGGCCTGGTGTCCCAGACATTTCGGGGGGCGGCCAGTGTTGCCCCCAGCGCTTCACCACTTGGGCGGGACGCTTGGGGTCCCCAGCTCGCATCCCCGGAGGGAGGACAGAATTGGAGCGGGTGAGGGACGCGGAGTGGACTTGGAATCTGGGCCATCCTGAGCCTGAGCTAACAGCACTGCGTGCAGCCATGAGCAAGTCTGTGTGGTTTGTGAGCACTTGACGTTCCTCTGACCTGTGTGCTCAGGGGCTAATGCATGGTGTGGTCCTTGGGGGGGTATGGGGGGGCGGGGGGATGTGAGTGATGGGCATTGGTCGGGGGCAGCAGGCGCACCCCTCCTCGTTCCGTCTCCCTTCCTCCTCAGCCCCTCCCTTCCCTTTATCTGGTCCAATGTAAAGTAGTAGAGCCCACTCCGAGGAATAATTGCCATTTTCCCTCTGTCCGTAACAGTGTGAACTAACTTTGAAGCTTCGGCCCATTGAAAATAGCTCTATAGACAAGACGCAGCTTTACAACTTCAGCGGCCATCCTGCTGGTCAGTGCCCAAGGCGCTGCTAATCAGAGCTCAAACGTAGCCAAGGACCCTGGTGACAAATGGAGAGTCCCCCCCCCGCCCCCCCACCGCCAGGTGGATAATTAACGTGATTCTGGACGAGTTTCCAAGGATCTTTTCCATTAGGAATCAAGGACTCCTTCCAGGGCACCTACCCCTACTCCCAACCCCCCCACCCCCGTGTCCAGAAAGAAAGGCGTGCTGAAGACGGCCAGCACGGCTCCCAGACCTGCCTTCTTCCCGTTGTCCCAAGTGACTGGGGAAAGAAGAGAAAAGAAATCCACTAGGACCGTCTGAGCTTTTGGAGGGAGAGATGCTAGCGCAGGGCGGGCGGAGGGCTCATTCAGACTGAGGCCTGGCCCCTCTAGGTCTCTTCCGAGCCAATCTCGGTACTGAAGGGACCTTCAGAGGACCCATCGTGTCTGTTCTTTTTCCAGATACTTATGGTGGCTGCCGTTTTCCCGACTCGGCTCCTCCCCTCTGACGTAGGCCAGCTAGCGCATAGGCTGAGCACAGCCCCCCTTCTTTCCTTCCTCTACACTGTGCCCCTAACCTCGGGGTTCCCTCCCTCGGCTGCGTGGTTGGCAGTTCTGTGGGTCTGGGGTTGGCGAAATGTCTGGCCTCCTGAATCTTCGCCT
This sequence comes from Potos flavus, assembly GCA_028534135.1. Classification (NCBI taxonomy): domain Eukaryota; kingdom Metazoa; phylum Chordata; class Mammalia; order Carnivora; family Procyonidae; genus Potos; species Potos flavus. The sequence continues at coordinate 37,273,474 of CM052891.1, read as the reverse complement.
CTGCCCCATGTCCTGCCTGCAGACGGAGCTCAGCTGTCTGGCTGGGAAGGCTTTAGGGCTCCGGGCTGGCGGGGCGGGGGCATCACGGGGACCTCGAAGTAAGCTAGAGCCAGCCTGGTAGCAGTCTCCTCCCAGCAGGCCCCCCACACTGGGGTCATGCCCTCCTCCTTAGTCACTAGGTCAGGGGACTCTTGTCCAGACCACTCCTTGTCTGAGCTAGGAATGACTTGTCATTTAGCATGAGTTGAGTTATCTGGATCTTTCTGTCCACCCTGTAACCGAGGCCATGACGGCACTCTCTTTAAACGGCCCAAGTGGGACACGTGACTGGTGACTGAGGCCAGGGTCCCCCCCCCCCGCACTATGGAGACTATTCATTCTTGAACTTGTCACCGGACGGTTTGGACCCCAGCACAGGCTCTCAGTCGCTCATGGCCTTCACCCCAGTATTCCTGAACACATGGGAACTCTGCCTCCTAGGGGCAGAGGGCTCCTTGGAGGTTTTCCTCCTATGCTTTTGATGCTGAGTTTCCCCGCCCTGTCCTGCCCGTGACTTCTTTGTCTGCTCGTGACTTCTTTGTCTGCTCCCTCAGGTTAAAGAGGAGGACAAAACTCTGCTGAAGCCTGGCCCTCCTGGCAAGGAGGAAGGGGCTGTAAGTGCTTCTCTAACCACCCCCCATTGTGTGTCCCGGAGGGGGGTGGGGGTGTGCCCGCCCGCCCTGGCCTAGTCCTTGAGGCAGGTCCCCAGAGCAGGCAGGCCCGGCGGGGTGCCCCTTCCTGTCTGGGGTGGCTAGAGGGAATGCCACTGACGAGGCAGAAAGTGTAGCACGTGTGATGCCAACTTGGGGTGCGCAGAGGTTTTTCGTTTTTACCTTTAGTTCTTGCTTCCGGAACCCCTGGGGGGGCGGAGAGGACTAGGGGGGCAAACTCTGAGATCGGGGAGCACCAAACGAGAGCTCAGCTGTTAGGACTCTTCGTCCTGCTCTGGGCGGCACAGGACCAGCCCGGGGCGGGATTTCACTGCAGCTGTTCTGTCTCTTCCCGGGACCCCGTCAGCTGCTCGGCGCGGGTGACCGGGAGGCGGGCTCCAGCTGCCCGGGGCCCCCAGCTTCTCCCCCAGGTCATTCGGCCTTGAGATCGGGGCCCTGAGGAAAGCCGGACTCGTTTCAGGAAAGAGAGGGGAGACAGTTTCAGAATAGCCAGGTCTAAAGATGTGAAGTTAGGAGAAGACTGCAGCTGGCACAGGGGGCGGGAGTGCGGGGGGCTCTGGGCCAGAGCTGGGTCACAAAGCAGCTCGTGCTTCGTGACCCTGGATGGTGCCTGTCCCAGCTGTCCCGCTTCCTTGGAGGGAGGTTGGATCAGCCAGACATTGTGGCTTCCAACGGATCTGTAGTTAACCCTGCAGGGCGAGCTTGTGATTTCACAGGGGCCGTGTTTGAGATACGTGTAGGGGAGGGGCCTCGGAGTATCCAGATCGTTTGTGAAAAACCACACATGAAGTGCCCTGAGGACTTCCTGGCACACGGTAAACACTGCACGAGTGTCAGCGGTCATGGTCGCCGCCATCTTCAGCTGGGGGGGATGGGAGGAAAGCCAGAAGAGGGAGGGGGAGGGGCAGGAGCCGGCAGCTGGGGCCACGAGCCAGCTCCCCAGGGCCCTGGCATGCAGTGGAGCACTCCTGGTCCAAGAAGTTGAGGGAGAGGCACCTTCCAGCCCTCCTCTCCCCACCCCTGCAGCAGGGCCACCCGCGGCTGAGGTGACTTGGCTCAGCTCCGCTCAGGATGTGGGGCAACCTCTCCCTGCGGCAGCCAGAGGGCTGCCCGCTCTGAGCATCTTCCCACGTCCGAGCAGAAATGGTAGCCAGACTTGCAGGGCCCAGAGCCCGGGGCACCCTGGAACCAATATCGTGGTTTTGGGGAACAGGGACTCAAGCACGGCCCCTGAGTGGCAGCCAGGGGCCCCCCCGCGGTTGACCTTGCTCACCCAGGCAATGGGGCTGGCTTTGCAGGAAACTCCACCCTGCTCTTGGCCAGCCTGGCTTTCCCCAGTGGCTGTCCCCTGGGACCGCGGATGGTTGCCACCAGTGTTGGGGGAAGGGTGGGTGCGGCAGGCAGAATGTCCCCGCGTATGCCCGTCAGGTGCCCAGAGTCTGGGAGGCTGGGGAGCCATGGCCCCAGCTCCAGGGCAGAGTGGATCTGTGGCCACTTCAGTGTCTGACCCTCCGTGGGCCCCAGCTGCCTCCTCTTTCGTCCTGTCATTCTGTACACATACGCTGGGAGCTGGGAGGCCTCCAGGCCTGGAGAGGTCGCAGGGGGAAAACTGCAGAAAGCCGGCTGGGGTGGAAGCTTCCTGGGCCCGCTCTGGTCTCCGTAGCCCCTTCAAGTGCAGGTGAGCGGTAGCTGATGGCTACGAACCAGAGGAGCAGGAGGGACGGAGCTCGGCGCATCTTGGGGCCCGGAATTGCTCCCTGAGCACTATTTTTGCTGGGATGGGTAGGTTTGGGGTCTGACTGCCCAGAAACCACAGTGACAGACCGGGGACCACAGAGGCAGGAAGCCCCAGAACGAGGCCTAGGATTGATGGCGGGAATTGGTGGTTTGGCCTCTCCTTCTCCTCTCCTCTCCCTGTGCTAAGGCTAGGGGGGTAGACAGCCAGTGACAGTAGTACCTGCTTGTGCTTTGTGGGAAAGAGAAGCCAATTCGTAGGTGCAGTTGTCCTATCTGGAAGATGGACTGGGGGCTTCTTGGTGTAGCCTCTTGGAGCTCTGGATGGATGGAAGGTCTATTTCAGGGTGAGGCATGAGGGCACACCTCTCCCTTCCTCTGCATGGGGTGGGCAGGGATGCAAGGGCTGATGGCTAACATCTGCCTGTATTTGTGTGACCGCAGCCAGAGGGCAGCTCCAAGGACAGCAGTGGCCCATCTAGGAGTCCTCAGCCTCCCACCAGCCCTGTACCCTCAGAGACCTCCCAGAGGGCCAAGAGCCCTGCACCCACACTCGCCATGAATGGTCCGGGGGCTGCCTCCGCAGAAGGCCCAAGTGAGGAGGCCCAGGGCCTGTCCCGGAAGAGAGTGGCAAATGCGGTTAGGAAGGTGGTGAGCAAGGTGCTGCCTGGCGAGGAGCCTGGGAGTGCCAAGGAGCCTTCAAGCAGGGGGGTCCGATCCCCCGAGCACCCAGCTCGAGGCAAGAGGGGAGAAAAGGCGGCGCCCGGTCCCAAGCCACCACCTCCCCCGCCTCCTCCGCCTCCCCCTGCCCCATCTAAGCCCGACACAAAGAAGGAGGCAGCCAAGGACGAGCTCTCCGTGGGCCTCCGGAGCCTGATGTCTCGGGGCAGGGGCAAGGACCACAGGCCCCGTGGCAGGCAGTCTCCGGGGAAGGGGGACAAGCCCTCCAGCCAGGAGCCAGGCTCCCCAGCCAAACCCGAAATCCCAGAGAAGCAGTGTTCCCCAGCCCCACCGGGAGAGCAGGCGGCCCCAGGCTCCACCGGCCCGAAGTCGAACGTCCCTGGACTGCAGCCGTCCAAGTCACCGGCCCCCGATGTGCAGCAGGAGGTACCCGAGTGTGTCACTAACCTCCCGTGCGCCCGACCACCCTCTCGGGAGGGCCAGGCACCCTCGCAGCCATCTTCCCCACGCCTTGTCAATGCGCCTGCACAGCTGAGACACTGGGCCCGGCCAGGTGCCCGGGGAGGGGCTGCATGGCTTCCCTCAGTCACGTGCCAGAGCCCATGGCAGCCTCTGCTCTGCGATGGGCCCCGCTAACCAGCATGCTGCTGTTCCCCGACACTCTTGCTTGGGATCGGAGCCTGTTTCCAGGCTTCATGGCGTTGGCTGGGGGCTCTGGATCCCAAGCAGGGGTTCAGAGTCTTAGCGGATTGGCACTAGGGTAGGAAGAGACTTCCTGGAGTCGGGCAACCTGCGTTCATCTCCCCAGCCACGTGGGAATCTCAGCAAGGTCCCACCACTGAACCTTTATCTACCAAGGGGGGAAGGGACAGGGCTCCAGTCCCTTCTCTGAAGCCCCTGGGTCCAGAAGTATTTCGGAAGTTAGTAATTTTTGTATTTTAGAAAGTCCTACGTAATGAGTAGCAACCTGTAACCAGCATAAATATTTTCACAGCTAAATCTACGACTGTTCACACAGCAGGGGGCTAGATTACAAACAGGTTTTGCTACCAAAATATCGAAGAAGAAAATCTTTTGTTGAGTGGGGAAGCTTTTGGATTTTGGAATTGGAAGAGAGGGATAACCCCAGCTTGGAAGGGTTGCTGTGAAGATGAGGAATGGTACACTGCTCTGAGCCCAGTCCCTGGCGTGGCGGGGGCCCCACAAATAGTGGCGTGGATAGCGATGCTAATAATGGTAGTTTTGATTCCATCATTGCCATCACTACCTTCTTCAAGCCTGGTCAGCAGTTCCCTCCGGCAGCAAGACTTCTGAACCCTATGCCTGGGTGGCAAATGGGCACAGTGGGCCCCCTTTGAATCTGAGGCCCCATCTGTCCACAAAGTACCCTCTAAGTGGGACAGGAGGCTGAGAGGCAGAGGGGAGGACCCTGGAAGGTGATGCTGCCTACATGGCTAGTCCTTTGGTCAGGGACACTTCTCTCCAAACTTCCCCATTTTGTGGAGCCTCATGAGGTTTGGCAGGGGAGGAGTCAAATTTCACCACTATTTCTCCCAGGCTGTTGCATGCTCTTCTGGCTGGAAGGGGAGGGTAGGGGTGGTGGGGGGTAGGGCACAGCCTAGAGGCCCTCCCTGACTGCTTCCTCCTGGGATTCCTAAGGTCCCAGAACCTGCCTCACTCCCTACTCTATTCTTCCTGGGTGTTGCAGAACTTAGAGAAGAGCAGGCTACAGCCTTCCCGGCCCTGCTGGCCTGCTTGGAATCAGGGAAGTCACCTCCTGGCACCCAGGAGTTGGCAGGGCCGTTTTGGCCTGACAGGCAGGCCATGAGGGAAACTGTCAGCCCTGAGTAGAACCTATAAGTAGCCAGAGAGTATCATGTGCCTGTTCCCGGGCCTGGCTGCCCTCCCTCTGGCTCCCTGTCCCTCTCACTAGGGTGGAATTGGGGGGCTGAGATGGGCCCTAACCAGGAGTTCACCCACCTGCCACCTGGGCCTAGGGCAGGGGCCAGAGGGCATGTGGGGGAATAGGGCCATCCCGGTGCTGAAGTTGTTAGGACCATGAGAAGGAAGAACCCCAGACTTTCCAGGCACCGTTCTTTTTTTTCTCATCCGACAGTCTAAAAACTCAAGTTGATGCCTGGCTTGCCCCCCTGACCCTACTCCACTTGCCCACTGGGCCCCAGCGGCTTCCTAGGCTACAAGCTTGGCATGCTGTGCCCCACTGCCCCCCACCCCAGGCCAGGACTAACGGTGGTTTAACCTCTAGGCCAGAGCTGCCCCTGAGGTCCGGCTGACCCCCGCAGAGGAGGCCCAGCAGCGCCTTGAGAGGATCTTCACAGCTTCTGTAATGGCACCTCTCGTGTATGGTTCCCCAGGCCCTGGCACTCCTCTGTGCCGAGGCTGGCAGCCAGACTGTGGGTGTTGGTGGGGGGCGGTGGGGGGGAGCATCTGACTACGGAAGGATGGCTCCGTGGCAGCTCGGGGGCCCTCACGTGGCCTTCTCACTCGAAAATAAGAGAAGGGCTCTCTAGAGGGTCTGAGCAATGAGGCCTGTTCCTCGAGGGGACCCACAGCCCTGTGCCTGTGAAAGGGGACAGCCAAGAGGACCCCTCTTGGCTGAGGATCCAGCCTGCTCCCCCGGCCCCATTCTCTGGCCCTGGAGGCCATGGCTTGGTGCCAAGGCCTGGTGGGTGGTGAGACAGGGAGCTCAGCTCCCCTCTTTTAATGCTCTGGCTCTCCAGACCCAGTTGGGGCCTGTTAACTCCTTGCTTATTCCTTACGGGTAAGGCCTAAGGCCTGGCTGACTCCACTTCCTCTTCCTTTCTTAAAGAAAGTTCTTTAAGTAATCAGAGAAAGACAGGTCAAGTCTGGCCCCAGGGTCTGCCCACAGTCCCTTGGTTCGTGGGCAGGTGACAAGTGGCCCCGGTGGCGTGGTGCCTTTGCTCACCATGGAACAGTGTGCCTACGTGCGAGCGGGGCAGGGGTGCAGTGGGGGATTGAGGAAGGGGTCCTAGACTTGGGGCTGCTAGTGGTCTTGATCTGAGACTTGCTTTATGGTGTTCTGAGCAGAGGCGGCAGCCCGGAAGGACAACCCTTGGCACTGGGGAGGAGGGCACCTTTGTGTGTGTTTGGAGGACAGAGACAGCCCCGTTCCGGGGTCTGCTGGCTCCAGGGGAGTCAGACTGACCAGTGCCCTGGAAATAAGGCCAGAGCCACCCAAGGGGCCCAGGCCCTGGGTGTGGGGAGGTCGCCTGGCCTGGCAAGCTCATACAAGAGCCTAGTTCAGGGTGCACTGGACGTACCCCCCCGGGGGAGACTGTGGCCGGAGGCAGAGTGACATACTGCTGCCCAGGCCACAGTGAGTGACTTAGCAGAGCGTCTTCTCTGAGACGTCTGATGATAACAGGTGTCTCTTCGCCAAGCCGGGCCCCTCCTTCCGGGTCTGGACTCTCCTGGACTGGGCACAGTTCACCTGCCCAGGCCAGCTTCCCATCCTGGCCCCCGAGCCCTTCCAACCTCCACCCTGCACCCCGGGCAGCCAGAGAGAGCCCAGCCACATGGCCCAGAGCGCTTGCTGAAGGGGACATGCTAACGGTCTGCTCGTCTTCACCCCTCTCTCTCTCTCTCTCTCCTTTGCTTGCTGCTGGCAGCTGGACCCTGAGGCCGCCTCTCCTGCCCACAGCCAGGTAGGGTGCTCCTGCCCCCCTCAGGAGCCCTCCGCTTCCTCCAGCGACCACCCGCCGCCACCCCTGGCCCGTACCTGGGCTGGCCTCTGTGCTCGGGCTTCGTGCTGGAGTGTAAGGCCTCTTTCCCCTTCTGGCTCCCACCCGGTGTCTGGGGCGATCCTTGGAGGAGGCAGTGCCCGAAGTTTGAGATGAGGCAGTTATGTGTCAGGCCCCTGGGGAGCGTCTAGACGGGGTGTCACCACTCGAGTCTAGCCCTGTGGCACATGGTTTTTAACCACTGGAGCCCAAGAGCCTGGCAAGAGTGTTGGTTTCTAGGGGTTTCAAGTCTGCTCACTTCTGGGTAGAGAAAGAGGAAGGGCTGAGCACCTCCCACCTCCCACCCGCAGTCCCAACGAAGATGGGGCGTGCTCTGGCTCCTCCTGCTGGCCAGTCTGGGAAATGTAGCTTTGAATTCATCCTAAAGGATTAATTCTAGGCCACGACCCTTTGAAGTCCCCTAGTTTGTCAGGTTCCAAACACCTGACCCATAAAACGTGTCCATTTGAGACAAAGGTTTTCACCTATATCATGTGATTTGGAAAAAGTAAAAAATAAAGCATTGTGATTTTTTTTTACAAAGTCACATTTCTTCAAATAATAAAGAATTAACTTTTTCTTTCTTTTTTTTTTTAATGGCTTCATTTAACAATTTAAAATGTTGCCGGCCCCATAGCAGTACTCCTGTCTGAAGGGTGGTTTCACTGGCCATGATTCCCAGAGTCCAGGCTTCTCTCTCTTGAACACAGAAGGGCCATCAGCAAGGGAGAGGGAGTTACCTGAAGCCAGGATCCAATCTGGGAGTAGAAAGAACCTGGATCTCTTTTTCTTTCAGCTCCAAGAAATGTGACAGAGAAAGGCTTATTATGTTTCCTTGTCCTTCCCGATCCTTCACGTAGGGGGTCAGTGACACAAAGCAGTGTCTGAGTCTCCTCTCAGAGACTGACCACGTATGGGGCCATGCTGTTTCATGCCCTTGCATGGCCTTCGCCTGTCCTTCTGAGGAGGCATGAGGGAAGAGTGGAAAGGCTAGCATGTGCTTCCCAGGGGCGCGTCCTCTGGAGGGAAGGCCAGGCCGAGGCTAGGACTCAGAGCCCGCACCTCATGTTGCAATATGGAGTTCTCTGGAGACGCTTCTCTCCTCAGGGCTTGAGGAAGCAAGCACCCTTTCCCAGCTTGGTGAACGAGGGCCCGTTAGTGGGCTGAAGGCAGAAGCTGGGCGTGAGAGGTCACAGTAGCAGTGGGCGGTGGCCCAGGGGGCGGTGTGAGGGCTCAGGACACCGACCCTACAGGCTCCACAGGGAGGTGGGGAAGAGGGTGGCTGAAGGTGAAACCTGGTTTGTTTTTTTGTAGTCTGTTCTTTTCCGGGCTCGAGTTTGGAGTGTCCCCGTCCTTCCAGACCCTTAAGGCTGGCATGGTCCCTAACTCTGTGTCCTCGTCCTCGGGGCTCCCTAGGACCACCCCCCATCCCCTAGCTTCCCCACCTTCTTCCTCTGACACCTCTGATGTCCCCTGTTCTGTTTCTGTCCCCCCCCAACTGTCCCCCTTACCCAGGGGCGCCTCCGGAAGCACTTCCCCTCACGTGTCTGCTCTCTCCTGCTCTCCTGAGTCTGTTTTCCAGAACAAGGACTGACTGTTTATCCCCCCTCCCGCCATAGGTGAAGACAGAAGAGCAGATTGCCGCTGAGGAGGCCTGGTATGAGACAGAGAAGGTGTGGCTAGTCCATAAGGATGGCTTCTCGCTGGGTGAGTCTGGGGAGGCCCAGGGGACAGACGCCTGGGCAGGCCTCTCGGTTTTCAGGGCCAGGTGTGCCTCCTGGGTCCGGTGAGGCCTGGGTGATAAGTGAGGAGAGCCCCGTGATATGGTGGGGAGGAGACAAGACCACAAAGGGCCCAGAGAGGGTGGCAGAGGTCCCTAGGCCTGCGTCTCACTGTCTGTCCCTGCTCTGCAGGCAGTCAGCTCAAATCTGAGGAGCTCAGCTTGCCAGAAGGGAAGGTGCGCGTGAAGCTGGACCACGACGGCGCCATCTTGGATGTGGATGAGGACGATGTGGAGAAGGTTTGCGGATGGAGGGCATAGGGAAGGGGGCTGGGCAGGGCGGGCCTGTCCACTGGCGGCGCAGGCAGGTTCTGCGTCTTCAGGGCCCGTCCGCCTGTCCCGTCACACAGGCTAATGCTCCCTCCTGCGACCGTCTGGAAGACCTGGCTTCGCTGGTCTACCTCAATGAGTCCAGCGTCCTCCACACGCTGCGCCAGCGCTATGGTGCGAGCCTGCTGCACACATACGCTGGCCCCAGCCTGCTCGTCCTCAGCCCCCGGGGGGCCCCCGCCGTGTACTCTGAGAAGGTGCGGTGACCCCGAGGCTACCATCGCTGCCTCATGGACCCATCATGTCCTACCTACCCCACCTTCCCTGGCCCCGTGCCTTCCCCTCGGCGTCCCCCTGGGCTCCTGTTGCTCTCACAATTGACCTGGGGAAGAGGAGTCATTTCAGGGGGTGGGGACAGGAGGCCCTCCCCCTAAGCTCCAACAGAGGCCAGAATTGGGCTAGAATCTGCATTTCCACTCATGGCCTTAGCCTCAGAATCCCTCAGCACCCCCCGGCAGTGAAAGGCCCAGAAAGGCGGACCCTGGGAGTGAGGGGTGTCCTGGTGTGACCCACTAAGAGCCTTACCCCTTCCCTCCACCCTCCTCCCACCCAAGGTGATGCACATGTTCAAGGGGTGTCGGCGGGAGGACATGGCACCCCACATCTACGCCGTGGCCCAGACCGCGTACAGGGCCATGCTGATGAGCCGCCAGGACCAGTCTGTCATCCTCCTGGGCGCCAGCGGCAGCGGCAAGACCACCAGCTGCCAGCATCTGGTGCAGTACGTGGCCACCATCGCGGGCACCAGTGGGAACAAGGTGTTTTCCGGTGAGACAGGATGCCTGGAAAACCTGAGAGGGGCTGGGGATGGAAGCGCCTCGTAGGTGCCATCTTTTTCCTCCCTGGCTTCTCTGTGCCCCCCCCAAACCCCCTCTGTCCCCGGGCAGCCTGGCCGGTGTAAGGCCGAGCCTCTGCGTGCCGGGGGGATAGGCCTGGGCTGGGCCTCTGGCAGCTTTCCTGATGGCCCCCGGCCTGTGTTCTGCAGCGGAGAAGTGGCAGGCTCTATACAGCCTTCTGGAAGCCTTCGGGAACAGCCCCACCACCATGAACGGCAACGCCACCCGCTTCTCCCAGATCCTCTCTCTGGACTTCGACCAAGCCGGCCAGGTGGCCTCAGCCTCCATCCAGGTGAGGGACCTTCAGGGTAGCAAGAGATCGGCCGCCTGGACTCAGGGCCTAGAAACCAGGCTCTCTCCTGTGCCTTGTTTTCCTGGGATTCTACCCCCAGAAAATGGACCCTGGCTCTCGGAGGGCTGGTTTGCTCCACTCTGGGCATTCACCCTTGTGCCCACCGTGTCGTCTGTCCCCCCAAGCCTTCTGCCTCCCCACCCCCCCGCCTCCTGGCTGGTAGGGCATTCCTCAGCGTCCCGCCCACCCTTGGGGTTGGCTGCACCCTACTCCTGGAGCCCTGGCCGTGTCCAGGGGCTTTTCTCCGGCTAACTTCACCCAGGTTAAGACCGGCTTCTCAGTAAAGTAAGGTCCAGCCGAGGCTGACCCCCTTCCAGGCTAAATGAAACAGCTTACCACGACGTGCCCAGCTCCCTAAGAAGACTGTGCCCCTGGGGCCTGGGCAGGGCAGCAGGGCCCCTTGGGGAGCCGGGCCTGTCCTTTCCCGCCCGGGTCTGACCCTGGCGGGAGCCGGCCTCCAGTGAACAGTAAGCTGCAGCCACGCGTTCCCAGGGCCCCGATCTTTCCAGCATGGGGTGGGAGGGGCTTGACCCGGCACCACCCCCTTTGCCTGTACCTTACCGTGCTGTGCCATAGACGATGCTTCTGGAGAAGCTGCGTGTGGCTCGACGCCCAGCCGGTGAGGCCACGTTCAATGTCTTCTACTACCTGCTGGCCTGTGGGGATGGCACCCTCAGGTGAGATGGGGCCAAGGAAACGGGAGTCGGGGGGTGCCCCAGACTCCAGCTCACTGATGGCTCCTGGATCTTGTCACCTGGTTGCATCCCATCTCGTCTGTGTACCTGAGGTCCGAGCTAACGGGCTCTACCCCACGGGAGCTCCCGAGCCCTGGGCACAGAACTGACCCTTCAGTGTTCCCGGGGCCTTGCTAGGACCTCTGTGGCCCCCAAAACCAGGTCTGCAGAGCAAAGCACAGCAAGATGCAGGTGGTGAGGGACTCGCCTGAAGTCACACGGCTAGTGTGGGGCCGAGCGGTTGTTGGCGTCCACACCAGGGCCGAAAGCCCGGCCTTTATCAGCGCCCTCCAGACGGGCCCTCCCTCCCTGCCCCCTAGGTTGGTTCGTCTGCCCGTCTGCCCAGCGCTTGCCTTTCAACCTTCAGACTTGCTGTCTTTGTTCTGCAGGAAAAGGATAAATGATAAGGTTGAGCAAGCAGCCCCGGGACATTATCCTCCTTAGCTCTTGTCGCTGAGAGCACGGTCTCTGTCCTGCCTGGACCGCACTGCAGGCAGATTCCTTGCTCTCTTTCAGGGGTCTGGCTGGACACTCTCACCAGAGCATCTCTGGCGACCCGGCCTAGGGAGGCCAGTGCTCTGACCAGGCGTCCAGGCCAATTAGGGAAGGCGGCGGCCTCTGGCCTGACAGTAGGGCCTGATGGGCAGACGGAACTCAGAGTCCGGAAGCTCGATCCGTCCGTCTCCACCCTGGTAGGGAGATGGCCCTCGGCATGGGGACCACGCACCGTGCTGATGCCTCGTTTGTACCCCTAGGACAGAGCTTCACTTGAACCACTTGGCAGAGAACAATGTGTTTGGGATCGTGCCACTGGCCAAGGTGAGGGGCCTATGGGGACGAGGTTGGCAGCCCTGGGCCTTGGGAGTAGGGGCTGCCTGCAGTGGCCTGGAGTGCCCCGTGGGGGGGGGGGCGCAGGGGCGGCTCTCCCCAGCCTCGCCCTCCCAGGGCCCAGCAGCAGGGGGCACGCAGGGAGGGACAGCGCCTCTGAGATGCGGTGCCCACGTGCCCGTCTGTCCCTGCAGCCTGAGGAGAAGCAGAAGGCGGCTCAGCAGTTCAGTAAGCTGCAGACCGCCATGAAGGTGTTGGGCATCTCCCCAGATGAACAGAAGGCCTGCTGGCTCATCCTGGCTGCCGTCTACCACCTGGGGGCTGCAGGCGCCACCAAAGGTAACCTGCCTCGGGTCCCGACGGCGCGGCTTGTCACCCGGGCGGGCTTGTGGAGGCCCTGCCCCTGCGCTCGTCCTCACCCGGCACAGACGGCTCTGTTAGCAGAGTCCCCCCTGTTGCTTGGGCCTCTTCCCAGCCCCCTAGCTTGGAGCAGAAGGCTCCGAGCACCCCGAGAAGCATCTCTGCCCCTGGCCTTGGACGGCAGTGACGCGGAGCACTGTGGAGAGCAGGGGGGCGGTAGTTCGGAGCCTGAGGGGGAAGAGAAGGGCCCTAACTCAGAGCAGTCCCCCTGAAATAACTCTCCTTCTTATTCCCTCCCTGGCAGAGGCCCCCGAGGAACAAGCGGGTAACTGACTTTGGCCCTTCCCTGGGGGGCAGAGGCCACCTTGTCCCGTCTTGGTGCTGGCCCTGGGCTCTCTCTGGGACTGGGCTTGTTCTGTCCGAATGGAGGGGACTGGCCTGGGAGAAGCCCCTGGTGGAGGGGGGACAGGGCGCCTGCTGGCCGTGAGGCTTCTCAGCATCCCAGGCCTAGCCACTCCGACTCGTTTTGCCTTCTGATCCTGGGGCCTCTCAGGACGCCCTCCATGGGGCTTAGATGGGGTAGGGTGGGCTTGCGTCTTGGGGCTTTCCGAGGCCAGTTTTCCCCCAGTCTTCTTCCCTTCTCTTCACCAGTTTGGTAGCAGAGGTCTCTTCCTCTTGCATGGCAGGGTGGAGACCACTAGGGGGCAGCAGGCACCGCGGTAACCCGTGGGCTGCTGCTTCTGCACTTGGACTTGGGTGCTTGTGAATGGCTCGAGCTTGGCCTGGCTTGGAGGAACTCTGCTGCCTTCCTCTGAGATTATGTCGATGCGCGGGCACTCAGAGCTCCTCTTCACCCCTTCCGCCCCTTTCTCAGAGAGACGCTGCCTCTGAACAGCGCCTTGGGCTTGGAATTCATCTTCCTCCGGGATGTGAGGGGGCCCCAGGCTGGGGGCAGGGGCGAGAAAGCACTGGTGGGCGGGCGGGCCGGTGCTCAGAGGAGCAGCCAGTGAGGAGTCAGGTTCCTCGCGATCCCAGCAGGTGGCATCCCTGCCAAAGAGGAAGCAGGCTCTGGGTTAAAGAAGTTGTCTCCAGACCGCGTGGGTGGGCAGGCGGGCAGGCGTGTGGCTGTGTCTTGAGGAAGTTCTTCCACTCTGAGGAGGTGACAAGCCCAGGATCCCTGCGAGCCTGTAGTCCGTCCGCACTGCCGGCCAGCGGACAGATCCAGGTGTGTCGGCACGCGCACCTTGTGGAGCAGGGTCTGTTACCTCCTGAGAGCGTCAGTATTTTCCAGAGGATGCGTGTACGTGTGCACGTGTGCGTGTGTGTACGTGTGTGTGTCCGTGCGTGGTGTCTTTGTAAGTCTGTGTGTGTGTCAGTGTGATTTCATCCGTAAACGTACTCCTTTGAGATGGTGTGTGTGCACTTGTGTGTATTTTTGCGTCTGAATGTGGTTCCGTTTTCTCGCCTGCTCATCCTCACAAACCCCCCACCACACACACACCCCCCATCACCACCAGCACCACGGTCCCTTCCCGTGAGCCTGGCGGGCTCGGTTGATGACTGTTTGCTAACACGCTGTTTTTCTTTGCATGCTGCATGCTGGTCCTTTGCCTTACAGAAGCTGCTGAAGGTAAAACCTTGTTTCTTGTTAGCTTTCCCTAATTGCTGTGATTAGACACATGTTGGCTGAGGCGCGGCTGGCTGCGTGGGCTGTTCCCTTTCCCCTGCGGCTTCTTCCACTTCCACACTGTCTGGGCCGTGGGTGGGTGGCGGTGGTCTGGAGGTAAGGGAGAGGGTCCTGATGCATTCATGGAAGGGGGAGGTGCTAGAACGCTCTCTCGACATGTCCCCCCCGCAGGCGCAAGTGGCCCTTGTGCCCGTCACGGGGGCGGTTCACCCTCTGACTGTCCTTCCCCGAGCTGGGGGCCCTCTGGTGGCAGCAGTGTGGAGTTCCCTCCTCTTTTAGGACCTCAAGGGACACCGGAAGTGCTGGCAGCCGCTCCTTGCTAGCTCACTGTCCCTGTTTTGCCTAAAGCCCTTCTGGTGTCATCAGGGCTGGTTTTAACTCCCAAGAGATGCTCACTCCCCATTCCTTGGCCATGGGAGCCAAAGGGCACAGCAGTCATCAAAGGGACTAAGGAGGAACACCCAAAATGCCAGATCCTTTCTTTTTTTTCTCCCCCGTAGCTGGGCGCAAGCAGTTTGCCCGCCACGAGTGGGCCCAGAAGGCTGCATACCTGTTGGGCTGCAGCCTGGAGGAGCTGTCCTCGGCTGTCTTCAAGCACCAGCACAAGGGCGGCACACTGCAGCGCTCCACATCCTTCCGCCAGGGCCCCGAGGAGAGCAGCCTGGGAGACGGCACAGGTACCCCGAGCCCCTTGGATGGTGGATGTGGTCGGGAGGCCCCAACCAGGCCTCGCTGCGGTCTGCTCTGGCGGGGGGAGACCACTGGGGCGAATAGATGCTTCCGTCAGAGGGAGAGGCCCAGCCCCAAGGCCCAACGCTGACTTGACCCTGGGTGGCTAGAGGGCATACCCCCCATGGGGACCCCCGGGGGCGGGAGGGAGAGCTGACCTGTTCTTGCCCCACAGGCCCCAAACTGAGCGCACTGGAGTGCTTAGAGGGCATGGCGTCTGGTCTCTACAGTGAGCTCTTCACCCTTCTCGTCTCCCTGGTGAACAGGTGAGTGAGGGCCAGTGGGGGCGTGCGGGGGGGGGGGGGGTGCGGGGGCGGCCAGGAGCTGCCCAGCCTCCTGCCCAGACAAAGGGGACTGCCTGGGGACTGGTGGGATCGCTGAGGCAGCGCCATTCTCCACCAGCAGGGGGCTCCCTGTCCTCACGGGCCAGGAGAGGCATGGTTCCCGCCGCCCACCGCCCCCCCAACCAAGGTCCTGGGCACCTGGGCAGGGACGGAGATTTGGCTTGGGGCAGAAGAGCGCTGCCTGGGCGCCACAGGCAGGCCAGTGAGGTCTGTTCGGCGGCACTGCCCCGGCCAGCCCTGACCCAGGCTCTCCCTGTGAAGGGCTCTCAAGTCCAGCCAGCACTCGCTCTGCTCTATGATGATTGTGGACACTCCGGGCTTCCAGAACCCCGAGCAAGGTGGGTCGGCCCGCGGAGCCTCCTTTGAGGAGCTGTGCCACAACTATGCCCAGGACCGGCTGCAGAGACTGTTCCACGAGCGCACCTTCGTGCAGGAGTTAGAAAGATACAAAGAGGTAACACTTGACCTTGCCTCAGCCGGCCAGCCGCCACCCCCAGCCCCGGCCCCCCAGCCTCAGCCTCCTGGCACCCACAAGGAGGACAATGTGGAGAGGGCAGGCCCCACCTTCCCTGCTTTTGCTCTCTATCATTTCTGTCTCCCTGTGCGCCCCAGGCTACGTCCTTCCTTTGCTCTCCAGGAAGTTGCAGGTGCATTCGGGGCCCCTGAGAGCCCCTCCTTGCCCACCCTCGAGGCACCCGCCTAGGCCCCGTGAATTGCCACCCACAGTTCCTGCGTCCATGTGGGTCTGGCCCGGGGCCTTCCCTGGCTCCCGATCTCTTTAGACGGTGATTGGTTATGTAGGGCCCTTCCACAGAAGGGTGTCCCCGATGGGACAAGACCCAGAAATCCTACCGCATGGCCAGGTGAGATGAATGAACTGGGGAGGATATTTATCTTGGATGAGAGAAGGTTCAGGAAGCAAATGACAGCTGTCTTCAGGTGTTTCAAGGATGATGGTGTGAAGTCGAGAGTAGGCTTATTCTGTGTAGTCTCGTCAACGGGCGCGAGTAGCAGGAATAGGGGACATTTGCTCAGTGTTAAAGAAGCTTAGGGGCGCCTGGGTGGCTCAGTGGGTTAAAGCCTCTGCCTTCGGCTCAGGTCATGATCTCAGGGTCCTGGGATCGAGCCCCACATCGGGCTCTCTGCTCAGCAGGGAGCCTGCTTCCCCCTCTCTCTCTGCCTGCCTCTCTGCCTACTTGTGATCTCTCTCTCTCTGTCAAATAAATAAATAAAATCAAAAAAAAAAAAAGAAGAAGAAGAAGCTTAAACGAATTTTAGCTGTCCAGAAAGGGCATGCGGTGCCTTGGGAGGTGGTGAATGCTTGTCAGAGGGGCTGCTGGAGGGCAGGAGCTCCCGGGAGGGATGAAAGGGTAGACTAGCTGGCCCAGCGCCCCCTCCTGGCCTTCAGCATAGGGCTGCACCCCTCAAGCGGCCTGCGCTCACGACCTCTCTCCCTTCTCTCCTAGGAGAACATCGAGCTGGCATTTGACGACTTGGAGCCCGCTGTGAATGATTCCGTGGCAGCTGTGGACCAAACCTCCCATCAGTCCCTGGTAGGAATTGCAGCGAGGGCCTGGGCTGACCCTTCCTCCCCTCGTCT
Source organism: Potos flavus (assembly GCA_028534135.1). Lineage (NCBI taxonomy): Eukaryota > Metazoa > Chordata > Mammalia > Carnivora > Procyonidae > Potos > Potos flavus. The sequence continues at coordinate 37,257,008 of CM052891.1, read as the reverse complement.
GCCCCTTTCCCTCAGTCGAGCCCCCGCCGCCGTGTAAGCTGTTGCTACTCGGCCGGTCTGGCCGGGACAGTGGCACTTTTTTCTGCCCTGATGCGGTGAGAACCTCAGCCTCTGGGTGTCCAAGCTCCCTCCTCCCCAGGCCGTCCTGTGCCTGGCTGAGCCTCACGTGTGTCTGCCAGGAGCCTGGTGTCTCCTCCTTGGTGGCGAGGGCTGGGCTGGACCCAGAGGACAGAGTCATCCCTCCCGCTGTCCCCAAAAGACAGGTGCGGCCCAGCAGAGTGGGTGCGGAGTCTGTGTAAATAGGGAATCCGTGCCTAGCTCTCAATGGGAGCCCTCACCCCTCAACCTTAGGGACAGGCTTTGTCACACTTTGGACGGGGATCCTGGGCACTCTACTGCCTGGGGGCCCAGCTGGCCCGATGAGCACTTGGCATGTGCCGACTGTCTTCAGTTAGGGAAGTTTCAGAAGGCACTTACTAGAGAACTGGCATTTCTGCTACGCTGCTGCTCCCCTCCCCGGCTCTGACCCCGGCCTCCTCCTCCCTCTTCCCTGTGGGCAGGCCCTGCTGTGCTAACAAGGGGGGGGCCCCAGGGAGAGTGAGTGTCCCCCTGGGACTGGTACTTAAAGTGCCTAAGTTCCACGTCACCCCCCAAGGGAAGCTGGCTTTTCTTTTCCTGACACCTGGGTTCCCGTGCTGGCCTCCGTTGAGAGTCTTTGCCACTCCCAAGAGATGGGGGGCAGTCAGTCCGCGTGGCTTAGGAGGGACAGTGTGTCAGCGTGTTTGAATGGGATTTGGCCATCTCTTCTCTTCTTTGCTCTCCCTGTCTGATGGACCTTGGCATCTCTGGGGACAAGGGCCCCTGGGTGCTGAGTCTGCCACTTGCTGTCCGATGGCTTCATTGCCCGGTCCTGCCGTGTAGCTCCAGCCCCTCTGGGACCTTAGCTCCCTGTCCGTCCTTGGCCACATTCTGCTTCCTCCTGCCGGTCACACTGACTCCCTCAGGCAGCCATGGGGGGCGGGGGGAGATGCAGGCAGCTGGTGCAAAGAGAGGGGAAAATGGCACTTTTCTTACTTCTCTTGTCCCCCTAGTCCCCAAAGGCCAGGCAGGAATGGGGTGTAGGGAAGGTTCCATTCTTCTTGCTCAAGGAAGTCTTGGAAATGCCATGGAAAAGGCAGCTCAGACCAGATGCAGCCACAGGCCTGGTTTGTGTGGCCCGCATAGGGTTTTCGAAATCAGCATCTTGAAAAGCTGGAGGGTTTACAAGGCCAGCGTCCTTCCCGGACAGCGGTTGGCTGCAGCTGACGGGCGGCCCTCCCCTGTAGATGGGGACAGGCGCTCTGCTGTCACCTTGACTCCGCCCATTCCTGCACTCGGGGTGTCTGACCCTTCAGGAGTCCCACCTGCAGTGCTCGGAGCGCTCCTCTCTGGGACCCTCCCTGTCAGGGGGACTAGGGTTAACCCCACAGCCGTCGCTGGCTGACACCTTCCCTTGGGCCATGCCCGGGACCTTCCAGACTTCATCTCGTCTCATCTGCCTGGGAGGCAATGCCTTGGGCTCACCCAAGGCCCTTGTGACTTCCAAGAGGATGAGGATGGTTCATGAGAAGCCTTCAGCCTTTGGTGACTTTGGACACAATTCCTAGGCAGGAGATTTCGCTGTGGGCTTCTCTCTCTAACACTGTCCGTCTCCCTCTTTCCCCTCGATGCCCAGCTGCCCCACAAGGTGTGAGCTGGGAGCAGTGTGTGTGCGTGTGTGTATGTGTAGCAAGTTTATAGTGTGTGGTTGGGCGGGGGGCTCCGTGGGACACGGTGGCCTTTCTTCGCCTCTCCGCAGGTCCGCTCACTGGCACGCACCGACGAGGCGAGGGGCCTGCTCTGGCTGTTGGAGGAGGAGGCGCTGATACCCGGGGCCACGGAGGACGCCCTCCTGGAGCGCCTTTTCTCCTACTATGGCCCCCAGGAAGGTGACAAAAAAGGTAGGAGGGCTCTTTGGCTTCCTCTCCCAAGGACCCACTTACATGAGTCGAGATGCTACTGCCGAG
>CM052891.1:37198752-37254463 GCA_028534135.1 Potos flavus | reverse complement strand
GGGGCCTGGGGGTGGCCTCCCGGGGTAGAAGTGGGATGGACCTGGTTGGAGGGACCTATAGTTTGAAGTTCGAATAGCACCTCCACGTTCTTCATAGAAGGCAGGAGGAACACACAAAACAAAACGAAACAAAACAAAAACACTTTTTTTTTTAAGATGTTATTTATTTACTTATTTGACAGAGAGAGACACAGCGAGAGAGGGAACGCAAGCAGGGGGAGTGGGAGAGGGAGAAGCAGGCTTCCCGCTGAGCAGGGAGCCAGATGCGGGACTTGATCCCAGGACCCTGGGATCCTGACCCAAGCCGGAGGCAAACTCTTAATGACTGAGCCACCCAGGCGCCCCACAAAAACACTTTAAAAAATGGAGCACCTGGCTTAGTCGGAAGAGCATGCCGCTCTTGATCCCAGGGTCATGAGTTCGAGCCCCACATTGGGTGTAGAGATTACTAAAAAAAAAAATAGAATAAGATACAAATGAAAAACTTTAAAAGAAGGCAGGAGTAGCCTTAGAAACTCCTCAGTCCCATAAGGCCCGTCATCCATTTGTTTATTTAGCAAATAATTATGGGGCGTCTACTCTTTTTTTTAGGTACCTGGCAGATGGCAGTAAATAAAACAAAACTCCCTGTCCAGTTGGGGGTGGGGGTAGGGGTGGGGGCGGGGGAGCAGATAACCAGTAGCTGTTGTACACAGATTATACAGTATGGTAGAGAGTGTTGGGCTCTAATCCCTCCTGGCACCCTGGACCTCTGGCCTCCCTGGTGATGGAGAAGAGAAGATCACATGTCTGTCCCCGTGCCTGCCCCCCCTACTGCTTTTGTCTTCTTCCTGTTTGTAGATTTCCCCCCAGTTTCTCTCTAGGGCGTGGGGTCTGCAGCCCCAGGCCAGATAATTCAGGCCCCTGGCCAGGCCAATATGGGGGACTTGAGGGGGTCCTAGGAACGGGGAGGCTGCCCTCTCCTAGTCTCTCAAAATGACTTATTTCCCTCCTTCGCCCTTCCACCCCTGGTAGGAAAATCATCAGCAACCTGTTTCTGGGCCGGGCGGGCAGCGCCACGGTGCTGTCGGGCTCCATCGCCGGCTTGGAGGGCGGCTCGCAGCTGGCCCTGCGCCGGGCCACCAGCATGCGGAAGACCTTCACGACAGGCATGGCGGCTGTCAAGAAGAAGTCGCTATGCATCCAGATTAAGCTGCAGGTGGTGAGTGCGCCAGCCCAGGCCCCAGGGCCCTCTCGGGGCTCCTCTGGCCATTCTGGGGGACCCTCGGCTTACCTGGAACCCACTCAGCATCCCCCGTGGACTTGATCACTTCTGGTGGGTCCTCTGCTCAGTGCCGCTGCCCGAGCGGCCCCTCCGGCCTCGGGAGGGTGGAGCTGTCCGGGCTTGGCCCGTCTCGGCCAGCAGCGGGATGCCTGCCGTCCTGCAAGGAGCAAAGACACTCTCCTGGGCACTGGCCGGGCCACCAGAAGCCACTGAGGCCTGTCCCTTTCCCTTTGGCAGGACGCCCTCATTGACACCATCAAGAAATCAAAGCTGCACTTCGTGCATTGCTTCCTGCCCGTAGCAGAGGGCTGGGCCGGGGAGCCCCGGTCCGCGGCCTCCCGCCGAGTCAGCAGCAGCAGCGAGCTGGACCTGCCCTCGGGAGAGCACTGCGAGGCCGGCCTCCTGCAGCTGGACGTGCCCCTGCTGCGCGCGCAGCTCCGGGGCTCCCGCCTGCTGGATGCCATGCGCATGTACCGCCAAGGTGGGGACGGTCCCTCTCCACTCTTGCTTCCGCCCCTCCCCACCTTCCACCTGGGACCCGCAGGGCTAGAGGGGCTGTGCACCCCTCCTGCCTCTGGGCCTGTCCTAGATCTCTGCTCTGGTGCCTGCCCCGGGGGGTACGGGGGTCTTTCCAGCCCAGTCTGTTCCTTTGTCTTTTTCTTTCCACCCCTGGCTGACTCCCTTCCTCCTCCTCTCCCTTCTGTATTCCAGTCCCCTTCATCCCCTCCCCGCCCTGCCCCGCAGGCCCCCCGTTCGCACAGCCCCCTCTTCCCCTTTCCCTGCTCTCCCCACAGCAGCAGACCTCTGCCCACCTAGAACCATCCGCTCGGAGGCGCTAACTACCCCCGAGAGCGGGCTGGGCCGGAGCCCCAGTGAGAAACGAGGTGTTAGATCTTTCTGAGGCACTTACAATTCCCAAGAAAGGTCAGCCAGACCCTTTTGATGGACCCATCTGGAGGAGGGATTGGAAAGGGTGAGAAAAACAGCTACAGCTGAGTCTTGACCAACACGGGTTTGAGCTGTGTGGGTCCACTTAGACGCAGGCTTCGTGTAGTACGGTGTGAGAAGCGTATTTTCTCTTCCTTCTCCCTTCCTTAATAACATTTGCTGTCCCCCAGTTTACTTTACCATAACAATACGGTGTGTCCCACACATCGCACACGGCAATGTGTCCGTCGACTGTTTATGTTATCGGTAAGGCTTCTGGTCAACAAGAGGTTATTAGTCGTTATATTCGGATTTTCGACTGCATGGGGGTTGGCACTCATGCTGTTCGAGGGGCCACTGCTCAACGTCGTTAGAATATTTCTAGCAACCAACACCATTCTGAACTCACCATATGCATTACTCATTTAATCCTCACAACACTCATGAGATGTTGGTACCATTACCGTCCCCAGAGGAGGAGACTGAGGCTCAGAGAGGTTAAGCAGCTTGCCCAAGGTCACACAGCTCACGAGTGGCAGAGCGAGGTCTGACCCACGCGGACTAGCTTCCAAGTTCAGGCTTCTCGAGTAGGGTTTCATTTGCCTGAGAAGTTATGGGCTGCCAGATTTCCGCCCTTGTTTCCTTTGCTAGGAGAACTGGCAGGGTCCCACCCGCCCGTAGCCAGGTCCCCTTGAGGCAACCCCACGGACACCATCACTTTTCCTTAGCATCCAAAGCCACAAATCGGGCTCTCTGCCCTGCTCGAAATAAATCATCGATCTGTCCCCCACGTCTTGATATGGAGTTGGTGTTTATTATTTCAAAACCAGATTGTTACCGCTCTGAACCAAAATCAATGTGCTTTACTCAAACAAGCAGATCGATGAGGCCAGCAGCGGCAGCAGGCCCCCCTCCCCTCGCCCAGCCCCCAGCCACCATCGATAGCGCTGATGATTAATTAAGATGCCAGGCGTCCAGACCTGCTATCCTGGCCCATCAATTTAATTGCAATTCAGATACAATCAATAGCTCACTTTGTCTTGGCCCCTCAGCGGCCCCCGCCTCCTGTTTCAATTATCGGCCACATGCATCAGCCTCATCTCCCAGTTGGAGGCTTTCCCAGAGCTGGCGAGGCCAGCGGAGCGGAACGAGCCCCCGACGGGCTCTCAAGAGCCCGGGTTTGGAGTCCAGCTCTGCCTCTGGCTGCAGCCTCTGTGACCTTGAGCGAGCCCGTCGCTCGCTCCTTGAGCGACCTTGAGTGACCTTGAGTGAGTTCACCTCTTTGGCCTCAGTTCCCAGGCCTGGAAGATGAGTTGGATCTGGCCTAAGACCCCTTTTCAGCTCGAAATTCTGGGAGTGTGGATGAGTGGGTCTCTCGGTCCTCTCCCTCGGGCTCTGGTGCCATCAGGTGGTTCAGGGTGACCTACCGGCCCCCATCCCGACCTAGCTCCAAGCCAGAAGCCATCTGCCTCTTGTCCTGGCCTCAAGCCTATGCAGTAGGGCGGTCTCTGCTGGAGGTCTCTGCTCTTCACAGAAAGAGAATCTAGAAGTCTTCGGGTCACCCAGCCTAGGGCTCCAGGTCAGGATGGGAGCAGGAAGGGCACCCTTTCTGTATCCTGCTTCAGGGGACTGAGGAAGGGAGCATTTTACTGAACACCCACCACATGAGCCAATTGTCTCATTCAAACCCCATGACTTCTGTGCAAAGTAAGCAGTGGGTCCCCCCATGAAAGATGGGGAAAGCAAGAGTCAGAGATGTTGAGTGACCCGTCCAAGGTCACACGGTGCCAAGAGCCAGGGCCAGGATTCCAACCCCAAGCCCATGCACTTTTCCTCTCAGCTACTCTGTGTGGCCCGATTTTCTCTGTGCTTAAGTCCTGAAGACATTGTTCTCTCTGGGTATAGCAGAGTCATAGACTTGGAGGCAAGAAAGCATCTTTCTTCTCCGTGGCATTCCTTCCAGGGGGCCAGCCGTGTCCCCTGTTCACACACCTCCCTGACAAGGCGCTCGCTTCCCTCTAAAGCAACCCGTTCGCGTTGTAGCCGTGCAGTCCCACCGGAGGGCAGGCCAAACTGTCCTGCAGCCCCCTGTCCCTCGCCCCGCCTCTTCCCTCCCCACCTTCCTTTCCCAGGCCTGCCCCAGCCCTAGACTCTCCTCCCCCAGCAGCTTCCGCCCCTTCCAGTGACTGTCCCCGTGTGCAACCTGGGCGCCAGCAGCCACCTGGCGTGCCGGGAGCAGGCAGGGCGCCGACAGACCTGCCCTCTCTCTAGGTTACCCGGACCATATGGTGTTCTCCGAGTTCCGCCGCCGCTTCGACGTCCTGGCCCCACACCTGACCAAGAAACACGGGCGCAACTACATCGTGGTGGATGAGAGGCGGGTAGGTCTGGGCCCCGGAAGCCCTACCGGACCCCCTTCCCTCTGCCCAGACCCCTCCGAGCAGCTGCCCCTCGTCCCCTGGAGAGAGCCCGGCTGGCCCTCACCCAGGCTCCTGGTTTTGGCCACCCGGAGCCAGGACAGGGGCGCGTGGCCGCCAAGCTGTGCCGGTGGGGAGAAGGCAGCCTGGGGCATGGCCTGTAGGGATCCGAGAAGAACCACCCTCTTTGGAGGCCGGAGTTGGGGGTCTCCGCTGTCTGGTGAGCTCGTCACCTACGAGCCTCCCGGGGGCAGAAAAGAGCTAGTGTTTTGGGTGTTACCCTCCGTAGCCCCTGGGCCCTTGGCCTTAACTTTCATATCAGGGATGGTTCCTGCAGCAGGAAGCTGTCCGAGGGCGGGCCAGGCGCCCCTCCTTGGGGCGAGATTGATATGGCAAGGCCTCCTGGTGCCAGGGTGAGCCGAAGACTCCGGGCCCCTTGTCAGCACAGGTTGCCGCAGGCAAGGCTGTCACCTAGGTCGTCACCCCCAGAGGCAGCTCCTGGGAGAGCCAGATGGCTCCTTCCCTGTTCTCTGGCCTCAGGCACCCGGCCTGACTCAGAGGGCATCTCAGACAGAATGGGACAGAAAGCCCCCCTCCCCTTGCCTCCTGAGTCACAGACCCACATTCACGGAGGCCTCGGAAACTTCTCTCCATCCAGGACCTCCCAGTGTCCTGGGAGACCTTGGTGTGCGCGTAGATGACCCACCTCACAACCCCCTTCTCTCTGACCCCTGACCTTTATTCCAGCCTCCTGCTCACGGCTACGCCCACGACCTTGTCACCCTCGGAAATGCTTCACCTCAGAAACCTCAAATTCCAACATGGCCTCCCCTGCCCGCAGCCTCCTGTTTGAGCACCTCACTCCTCTGCTCCTCTCAGGACACCTGCTCTTTGACCCTGTTGAGACCTCTCATTTCCAGACCCCACCGTATTTTCTCTGCTCTGTCCATTCCCTTCTGGCTTTCTTTTACGCTCAGCCTCGATGCCCTGGTCCAGCCCTCCGGTCACTTGGCCCTCATCCGCCTCAGCTCTCCGCGCCTCCCACAGCACCTGCCCTGGCCAGCCCCCACGCTGAAGGGCCAGCCTCCGGGCGTCTGCGCTCCTCCGCCCGGGGTTCCCAAGGGCTCGGGGAGAAAATTACACAACGGATGGACTTGAAGTCCTACCGGTTCATGGTCTCCAGCCTCAACTGGGCCTTTGACGTGGCCCAGCAAGTTTTTCATATGCCCCATCCTTCCCCGGCCCCTATTCCAAGCTCCCTCCCTGCTATTCCATTCTCTTTCTCCTCCAGTCCTCCCTTCCTTGCCTTCCCAGGTCGTCTGCTCAGCAATTGACCTTGCCTCTAAATGGTAATAAAATTGAGGCTCCTCTTCCTTCCTTCCTTCCTTCCTTCCTTCCTTCCTTCCTTCCTTCCTTCCTTTTTTCCTTCCTTTCTTCCTTTCTTCCTTCCTTCCTTTATTCCTTTATTCATTTCTTCCTTCCTTCTTCCTCTGCCTTTTGTACCCTTTTCTTCAGGTGCCCTCCTGTCTGGATGGGAGAGGTGTCCCTCCCCTTGTCCAGTCCCTTCCCCCTGTGCTTTGGAATCCATTCCTGGGGACTTGTGAAAGCCCTCTCTGTCCGAGCTATTTTCTGTCTCCCGTTCCTTCAGCCTCTCCTCCACTGGCTCTTTCCTCCCAGCGGAAAACATCCTGCAGAGAGTGTGCTCGGAAAGGAGCCTGCCATCAACCCTCTCTCACGCCGGACAGTTGTCTGTCACTCGTCTGCCCCCCGCGCATCCCTCCACCCTCGGCTGCCCGGATCCCGGCCCTGACACCCCGGCCGGGTCTCCTGTCGCCCACCACCCTCCATGCTGCTGGAGCTAATGGCCACCTTACTGTGCTTCTTGGCGACATCTGACTCTCTCTCTTTTTTTTTAAGATTTTATTTATTTATGTGACAGAGAGAGAGAGATCACAAGTAGCCTGAGAGGCAGGCGGAGAGAGAGGGGGAAGCAGGCTCCCTGCTGAGCAGAGAGCCCGATGCGGGGCTCGATCCCAGGACCCTGAGATCATGACCTGAGCTGAAGGCAGAGCCTTTAACCCACTGAGCCACCCAGGCGCCCCAACATCTGACTCTCTTGACATCTCTGTTCTCTGCTCAGCTCCTTTGCTGCCGCTCCTGGCTTTGCCTTTGTCCCTCTGAGCGTCCCTTCTTCCACCTGCCCCTGAAGTAAAGGTCTCTCTCTTCCTGGAGCCGCTGTCCTTGGCCGTCTGTGCTTTCTAGTCCACAACCTCTTTCTGGCCAACCTCATTCACACCCATCACTTCAATTATCATATATGTATTGACGACTCCCAAATCAATACCTGTAGCCCAGGCCTCTCTCTGAACCTCAGCCGTGCATTTCTATCTGCTGCTTTCTGGACTTTTCTACTTGCGTGCCTTGTAGCGTCTCAAACTCAGCATGTTCGGACCACACTGATTCCATCCCCTCCCCAGCCTACTCTAGCTCTTCCGTTTCCTACCTTGGAGAGAGGCACCATTTTCTGTTTAGCTACAGAAGTCAGAAACCTCCGTGCTGCGTCCCTAGATTCCTCCCCGTTGTCAGCCCCGCCTCCTCGCACCTGCAGGCGCAAGGCTCGCTCTCCTTCACATCTCCGGCATTTCCGCCTCTTTCGTCCCTTTGGGTCAGGCTCTAGCCTCCTCTCCTGTGAATTCCCGCAGTAGCTGCCTGAGGGAGTCTCTGTCCATTCTCCCCCCGTGTGCCAGTGGGGATCCCTGGAAAATGTGAATCTGATCCTGTCCCTGCTTGACCGAACCCTCCAGGGGCTCTCAGTGCACACAGGCACCCCACCCTTTGGCTACTGCCCACCTTTCTAGTTGTACCTTAACCGTCCAACCCTCTTCCCTCCTGAACTACCTGGTTTCCTCGGTACATTCTCTGTCTTCTGCTTCCGTGCCTTTGCTCACGCTCATCCCTCTGCCCGAAATGCCCTCTCCCCGACGTTGGCTAATTCTTCCTTATAACTGAAGACAGCACAAGCTACATCTCACCTCCTCCAGGATGCCTTCCGTGGTTCCTTGTCTGACTTAGGTGCCACCTCCTCTGTGTACTTCACTAATTCACTTGTCTCACTCCCCAACAAGACAAGTTACTGCTCTCATAGTCATTCTTACGTCCCCAGAGTCACTAGGGCCTGACTCTGCGGAAACCCACTGAAAGCGTTTGTTGAATGACCAACAGACTGCCTCAGCAGAGGCCGGGGAAGGACTCGGGCCTGGGCCGAGGGAGCCCTGCGCGGAGACGGGGGCGGGCCCTTGGCTCCCTGACAGAGGCCTCTCTCTGCAGGCGGTGGAGGAGCTGCTGGAGTCCTTGGACCTGGAGAAGAGCAGCTGCTGCATGGGGCTGAGCCGGGTGAGTGGTTGCTGCGGGAGGCCGGTAGGGCCCGGCCCTCACTCTCCGCTCGCCATGGTCCCAACAGCTGGCCCTCCCCTTCTGCAGCAAACTTGACTTCCCTCCCTCTGAATAACCACTCGTTCAGTGCCTGAACACCCCAGTGACGTCAGGAGGCGGAGCGGGTTGGAAGGTGGCCCTGAACTTGGCCTGAGTCCCGGTGTGGGGAGTGGGGAAGACAGAAGGGAGGAAAGCTGGGCAAAGCAAGAAGGCAGCAGGCAGAGGGGCCCAGAGCCCCCTCCCCCGCCCCCCGGGCTGCCAGGGTCCCAGAAGAGCGAACGGGCAGGCCGTGCTGCCACCACCTGCCCACAAGCCCAGCTCCTCACCTGAATGGAACGTGGCGCCTGAGAGGCAGGCACGCCCGTGCCCGGGGCCCAGCCTGCCTCATGGCTCCGCGCCACAGGTCAGGCGAGCGGCCCTCCCACGGGCAGGAGTCCCGCTCGCCTCTCACTCCTCAGACCGGGAGGCCTGACCAGTGGTGTGCACGGCTGGGCTCCCAGGGCCGTACTGGGAGGGAGGGAGGGAACTCGGGCTGCCAGCCTTCGCGGGGAGTGTGACGGGGACACAGATGCTCGCAAAAAAGGCCTCGTGTTGCTTGTCCGCTCTGTTCTCCCGGTTCTGAGTCACGGTCCTGCCGCTTCGCTTTCCCATCCGCCGGCTGCATCTCTGTCTCCGCGGGTTTTCCCTTTTCCTTTTGGCCCTGGCAGTTCCTGGCTCTGTCATTTGCCGTTTCTTTCCTTGTTCTCTGGGTCTTCTGTGGGCTCGCTCTTTCCGTGTCACTTTTCTGGTTTGGGTCTCTTGCTGTGCCTGACTCCACCTCTCCCCGTCCCCGGCTTTCTATCTGCTCGGGGGCTGCCGGCTGAGCTTCCTCCCTGGGAAGCCTGCAGTCCGAGGCTTCGCTTCAGCCCCTCGGTGTCTCGGGCGGGCTGGGCCGCTGCTGGCCGGCATCGGGGCGCCATCTCCTCCACGGCATGTCTTGGGCAGGAGAGGGCCTGCCTGGGCTGGTCCTCTTCCCAGCTACCGTCTCAGCCCCGCTGCTTCGTCCCAGGTGCCGGGCCGAGGCGGCCGAGCCCCAGGCCCCACTCACGCTCACAGAGAAACTAGGGGCAAAGTGGCACATTTGCTCACATCTGACTTGGGAGAGCGATTTCGGGGCCTCTAGGCTGTGGCCGGACCGGCTGGCGAGGAGGGATTCTGTGAGTTCGTCGCATTGCTTCAGAGGAGGAGGTCACAGTCTGAGCCCACAGGACCCTGAGGGTTCAGGAAGGATGAGAGAAGGTCTTGAGGGCCTCCTGATATCGTTCGTAAAATGTGTATGGATGTGTCTGTTGGGGAAGGAGAGGGCCCTAAGCTTTCGCCCAGTACTCAAAAGGAGTCCTAACCCCACTAAGGTACAGCTGCATGACAGAGGTCTCAGGCTCCCCGCCCCAGTCCTGAGGCCATCTTTTCTCATCCTGAGGCACTCAGGATGGGGGCCACTCTCCAGCCCCTAACCCGCCGCCTCCCTTCTTCTGCCTCAGTCAGACCAGCTATGTGCCCTGACCACGAGCCCCTATGTCCACTTCCTGGGGAGACTTAGATATCCCCCACCCCCGGTGGATCTCAGGCTCACACATTGTGAGAAATCAAGGCTCAGGTAGGGCTTGAGGCCCATGGGAGATCCCAGGCACCCAGCGCGGGGGGTAGGGATTTGGGGAAGCAAGCGTTTGCCGAGGACCGAGCTGGCTTTCTCCTAGGCCAGCCCCAGGGGACTAGGTTTCTGGGGAGTCGCCAGAGGCAAACTTCTCTCAGCAGAAAGTGTAGGCCTTCTCTCCACTTCTTCCCTGAAGGGAGGCCTGGGGATACTGTACAGACTCCTGCTGTTTCCCGTGCTCTTTGCCTCACAGAAGGGAATTTTCTGTGTTCTGGGTGAGGTGGAGGTGCACATACCTAGGTGTCCCTTTGCCCTCTGTGAGGATTCCAGAGGCTTCCCTCACGTGTATATTTTTCCCCCTCTTCTTCTCTTAGCAGGGAACATTTTACCCAGCCCCAGTTCAGAGCACCAAAGAGGGAGAGGAAATGCTGGCTGTGGGGGCGCCCAGCTGGTTCCTCTCCTGTCTGCCCTCCAGCCTCCAAACCTGTAGGACAGGTCCCTTGATTGGGCCGGCCCCCGCCCACCCCCTGGCTTTTTCATGAGCTGAAACCTGGGTGCGTGTGTGGGGGTGGGATGCTGGCACATGAAAGAGGAGGCTGAGAGGAGACCGAGTGGCGTGTGGGACCCACCCTTTCTCTGTGCACAGCTTCTGGACCTTTCTCTCCTTACACACTTTCACCACCATCCACTTGGCCTGATCGCAGGCAGCTGGCACCTGCGGTTGGGCCCTTCGGTGGGCTGTGGGCACAGGGGGCACGGGCGGTGTTGCTGGCAGTCCTGGGGGGGAGAGACCTGGGGGAAGAGGATGTTGCTGAGGGCTGTCTTGTCCTCATTTGACTGTGGCTGCTTTATTTCCTTCTTGTCCCAGATATAGATACCTTCCCTTTGACTTCCCTGTCCTTTTATCTCTCTTTGAAGTTAGATTTCCCACCTTGCGCCTCCTCTTCCGGAAAAACCTCCCTAACTCCCGCCCCCCGCCCTCCTCCCTCAGGCTTCCTGGGCCTCTCCTTGCTCCTTCCCTCCTCTCTTGCTCCCTTGGATCTTCAGGCTCTTCCCGGGGGCCACGGGCCACCTCCCAGGCCTGCTGGTGTCCTGTGCCCCCAGCCCATCTCCCGCGTCCATCTGCCTGCTTCCCCACAGGTGTTCTTCAGGGCCGGCACGTTGGCTCGGCTCGAGGAGCAGCGGGACGAACAAACCAGCAGGAACCTAACCCTGTTCCAGGCGGCCTGCAGGGGCTACCTGGCCCGCCAGCACTTCAAGAAGAAAAAGGTGCTATTCTAGGGGTATCTCCGTCCCACTCCCCGGCCTAGAGGGCAGAGCAGAGTTCCCGAGGTGGGGGTGGGGGGTTCAAGGGAACGTGCTGGGGCAGGAGGCTGGTCTTGGGACCATGAGTTATTGTCACCTAGGGGAGAAGAAGCAGGGCCCTCCTGGGGCCACCATGCCCTGGGCCAGGGTGGGGAACGGGCGGCTTCTTGGTGCCAGTGAGCGTGCTGGTTCTGCCCAGCAACGGGGCCGTGTGGCCTGGTCCTGGGGCGGGGGGTGGGTGGCAGCGCCTAGGGGAAGGTGGGCTCTGGATCCTAGGGTGCTCCATGAAGATTAAGGAGCTGTGTCAGCGACTCCTTTTCTTATTAGCAAGTCCATAAAACAGCCAGCACCGCCGCCTCTTGTGTTTCAGCAAGATTAGGTTTTATAGCACATCGAGGCCAGGGTGCTGGAAATAATCAGGCAGCAAATAAAGCAGATGAAATTATTCCTAATGACGCCAGAGCGGTTAGTGCCCAGTGCGGTGCTCCCTGGGCTGGGCTCTCGGCCACCCACCCTCCGAGGGCTGGCTGGGAGCGGGGGCTGGGGGGCGCAGGGAGTGTTCGAACCGGGGTCAGGGGGCCAGAGGGGCAGCCCGGCGGCTGTGCTGGTGATGGGCGGGGGGGAGGGGCGATCCTGGCTGGGCTCAGGACTGAGAGCCCTGCTGTGCGCCACCGTCACCCCAACTTAGATCCAGGACCTGGCCATTCGCTGTGTGCAGAAGAACATCAAGAAGAACAAAGGGGTGAAGGACTGGGCCTGGTGGAAACTCTTTACCACCGTGCGGCCCCTCATCGAGGTTCAGCTGTCTGAGGAGCAGATCCGGAACAAAGACGTACGTATTGGCTGGGGAAGGGCCAAGTCGATGGAAAAGGACTAGTTCATCGTTGTGGGCAAAAAGCCTTGGCGGCTCGTCTTGGGCTCCCAAGCACTGTTTAGTCCAGAGAGCCGATGTCCTTGAACGATGCCCGTCAAACAGAAGGCATCCCTCTGGGGCGCTGGCTAAGCTGCTGGGTAGCCTCTTGGGATAAAATCTCGGGCATCCTCAGCATCTGGGGAAGGGTCTAGGGATCGGAGCCCCTGGGAGGCGGCTGCTCCCTATTCTCTGTGTCCCGCCGGAGCTTCACCAGCTTCATTAACGCCCCACGGTGCAGATTCCAGGCCCCAACCTCTCGCAGAGCCTCTGGCTCACTCTGCCCTCCTCCCTGCACCCCAGGAGGAGATCCAGCAGCTGCGAAGCAAGCTTGAGAAGGTGGAGAAGGAGCGGAACGAGCTTCGGCTCAACAATGACCGGCTGGAGACCCGGGTGAGTGACTCCCAGCACCAGGCCGACTGGCCCACCCATGCCGGGTGCCACACCCAGGAGGCCCCCCTGCACGCCGGGGGTTCCAGCTGAGTGAGGCAGGCATTTCAACTGGTGGCGACTCCCTCCCCCCAACCCCAGATCTCGGAGCTGACATCGGAGCTGACTGATGAACGTAACACGGGAGAGTCCGCCTCCCAGCTGCTGGACGCCGAGGCCGCGGAGAGGCTCCGAGCCGAGAAGGAGATGAAGGAGCTGCAGGTGAGGACAGGGCTCGGGTGGAGACAGCCGCGCTAGCGACCACCGCGCTCTGGCGTCTGTGTGCCCCTTCCCCGGAGACGGGTGGCCCGGCACCCCTGTCCGCCCGGGGTAAGCACGTGCCCGTGGTCTGTGTGGCTCGGGGCCGCGGCTGGGCCTGAGTGAGGGGCTGGGCTGGCAGCCTCACAGGCCTGCCTTCCGCAGACCCAGTACGACGCGCTGAAGAAGCAGATGACGGTGATGGAGATGGAGGTGATGGAGGCCCGCCTCATCCGGGCAGCGGAGATCAACGGGGAGGTGGACGAGGATGACACGGGTGGGTCTGAGGCCCAAGGAACTCGGCAGGGCCAGAGCGGCGAGCTCGGATACCCCCACCCCACCCCCCACCCCCGGGCGGCCCTGCCCTGGCCTGTCTCCCTCCTGGAGGCCGGGCCAAGGCTACAGTGACAGAAATAGATGAGGGAGTAGAGGTGCCAGCGAACTCGGGGGATTATTGTGGAGGCCTGCGAGAGCCCTGATAAGGACAGGGTCCGAGGGCGGTGGTCTGCTGGTCCCTGGGAGGGGACAGCACATAGCCACACACCTTCTCTAGTCTTTCTCCGGCCTGGGGGGCAACCATCATTCCGGAGACCTTCCCCAGTCCCTCCGGCTGATGCCGCCTGCTGCCCCTCCCTGTCCGGTCCTTCTCCCCCTCTCCCCCTCCGCCCCTTCTCCGGGACTCCCAGCAGCTCCGTCCTCCCTTGTCGGCCCCACCCCCGCAGGCGGCGAGTGGCGCCTGAAGTACGAGCGAGCCGTGCGGGAGGTGGACTTCACCAAGAAGCGGCTCCAGCAGGAGTTCGAGGACAAGCTGGAGGTGGAGCAGCAGAACAAGAGGCAGCTGGAGAGGCGGGTGAGGCCGGTGGAAGGAGCGGAGGCCCCGGGCCCAGGGCAGCTTAGCCTCTGGGGGCTGCGGACACCCCAGGGCAAACGGGCTCCGTCCCTCATCCCTGGATCTCTCCCTCGCTCGCCCCCTCCTTCCCCTCCCCTTTCTCCACGCATGCTTCGGGCCTCTCCCCGGCGGCTGACCCCGCACCCCGTCCGCGCCCTAGCTTGGGGACCTGCAGGCAGACAGCGACGAGAGCCAGCGGGCCCTGCAGCAGCTGAAGAAGAAGTGCCAACGGCTGACGGCCGAGCTGCAGGACACCAAGCTGCACCTGGAGGGCCAGCAGGTCCGCAACCACGAGCTGGAGAAGAAGCAGAGGAGGTGGGTGGGTCCCTGACTTCCTAGGGGGCCTCCCCCTCCAGGGAAGCGAGAAGGAAGGAGGGCCTGAATTTGGCCGCATGGTCCCCTGGCCCGGAATGGGAACAGGCCTCTCTCCTGCCCCCTGAGGAGCCCTCAGGCCCCGTCCCCACTGAAGGCCCGCTCAGGCCTGGGCTCACGGACCCGCTCCCCGCAGCATGTGCCCGTCACCCTGCCTGGGCCGGCAAGGACGAAGCTCCCACCAGGCCCCGTGGGGAAAGCACCTGCGCCCCTCCCTGCCCCCTGCCCCCACCCGGCTCCCCACGTCTCTGCTTGCCTCAGCCACACGCACACGCACTCTCCTGACTAATGTTGTTGAACCACCGTGCCACTTCCGTCTCATTATGGTAATGACACAAAGGAGGGGGGCAGCCCTCACAGGATCACATCCAATCTAAATTAATTTCCCGGGCTGGGGATGGGAATGGGACGCCTGTATTAGCTACACCGGGGAACCGCACACCCTGGGAACAGCAGGGGGTCCCAGGGAGTGGGAAGAGCGCCTAGTTGCCCTCCGCAGGGGAGGGTTTTCCGGCAGAGGCCCCGGGGGCCCTCGTGAAGGGACAGCCCCGCCCCCACGACCCTGGGGGTGACCCTGGGGGTGAGAGGGCAGAGTCCTTCCAGCGACCCTGGGTTACCCTCAGCCTCCTGGGCGCTCTGCTCTCCTCCCAGCTGGGTCTCACCTGGGGAGAGCAAGGGGAGCTGGGAGATCTTATTCCTCCCTCCCAGCACCGTGCCTCTCCACCTTTACCCCCCACCCCGCCTCCCTTTCACTAGAGGCGGTTCGCCCTTAGTGGGACCCCCTCTCCCAAGCACACCCCCCCTGGCAGTGCCAGCCTGGCCTAGTTACCATCTTGCTGCACTCCCTGCTGGGCAACTTATTAGGTTTCATTTCAGCTGCCCGGAGTTTGCTTACTTTTTTTTTTTTTTTGATGTGGGGTTGGGTTGGTGGGGGAGCCTTTCAGCGTTCAAACGGAACCTTATTAGCTATTCCGGGGAAGGTGTTAAGAGGAATTTCAGCAATTTGCTTCTTCTTTAGAGTGACTGGGCGGGGAAATAGGAGGCTGGGAGGTAGAGGAGCCAAGAAAGGGGCCCCAACTGTGGACTGCACCTGCGGGCTGGGCATGGTGGGACTGCTGGCTTCCGGTGGCGGAGGGGATGGGGTCCTGGGGGTGACATGGGTACTGCTGGGCCATGTGGCCCTGGCCAGGGGCTGGCACCCAGAGGTGGGGGCTGGAGCCGGCTGCCCATCTGGAGTGGCCAAGTGGAACCATGGAAAGTGAGTTAGATGAGGCAAGGGCGTCCCTTTCTATATATCTCCGTGCCCACTCTGCCCTCGCCCTGGTCCCACATCCTTTGATCTGTCGAAACTGGAAAAGGTCAAGACAACATCGGAGGAGAGCCTGTCCTCCTCTTCCCCAGAAGCAGTCTGTGGGCCCCTCCTCGGCTCACCTAGAATAAGGGCTCCTTAGACCATCTCGGTGAAATGCCCCCCATCCCAGAGCAGGTGGCCAGCCGGGCCTCGATGGCCTGTGAGCCTGGGTGTCACCTCACCGCTGCCTCCCCCTTCCGGGCCGCGCAGGGAGTCCCCCTCTGCTTTCGTCCTGTCTGTATCCGTGGCCCTGCTTCCTGGCAGCCTCTGGATGCTGGAGACCCAGACTCTTCCCTGCCCGGGAGGAGTCACCTTGGCCGTCCCTGCTTCCTCACAGGTTCGACAGCGAGCTCTCGCAGGCCCACGAGGAGGCCCAGCGGGAGAAGCTGCAGCGGGAGAAGCTGCAGCGGGAGAAGGACACGCTCCTCGCCGAGGCTTTCAGCCTGAAGCAGCAGCTGGAGGTGCGTGGGCCACCCGCCGTCCGTGCCCCACCCCCACCCCCACCCCCAGACAAGAGCTGGTCCCAGGCCAGCCTCATCTTCTCTTTCACTCCAGGAAAAAGACATGGACATTGCTGGATTCACCCAGAAGGTCGTCTCCCTGGAGGCCGAGCTCCAGGACATTTCTTCCCAAGAGTCTAAGGATGAGGCCTCTCTGGCCAAGGTCAAGAAACAGCTCCGGGACCTGGAGGCCAAAGTCAAGGATCAGGAAGAGGAGCTGGATGAGCAGGCGGGGACCATCCAGATGCTGGAGCAGGTGCCGCAGGGTCCGGCCGAGGGGGGCCCCGCCATCCCCCCAGCTAACCCAGCGGGCAGCCAGAAGGGGGGCAAGTTCACACGCGCAGTCACTCCTTCATTCCTTACTCACCAAATGTTGAGGGAGCACCTGATCTGTGCCAGACACAGTGTGAAAATAATTAAGCTTTCATCCTGCTCTGAATAAATCTTGATTGAGCTCTAGTATTGAGGGGCTCGGGATGCCCAGCAGCCGAAAGGCCACGTGCCCACCCGGCCTGCCGCTGAGCCACCGCATCGGTTCAGAGAGCTAGAGCCTGAAGGCCAAATGGAAAAGCTGCCCAATGGCGTCCCCGCGTGTGACAGCCTGCTCTGGGCCGGCGTCAGACAACTAGTGAGGGGGGTTCACTTCTCTGGGGGAGCCGGCCGCCCCAGGAGCAAGGTGGGAGCTCGGGGAAGTGTGGGCAGAGGTGCTCCCCGCCCCCGAGCCCGGGGAGAGCTGTCCATCAGGGAGAAGGGGTCAGGGGGCTGCTCAGAAAGGAACCCGGTCCCTCCCCCCTATCACCTCCAGGCCAAGCTACGTCTGGAGATGGAGATGGAGCGGATGAGACAGACCCATTCCAAGGAGGTGGAGAGTCGGGACGAGGAGGTAGAGGAGGCCCGGCAGTCGTGTCAGAAGAAGGTAAGGCAGCAGGCACTCAGTGTGTCCAGCTTGAATCCTGCTTCCCCCATCACTGCTTTATAGTAAGGGGTTTTCTGGTTCCCTCCCTGAGCCACTCTATCATCCATTGCCATTCTGGACTTGAGATCCTGGCCTTGGGTGGGATGTGTGCCCTCGGGGACTATGGAGAAAGCTCGGTCCTTTGAGGGCCGCACGCTCCCTGCTTTCTGGGCACTCATCGAGGCTGGCCCGGCCTGCCCACTCTGGAACGAAGCCTCTCACTCTGGCGTGGGGCTGCGGTGCATGGCCTGCCATCCCTCCTCCCCCTCCCAGGCTGCTTTGAAACCCTGGGAACTTCGAATTCGGGGTCTGACCCCTCTGGGATCTGCTCAGCCTGCCCCATAGTTTTCCCGGGGTGGGGGGGGGGTTGGCGGTGGGGCAGAGGAGGGATCCGGAAGGGAAGGGGCCCGGCTGGCACCGGACACTGAAGGGACCGCCGGGCCTCTGTCCGCACGGCCCTCCAGTTGAAGCAAATGGAAGTGCAGCTTGAGGAGGAGTACGAGGATAAGCAGAAGGTGCTGCGAGAGAAGCGGGACCTGGAGAGCAAGCTCGCCACGCTGAGTGAGCAGGTGAGCAGAGCCTGCCGGCGGAGCCCGGCCTCAGCAAGGAGACTCTTAGGGATACAAAGCTGGGCAGGGGTGGGGGGGGCGGGCTCTGTGGGACCCACTGTCAGCACGTGGAGAACGGGGGTCATTACCACACAGAGCACACCCCGGCTTGTCACGGGCTGGCCTGAGCCGGCACCTCCTCCGCTGTCGCATGTTCAGGGGGCTCTGAAAATGAGGGCAGGGGTGAAGAGCGGGCGTGGGGAAGCCAGGAAGAGGCTCCGTGCTGGAGACCAGAGCCCCGGCTTCTGCCGTGCGCCCAGGTGAGCCAGCGGGACCTGGAGTCCGAGAAGCGGCTCCGCAAGGACCTGAAGCGCACCAAGGCCCTGCTGGCGGACGCCCAGATCATGCTGGACCACCTGAAGAACAACGCGCCCAGCAAGAGGGAGCTCGCCCAGCTGAAGAACCAGGTATCCGGTCAGAGGGGGGTGGTCGGCCCCAAGGGGCAACCGCGTGCGTGCACGCTTACCGTTCTAGTTCTTTCGCTCCTTCCCTTCCCCGGTCAGGGATTCTTGAATCCTTGAGAAGGAAGGTCACAGGGCAGGGGGAGAAGCCACTCGTACCCATAGACTCCAAGGATCTGTGGGTGCCAGAGAGCATGACCGCCAAGCCCCAGGATGGCATGGATAGGTCCCCACACCCGCCATCCCTGCCCCGGTAGACACCCGCGCGTGCAGCCCCAACAGGCCACAGCTCCGGGGTCTGAAGAGAGCAGAGCGCCTGGGCTCCTTCTCCCCTGCAAGCCCCCCCTCCCCCCCGTCCGGCCCTCCTGCTCCTCAGGCCGGCTGACGTCCCTTCCTGGGGGGGGGGCGGCCCGTGTCCAGCTGGAGGAGTCCGAGTTCACCTGCGCCGCAGCCGTGAAAGCGCGGAAGGCGATGGAGGTGGAGATCGAAGACCTGCACCTGCAGATTGATGACATCGCCAAAGCCAAGACGGCGGTGAGGAGCGGGGGGGTGGGGGGGAGCGGGCCCGGCTCAGGGGGTGGGCAGGGGGGCGGGAGGCTGAGGGAGAGCAGAGCGGGGGCAGACGGGGGCCCTTCCCCAGCCCGCTCCCTTCACACCAGGGCTTTCTTCTGCAGGGAGAGTGGGCCTCCCCTCCTTCGCCTCTCCCCACTCAGAGCGGAGGCCCAGGAGGGGGGCGAGGTAGAAGAGGGAGCCAGCAAGGGCCCACCTCCCTGTTTAACCACCTGCCTGTGGGAGCTTGGCCACAGGCCCCGACACCATAAATAAAAGCAGCTAATGTGGCTGAGGGATGTAAACAGGTGCCTGGAGATTAGCCGAAGCACCGATAAGAGGATGGGATGACTCCGGTTCCCTCCCCTGCCCCTGGCCAGCCCACTGACAAGCCCAAGCGGCAGCTAATTAGAGCTCTTATTTAATGCTTCCCTTTTAATTCCCTACCTCTCCCACGGCCCATCCATCGGCCGGGAATGCATTACTGGGATGCAGACACCAGTACCTCCTTGGGCAGGGAATGGGGCAGCGGGGAGGCTGGGCTTGGCTCTGGGCTCCACGGCCCCCCCCACCTGGTCACCCGTCTGTTGAGGGATGCCAGTCTCCCGGGCTTGATTTATCTCTGTGACATTTGTGCTCCTCAGCTCTTTTCAGGTGAGTAATTAAAATTCTTTAATTGTGTTAAAAAAGGCTGTTATAAAATTACCATTTTATTTAAATCCGAGTTAATAAATTTCTTGGCGGAGGCTTCCCCAGCTCCCCACAGCCCGGTAACAAGATGGATGGGGCCGAGAAGGAGCCAACGCAGTCATTTTGGTTTGGAATTACAGGCTAATAGATTCATTCATTTCCTGAAGCTGCTGTTGGCGATCTGCTCCCCTCCCCCCAGGAGGGGACTGACTGTGGGGCCGGAGGGCCCGACAGGGCCGTCCCAGGGCAGATGAGAATCCAAGCCAAGGGAGCCTCGCACATTCGAGGGGTCCTTCCCCGAGGCCTGAAGGGGGCAGAGTGCATGCAGGTCAGGGCACAGATTGCTGGGGCCAGGACGATGGGTCATTTGTTCTGGGCAGACCTTTTCTGCCTTCTCATCAGCCTTCGAAGAGGTGCCAGGAAGCAGCTGTCATTTAGCCCAGGGTCCACCTGTGCGGCGAAGACAGCCTTCCCTCAGCTCCCCGAGCGCCCCCGGGTCTGGACCCCGCTCCAGTGGCCAAGGCGGGCCGCGTCGCGTCGTCACCCCCCTTCCCATTGGAGGCGGCGTGGGGAAGTTCAGACTTGCCACCCGGTGCTGTCAGGCACTCGAGGCCTGATGCCCTCTCATCGGTCTTGCCTCCGTCCAGCTGGAGGAGCAGCTGAGCCGCCTTCAGCGCGAGAAGAACGAGATCCAGAGCCGGCTGGAGGAGGATCAGGAGGACATGAACGAGCTGATGAAGAAGCACAAGGCGGCCGTGGCTCAGGTGCCCCCTCACGGCTCTCCCCACAGACGCCGGCCCCGGGGTCCCCGTCCCCCGCGCTCGGCGTGCGGCGTGGCGAGCTGGGGTTTATGTTCCCGGGGCAGCCCGCCTCAGCGCTCACTCCTTTCCCAGGCCTCGCGGGACTTGGCGCAGATGAACGATCTCCAGGCTCAGCTAGAAGAAGCCAACAAGGAGAAGCAAGAGCTGCAGGAGAAGGTGGGGACCGGGGTCTCCCTTGGTGGAAAGAGGGCACGGGGTCGCTGTGTGTGGGGACAAGCCCCCAAGCTCCTAGGATGACAGGCGCCCCTCTCGGTCATCAGTAATGCGCAGAGCAGCGTCAATGCGCGGGAAGGCCTAGGCCGGGAGCCATATCCCCACAGTAGACGTTTTGGCTGTAGCCGCCTCACTTCACATTTCTATTCCCTCTCTGGTCCTTGGCTTTTCCCTTTCTCTCCAAAGGGCAAAATCTGCCAGCGTTGGGCCAGGTGGGGCCTGCCTCTGGCTCGGGGCCCCATCCTTCCGCCTCCCCTGGGCACCCATCCCTCCCTCCCTCCCTCCCTCCGCCTTCTGGCCACCATGGTGACCTTGCCCGGCCCAGACTCTGCGCCCTCCCTTCGGGGCTCAGTTCTAGCTCCTCTTCCTGCCCCCACCCCCAGCTCCAAGCCGTCCAGAGCCAAGTGGAGTTCCTGGAACAGTCCATGGTGGACAAGTCCCTGGTGAGCCGGCAGGAAGCTAAGATCCGAGAGCTGGAGACCCGTCTGGAGTTCGAAAGGACCCAAGTGAAGAGGCTGGAGGTAGGTGCACCCTTGTCCTGGCCCGCAACCCAGAGCAGGCCCGGGCCGCCTCAGCAGCTGGAGCCGCGCATGCTCAGCAGCACGGGGCAGGCCCCGGCCGCTCCTCGGAGGCCGCTGCCCGGCTGCCAGGCCAGCTGACGGGGCGGGCGCCTGCCCCCCGCCCGCCCGCCCCGCCTGCTCTCTGGGCACCGTGGAGCCAGCCTGCTTTACATTCTGTTTCCGTGCCTGCTTTCTGCCGAGGGACCAGAGCAGCTTAGCTTTTTGTCTTCATATTTTCCTCCACCGTGAGCTCCCCCAGCCGGTCCCCTCACTCGCTCTCCGGCAGGGTCATAAATATGCAGCGGATGGCGCCACTTCTGTGAGGGCTGAAGTCTGTTCTCTCATCTCCCCACTCGCTCACCCGCTCTCCCTTCCCATTTTTATTGCCTTTTTTCCTCACTTCTTCCCACCCTCCCTGTCTCTGCTTTTTCTCCTCTCTCTTTGCTTGTCTCCGTGTCTGCACCCTTCTTTCCTGTCCCTTTGCATGTCTCCTTCTCACCCGCTCCCTGCTTCTTCCTTTCTCCCCACCCCCTCCCTCCTCTCCCCCTGTTCTTCCTTCTTGCCTTCAACCCTTCTCCTGTTCCTGCTCGCCCCTCTTCTGCTCTATCTAGCTCTTCCTTCCGCCGGTAATCTCCGTGCTCCACATGGAGTCCTCTCGCTTCCAGGCTCCCAGGCTCCCAAAGCCAGCACGCCCCAGCCCCGCCCTCCCCGGTAGTGCAGGTAGGAAGCAAGAGGCAGGCAGCATTGTCTCCGGTGAACGCTCCTCTCGCCCTATTTTTAAGTTCTCCCCCTGCTCGAGCTTGTACACGTGTCTAAGCACCGGCAGTTCTCTGTGAGAACAGTGTTCACGGGTGTGCGTGCTGAGGAACGTCCCTGCCACCTCCCCAGCAGCCCCTGGGGATGCCGAGCAGGCACCAGGGTAGGGATGGGAAGAGGTGACTATGGGGCTGACAGTGGGCTTCAGAGGGCATTGATCCCCTTGACGTAGGAAGAGAATACGGCGGAACCTCCCAAGACGAGGTCCCTGGTTCTCAGGAGAGCCAGGGAGAGTTAAGCCAAGCTTAGTAACGTTCCTGCTCCGCCCACTGCAACCCAAAATGATCGGTAATATTTTCATCCCCGTTTTGCATGCAGGAAGAGGTAAGAAGGTTGCCCGCGGTCACAGAGCTATCGAGAGGCTGAAGAAGCTCTGGGGCAGATCTGGGCACTTGTCTCCTTTTCTTCTGGGCCTCAGACCCCTTCCTCAGCCCTGTCTCTGCATCCCTTCTGCCCCGAGACGCGGTATTGTCCTTTAGACGCACGGAATCTTAAACACAAATGGCCCTTAGAGATCACGTAGTCTAGTGCCATTATCTTAGAGACACAGAAGGCAGGGGGCCTCGCGAGGTGGAGACCCCACGGCCAGTCGGCAGTCGAACCCGAAGCAGGTCCTTCCCTCACAGCCTACCCCAGCCTCCAGGTCATTTCTTGCCTACGGCCTGGGAGGGGAGGATGTATTCCACATTTCTGGAGGAAGAGAGATGCATCAGGCTTAGAGGGATGGCTGTGTGCTTAGAATCTGAGGACTCTTTAGTCTCCTAATCCAGGAACTCTCGACGAACCATTTACCTCCGAGCGAGGGATCTAGCTTCTGGAGCTGCTGGGTTCAGGGTCTCTGAGGGAAGCGGGGCTGACGGTGGAGGCCCCACACTTGGCGTCAGTATGGGTTGGCCCAGGCTCTAGCCAGAGCACTGCTCCAGCCATGGGAGCGACGATGGCGATGGTGATGGTAACTTTCATCGTCCCAGTTGCCTTCCCGTACCTGACCTTACTCAGTCTATATTTTTATTTATTTATTTTTAAAGATTTTATTTATTTATTTGACAGAGAGATCACACATAGGCAGAGAGGCAGGCAGAGAGAGGGGGGAAGCAGGCTCCCTGCTGAGCAGAGAGCCCGATGCGGGGCTCGATCACAGGACCCTGAGATCATGGCCTGAGCCGAAGGCAGAGGCTTTAACCCACTGAGCCACCCAGGCGCCCCAGACCTTATTCAGTCTTTAAAAGACCCTCAGGGATGGGGCGCCTGGGTGGCTCAGTGGGGTAAGCGTCTGCCTTTGGCTCAGGTCATGATCCCGGGGTCCTGGGATCCAGCCCTGTGTGGGGCTCCCTGCTCAGCAGGGAGTCTGCTTCTCCCCCCCGCCCCCTCTCAAAAGAATAAATAAAAGCTTTAAAAAAAAAAAAAGCCCCTGAGGGAGTAGATGTTGTTCTCCCATTTTACAGAAAAGCAAAAGAAGCCTCTTTGGAGGGCTTTAGTTCCTGCCCACCTACCAGTGAGTGGAGGTGCCGGAGCCGGACCCCAGGCCTCCGGACTCTGGAGCTCAGAGCCAGAGCCACACCCCCGTCCCGGCCTAGCTGATGGGCCTCTCTTCCCCGCCTCCCTGCCCAGAGCCTGGCCAGCCGGCTCAAGGAGAACATGGAGAAGCTGACCGAGGAGCGCGATCAGCGCACTGCCGCCGAGAACCGGGAGAAGGAGCAGAACAAGAGGCTCCAGCGGCAGCTCCGGGACACCAAGGAGGAGATGGGCGAGCTCGCCAGGAAGGAGGCCGAGGCGAGCCGCAAGAAGCACGAGCTGGTAATGCACCCCAAGCCATGAGGCCCCCAAGCAGCTAGCCGCCTGAGTGGCTGTATGCACACACCTCCCCTCTGGGCGGGTGGGGGGTGGGCCACAAAGAAACTGGAGTTGAGATCATCGGAAAGAGGAGGAACATGTCAAGGAGACCATCCAAGAAGTCCCGAAGGCAGGCCAGGGGGCCAAGGTGGGGCACCCCAGTGTCCATCGGGCGAGCCCAGGCTTGCGGCAGCCTCCACGGAGCTCCTGCCTGGCTGGGAGAGACTTGAAGCGGGCTTTTTCTGGAGCATCTGGACCAGAGACTAGCCCTCCGGTGAACTGGGCTGCCCACTCTGCCTCCTAGGAGATGGATCTGGAGAGCCTAGAGGCAGCTAACCAGAGCCTGCAGGCCGATCTAAAACTGGCATTCAAGCGCATCGGGGACCTGCAGGCCGCCATCGAGGACGAGATGGAGAGCGACGAGAATGAGGACCTCATCACCAGGTGAGGGGGCCTCTGTGGCAGCGGCGGCCCGCCCCAAGGCTCTCTGACCGCCTCAGGAGCAGGCCACGAGGTCGAACAGCCGCGACCTCTGTCTCCCTGCCACTGAGCCACCAGCCCACCTTCCCCTCATCGCCGGGCCCCAGCACGGACCGTCCTGCAGCGACCGCGGGCAGGACAGGTGCCGCCTGGGTGAGACGCCCGCCCTCTTCCTCCCCGGCCTCCCGGGAACCTGACTCTCCGGCTCTGCCTGTCCACGATGAGTTATTCCCCCGTTTAGCTGCATTTCCGATGGTGCCTGCCCCACTCTGGGGAAAGCAGAGATTTAAGGCCTGTGGTGCCTTGTTACCATGCCAGAGATCTTCTCTCATAAAACCCACCTAGGGGATGGTTCAGGAGAGAGAGAGAGAGAGATTTGTAGTCTGAGGCTGACGAAGAAGTCACAAGGCAGGTAGACCAGCAGCTCTGGGGGGTGTGGGTCGGGCCCTGGAGAAGCTGCCAAGGCTGCCTTGGGCAGAACCCCGGCCCCCCAGACCTGCCCCCTTCCCACGTGAGCACTGGTGCCCCATCCTGCAGGCAGAGGGAGCCTGCTCCTTTCGGGGAGCAGGAGAACCGTGCCCCAGGGCAACCCAGACCTCCCTCTGAGGACAGCACTGTCACTCACCCCGCCCCCCAGCTGGTCTCCGCCAGTCAGAGCCATCACTTGCTGAAGAAAAAGGGGTCCTCGGCGGAGAGGTCCACCTTGGTTTGCCTGCCGATTTTGCGATCTCCCTTTGCCCACCATTTTCTTTCTGTTTCCAGTTTGCAGGACATGGTGACAAAGTATCAGAAAAGAAAGAATAAACCGTGAGGACTGGAGCGCACGCGCTCTCTGCCTCTCCTGTGGTGTCTAACCACCCCTAACACCGGCTCCCCACCCGGGGCCCCTGCTGCATGCCGCACGCGGACACAGCCTCTCACACCTCCTCCACGCTGGTCTCACGCTAACACTGCTGACCCTGTCCTGAGGCGAGGCGAGGCGAGGGGCTGGGCCCTGTGTCGGGGGTAGAGGCCAGGCCGCGAGGCATGCTCCCCTAGGAAGGCTCACGGCCTGGGTGGGCAGGATGGGGGGCTCCCGCCAAAAAGAGCGCTCAGCCTCAGTCTGCCTTCCTGAGCTCCAGCCCTCAGGGGAAGGTCTGACTGGGCTGCATTCGTCCATACCCTGGGGGCTCCTTTGGAGCCTGAGCCACCCCCGAAAGAAGCGGGTAGGTTTCACCATTTTGGAAAGGCCCACCACCTTCCTGTGGCAGACAAGGGTACGAGGTGCCGGGCGTCTAGCAGTTTCTGGTTTGGAGAAGGCATCCAGCCAGCTCCTCACGGGCTGCTCCCCCGGTGGCAGGCGAAGGGAATCCAGCTAGACGCGTTTACTTTGCTCCCTGCGGGCTCCTAGGGCTGAGGGGGGACCCCGGGGGGGTTTGCGCTGGTGCTGTCTGTCGAGTGGCTGGGAGCCCAGGAAATCCGCCCTCTGCCTCCGATTCCTTCTTTCTGGGTGGGAGCAGATGTGCGGGCCTTGAGGCCGATCAGAGTGATCCTCTGTCAAGTTCGTCACGGCTGTTTGTTCGGAGGTGGTTTTCTTAGCGTGGTGGCATTGCTTTCCTCCCCCCACTCTCTCTTGCCTGGCAGGCCTCCTCCCCTGGCTGGAATGGGCTGGCGGCAGCGCACAGGACTCCGTGAGCGCTAATGATAAATGTAATAGTGTGTAACAGTGATAGAGGGCCGCTGGAGCCCGGTTGTCACACACAATTAATATCCCCCGCCATTCTGTCTCCGTTTGTTTGTTCCCCCGCGATTCGGCTCCCAGTTAACTAATAGCACAGGAGCCTGGACATAAATTGTATTTGACTCGGGGTTTAATTCCGAGCATTTAAAATTTCAACTGCCCCCTGAGCCCGCCTGCCCCTGGAGTTTGTTTACGGGCTTGCTTATTTAAGGAAAAGAGCCTAAACGTCATCTATAGGCTTGACACTGAAGGGAAGCCAAGGGGAGGCAGGCCGGCATCTCCACCCATTTGCTGTTCCAAACGGAAGGAGGAGAATTTGTATTCTGGGCCCAGGACAGTCTGTCCCCTGTGTGCTCCGGCCCTGCCATCCTTGGGCTGGAGGAGCCTCGAGGGCTGATACAATGCGCATTTAAGATCATCTAAACCATTGCCAGGGGTGGGCACGCACTCACACACCCCGGTGTGCACTCATGCAGGCGCACTAGGGCGCGCAGTCCTCGCCACGGGCGCGCAGTCCTCGCCACGGTCCCGCCGCCGGCCAGGGTGGTGTGGCCCCGTGCTCAGCCGCTCTGGGCCCCGGCGCCAAGTTATCGAGCGAGCGAGTAAGTGTGCTAAGGCGGGCAGAAAAATAATGTTTCGATTTACTTAGAGATACAGTTGTTATTGCCATAACCTTAATGAAAGCAGTAAAGAGTGCAGTATTAAGGGAGATTTATACAGAAACACTTTTAACATGTAGACATAGATTTTGCGATGCACACAGAACCTCCTTTCTAAAGACAATCAATATGGTTATGAACGGTGGTGATAAATTACAGGCTCGGAAGCCGGAGAAGGAGGTTTTTTGCGCGGGTGTATAAATCAGGTGATATTGGCATTCCGTGGGGCCCATGCACCGTAGTAAATCTGCCAGGCTCGGACAGGCACAGGGCTTGCAGTAGTGATTTCGGGGCTCTGTGCTAAACTCCTGTTTACCCGGGGCATCAGCCAGCCTCGTCTTTGTTATAATTCTGTATTTGATGGGAGCCCATAAAATATGCCTCTTTGTTCCTCTCGCAACGGGTCATGCTCTCTCACGGTCTTCAGAATGGAGTCTGGCAGTTTCCTCTGTGTGTGTGCGTGCGCGCGTGTGTGTGTGTGTGTATGAACACATGCACATGCACACATATGCACGTGTGCCTGTGTGGCTATTTATTCAAGAACATAATTCAGGAATGGGGCTGCTCCTGTTGACACAGATGAAAGGAAATTTATATCAAGGAGAAATCCTTAGCATCTCCATAGCAGGGGAATGTGGGAGCCGACATTTTGCAGAATTCTAGAACATTCTCACTCAGAAGCTGTCCCTAAGCCCCCACTGCTTTGTAAAGGAGTCGCCGTGGCGCGGGCCTCCGAATATCACTCCTTTGGGCTTTTCTGCCAGTAGAGAGGGCTCAGGCTGGCTTGGCCAAACGCACAACTGGGAAGCGAGAGCGGGAGGCTGCCTGAGGGAGGGAAGAGGAGACCGGGAGAGACTGAGCCATTGTCTGGGACTTTCTAGGGGCTCAGGTGGATCCTGAGGTGGATTCTGAGATGGATTCAGTTTGAATCCCAGAGCCGTTGCCAGCACCTCGGGAAATGGCAGGTGCCCCCTCCTCGTCCTTCTCTGTTTCCTGAGGGCCGGGGACGTCACAGGGTGGGTCTGGGAGCTGGCCCGTCACGCTCAGGTTAGCGCCGCCGTCAGCCGGGCACTAGTTCAAGTTCAAGCTAACTTAGAGGCATAACGATGCCCTCCTCTTCCCCACCCCGTGGCCCGCAGTCCGGCTCTCGCAGCGAAGGTGTGGGAGATGGCCACTGCTGTGGCCACGTTTCTGGGAGTGGGCAGACAAGAAACGGAACAGGCCTCAGGGAGTAGCTGTAGGGCCTCAGACTCATCTTTTTCACCAGTGGCTGTTTTGCTGCAACTCATAAATGGACGGTTTCCCTGTCCTCCTCCCTGGATGTGTTTGGCTCGCTAGCAGCCTGTCTACACAAGTAGAATGGGAGGTGCCCCTGCGCTCGCTCCTCAGCGTCCTCTTGGTGGCTGTCCTGAGTGTGGCCTGCTGAGCGGGGCAGGGTCCTCGTGAATGGGGCGCCCCATCTAACCTGTCCCGTCCTGCTCCCTCACTGATGCGCATGCCACCTGCCCCCCGCCCCCACCCCGGGTTGGGGCCAACCGTGCCTTCGGTGCTCCCCACTGGGCCACGGCTGAGCCCTTCCTCCCCAGCCCCGCCTACCTTTCTGTTCCTCATCCCACAGCGAGGGGGACTCCGATGTGGACTCAGAGCTGGAGGACCGAGTCGATGGGGTCAAGTCGTGGTTGTCAAAAAACAAGGGGCCTTCCAAGGCAGCTTCCGATGACGGCAGCTTGAAGAGTTCTAGGTGAGCACATGGCCTTGAGCTGGGAGGGAAAAGCCGCCTCACGTGCCAAGGGTAAAGGAGCAGGGCCTCGGTCCCAGAGAGGCCAGGCCTCTGGTACCGGCCTCCCTTGCCCAGCACATGTACGCGGGGCCCAGGCATGCCCCCAGCATATGGAGTGAGCACAGGAGGCTCGGGGTCGTCTCCGGCAGGGTCTGTGGCTCCCTTGTTTTTCCCGGGTAACAGTTTCCTACCAGACTCCGGGCTTTGGTTTGCTGTAGGTTTGACTTCATCCCCACTTATTCATTCAACAATTGGTGGTTGAACCACCAGAGAGTTGGGGCCCCGGAATCAGGACTGGAATGGGCCATGAGGAGTCTCTGGATCGCACGACCCTGGACAGGGCTGGCTCGGGCCGGCTCTGGACCTCTAAAATCTTAACGGGACTAGCAGCGGAAAAGGCACCCGTTCCCCTGACTTGCTTATCGCAGCCACATTTCTCTTTCTGTGCTTATTTCTCCTTTCTCTGATCTTTTCACCATGTCCCCCCCGACCCCCCCCCCATTCTTCCTGCTCACACCCGTCCACTGGAGGAACTCCTTCCCCTCTTGTCCAGCCAAGTCAGTCTTCCGATCACACACACAGCTCCCCCTGGAATCCAGCTCTCAGGTTCCCATCCCCCACTTCCCAGCCAGGCCAGCATGGCAGCAGGGAGGGCGATCCTCTGTCCTCCACGCCAGTGCCTCCTGCTGGCTCCCCTGCCTCCCAGTTTCTCCCCAACTCAGAGCCATCCCGATCCGCCCCCCACCGGGGCACAGCCTTCCCCCTGCCGGAGTCAGCAGGCAGGCTGGGTTGACAAGTAGTCCCCCCTACTTCCTCCTCCCACTCCCCTGAGGCCCCTTCCCAAGCCCAGCCCCCCACCACCAGCACTCAGTGGCCCCCTCTAATTGGTTGAATTTATTTGGCCAAACAACGTCTCGTTACCGCAGATAATGCCGCCTTCCCCGCCCCACTGCCGTTCACCAGGGCGCGCAGCACAAGGCTCCAGGTAGTTGACAATGAAATAAATTGAACTAAACGTTTTAGAGGGGGAAAAGTGATGAAATAGAACAATGGTCTAATTTACATGACATTCTCCGTGAAGCTATTTTCACTGACGCAAATTATTTTGCTTCATTTCCTCCGATGCTCTCACTGCCACTTTGCTGGGGTGCTGCTGGTCGCTCCCTTTGCCTCCTGTCTCTTCCCTCCCCCTGTGTCTTTATTCTCTGGGTTTCATGCAGGCTTTTCTCTCCCTCCCTCTCTCTCTCTCTCTCTCCTTCCGTCTGTGCTCCTTCTAATCCACTGCTGGTTCTCTCTTCCTGGCCTCGCCTCCCTCCCCTAGAACGGCCCTCAACACCCCTGGCAAGGAGGGCAAGGGGGTGGAGGAGAGGCCGGCCTCGGCGCTGAGCTCCCTGAGCTACCGGAAGCGGCTCACCCTGAAGGACTCCATCGGGGGCACCGGGGATGAGGACTCGCTCTTCACCACCCTGAGCGAGAGGGCGGCCTCCCCCGAGAGGCCCCCCCGGAAGACCCGCACGGGCCCCAGGGAGGAGCCGGACGAGTGCGGCTCCACCGTCTCCGAGGCCCTGAGCCGCCCGGGCCGGGGGCTGGAGAAGCGGTGGGGCTCCGACTTCGACCGGGCCTCCACAGTCTCTGCTCCCACCAGCCGGGCCTCCTCAGCCACACGGCGTGGCTCCGGTGGGGACGGGGCCCGCTCGTCCATGAGCTTCTCGCTCTCGGGCTCCCCCATCTCCCGGCGCAGCGCCTCCCGGCTGGACACCCTATCCAGGACCCTCAGTCCTTCCTTGAGCCGGGCCTCAGGCCGGGGCCGGGACAGCCCAGATTCCCGCCTGTCCGTGGGCCAGAGCTGCCTGGACGCCTGGGACGACAGAGCCAGTGTGGCCTTGAGCGAGGCCCACTCCCAGTACAGCCACCCGTCGCTGGCCCGCAGTCTGTCGGTGCCACCGCGGCCACGCATCTCGGCCTCGGCCACGGAGGAGCCCCTCGGCGCCAGCGTCCGCCCCGTCAGCCGGCACTCCTACCTGGACCCCGACCTGGAGGCTGCCATCAATGAGGTCTTGAGCTACAAACCCGTCCCGTTCCAGAGGAGCAGCCTGGACCCCGACTCCGAGGATGACGACCGGAAGAGCATCCAAAGCGTCCGCAGCGCCCAGCTGGACCTCCCAACGCGGGCGGCCGGCATCCGCCGCTCAGCCTCGGCCGCCGACGTGTCCCGCTCCCGCAGCAGCCGCAAGGGCCGGAGCCGGAGACGCAGCAGCTCCCGCTCCAGCTCCAGCTCTGAGGGTTCCTCGGAGCCCAGGAGGCGGAAGAAGGGGCGCTCGCGAAAGAGCAAGAAGAAATCCAGATCGAGGAGAAAGAAAACGGAGACCGAGTCGGAGTCCTCATCGACCTCCAGCGGCTCTACGGTGTCAGGCCACAGCCGCTCCAGCGTGAAGAAGGGCCCTGCTGCCGAAGACGAAGACCAGGAGGCGGGCCGGCGGTCCCGGCAGTCTCGGAAGGAGGAGAAGCAGCGCAAGAAGGAGGTGGACAGCCTGATGATGCGGTACCTGTACCGGCCGGAGAGCGACTAGCGCGGCAGTAGGTGGCAGCTGGCGTGGGGCATGGAGTGTGCCGCTCGGTGTGAACTAACACGCCCCCACCCCGCCTGCCACCACGGAGGCCTCGGCTTCCGTCCCGTCGGGCATGCCCGGCCTCAGGGAGCCTTGCGGCTCCCACCTTGCAGAGTGGGGTCGGTTAGCCCTTCTGAGCCCCATGCCCCCGAGACTGATCCTGCTCAGGACGGTCGCTCACGCTTATTACATCCCTGCCGAGGGCCAGGGGCCCCCCCTAGTACTCACCGCACCGTGTTCACCTAACCCTCATACTAACTCCATAACCGAGGCCAGGTGAGCCCCACCTTAGAGGAGAGACAGCCGAGGCTCAAGGAGGTGAAGTCACTTGCCACCGTCACACAGCTGGGAAGTGATGTTGCTGGGATCTGAATGGAGGCTATTCAACTTGCCCTTGACCACGCCTCCAAATGGCCCAAGGCGGAGCACAGGGGTGACAAGTTTACTGTGCGTGCCTGGCAGCACCTATAGGGGACATTTGTCCGTGGCCCCGAAAGGCTGGTCTCAGGAAAGGGCTCTTGCTGCCCCCCACCCCGGGTGTGAGTTGGTGCACTAGTGACCATCATCTAGTATGAGCCCTTCTGGCTTGGCTCTCCCCTGCCCTGCAAAGCCACCTCCCTCCCTGGCACACAGCTCAAGCCTCTGAGTGCAAGGCTCCCCAGGGCCGCAGCCCCCACAGTACCACACCCTACATCACACCCGAGATGCCTGACTCCCTCCCCAGCCCTCCCACCTGAAACCCACACAATGGGCCTCACCTGTCTCAGCGCATCTTAAAAAGCTCTAATGAATAGAAATTAGCAGCTGCTGACTGACAGCCCCCTCCTGGCTCTCCTGCCTCCCCCGGCCTTCTCTCTGTGGGAAGGGAGATCTAGCTGTGAGGCCCTTTATGCCCACACCCCCATCTCAGAAGAACGGTGAAGACTGACTCACTGGAATCCCATTGTTGCCAGTTTCCCCAGTGGGCGGTGACATTTGGATCACCCTGGTTATGGGAGGCTGTTTTCGGCATCGTACCTCCCCGGGCAAGCTTGCTGCTTCCCAGGAGGTGTGACCCCAGAGTGCAGCCCCCTGGGGCACGGCCACTGCATGAACTAACACACCTGTCGCATGCTTGTGGGCCTCTCGTGCCGTGGGGCGACTGGACAGAGTTCTCTCCAAAGGGACCAGTTACGTTTTAAGAAATGGCCAGGTAGGAGTGCATGTTAACCTGCGGTGATTTGGAGACGGGTGATGGGACGGGATTAGGGGGATGGTGCGGAGAGGGCGGAATTTAAACCCAGACCGGGCTCATGGCCGTCTTGGACTCCTCGGACCCTGAGCTGCTCTGAAACCAAGCCCCTGGGCCCAGCACAGGCTCTGTCGCTCCCCCCATGTGGCAGATGGTTGCAGGGTGCTCTGGGAAGAGCGGGGAGCATCTCGGCTGCACTAGGGAGCTGTTGTCAGCCCCACAGCGAGAAAAGAGAGGAGTCACAATATTGTGTCTACTGCCTCAGCCTTCCCCTCGGCAGTTGCCGAGTGCCCTGCTCCCCCAGCGCAGGAAGGCAGTCGGTAGGCCAGGCCCTTCTGGGTGCTGCACCCCCGCCTGGAGAGAGAGAGAGGCACGGGCCTAGCCGGGCCATCCCACGCCACCCAGCATCAGACCCAGTGCTCTCAGCCTAAATCACCCTTGACCCTACGACCGGCAAGAACAAAAACCCACAAAGCCTGTTTCTTGCCCCAGCCGCCTGCACAGTTCCTCTTGTCCACCAGGAAAACAGGAGTAGTCCCGAAACCCTACACACCACCACCCAGGAGGATTGGATTCACGGCAGGGAGAGTGGGCCCCGCGCCAGAAGCTAGCCGGCCAGAGAAGGGCCGGGGAAGGGAGGGCCTGGCCGAGTGCAGCACGAGGTAGCTTTGGGTAGTTAAACTGCCAAGCACAGGGGCGGGGGGGGGGGGGCCAGGAACAGAGTGGTGGCTTAGCTTCCCATCTGGCGACGGGGGACCGGCGAGGACTCCGAAAGCAATCTCATCCATAGCAAAAGCAAGGGGAGAGGGCTGCCACACTGGGCTCACCCAGCAGGAATTAGCTCATGCACCAAATTGTTTGTGACAGCGTTGCGCAGGAGATGCCGGCTTGTGGGGAGGAAAGCTTTTTGAACAATTTGGTTAAAATGTTCACATTGCCAGCCCTGACTCTTGCCCCGGGGAGGTGGCTAGCGGCCTGCTGTTGACTCTACAGCTGTGGCTCCAGAGGCCACAAAGGAGCCTGGCTTGTGGCACACGCGGCTACCTGGGTGCGGAGCAGGGGAGAGGACCGTGGCGTTGGCTCCCCTCTCCGGCCACCTCTGCCGCTTGCCCAGCACCCGGATGGAGCAGTGTCGGAAACTGGCTGTCATTTATCCAGGCGTCTGTCTGCATGGCAGGCACAGGGATTGCGGGAGTGGGGGCCGCAGCCCCCGACTCAGGAGAGGCGCGGGAATGGAAAAGAGCTCAGATCGGCCCTACCCCGCAGTGCCCCGTCCGCATCTGGGTCACAGTCCTGGCATCTGCCTAGCCCCCCGTCTCCCCCCCAAAATAACCCTACTGTTTTTCCACAGTCAGTCCTTCCTTTGCCCAACAGCAGACCTTCGCACTTGGGTGCCCAGAAATTCTGTCCAAAAATTGAAAATAAAACCAGGCTCCCACTAATTTAGAATTCAAACAACCCAAAAGCTAAAATAACCCCAATTTTTTCTATGTTGCACAGTCATCATTGAGCTTTATAATTTTGTCCCTGAGACACCCTAGAGTCCTTAAGTGCCTTTGGCCCATCAAAGTAAGACTCATTTATGTTCAGTCTAGTTTGTATTAAATGTGTTTTGTGCTATTCTGATTCCTTTAAAAATGGTAATTCATTCATGAGAAATATGATAACTATTAACCAGACTGCCCCATTCCTGAACCATTCTGCATAATTGAACATGTATTCTATCAGGCTCTTCCTTCTCCCCAGGGAGACACAGAGAGAGAGAGAGAGAGAGAGAGAGAGAGACCTATCTTTACATACCCCCTGGGCTCTCCCCCAGGCCAGCGGGGAACATTCGGGTTTGGTTGCGTTTTCTCTTCAGGTCACCCCATCTAGCAGCAGGGTGGAGTCAGCAAAAGACTTTGAGGTCTAAGAGTCCAAGTTCAAATTTACATACTGCCTCTGTGACCTTGAGCGAGAAGCTTCCTCTCTTTGAACCAGCTTCCTGGTGACATTTCATAGGGTCGTCGTGAAGAGTAAGATGCGTGTCCAGAGTGCCCGGGACAGTGTCTCACACACAGGAAGTACTCCACAGCCAACCCCTTTCTTCCCAACACAGTTGGAAAAGCTAAGAATGTGGGTCTTTCTTGCAGAACCCTGTTTCCGCCTCTTTCGGTTTGGGGATAGAAGAACTTCAAAGGGGCCAGTAAACAAGGTCCCCCCTCAGATTCTTGGGGGCAGAGGGATCACCGAATTCCTGTGTACCCCAAGGAAAGCTCTCTAGGCTCAGGAAGCAGAGCTGTGTCCCTGGGAGCACACTGGGCAGGGATTCTGGGTGCAGGGCCCTGGTGGGGCAGGGGAGAGGGGCGTAGTCTGGGCTGTATTTTGTTCAGTGTTGAGATTACAGTGCACTTGAACCAGCGAAGGCAGCAGAGGTGGGAGGGGCCAGGGCAGGTGGCTCTAAGGCTTTGGGAAAGAAAGAAAAAAGGTGACTAGAGCAGGAGGTTTCCATCCTTGCTCAATGCCATGAGCCTGCCCCATCCAAGGGATAATGTTCCTTCCCATCCTGGTGAGGGGAAGCTGGAGGCTTCCAGTGGCCTGATGAAAATTCTGCAGGGTTGGGTTATAGTACCAAGAAAGGGACGACTGTGCCGCTCTGAAGCAGAGGTCTAGCCAGTCCCTGCATCCTTAGCCTCCTTCCCTTGCGGTGAGTAGATGATAACCGCGGTCAAGGGCAGAAATGCTCACAGACTTTAGGAAAACAATGAAGAGAAAGGGTTAAGGTCTGGGAGTATCCAGTGGGGACAGCCCCTCCCTCTTAGAAGGCATCCTGGTTAGGGGTGAGGTTACCGACCCCCAGTCTCCACGTCAGTGTGGTCCATGGACCACGGGCGTCAGAATCTTCTGGGGAAGAACTGAAAATGCAGAATTCCTCGGTTCCACCCAAAAGCTAACAAATCAAAATTTCTCGGGGGAGGGACGCCTGGGTGGCTCCAATGTTGGTTAAGCGGCTGCCTTCGGCTCAGGTCATGATCCCAGGGTCCTGGGATCGAGTCCCACATCGGGCTCCTTGCTTGGCAGGGAGCCTGCTTCTGCCTCTGCCTCTGCCCGCCTCTCTGCCTACTTGGGATCTCTCTCTCACTCTCTCTTTCTGACAAATAAATAAAATCTTTAAAAAAAAAAAAAAATTTCTCGGGGGGGAAGGACGCAGGAGTCCGTTGCCGATTCTTGGGCATACTCAAGGTTGAGACCCTCTATGGGTCTCATAGCACAGCTCTAAGGCATTGCTTTCCAGGGAATTTCAGAAGTTTTCAGAATCAAGACAATGCTCTCCTTTCTCTCACTACTCTGCATTATCTTCCGGGGAAGAGAGGGATGGAATTCACCTCTCAATTTGTGGCCTTTGGGGCATGCTGTGGTGGGGCTTTGGGAGCCTCCCCAGGCCCAAAGGCTGTGGTGCTGAAGGAAGGTTAAGGGCACCGTTCCGCTGTGACCTTGCTCCTCTCTCCCCGCAGCCCTACCAGCTACTGGAAGTCCCTTGCCCCTGACCGGTCAGACGATGAGCACGACCCTCCGGACAGCACCTCCAGGCCGCGATACTCCCGTAACTATCTGAGTGACAGCGACACAGAGGCCAGACCGACAGCGACCAACGCGTAGCCCCGGGAGCGGTCTGTACCTCTCGCGCCCCCGGGCCTCTGCCGCCACGGCGCCTCTCCCAGGAAGCGGCGGGGCACGGGTCTCCCCCACCTGACTGCTGATCCGCATGGGAAACACCCAGCCCCCCTGGATTTGGGGGGCGTCCCACACCGTGGGTGTCTGACGTCTCCACGTGGAAGAAGTGGGGGGGCGGGGCGGAGAGGAGTTTCCGAAAAGAGAACTTTCTGCTCCTTCTGTCTCCAAAATGCCACCCTCTTGTGGCCAGTGGCAGGTGGCTTTGGCACTGCGTGCAGCCAGCAAGCTGACCCCCATCTCAGCCGCCTGCTCAGGGACGGTGCACAGATTGCCTGCTGGGACACTCTAGGTCGCTGGGTCCACGGGGAGGAGTCGGGGGCGGGAACAGCCATTCCTCCCCCCGCCCCTGGCTTGGGGCGAGGGCTTTCTCTTCTCAGTGCCTGCTGTCTTTTTACTTTTAATTTAAATACCCAACCTCTCCATCACAGCTGCATCCCTGAGAGTGGGAGGGGGCTGTGGTGGCAGCTGGGGTTTGCGGGAATGACTAGGGGAATCTCCTCTCCCTCTTCGCTGCTCCAAGAGCGGTCCTTTCTCTGCGCAGCTGGGGAGACCGGTGAGCGGAGCCGGAGCCGGATTCTTCGGTCAGCCTGGGGAGGGCCTCTAGGTGCTTCTGGGTATGGGTCGAGCCAGCCTACACAGACAGGGGTGCCTCGGTACCATCCGGCACTTTCAGCCCCCACCCCTCTCTGTCTCATCAGTGTGTTAAGTGCAATGACCTATTTAAGACTAAACCCATCCCACCCACACCAGTTCAGGGCCCATCCAAGCGCTGCCTCCCTGCCGCTCTGTCCAAGTTGCCCATAGGCCCATAGGCCCAGCTGGACCATAGGCCCAGCTGGAGAGGGAAGGCCGCGGGTGGAGGGCTTGTGATCAGAAATACTGAAGTTGGGGGTTTGGGTCAGTACTGATGTGTATTAGACACAAGCCTTCCCCCGTGTCCTGAGCCGGAGTCATTTTTCTTCCTCCAGTTGTCCTGTCCCACACACTTACCCTAGACATGACGACATGTGGCCTGACAGTCCCACCCCCCACCTTAAAGGTCATCCGCCAACGCCACCAGACTTGGGGGCCCGAGGGCAGTGCCTGGTGCCGCTCCCATCCGCTGCCCCCACCCACCCACCCACGCCCTTCTCCTGCAATTGGTTTGTACTCATTGGGCTGTGCTCTCTCTTCCCTGTTTACCCGATGTATGGAAATAAATGTCCTTTTCCTCCTGGCTCTGCCCATTTTCCTGCCTGTTCCTTCAGGCTCAGGTAAAAGTCCTGGGTGGTCCTTGGGGAACAGAGTCGTCGGGATTCTGGTGAGGATGGGGGGGAGTGCCCGGGTCGCTGGCCTGCTCCCACAGAAGACCAGTACCACTCAGGGCTTTTTGGAAGGTCATTTGGGGCAGGCAAAGCTAGTAGGATGAGAAGGTTGGTCCAGGAAGACAAACCCTGCCTTTTAAGAGCCTGCGAATTGTAATCAGGCGAGCCATCCTTGCCACATCCTCTCCTAGCCTCCGCTCAGAAATGTTGAGGTCCCTCTGATTATTAAGTCTCACCAATTACAGAGACTTTTTGTTTGTTTGCTTGAGGGATGCAAGTCCTCCTTACTAGAAAAAAAGTTTTAGGTTTAATTTTAGTCATTCCAAATATGACTTTCTGATCAAAACACGGCAGAACTCTCTCTGGCCTCCAGCCCCATTGGCCACAGGGCAACTTGAGTAGGCTGGGAGTTCTGGCTTCTCTGCCCGGCCCAATCTCTGCCTTCATGCCTCCGTCCACGCTTGGTCTGCTCACTGACAGCTAAGAGGCAGCTCTTGCAGAAGGGCAAAAAACAAATGACTCCTCCTCCTCCTCTACCTTCTGTAATGTGACCAGTTATAATCCCTGACGCATAAAGTTTCTTTTATAGCTGCTCAATCAGGCTCCCCTGGTTTGTACAAGTAGGCAGGAAAGGGTATGAGACAGCCCTAACGCCAAGGCTCTGGTGATGTCAGCCATCCAGAAAGGGTCAAGAAAGGGAGGAAAGTCCCCCGGAATGAGTGGGAGAGGAGTGTAAAATGGGTCCGTCTTGAATGAAAGAGTCTTCCTCTCTCCACTGCTCCCCCTCCCCCAGTTGAGTAGAGAAGGTAGTAAAAGTTCCTTTTTTTTTTTTTTTTTTTTAACTGCTGGCTCCTCATTTTCATCTTTTACTCATGCTTTCAGATAGGTGGGTGCATTTTCTGTTTCTCCCAGGAACTAGTGCGACCACGTCCCTCCCATCTGCAGACGAGATCCCAACTCTTGCTTGAACCACACTGATTCCGGCCTTTGGTTAACTGGAAAGACCGTCATCAGTATATACTGATGCCAACAGTAGTCTGGGGCAAAGGGCCTTGTTCAAGTCAGAAAACTTCTATTATTCATTGGTTCATTCACTCGACAGATATTTCATAACTGCCTGCTGTGGCCTAGGCCCTGTTCTAAGTGCTGGGGACCAATGAGTTTCCTTTCTTCGTAAAGTAGATATTCTAGTGGAGAAGGTAGACATACAAAATAGGTACCTACTAATATGTGCAAGCTTTGCGTGAGAGATGTAAATCATAGTGTTTGTCGTCTAGGGGCTCATGGATTGGGGCAGACCCACGTGGAAATAATTACGTGAAACGTAACAGAAGGAGAAAGAAGTTGCTTTGCACATATTATGGGGGGAACATGGGGAAGGGGTTTCAGGTGGAGGAAGATGGGAAGGCTTCTAAAAGCTGGTATTTTGAGCTGGGGCTTGAAGAAAAGCTCGCACTTCCACAGGGGTACTGGAAAAAAAGGAAGAGCTTAA
Source organism: Potos flavus (assembly GCA_028534135.1). NCBI lineage: Eukaryota > Metazoa > Chordata > Mammalia > Carnivora > Procyonidae > Potos > Potos flavus. The sequence goes on along the minus strand of CM052891.1, from coordinate 37,216,341 downwards.
GCAAAGGCCCTGAGGCAGGGAAAGGTGGGTGGTGGTAGGGATCTCCACAGGCTGTCTAAGGAAGCCGGACACAGCCTCTCATGACCAACACTTCAAGTCGTAGCAGAGCCCCTTGGCCAGGGTGCTAGGCTCCAGGCTGGGACGGAGGCCATCCCCTCAGCACCAACTCCCCAGGAAAGTCCAGGAGCCCACGGGGGACCATCAAAGCCCAACTTCCTTTTGAGTGTGCCTTCAGAGCTCTGTTAGCTCCTGCCCTCCCCTGTACGCTCATGGCAGCTCTGGTCCCTAAGATATAAAGGATTCCCGAGAAACAGGCAGCAGATCTGTCCCCGTACCAGGCGCAAAGCTGCCTCTCCAATCTCAGACCCTCAGGACTGCTCTGACTCCTGGATGAGAGGTGAGGACCAAAGCTCAAAGCGAGGCTACCGACGGTGCCCGGTCAATGCCCAGAGACAACAGCGGCCCACAGTGACTCCCGAACTACCTCCTTTTGTCCTTTGTCCTCTTGGCAGATTATCCTTGTTGTCCCCCCCATGCCCCGCCCCCATGCCTGGTGGCACAGACACTTAGCGATTTGCTCCTTAATTGTCCCCCAGCTAGGCTGCGCAGATGCCGCTCTTTAATCTCTCCTGATAAATGAATCGCACCGCTCCTTTAATCATATGTTCATATCCAAGCCAATTTGAATCAATTTGGCAGTGAGCGTGTTGCAAGAGATGCCATGACTGCTGCTTTCCCCTCGGGCCCCAGAGCCAGCCGGTCTGCTGTCCTCATCCTCCGCGAAGAGCCCAGGGGGCCTGTGGGGTGGGGTGGGGGGAAGGATCTCCTACCTGAATGGTGGGGACTTTTCAAAGTCAATCATTCATTCCTGTCCTCCACGCTGGGCCCTGTGGGACTAGAGGGAGCCGGGTCCCCAAGGGCCTCCCATGTGGGAGGGAGGGGGCTAAACCCACAGCCTGCGTTGGTCACAGAACAAAGGGCCCCACTGTCATCCCTGGGAGAAAGTGCTGCCTTAAATCTAACCATAATCCTTCTGTTCCCCTTTCATTTCCTCTGAGCTGGTTCTCAGGGAGGCTGGAACTCTTCCTCACCTTCTACATAGCAACACATTCCAAATGACCATAGGGTCATTTGTCCTTGCCTGCTGCTGCTCCTGGCTGCCACCCCAGCGGGGGGAGGCTGTCTGTCTGGGGTTCCCGTCCAGCAGCCCGGTGGCGCCTCCTAGTCCTCTTCCCGTCCTCTCGGTTTTCCCTGGGAGCTCTGCCAGGCGGGCAGGCGCCCTCCCCTTCGCGGGGAGCCCGTGTATTAGCATATTCATATCTCATTTGCATGACCTGGGCCCCGCCCCCGCCCGAAGGGTCTTCCCGCACCTGCGCCTCCGGGAGGCCAGGAAGCCACTGCCCTCCTCCAAAGGTTCTTAAAGCAGTTGACTGGGGCCGAGCCCATCGGCCTTGCCCTTCAAGGATTCCCTCTGAGTGAGGACCTGTCTCCTCGCTCAGTAACCCGACAATACTGTTTTCCCGCCTCTTTGAGGGCTCTTAGAGGTCCTTGGCAGAAGCTGGGAATGAGGGGTGCCCTTTCCAGCCTGTCATTAGTGACCCGGGGATGAGGAGGATGACAAAATCAACAATAGTTCCCATTTTCCTGAGCACCTACTTACTCTGTTCCCATTTGCTGAGCATTTACTATGTCCTCTAACCTTTATCACACCATGCAGTGTCCTGTCCCTGAGCCTCAAAGAGGTAATGTGTGTCCTAACAGTGTCCTCAGCTTGGTTCCTGCAAAGGGCCAGGCGTCTCCCAGCTCTTCCGGCCTCGTCAGGGGATAAAGGGAGACGGGAGAGTGCCAAGAATCACCGTCACAATCCTCATCTTTAATCGCTATGTGCCTGGTATTCACCAAAGCTTGGCCTAAGTAAGGAAACACTTCTTGGCATTTTGGGGGGGAAATGTCAACCTTACATTTCTGTTGCCCCTTACAATTTTCAGCGCACCCTCCATACATTATCACATTTTGTGCTTCGTGCATATGGTGCCAACAATATGAGTAAAAGCTCCACATAGCCCGAAATGCATATCTTAAGCTATATTCCCCTCAGTCTAATTTCATTACAGTCTAACGGAAAAATCCAAAACCGTTCTCTGGGATTGGATCTGGGAGGAGTGATTTCCAGAGCAATAGTCATTTTGGAGTTAACAAGGATGCTAGATTTGTTTAGAAGGAATTTCACAGAGAAATTGAGTCTTTTGTAGTGTAAACCCCAGTGATGGGTCATATACATGAGGGAGATTCCAAAAAGGATGTGTGCTTTGCAATTGAAGTCAGTGACATAAATCTCCCAGCGGAATATTTAAATGGGCAGATAGAATTTGCTTTAGATATCAGAAGTCAGCAATGACAGTTTTACAAAAAAAAAAAAAAAAACAACCCAAACCTCAAAAAGGATATTAAGGTTCAACACCATCCAGGCAAATTCTATTTGAGATGGCTTAAGAGTCAAAGAGTTTCCACATTTTAATAAATTTTTATATGTTTTGTGCCACATCTATGATCTGACTAGATTAGGAAAAGAAGCAAATGGATTTCAGGAAAAAGAGGACGCTAGGGAATCTGAAAGCAGAGAATCAAAAAAGAAGTTTTAACACACACACACACACACACACACACACACATATTCTGGTATGAGAAGATGCAGCCAATAGCCTTAGAAACATTATGTCTCTGAAAGACAGATCAATGACTGGTAATCAGGCAAATACAAAATTGTGTGCAGTGAAATAGGCCTCATGGCTCTTATTTAGTCCCGGGGACAGACAGGTGGCTTGAGGGCTGGTTCCATCCCCCACAGGAGTACTATCCTCGGGAGAGCAACGAAGAGTTGCCCCAGGGAGTGGCACTGCCCTGGAAGTTTCTAGAAGCACAGAACTCCCGGCCTGCCTCCGAGAGCCCTAGAGCTCCTCTGTGGAAGCTGCTCTTTCCAGTAGACCACACACTGAGCCAACTGGGCAAGACTGAAGAGCAGAAAAGGAGCTTCTGCTCCCAGGAACTGGCAAAAGAAGCCTAGAGAACCAACTAGAAAGTGAGGCGATCTTACAGCTCTATGAATGGGTTCTTAAAGGAACATGTGCCTTGGGGTGCCTAGGTGGCTCAGTGGGTTAAGCCTCTGCCTTCAGCCCAGGTCATGATCTCAAGGTCCTGGGATGGCATCAGGCTCTCTGCTCAGCAGGGAGCCTGCTTCCCCCACTCTCTCTGCCTGCCTCTCTGCCTACTTGTGATCTCTCTCTCTCTGTCAAATAAATAAATAAAATCTTTAAAAAAAAATTAAAAAAAAAAAGGAACATGTGCCTATGACAAAGGTACACGTGAAAACACAGATAAATAGACAAACCCCAGAAGGGGCCTTAAAAATTAGAAATAGGTTGGGCGCCTGGGTGGCTCAGTTGGTTGAGCATTTGCCTTCCACTCAGGCCATGATCCTGGGGGTCCTGGGATCAAGCCCCACATCAGGGGTTCCCTGCTCAGCAGGGAACCTGCTTCTCCCTCTCCCTCTGCCCCTTCCCCGTGCTCGTGTGTTCTCTCGCGCGCGCGCGTTCTCAAATAAATTAGTAAAATCTTTTAAAAAATTAGAAATAGGGGGCTCCTGGGTGGCTCAGTGGGTTAAAGCCTCTGCCTTCGGCTCAGGTCATGATCCCAGAGTCCTGGGATAGAGCCCCACATCCGGCTCTCTGCTGGGCAGGGAGCCTGCTTCCCCCTCTCTCTCTGCCTGCCTCTCTGCCTACTTGTGATCTCTCTCTCTCTGTTTAAATAAATAAAAATCTTTAAAAAAAAAATTAGAAATAGGTTTATTTGAGATGTGGGTTATAGATGAAGTATCACTGCTTATAACAAAGTTTTCAGATTGTTTTATTTTTAAGTCGGTACAGATATATGTCTGTGCCAAACACCAAAGAAGGCCCCAAATTGTCATATTAGTGTGATTTTAAAGAGTAGCTTCTTTCCCGGCATTTCATAGATAGAAATAGCAGCCGAGGGTGGGGGGGTGGGAACCAATGTGGCAAAGCTGCTTAGAAACTGCTTAGATCCCTTGCTCCGGGAATGCCGTTTTTAAAGCAGCAGGCATCTCTTGGCACGGCTGAGAGTAGAAGCTGGAAGAGGAGCAGATTGGAAGGTGGAACCTGAACAGGGTATTTAGGGGAGAGAAAGGCGGGGGGAGCATCTAGACGGTTCCTTCCCGTGCAGCCTGGAGCCCAGCAGGTGACAGATTCAGGCGAGGAGACTCTTGGCACTCTTGTCGGTGAAGGGCCTGGTGCAGTGGGGTGAGGAGAAGCCAAGAGTCCAAAGGTCATTTAGGGTATTTGTGTCATGGTTGTATACCTTTTTTTTTTTTTTTAAGATCTCTGCCGGTGGACAGGGTTCAGTGGCCAGACATCGTGCCTGGCGGATGGATTTGTGCTTCTCAGACCTGACTCCATCTAAGAAGGTTTAGACCCTGAAGGAAAAACTATTTTTGCTCTTTCAGAGAGTCAAGGGACTAGTGAGTTCTCTGAGAAAATGAGAAGGTAGAGGTATTAGAAGGGGACGCAGGGGGTTCGGGCATCGCCCAAGATCCAGGAGGAGTAAGTCCCCTGGGGCGGGGGGTGGGGGGAAAGGGGGGAGCTTCCTCTCCCTCCCCGCCCCCACTCCTTGCTCCCCAGTAGAAATCAGCTACAAATCTCAGCTTGTTGGGAACAGATGGCCTTGGCTGACGAATAAGCCACCGCAGGCTGCTCCACCTGTTCTCGGGCTGGAATAATCAGCTCGAGACAAACATCGGCGCTGAAATAACTCATGGCAGCGGGTGATGCGCAGGCACAGATTCCAAAAATCTCTTAAATAGACCCCCTCCAAGTCTCCCCCCTCCCCAGCCCCTGGAGGTCATCAGGGAAAGGTAATGGAGCGGAGAAGACAGATCGAATCCCCCCAAACGGAACCTTATGCCGAACTGGTGGTGCCACGGGGCGGGGGTGGGGGTGGGGGCCTGGGCGGGGCTGAGTTCTGAGTGGGAGGGGCGCGGGGGCGGGGGGCGGGGCTCATTCACCTGCGCTGGGCGGGAAGTTATCTCGCAAGAGCACGTGCAGAACGTGGAAATGGTCGGTCCAGGTCAGGATCAAATGTGAGGCGATGCCACCAGTCGCGGATAGTAGAGAACTGCAAATTTGGGATTCATTTGAATTGTTCATTAAAGGAGTGCCATGCAAATGAGGCCGAGCTACCGCGAATCTCTCAGCAGCTCAGACAGCTCCGCCAGCAGCCGCTGAGGGTGGGTGCCTGGGTGCCCAGACTTCTGTGGGTTTGTGTTGCCTCCGCTCACCTCCTTGATGAAGTCAGCTTGGCTAATGTGCCCTGGCAGAGGCAGATGAGCCCGTCGGGGGAGTGACAGTGCAGGGAGGCAGTGGTGATGGCGGTTAGGGAAGCGGGGTGCCGTCTGAGATGGGGTTCCGGCTCCTGTGGAGTCAGTCAGGAGAGGGCGGGGCCTGAGATTGGAGGGAAACTGACTTCTTGCTCTGGGTGCCCCAGGCAGGTGGCTCCCCCTTGGTGCAGCAACCAACCGCACGCCCCCAACCCCGCACCTTGGGGCACAGAGCATGGGAACTCAGAGGCTGTGCCGGCTGGGGAAGAAGCCTGAGAGCCCTTGCACGCCCCTCACCCCCAACTTCGTCTCTAACTGCCAGATACCATTTCCCCCAAGTGGTTTCCTGCAGCTCTGCCTGTGGTCAGAACCCTCACCTATCATTTAGCGTCCCACAGACCCGTTCTCCTTGCAGCCAGTTGTGCTCAGAGGTGTCACGGCAGCCCCTTTTCTGCTGAGTGCCTCGCTCTGTGGTTCTTACCGTGGTGCGTAGAGGAAACACTCAAGGATGGGACGCCTGGGTGGTTCAGTGCGTGAAGCCTCAGACTCTTGATTTCTGCCCAGATCACTATCTCTGGGTGGAGAGATCAAGCCCCATATTGGGCTCTGCACTGGGCATGGAGCCTTCTTCAGATTCTCTCTCTCCCTCTACCCCTCCCCCCTGCTCACTCTCTCTTTCTCCCCCATTCTCTCTCTTTAAAAGAAAGAGAGAGAGAAAGAGAAAGAAAGAAAGAAAAAGAAAGGCTCAAGGAACTCCCTTTATTATGTTTTGTACACAAAAAGTAAAAAGAATAATATAATGAACTTTGTCTATCAAGCAGTTTCAGCAATTATCAATGCTAACCAAATCTTGCTTCTTCTACCCCCCCACCCACTTTCCCATTCCCTTCACTGGATTATTTTGAAATAGATCCCAGATAGCATAACACTTTGTTAAGAAATGCTTTCGTTTCTACCCCTCAAAGAAAAGAAAATGAGGGGTGCCTGGGTGGCTCAGTGGGTTGAGCCTCTGCCTTCAGCACAGGTCATGATCTGAGGGTCCTGGGATCGAGCCCCACATCGGGCTCTCTGCTCAGCAGGGAGCCTGCTTCCCCGTCTCTCTCTGCCTGCCTCTCTGCCTACTTGTGATCTCTCTCTCTGTCAAATAAATAAATAAAAATCTTAAAAAAAAAAAAAAAAAAAAGCTCTGGGTAGTGTTAATGTGCAGCCAGGGTTGAGAAATGCTCTACCTTTCCCCCCACTCATTTCCTGCCAACTCCTCCTTGCCTCGGCTTTTAATACCTCGACCTGCCTCTAGCTGGTCGCCCAGGGCAGTTCCCAGGGCAGTTGGTGCTCCCGTGCCTAGCCAGAGGCGTGGAGGGCTGCCCACCTTCTCCAGCCTTCTCCTTCAGAGGGGCTCGAACTCTCTGTGGGCACAGCCCTTCCTTTCCCCTGACAAATTCACGTACCATGTGTGCCTGTGCCTATCTTTGTTCCCCCTTAATATGCTTGGTGCCCGTTCTTACCTTGCAAGCATAGCAGATTTTATTTATTTATTTATTTATTTATTTATTTATTTATTTATTTTTGGCATGAAAATAGCAAAATTCCTGCCTCAGGAAAAAGTGAGAACTTCTCTGGGGGCTGTACTCATTTGGCTGCTCAGGTGGTTCCACGCTGCAAAGGAGCTGAGCAAGGGGCGTGTCGGAGGCTTCCCAGCAGAAGCAGGGAAACCGGGGATTGAATGGGACTTGAACCCAGCGCGCATTTCAGGGAATCTAAGAAACTTCTTCCTGATGTTGGCCCAAGGAGCGTTTTAGAGAATCACGCCTGGGGCCCTAGCTCACAGCCATCTGCCTGCCTTCCCGTGGCTGCTGCTTCTGTTCTTCCCCTACCCTTCCACTCTGCCTGCCTTTTGGACTCGTTCCTCCCTCCTGTGTCCCCCACTCCATGCCTCACTGAATGTTGGTGAAACAAATCTAGTCTAAAATAATGAGCAATCAACTACCCTGATGCTTGGGGCAGGCTGCGCAGGGGCTGGGGGGAAGGGGTAGGGAGCTGAATCATTTATAAAGCTTAATAAAGATGCAGATGAGCACGCTGACTAGCAGCCCCAGAGCTGGGCTTATTCATTATTCAAAGTTATGCAAATGCCACTGGGTCCTGCCTGTTAGAATCCCGCCCCTGGTCTCTGTGCTTCTCAGGGCTTGACAGATCCAGCCCACCTTGTGCCTCCCCTTCCCCCTCCCCCACCCCCACTGCCACCCCCAGATGCTTACATTTGCCCTGCCATAGGCCCAGATCCAGAAACACATTTCAGATCCTACCTCAAGGGTCATAAGAATCCCAGATCTCCTCTCCAGCCAGAAGTCTTCCCGAGGTTTATGGGGGAGGCTCTGGCCTGCAGGAAAGCCTACATAAGCCTAGACGGAAGGCATTCTCTCTGTTAAAGATTTCCAAGGAAAGGGTTCCATAAGAATGCTTATGTACCTGTTTTAGTATCTCACAAATCTACTTAGTGGGATGGATTCCCTGAGGTCTAACCTAAATCCCTCTTGTCGCCCTGGAAGCCCACAGTTGAAAGACAATATCTGGGGCGCCTGAGTGGCTCAGTCGGTTAAGCGTCTGCCTTGGGCTCAGGTCATGATCTCGGGGTCCTGGGATCGAGCCCCTCATCGGGCTCCCTACTCGTCGGAGAGCCTGCTTCTTCCTCTCCCTCTGCCTGCCTCTCTGCCTACTTGTGCTCTCTCTCTCTGTCAAATAAATAAATAAAATCTTTTAAAAAAAAAATGAATGAATGAATGAATGAATGAAAGACAATATCCCATAAGCAAATTCTCTTTAATCACCTTTCTGAGAAGTAAAACTCAAGTATCAAGTCACCCTCGATTACTGTCTCCAGACTAGCTCATCCTTGTCGCTTCCTTTTACCTTTTTAAACAGTTGAACCTCCTCCTTCCAAGTCATACTCACACTCCTTAAGCTCTTAAGCCTGTCCCGGGATACCAGACTCCCGAGAGTACTAGTACTCTAGTACTAACTACAGGTTACCCTCTCCTTTCCGGGCTGTAATTACTGACTTGTGCTCCTCAACCGCCTAGGTCTTAGGACTCTGATTCTTTCCTCTGACTCTGGCCCGTCTGTGCCAGTCTTTCCCTTTCCCCACATCCCTCCCTAGTTTTTCAGTTTGGTGAGGCTGAGAGATGAAGAATTGGGTCAGAGTCTCAATGGCATCGATTGCTTCTGCTTTCCCTTCTTTTCTGGACTGGCTTTCTTCCCTCCCCACTCCCCAACCTATTTTTAGCCTGCCTCTGTTTTCCTTAGTCTGGTTGGCAACCATGCCGGCCTCTTTCCCTTCTCTGCCCTTATCTCTCCCCTGCAGCCTGTGCAGACCCTAGCTACCCTTCCAAAGGTCTCTCACTGCCCGCCCGATGCGCTGTGATTTTCCTCCATCTTGAAGATACGTAGGGTCTGTCTGAAAGGGGGTGCCTGGCCACTCTCGGGCAGGAGGGAAGCAGGGAGATAACCTTGGTGGGTCTGTTTTGGCAAATCCTGCAGTGGTTCTAAAACCCTCGGGTTGTCTCCCCACCCCCACCCCTGCCTTCTACAATGGCGTTTCCTCTCCTCTGTGCCTACATCCCCTCTTCTCCTTTAGGACCCCACCCCAGCCCCAATAAGAGATGCTCTTGGCCATTCCGGACCAGTTTCCTCTGGCTTTGGGGATGGGCAGCCTCCCTGGAGGTCCTCACCTGCCTTCTTGGCCTGCATATTACCTAGTTTCTTCTGCAATTCCTTTTTCTCTCCACTCCTCCCCCGACCTCATCGCTCCCACACACACCCCTTCCCACCCCCACCCCCATCCGCCCCCGCTGCCCCCCTCCCCCTGGCACTCGGTTTCTAGGACACACCAGTTCGGGCAGGGCTTGTGTCAGCATCCCCCACTTGTCCTTTCTCAGCCTCTTCTAGACATCGGTCCCCTCCTTTACTGTCACCAGCAAGCTGAATAAGACTGGATATTTTGGAAGGGGAGCTGCAGCTGGCTGGGGGAGGAGGGCCACACTGGGAGAAGCAGAGGCAGAGGGAACTACGGGTAAGCAGCCGTTGAATGAGAGGGAGAGGTTCCCAACACCCTTTCTCCCCAACTTTGCCAGCCCTTGAGATGGCAGGATCCTCCGCTGATCTCTGTACCCCATTTTTCTCTCTCTCGGTAATAACACAATACCTCGCTTTTCAGTTGGCCACATTCTCCTACACATATCCCGATCTCTGCCTGGCGTGCTCCCTCTCCTCCTGGTCTTGCTCCAATGCCCTCCCCACTGAGTGTCCCCCTCAGACTACCATCACCCCCATCACCACTGTGGCAGAGGGCAGCTCTCCCCCAGCATCCTCTGTCTTCCCTGCCCTGCTCTTTTTCCTATCACATTTGTCACTTTCCACATTAGGGTATCATTTATTCACACATATCGTTTATATGTCTTCTCACTGGACTGGGCAAACACCATAAGAGCAACAATTTTGTTCACAGATACATCTACAATGCCCAGCACGTAGCGGAATTTAGGTAAATATTTATGGATGGGATAAATGATCTCATCCGATCCCCACACATTCTTGTAAAGTTGGTCGGTATTATTATTCCCTTTTTTTTTTTTTATGGTGGTAAAACATACATAACATGAAATGTATCATTTTAATCATTTTTAAGTTTAACACTTCCATGGCATTAGGTACACTGTCTCTCTCTCTCTTTTTTTAAAGATGTATTTATTTATTTATGGGGGGGTGCAGGGTCAGGGGAGAGAGAGTCTTCTTTTTTTTTTAAGATTTTATTTATTTATTTGAGAGAGAAAGAGAGAGCATGAGAAGGGAGAAGGTCAGAGGGAGAAGCAGACTCCCCGCGGAGCTGGGAGCCCAATGCGGGACTCGATCCCAGGACTCCGGGACCATGACCTGAGCCGAAGGCAGTCACTTAACAAACTGAGCCACCCAGGCGCCTGAGAAAGAGAGAGAGAGAGAGAAAGAGAGAGAGAGAGAGAGAGAGAGAGAGAGAGAAAGAGTCTTAAGCAGAATCCCTGCTGGGCATGAGCCAGACTCAAGAGATCATCTCAGGACCCTGAGATCACAACCTGAGCCAAAACCGAGTCAGATGCCTAACTGCCTCCACCATCCGGACGCCCCTAAGTGCCCTGAAACCATGTTTGTGTTTGTGATGTGGTTTAAACATTGTGCTGTGGGGGGCGCCTGGGTGGCTCAGTGGGTTAAAGCCTCTGCCTTCAGCTCAGGTCATGATCTCAGGGTCCTGGGATCAAGCCCCGCATCAGGCTCTCTGCTCAGCAGGGAGTCTGCTTTTCCTGCCTCTCTGCCTACTTGTGATCTCTCTGTGTCAAATAAATAAAATATTTAAAAAAACAAACGAAAAAAAAACATGGTGCTATGGGAGGCACCTGGGTGGCTCAGTTGTTAAGGGCTCCGATCATGATCTCAAGGTCCTGGGATTGAGCCCCGCATCGGGCTCCCTGCTCAGCGGGAAGCCTGCTTCTCCCTCTCCCACTCCTCCTGCTTGTGTTCCCTCTCTCACCGTGTCTCTCTCTGTCAAATAAACTAATAAAATCTTTTTTAAAAAATTATTTAAAAAAAAAAAAAACATGGTGTGAAACTGATGTGGGAAACCAAGGCAGAAGAGAAATTATTACATTTCCATACTAGCTACAGCCCATTGACAAGTCCTTGAAACAGGCAGAGGGACATTCCTCTAGGGACTCAGCTGCCTCGATATTAATACTTTGCTAAGGACAAAAGGCAATCTTAGCCCGACCCTCCAGGATCTTGTAAGTCTACTTTAATATGTAAAAATTCCTTTGGAAACTTCCTTTATCTCTACCCCCCCCACCCCAAGATAGTGTTGGCAATCATCCCCCAAGCATAGGACCCACCGATATACATCTGAAGGGTCTCAGGACTGAGGGTTTACTAAACAGTAATAAATGACTTTTTCCCAACAATAGCTAGCCCCCTCAGGATCCAGGAAACCTTGTTTCCAAAATACCTGGGAGGCTTACACCGTCCCTAGACCCCTCCCAACTTGAAAGTATATAATGGGCCACTCCTCAAGACCCCAGCAAGGCTCTTTCTGCCCACGGGTCCTGTCCCAATGCTCTAATAAAACCACTTTTTGGACCAAAGGCATCTCAAGAATTCTATCTTGGCCGTCAGCTCCGAACCTTATCATCTTTCCTACATCATCTAAACCATCACCGCCATCCATCTGCCGAATGTTCTTCTTACCTTCCCAAACTGAAACCCTGTGTCCTTTAAACACTAACGCCTCATTCCCCCCCTCTCCCCAGCCCCTCAAGCCAACCACTCCACCTCCCATCCCTCTGAATCTGATTGCTGTCAGTGGAACCCTCCAGGGTCTGTCCTTTTGTGTCTGGCTTATTTCACTTAGCCTCATGTCTTCAAGGCTCGTCCATGTGACACATTGTTCCGACTCTACAGATGTGATTATTCCCACTTTGCGGAGGCTGAGGTTTGGGGGAGCCTCTGAGAGCACGCGAGACGCAGACCTGGCGGGGGGCTGGGGAGGTTGGGGAGGCTGGCTGGCTTTTAAAATTCCCGGGAGAAATCAGGGCTGATCCATGTGCCTAGGCCTATGAGGCAAATTCCTCCGTATTGGCTTTCCTTCAGGGATATTTTTACTCTTATTCCCATTTCCCACTCTTCCCCCGCTCAGGGCCTCCTTCCAACATTTCTGTCCCAACTGGTCCCAGGGTTTTTTCTCCCTGGAGCAGGCGAGCTCTCAGGTCACACCGGCCTGGTCTGGAGATGTTCCCGCTGGGGTTTCCACGGAGCACATTCAGCCGTCCCTGTTTCCACCCCTCACCCCTCCACCCGCCCTGGGGTAGTTATGAGCCTCTTCCCTTCCAAAGTAATTAGTGCAAGGAGGCCAGCCGACTCGGTGCTAATGCCGTTTCATTAAGTGGGAGCAATCCTAATGATAATAAAATGGCACATTTAACATTCAAACATTGAACAGGGTTTCTAAGTGAGTGTGTCTCTCTCTTCCTTCCTGGTATAACCGCTCCATCTTCATAAGGACCTGACAATGCACCCTAATGAGAGACCGGGGAGCTAAGCATCTTTACAGAGCCAGAGAGAGGATGAGAACCAGACAAAGGATCCAGGGAAAGAGGGTGCGGGGCACTGAGGGGATAAAGACCCCAAGAATTCTTGGGGTCATGGACTCTGGCGCTGATTTAGACAACGAGAGTCTCTAAGAAGTAAGGTCGCGTAGAGAAGAAAGCCCATCGCAGACTTTAATGCAATGCCGCTATTCATGGCTTTGCTTACTCAACACATTTTTTTCAACAAACATTTATTGTGCACCCAAGGTGAGCCAGATTTTAGGGGGTTTGTGATGGAGAATGGCTCTAGTTTTAGGAAACAAGGTGAGCCAGATTTTAGGAGGGTTTGTGATGGAGAATGGCTCTAGTTTTCGGAAAAGGAACTGCAAGGGCAGCAGCAATCTACATATTGTCTTGTTTACCCTCCCCTGGGCAGCTTTAGTCAAATCCACCCCAAGTTTATCAAATGTCTCGTCGAAGAGAATTGTAACAACTGCTTGGGTCCCCTGAGCCAGTCCCTATGCATCCTCCTTATTGAGACATCCATCTCAAAGGTCCTTGCTACTTGGTGATGGTAGAATACCTGGTCGACCTTCTAGAAGCAAAAAAAGTAGTGGGACTGGGGAGCTGGCCAGGGAAGGAAGGTCGATTCAATCATCCGCTGTTGACAGGGGACTCAGGAAAGGCAAGGGGACAGGCTGCCATTTAATAGCCAGAGGGCTTTATTCCCAGCTCCTGTGCACACAAGGGAGGCCGCTGGCCAGGGGTCAAAGGTGGGCTTTACCCAGGCCAGGGAAGCGGCTCATTCGAAAAGGTGTCAAGTCATAGGATGGTGTTAATTTCATGCTTATTTCGTACAGGATCTTCCCCACAACAGGCGAGAGCTTGAATCCATGTCCTACGGAAAGGAGAGCAGGTGATCAGACATCCTCAGGGACAGCGGCTAGGGTCCCCAGGTGTCTACCACCCTGTCCCCAAATGGGGCTAATTTTCTTCTTGGTCCACATCCCAAAGCCGGAAGTTGCCTCCCACCAGAAGTACCTCTTCTTCTCTGTCTGCCCACCCAGCCCCTTCAGAAACTCAAGTCTAGGCTTTGGCCAGCCCAGAGCGCAGAAGATGCCATTTTGCCCGGCACTGAGAGAGGCGGGCTTTGAGGCACGTCCTGCCCCGCTCAGGCTCACCAGAGAATCCAGCGCCAATGACGATGTTGTCATACTTCGGGTGGCGATCAAGAACAAAGTGCTCATCGGGGGTGTTCTAGAAAGAAACAATCACACTTGTGTCCTTCGAGGAGAGAAGGAGGAAGAAGAACTGCAGGCTCAGGGGGGAGGGGGCGAGGCTGGGTTACTTTCCAGAAAGAACGGGAATGCGTTCTGCATGCCAGCGCCCCCTCCGGGGGTGACAGTCTTTCGCACTTGTCCATCTGCCTCTCCGCTCCTCCAGGGCTGTGAACCCAGTAGGTGCTCAGTGAATGCGTGTAAACTAACTTTAGCCAAGCTGCCTCAGGCCCTGGTCACATCTGTCTCCTCTCTTCGTCCCCACGGCCTGTTCAACTAGAACATCTTGCCAAAAAGTCTTTTAGAGCTCTTCTGGGAAACGTCGCGAGGGGCTGCCAGGCATAAGCCTAGTCTGCTAATGAAAAGGAATATGAAAACCTCTCACGGGCCCTCTCTGGTATAGAGGGGAACCGAACCCACGAAAGAATCTCATTCGTTTCAAGCCACCTACCAGGTCAGGGGTCAAACAGAAGCAAGCCGGAGCCGTGCAGGGTCTGTCTGTCTCCTTCCCCTATCCCCGGGCCGGTGAGGGGGCCTGGTGCCCACACCCTTACCGTATACAGGCAGCGCTCCATAATGGCAGGCTCGGGCTCTAGGTCAGGTAAGTGATCTCTGACAAAGCGGCTCAGGATGTGGACGTCTTGAGTGTCTGAGAATGCTTCCGGGCAGTCCCGCTCCTCGGGATCTGCATTGTTGCCGTGGTGATAGCAGACCTAGCTCCCAATCAGAGCGGTGTGAGCGGCGAGGGGCCGGGCCTTCCCGCACACCCACCCAGCCCAGGAGCAGGCTGGCCCACAGTGCTCCCATCCATCATCCCAGCCGTCCCCAGCCCTGACAGATGCCGTTTGTTGCCACAGGGGGTTGCCTTGGCTGCTCCTTCTACACTCCCCCCACCACGACCCCATGTTTGCCAAGGAAGGGCTCCCTTTGCTGGGCCTCGGGACAGCTGGGGGGTCTTGCATTGCAAATAACGAATAGGGAAGTTGTTCTCTTGCTCCTGCTGCTGGGGGACCCGGAAATCTGTTGAAAGGGGAGTTAGAGCAGCTGCCCCAAATCTGCGGGGTCGGGGGAAGGGGGCCCTGCTAGCCCTCTCTGGGCCTTTCCGCTCACCTTCATCAGACCTGGGTACTCTCCGGAGGGCAGCCCGTAGATGTGGCGGGGAGCCAGGCTGAGGCCCAGGCCCAGGAAGCAAGGAAAGCCCTGCGACACACCGTAGCTTCCAGGAACCTTCTCTCGCCAGTAACACACATTGATCCGCAGGGTCTTGAAGCAGAAAAAGGAATGGGGAGATGAAGGGGGAAAGCCATGAAACTGTCCAGACAGCGAGAACGGTTTCTTCTGAGGTCCTATAGCTCTTGAATACACGCCCGGCGGCCCCCCTTAACCCGTCCATCCTGTCTCACCCCAATTCTCACGTCATCAGTCTGTTCCGTTTTGCTATGAGGCACAAAGATCTCTGCATCTCTGTCTCTTCCCCCAGACTTAGTCTCCCAAATCTGCACCCAGCCTTACTTCTCTCTCTCTCTCGCTCTCTCTCCAGCACTTACTAATGCCTCAGATTTGGTGGGTTCCTGAGGGCTTTCTATTGATTCGATCATTTAATTCGCCAACAGCCCTATCCCCATTTTACACGTTATAAAACTGAGGCTCGTGAGGGGAACTCATCGGCCCAAGGTCATTCACCAGCAAGTGGCAGATCCGGGACTCAAACTCGAGTCCATCGGACTCCCAGGCGTCTTCTCTTAGGCACCAATTCTCGGGCTGCCAGCACCTACTTACCTGGAGGGGCAGCTCAATTCCCAGGGGACGGAGGAGCCGGTTGGTCCAAGGACCCGCTGTGACGATCAAGCTTCTGGCTTGGTAGCTCCTGGAGGTACTTCTCACGGTGACGGGTCGCCCTGGTTTTATCTCCACCACCTTCTCTCCATCACGCACGAGGCCTCCGAGACGTCGAATTACATCCTGAAAGGGCAGCGACAGGGACGGGCAAACGAGTTAGCTCTCTGTATGGTTCACCCGGGTAAACAAGAGAGTCCTTCGCTTCGGGCGCAAAAGAGAGCACAGACTCCGGACCTCCTGTCCCATATTGACAAGACCTAGCAGGGTATACGAAGTGCTTTGCCCACAAGGTCAAGAATAAACCAAGTAGGGGCGCCTGGGTGGCTCAGTGGGTTAAAGCCTCTGCCTTCGGCTCAGGTCATGATCTCAGGGTCCTCGGATCGAGCCCCGCATCGGGCTCTCTGCTTAACAGGGATCCTCCTTCCCCCCACCCCCGCCTGCCTCTCTGCCTACATGTGATCTCTCTCTCTCTCTCTGTCAAATAAATAAATAAAATCTTAAAAAGAAAAAAAAAAAAAAAGAATAAACCAAGCAAGGCAAAGGCTCTCGTCGGACATGCCTTGCCCCAAACATTGTACGTCCTACCTGGAGGGCTCTGAGGGCCCTGTCTGCATAGAGAACCCCTCCAGACTTGTCCAAGAGCCCCACTTCTCCCCTGGCCAACCGAACATTGGGGAAACGTTGCTTCAATTCCTCAGCCGAGAGACACTGGTGTTCCACCGCCTGTCGAGACAAAGTGGCCTGGATGGTTTTTAATTCTGAATTCTCCTTCATTCCCAGCAGCAGTAGCCCAGTCTGCCTGTAAAAAAATAAATAAATAAAGGCATACGGGTGAGGGTCTGAGTCAGGGTCCCCGGCCACTCTCTCTCATTCTTCAGCAAGGGTCCCATCAAGGGACCCTATGCAAAGAACTGGTAAAGTCAGGGGTGCCTGGCTGGCTCGGTCAGTAGAGCTCGTGCCTCTTGATCTCAGGGTGGTGAGTTCAAGCCCCGCATTGGGCGTGGAGCCGACTTCAAAAGATAAACAAACAAACAAACAAAAATGAGGACACCTGGGTGGCTCAGTCGGTTGGGTGTCTGACTCTTGGTTTAGGTCCAGGTCATGATCTCATGGGTCGTGGATCAAGCTTGCGTGGGGCTCCAAACTCAGCAGGGAACCTGCTGGAGATTCTCTCCCTCTGCCCCTCCCCCTCCACTCATGCTCACGCGAGCTCTCTCTCTCTCTCAAATAAATAAATCTTTAAATATATATATTAAAAAAATAAAGAGAACTGGTAAAGTCATCTCAATGCCGTCATTAGGGTCACATTCAGTATTCCTGAGCTGGCTGCCTGCCCTTTCCCAAGTCTGCCCCTGGCTCTCACTATTGGTTTGCTCCTCCCTCCAACCTCTCAGGATCCATCCCGCCCTTGAGGGCAGACATCGGAAATCCTCTTATTGCCGCACCTAGAAAGTGGTAGGTGTTTCTTCTTCCTCCATCCCCTGACCCACTCACTGTTCTGATCTCGAATCTTTTTTTTTTTTTAAGATTTTATTTATTTATTTGGGAGAGACAGAGTGCACATGAGAAGGAGGGGAAGGGAAGTGGGAAAAGGAGAAGCAGGCTCCCCACTGAGCAAGGAGCCTGATGCAGGGCTTTATCCCAGGACCCCGGGACCATGACCTGAGCCGAAGGCGGCCACCCAACCAACGGAGCCACCCAGGTGCTCCTGATCCTGATTCCTTACCCTCTTTCCCCCCTCTCTACCACCCTGCTCTTTCTTCTCCTTTGGCCCTTTTTCTCTCATATCATGTTCTGTCCCTTGCTGTGCATCTCTCGGGTCCCCCTCCGAGGCTGCCCGTTTTTTGGAAAGGATCCTAAACTGGGAGACCCGGCTCTGGGTCCAGTCCCGGCAGACCCCTCCTGATGTTCGGGCGGCGCACTGCTCCAGGTCCCAGAGTCCTCCTTAATGCAAGCCTGCTGGCTTGTCGGTGCTCCCCCC
>CM052891.1:37182332-37198652 GCA_028534135.1 Potos flavus | reverse complement strand
ATAGAAGGGTCACTTCGGCCCTTGGGACCATTGCTGCGGTCCCTCTCCCTTTCAGCAGCTGCGGCGACCAGCATCGGCCTGGTGCATCCCCCAGGTACTGTGTATAAAGCTCGTAATAGCCTATAATGGAGTCTCATGGATATTACATGCTTCCAAATCCCACATTATCTGGTTGGGGGGATTAAAGAGAAGATTGGGAGGGGGTAGGGACCCAGAGGGCCCTGCGGCCGGTGTCAGTACACAGAGCCGCGCAGTATGCCCAATCCATTCGCCATGGCCCCCGCCTACCCGGCATTGAGCACCCGCGAGAAAGAATTGAGCGCCGCTGCCTCTTCAAAGCTTTGCAGAGGGAAGATGCTGTTGAATCCCTACTAGCCAGCAGGGGCCTTTCCCTGTGGCCCCCAAAAGGACTTCAGATTGGTTCTCAGGCAATGAAAACCTGCCTAGGACACTCCTCGGTCAAGGGGATCATTAAGAAGTCACGCAAGTGTATGACTCTGAGCCCTTTCTACAGGATGCCGTTGTGGCTGGGTGGGATTCTGGGGAAGACGTGGCTTAACCCTCACCTTAGCAGTTATCCTGTCAGATCCCTGGCTCAGGAATCCCAGAGCAGCCCGCAGTGTACCAACCGTGGTCTCCCATGTACCCTGCGATTTAGCTCCTTCCCTTCCATCCTTCCTCCCTGCCTGTCTCCCTCCCTCCCTTCCTTCTTTCCTTGAAGTCCGAACTCCTCTTACAGGAAGGTACTATATGGGGAAAACAAACTCATGCCAAGACAACAGGCCAATCTGTCGAATTCTGAAATGCGGAGTGATGTTCTAATTCCCAAGCCGTCCCGGGGTGTATGAAGCGGGAGTTCCCATCCCCGAGAGTAATCAGCAAGCTGATTCTGCCGGTGAATGTAATTGTGCCGATTGTAATCATTTTGCTCCAGCTCTCTGCCCCTGTGGCATTTATTTCTTAGCCCAGATATTGATCTAACAGTGGGAAATTTTCCATCTGAATTTGTGATGCTGGACCCTCCCCTAGTCCGAAGATGCGTTTGGGAAATTCTCATTTTCCGTGGATTACAGCTGAGCTATTTGGCCTGAGGGAAACCGTGCACTGCTGGAGAAATGCCTCGGATTGGAGAGAGATTTTTGACCATTATGAGCAAATCGGAAATAAATGTAAAACACTGCCTGCGAATGCAAAGACCTGTCATTATGGGAGATAGGTGAGAGGCTCCTGTGGGAAATGCTTGAGAATTGGAAATCAGTCAGTCAAAACCAGGATCAGAGAATGGGCTTTTTCCCCCCAGTATGAAGATAGATGACTTCCATGGGCAGATTGAAAATCATTTAAGTGCTTATTTTCTTAATGGCTTTTCCTAGAACCCAATAAACAGACCGCTCGTTCTGCACCAATTTCTCACCCCTGTGCTCTGGGCCTCCCATGGCTCTTTTTCGGCTCAGACCTAGGCTACAAAAGTTTGGGGAGGAAAGGAATGAGAAGAGATAAAGCCATCGCAAAAAAAAAAAAAAAAAAAGGCCAGGAAATGCCTGGTCAGGGGTGGCCTAGAAAGAAAGCTCCTCGGAGCAAGACTAGGTTGTCAGGGACCCTGGAAAGAGCACAGCTCCTAGCTCCCAGCACGCCGTCAGCTGAGCGCAGAGCATAAGGTATGAACTGTGCCTTCCCCCAGCCCTGGCTGGATCCAGAATCAGGAAGCGGTAATCGAAGAATTCTCCCAAGGGCCTTGTTGACTCCTCTAGCGGACTAAAGCCTCGGACGTGATGTCAGGAGCCGGTGATCTGGGATTTCCATTCATTACTACCGCAGGACAGGAGGCCGGTTGGAGCACGGAACCACAGGGAGGGGCAGACCGCTCTCCCTGCACCCGCCGCCTCCCATCCCGGGCTCCCACTTCCCCCTCCGGGGGTTAAAAAGTGCCAGTCAAGCCGGCTCCCAGAGTCACCTTGGGGAAGGGACTCTCAGTAATGGCTGCTGTCTTTGTTGGTTTTGGAGGAGCGCTGGGCTTTCATCTTCCGCTCAGTGGGCCAAGGTTGAATTGGTTAACAAAGACTGCTCCGGGGAGGGGACGCGGCTGACAAGCCAGACACTTCACAGACACAGGAAGCAGCAGCTGCGGAGGGGCCCGCCAGGTTCTGCCAGCAGCTGTATTGCCTACGGCTGTGATCTTGTCTGATATTGTCAGCTAAGCAGGGGCAGCCTGGGTCAGGAGCTAGATATTAGGACTCAAAGGGAGAAGGCGGGGCAAGCGAGAGATGGGCCCCAGAGCTGGGATTTGCTGGGGGGACCAGGGTCCCGGCTGTACGCATCACAAAAGACTCAGACCTTGTGATCTGACACACGGGTCAGGTCATCGTCTGTACCCGGCATCTATGCAAATGTCCTGAGCCCACCCAGGTTTAGTACGCCACCGTCATGGGAAGAGGCCAGATAGAATACAAAGGACAGCCGCCTTAAGACCAACTCCCGAAGATGTTTGTTTGTTATCACCATCAAATAGGCTTAAGTAAATACATTCATATCTATCAGTCAGATTATGACGTGCTGGTTCTCCCAGCAGCACCTAGGAGAATAAAAACCACAAAGATGATGAATCATTTAGAAAATCAGAATCAAGAACAAAAGCAAAAAGAACTGAAATGGGAAGTATCCGTTCTGTATTCCTAAGTCAAAGGACCAAATAAATGAGTGTGCCCGAGTAAATCAGATTAGCCGTAAGAAAGGACTTGATAATGATAATGATAATAATAATAATAATAATAATAACATTAATGGCAACGCCTAGCACCCTGTTGAACTCGAAAGATTTTCCAAAGTACATTCACTTTACTCTTCATTTTTCATAACTGGGGAGGTAAGGCATCAGAATGATCTTTCCAGAGGGTCTATGATATGTTCCTGGCTTTATTTTTTATTTTTTAAAGATTTTGTTTATTTATTTGTCAGAGACACAGCGAGAGAGGGAACACAAGCAGGGGCAGTGGGAGAGGGAGAAGCAGGCTTCCTGCAGAGCGGGAGCCTGATGCGGGGCTCGATCCCAGGACCCTGGGATCATGACCTGAGCTGAAAGCAGACGCTTAACGACTGAGCCACCCAGGCGCCCCTACTCCTGGCTTTAAATATACATTAGCAGTCTTTCGACCCGGGTTGATTTAGACATCAATTTGTCTGGACAGAGGGCACGGACAAGGTCACCACTGTGCAGTATATTCTAAACCAGCCAGCACACTATGACCCAGGGACCAGATCAGGTCTGCTACCTGTTTTTGTCATACAAGCCAAGATGATTTTTATATTTTTTAATGGTTGATTAAAAAAAAAAGAATATTTCACGACACAAAAAGTGAATGAAATTTCAGCATCTGTGAATAAAGTTTTATTGGCACACACCCACGCTCGTTTATTCACGCCCATCATCTGGGGCTGCTCTCCCACTACAATGGCAGAGTTGGGTAATTGGCAGAGTTGAACAGTTACAACAGAGACCCTACGGCCTGCAAAGTCTAAAGTACTATGCGGCCGTTCTGGAAAAAGTTCGCCAAGCCTTATTCTAGGCTAACTAAGAATGTGGTAAGCTTGCGGTTTGCACTAACAGGTTAAGACCCTCACTACTTGGTAGCGACCCTCTCATATAAGGTTGTGGGGAGAATTAAGTGAATTTGCATGTATTGAGTACTTTTAAAACAGCCTTAGGCACAGAGAGGTACATGAACTTTTCCAATGTCGTACAGCCAGTAAGAGGCAGAGCACAAAGTCAAATTCAAGCCTATCTCCAGAATCATGTCCCGTCTGAAAGATTCCAGACACTCTCCTAACATCTCTTAGTTATTTCCTTGTCTGCTGGGAAGAAGGGTGCCCTCCAAGCCCTCAGCACTTCTTTTAGTACCCAAAACTCAGCAGTATTCACAGATGGCTGACAGAGAGGGGTCCCTTAGTCGGGCCACCCTTCAGCGAGACATGCTCCTTTATTTGGGTGCTGGGTGCATTAGCTGCCTCTGGAATAAATCTGTAATTAGCGGTCCTAGCTGTATTTGCATAATGGATTTCACTTAGTTCTTAAGTTAATGGTGTTTTTGCAACAGAACAGTAACCTCTTGGTTCCCGGCCATTAAAATAACTGTCACCCTCTAGGATAGAGCCGTGGTTTTGTAGAAAGTTCGGTTAAGAGCCACAGCGAAGGTGGGAAGGGACGTGGGGTGGGTGGGTTAAAGCTCTCTAGGCACTGTGGATCGTCTGCCTTCTTCCCCATGAGTGTTTGAAAGGTCAAAGGAGGTTGGGGGAGGGGGGTGGCAAGCAGAGGAATCTTAAGGGTTAGAGAGCCCTGGAGACAGCAGAGACCCCTAGCAAGCAATGGGGCCTAAGAGGAGGCCTGCAGGGAGAGGCATTCAGAGAGAATGAATGGATTACAGGGGTCGCTCTAAGGGAGAGGACCCAGTTAGGATATTAGGAATAATAATGAGCCTCCTCCTTTATTTCAGTCCCGGCTCTGAAAGAGTCTCAGATGACTCCACGGAGATGCAGAAACAAACCCCAGCTCTGGGTTTGTGCTCCCAGGTGTCTTTTCAGCCGTCCTCCCCACACACCCTCTGCTGGCCTTGGACACGTGCTCGGAACCCGCCGCTGGGACTCAGAGCGTGCCAGGAGCCAGCTGGACCGACCGATGGGGCCATCAGGACAGCGAGCAGAACGCTCCCATGGGTCTGGCACACGTCCCTAGGTCCTGGGTCCCTCCACTGCACTTCCGGTGTTCATGGCCCTGCCCCCTCCCCTACTCGAAGCACCTCCAGGCCCCAGGTCCCACCATTCAAGGAATTCCCCCGTCTGCCAACCTGTGTAATTGGGTTCCGGTCTCGCGCTCCAGCTGGGCCCATATCTGGTAGCACTCATCCATCATCTGGGTGTAAAAGTCTTCAGGGTACGCCCTCCGGATTATCCGGCTCTGCCCATGGGAGCTTCCTCGGGAGTGTGGTAGAAAAAACTGGAAACGGAGAACAAGAGAGACAACCGAAGCTGTTACCCCTTGCGCACGGTCCCTTCCCCGCCTTAGGAGCTAGCTCGTCGTGTGCTGTCAAGCAGGCAGGCTTATTCTTCGAATATTTCCATACATTCTCCCTTTACGGCCAAGTTACTGATCTGGCCAATAGCACAGACGTTCCTCAGTAGCTTAACTTAGCTTCCCCTTTCGGTAACACTACTCACATCCCGAAGTCCCTCTGTTAGTTCGTCTTTGGTCATGTTGCTGGAACCCCTCCCCACTTGGTCCCATAGAGAAGCATAATTGGTTTTTTAAAGATTTTATTTATTCATGAGAGATGGGCGCCAGGGGAGGCGGGGCGCAGAGGGAGAAGCAGACTCAGGGAGCCTGATACGGGACTCGATCCCAGGACCCTGGGATCATGACGTGAGCTGAGGCAGATGCTTAACCGAATGAGCCACCCAGGCACCCGAGAAGCATAATCAGCAAGAAACTGAGATCATTCCAGTCTAGCCTCCTTCGTGTTGTTTTTTTTTTCCAAAATTTTATTTAAATTCTAGTTAGTTAACATATGCTGTAATATTGGTTTCAGGAGTAGAAGTTAGTGATTCATCACTTCCCTATAACACCCAGTGCTCATCAAGCAAGTGCCCTCCTTAATCCCCATTACCCAGCTAGCCCATCCCCTGCCACCTCCCTCCGTCAACCCTCAGTGTGTTCTCTATCGTTAAGAGTCTCTTATGGTTTGTTTCCTTCTCTTTTTTCCCCCCTTCCCATATGTTCATCTGTTTTGTTTCTTAAATTCCACACATTAAAAAAAAAAATCCACATGAGTGAAATCATATGGTATTTGTCTTTCTCTGACTAATTTATTTCACTTAGCATAATATAATCTCGTTCCATCCCCATCATTGCAAAAGGCAAGAGTTCCATTTTTGATGGCTGAGTAATATTCCATTATGTATATATACCACATCTTCCTTTTTTTTAAAAGATTTTATTTATTTATTTAACAGAGAGAGAGATCACAAGTAGGCAGAGAGGCAGACAGAGAGAGAGAGAGGGGAAGCAGGCTCCGTGCTGATCAGAGAGCCCGATGCGGGGCTCGATCCCAGGACCCTGAGATCATGACCTGAGCCAAAGGCAGAGGCTTTAATCCACTAAGCCACCCAGGTGTCCCTATACCACATCTTCTTTATCTATTCGTCTGTCGATGGACACTTGGACTCTTTCCATAGTTTGGCTATTGGTTTTTTTGGTTTTTTTTAAGATTTTATTTATTTTGACAGAGAGAAAGAGATCACAAGTAGGCAGAGAGGCAGGCAGAGGGAGAGGGGGAAGTGGGCTCCGTGCTGAGCAGAGAGCCCGATGTGGGGCTCGATCCCAGGACCCTGAGATCATGACCTGAGCTGAAGGCAGAGGCTTTAACTCACTGAGCCACTCAGGCACCCCAGTTTGGCTATTGTTGATCATACTACTATAAACATGGGGATGCATGTACATTTTCAAATCTGTATTTTTATATCCTTTGAGTCAATACCTAGTAGTGCAATTGCTGGATCGTAGGGTAGCTCTATTTTTAACTTTTTGAGGAACCTCCAGGCTGTTTTCCATAGCTCCCTTCATTTTCTGGACAAGGAAGCTGATGCTTTTTCTCTGTGGGTTCCGATCACTCGGGACAAGGGAACCACCTTGGGATTTAGCAAAAGGTAGAGAGTCTCCTGCAAGGTTAGACCAGGAATCCCTCTGAAAACTGATAGAGAAATGAAAAAGGTTTCTAAACAATCCAGTTCATTACCTAGAAGAGCAAACCAAAAGCCACCTGGATAGCTGTAGGCAGGACGGGAGGATAGAAACCTTTGGAAAGTGGTCTGTGTGGATCTCCTCTGGGAAGGACCCTGGACCACCCCAACCCCCCAACATGTGCAGTGATCACGGTAGACTGCACTGCATGGGGTCACCTTTTTTATAAGGACAAATAAGACCTACTTATTCCCTGTGTATCAAACAATACGGCTGCTATTAACCAGAGGTAGCAGAAAAAAACAGAAGGCTCTGCTGGGTTCCAGGGTGCGAGGCCAGGAACACTGGGGGAGGAATTCTACCTCTTAGGCCGACAAATCAGCCTTTCCCTCTGGGCAAAATTATTTTTACTTAAGGTAACCCAAAGCAGAACTGATTATTTTTCTGGGCTGAATCAAACATTTTGGCACAGAAGAGACTGAGTGGCAGGAAGGAGGAGAATAGGACCTGGGATACTTCTTGAGCAAGGGCAGGAACCAGGAGGCAGGAAAAGGGGCAAATGTGCCTGGAAACCCAATGTGGGTCTTAGGGAGGGTGGAACTCTCTTTGCATTGTCATGAAACACACCAGGCAGCAAAGCTGCAAATTGCACAGAATTTGACGCTCAGATCCTTTGGCCTCACCCCAAAGCCTGCTGGCTCTGGAAACTTCTCTCGCTAGAGGAGGAGGGAGGGACAGTCCCTAGAGTGGGGAGTGCAGAGGGGACACAGTACCTGCTCCAGCAGGATGACCCTCTTCCCGTGTTTGGCCAGGTGGTATGCTGTGAAGCAGCCTTGGATGCCTGCCCCGATCACGATGGCATCGCAGAGATCTTTCTGAGCGGCCATGATGCCCGCTTTGCCCTACAGCTACAAAGCCCACACACAAAGGAGTAAGCAAGCAAAAGTAGGCTCTGGGCTAAAGGAGGAGGAGGAGAGCAAGGTCCGGCCTGGCCAGCATTCCCACAATCCCCCTGGGCTGTGTCCTCCTCCCCGCTCCTCCCTCCCGGCAAAGCCTGGCCTAGGGCTCAGCCCCCACGTCCCCTGCAGAGCAGAACTGGGTAGTCTGATTTCCGAGGTTTAGCCCAGCTCAGCTGCCGGCCTCACCCTTGTATCCCTCTAGCTTTCTATTCTTGGCTCAATTATTGTCATGCAAATGGATCCTTCCTATGCCACCTTCCTGTCTCATTATGATCTTTGTCTCGGGGACTTCGGCCCTGGAATTTCAATGCCTCCTAGACCAAGCTGGGCACCGGGAATGCTGCCTCCCCCTGCTGGCTTCCCTCCCTTCAGCCTGATTTCCTTTGGAGATTCTAAAAGGGCCGAGCTAAGGACTTGGCACTCTGCCCAGGGTAAGGCCCACCTCCCTGGTGGGTGGCGAGGTCGGGGGGGGTAGACGCAGGGAACAATCGGGAGGGCAGTTTTGTGATTATGAAATTATTCTCAGCGTGTTTTACTTTCATTTTTTTACACAGGAGAAGAAATTATCGCGAGCAAATGGGAAGGACAGAGTGAGAGGAGCCTTCTGACGCACAGAGGGGACACTGGACAGCGGCCCCGGGCAGGGAGGGGCCCTGTAGTGAGCCCGCCGCCCTCTGTGCCGGGCTGTGTGCTGAGTGACCCGACTAAGGCCACATGGAGGAGAATCACCCAGCTAAGCCCCATCTGAATTCCTGATCCCCGAAATCATGAGATAGAATAGAAACAGTTGTTTCAGCCACGAAATTTTGGGGTAGAGTTTTATACAGCCATACCTGAAATACCTATTTTTTTTTTTAAGATTTTTAATTTTATTTATTTGAGAGAGAGCAGAAGCTGGGGGAAAGTGCAGAGGGAGAGAGAGAAGCAGGCTCCCCGCTGAGCAAGGAGCCCCATGCAGGATTCGATCCCAGGACCCCAGGATCATGACCCGAGCGGAAGGCAGATGCTTAAGCGACTGAGCCATCCAGGCACCCCTGAAATATCTCTTTACAGCCAAAGACATTAAGGCTTTCAAAGCCGCACACCTGGTAAACATAGGCACTGAGATGTGAACCTGGGGCCGTCTTCACGGGACCCTGTGCCCTTAACCACCGGGCCGTACCGGGGATTTGTCAGAATTCGTACTGATGAATCTGATTTCAATAGTTTGCTGTTTCTTCCAAGGCCATACTGTGAGTGGGGAAAAAATACTGGATCCGGAAATCCGTGTGACCCCAAGTGGCTGCCCTACCTTGGCAAAGTGCCCCCCCCCCCGCAAAGGATGCCCCCAGGTGACCCAGGAGACTAGCTGTCTTCTTGGCCCAGCTCCTCCTTTACTAAGAAAATGGGGGTCCAGAGAAGGGGTACCATGTGACTGGCTCTAGATGCTTCTAGAATCCAGGAGTCATCTCAACTCCACCTCACCCCTAACCCACATGGGCTAGCATGTGCCTCACGATTGGACATTTCCCTTAGAGGCAAAACATGGTAAACATAACAGGAGAAGTGTACTATTTAAATATGCAAAGGCTTGGGGCGCCTGGGTGGCTCAGTGGGTTAAAGCCTCTGCCTTCGGCTCAGGTCATGATCCCAGGGTCCTGGGATCGAGTCCCGCATCGGGCTCTCTGCTCAGCAGGGAGCCTGCTTCCCCCCCTCTCTCTGCCTGCCTCTCTGCCTACTTGTGATCTCTCTCTCTCTCTCTCTGTGTCAAATAAATAAGTAAAATCTTTAAAAATAAATAAATAAAAGACATTTCTTCTTAAACAAATAAATAAATATGCAAAGGCTTGATAGAAATATGTAAGGTCAGCCCCCGGATTCCTCTTGATAAGATGCCAGAGATGAACAGTTTACACACAAGGAAAAGCAGACAATAAATCTTCACGTGGAAGTGTGCCCAGCCTCACCGGCAGGGAAAGCAATGGGAATTAAATAACCTCAAGGTACGATTATGTGCCTATTAAATGAGCAAAAATTTTAAAAAAATGATAAAATCTGTTGTTGTCAGTGCTGTGGGGAAGGGGAGAGAATAGGGTGACGACTCAGATGGTCTGGGTCTTTTGGAAAGATCTGGGCAGTGTGCACCCACGGTCGAATGGTTCACACCTTCTGATCTAGAAATCTGACTGGGGGAACCATACCCCCAGGAAATATCCAAGGGAAGAAAAAGACATTTGTATGAAGACATTCATAGCCGCACGCTTACAATATAGAAAATTGGAAACAACCCAGCCAGAGGGGATCGCTAAGCAAATTCTGGCAAGCTGACACAACGGAATACTATGTAGCGATTCAAAATGACAAGCTGTGGACTGTGGGCTACACAGAAATGTGTGTATGTAGGAAATCATCCGGAGAAAAAGAACAGAACACAAAAAAACACACTCAGATCACAACCGTGAGTTCTGTGTGTGCGCGTCATCAAAGATCTAAAGAGAATTTGGCACAGTAATTAGGCTTAATGCTCATTAGCCTCCACGTTCTATCGAAACCACGCTTCCATTCAGGATTTGTAAAAGGAGAAGGAGGAATCCCCTGGGGAAGCCGATTCCTCAGATCTCCCCATCACTGGTTCCAGGGTCAGGGGGGAAGTTCTTTCTTTGTTCTAAGCTCAGTTCTTCCTGCCGCCCCGCCCCCGCTGCCCGACCCGTTTCTTATTGTTCAGTTCTCCAGGGAGGCTACCAAAGCGGCTCTGCAGCCCACCTCTCCTTTGTTTAATATAATATCCCTTCAGAAAGAAAGTGACAATTCCATCTCCCCATCCCTCCTTCACAAGCCTGCCCCGGATTCCTGGACTCAAGCATTCGGCTTCTTGTTAAGAATTTCAAACAGCTCCTCGGAAAGCCGACGCTGGCCGCGGCCCAACCTTGAAATGAAAAGGAAATCGACTTCTGAAGGCTCCCCCTCTCTCTCAGGGTTGCCCGTCCTTGTGGCTGTCCTGACAGGGGCAGGCAGAGAGAAGCGATCCCCTCGAATTCCATTTTAACACCCATTTTGGATCGGAAGACTATTAAAGAAAGAGCCCGCAGCCCTAGACCGTGCTGCTGTATGTCAGCAATTGCGGCTCGTGTCCTGGGGCAGAGCCTCAGAGGATGTGAGGCCAAGCGGCTCCTCTGACGGCTTGATTGACACTTCGCTCACGGGGGTGGGAGAGCCCAGCCAGGGAAGCAGCAAGCTGTACAGCTCGAAATAATGAGAGGACTCGAAACGGGAGAGAGCGAGGCATAAATAAGAGAGACCTAGGAGTTGAATGGCGGGGGAGAATCTTCTGTTCTCGTTCACCCCGCCCCTCTTTGCCCAGGCGCTGGAGCCTGGGGCAAGGAGGCAGGCAGGCAGACCAGGAAGACGCCCCTCCAGACCCATCCTGCCAGCTGCCGGGGGGATTTGGGGCCCTGAATGTGCAGAAGATGCCAGAGCGAGAAAACCCAGAGCTGCAGAGCCGGATCTGTGCGTGGTCGCCGTGCAGCTTGGAGACCCACTGCATGCCTCGGGGGGACTCCCACCCCTGTCATCGCTCCCCTGCCCTCTGCTGCCTTTGCCCCAGGTCATCCATCTGCCTTCGCTCACCTAGATTCTTGCATTAACCTCATAACCAGTCTCCCGGCCTCTCCTTGCCCCTCTTAATCCATCCTTCCATGCTCCTCTCTAAACAGCAAATCGCGCAGGTCAGTCTCCCCTACTGAAAATTCCGTTACAGCCGCCCTTTTCCTATTACGATAAAATCGCAGCTCCTTAGCTTGGCATGCACGAGGCAGTTTGCATCCCGACCTCTGCAGCTCTATGGCGGGTCCCTTCTCCCTGTGCTCTTTAGGCCCTGGCAAGGCTGAGCTGGGAGAGGTTCCAGCATTTGCCGGGATGATGATTCCAAATTCCCCGACATCCCCAAGCCAGCTTGGATGTCCTCGGTCCTAGACTCCCTTCTCACTCTGCGTCTCAGGGATAGCAACGAGCAAAGCGGATTGCAATTGTTTCCAGGACTGCCTCCTCCCCCTCACCGCTCCTTAAGGGGAAGGGGGCTGCTTTTGATTGCCTTCTTCCATAGGCAATACAGACATAGGGAACGACAGTGAAAAGGCTCAAAAGAGAACACCGCGATAAGGACGTCTCCTTCCCACCCTGTCCTCAGCCACTTTGTTCTCCTCGCATGCAATACCGTTAGCATTTTCATTTGTCTCCTTTCAGAGACATTCTGGAGTGTCCAAACATATTTAAAGTGCACATTCTTTCTTTGAAATCTCAGAAGTTGCACACTCTACGGCACCTTGCTGCTTCCATTTTTTTATATCGTGGCTCCTGCATGAGTCCTATGGGGCTGGCCCATTCTTCCTGATGGCCGCGTAGTTGTCCGTGGAAGAAGAAGGCATTTAGGACAGAGAAGGCAGCCGTACATGTTTGCTGAATGCATGGTGGGTTCCTCCGGCCGCCATAGGCACCTTAGACTCATACCACTCTCCACCTGTCGGGTGTTGGCTGTTCAGGGAGGTCTTACCCAGGCTGGCCTGGCAAGGTTTATCAAAGGCTGACAGTGTCCCCTATGAGGTGCAGGGAGGACAGTGCCCATCTTCAGGCCTGGGGGATTTTGGGGGGAGCGCACCCGGAGACCGTGGTTTCTGCTTCGTGTTTGCATTTGTTAAGTGGCGGATATTACCTTCCACCCCGCTCCCCCAAGATAGGAGAGTTTCATTGCTAGGCGGTCTCCGGAGGAGGAAAGACAATAAGGAAAGTCCTGGGAATTGGGGCTGAAACCTCCTAGAAAAAAATTAAATCACCATGTAGCTTGGGAAAGGAGCAGCCACCTCACACATCTCTAGGACAAAAAGAAATGCAGTAAAGACGAGGGAGAAGACGTTTTCACTGTCTTAAGGGAAACCGTCCCGTAACACTGGAATCTTCTTCTTCCTCTCCTTCTTCTTTTAAAGATTTTATTTATTTATTTGACAGACAGAGAGATCACAAGTAGGCAGAGAGGCAGGCAGAGAGAGGGGGAGAAGCAGGCTCCCTGCTGAGCAGGGAGCCCAATGCAGGGCTCGATCCCAGGGTCCTGGGATCACGATCTGAGCCAAGTTAGACACTTAACCGACTGAGCCACCCAGACGCCCCTAAGTAGGTCTTTTTACACCTATGTGTATCTGAGCTGGTCTATTCCTACCACTAGGTTTTTGGAGAGGTCCCACTAAAGCTGAGCACACTGGGAAAAACATCAAATCAAAGAGAGCTAAGAACCAGCGTCCTAGTTCTGCCTCTTGGAGGTGGGGGTGTATCAGGGATGGAAAGAATATATGAGTCACCCGTCAGGACCCTCTCCTCCCTTCTCTGGAGAGACTCTTCCATGGCTTCCCCATGCTTCATAGCTTGGCTATCAGGATACTCTGGGATGGGGATTTGCAGCAAGGAGCGAAAACTGGGGGCGGGAAAACTCGAGTGGCTTTCGCTGGATCGGGCTGGCTTCACAGGTGACAAATGGCAACCCAACCTCAGTAGCATGCAGGAAGACCATCTCTAGGGGTTCAGTGCTCTGGCACTCTCCAGTTTTCAAGGGAATATGGTCTTTCCTTCTCCTACCTCTGCAGCCTGACCGTTGATGCTGCTGTTTTTTAGGGAATGTAGATGGATATGGGAGCTCAGGTCCTCCTGACATGATATTGCCAAAGCTAAGGCTAAGAATCAGAGGGAAGCCTGAGGGAGAGGAGGAAAGGGAAGGGAAGCAGAATTCTGGATAGCAACTCCTACGGCATCCTTAATCTCCCATCATCCACCTGTTGCCTCCAGGCTGACCCCCAAAGCCATCTTGGCCCATCTCCCGAGTCATAATGCCTGTAAGACTCATTTCCCTTACTCTTATTCTCTCCAGTTCTTTTTCTGTTTCTGCCTTGGGCCTCCTTCCTTTCCTTGAGGTGAAGAGAGAAAGAGAAGAAGAGAGGTCTGAGGGAGGGCCTTTGTGGAGAGGTGGTAGGATACCAGGGCCGGGGGTGGGGGGGCGGGGGGGTGGGGGGCTGGGGGGGAGAGCTTGAGGTAGTGGAAGAGGGAGGGCAGCCTAAGGGAGCAGAGAATCTCAGGCATCAAAGCCACAAAGCTCTGCTTCTTAGAAACACAATTCTGGGGGCGCGTGGGTGGCTCAGTGGGTTAAAGCCTCTGCCTTCAGCTCAGGTCATGATCTCAGGGTCCTGGGATCGAGCCCCGTATCGGGCTCTCTGCTCAGCAGGGAGCCTGCTTCCCCTCTCTCTCTCTGCCTGCCTCTCTGCCTACTTGTGATCTCTCTCTCTCTCTCTCTGTCAAATAAATAAATAAATAAATAAAATCTTAAAAAAAAACAAGAAAAAAGAAAAAACACAATTCTCAGCTGTATCCCTCCCTCCTCTCTCATATGGCTGCTGGTTTAGACAAGATGTTCATGCTTGGGATTCACTGCCTCTTGATTCTGTAGACTAGTGTCTTCTATTGCTTCTGGAAAGCTCTCAGCCATTTCTCTTCTCAAATATTTGTCTCTGCCCTATTTTTTTTTTTTTCTGTTTTTCTGGGATGCTACTTAAACATACACTAGGGCTCCAGCCACTGTATCTACTATCTTCTCCATCCTTCTCCCCTTTTTGTCTCTCCATGCTGCATACTGGATAATTTCTCAGTATTATCTTCCACTTTGCCGATTCCCTGTTCTACTGCATCTCAGCTGCTTTTAAATTAACAAGTTGAATTTTAATTGCAGTTACTATTATTTTTTTAATTTTAAGTATTTGTAGGGATGCCTGGGTGGCTCAGTTGGTTATGCGTCTGCCTTCAGCTCAGGTCTCGATCCCAGGGTCCTGGAATCGAGTCCCTTACCGGGCTCCTCGCTCAGCCAGGGAGCCTGCTTCTCCCTCTGCCTGCTGCTCCCCCTGCTTGTGCGTGCTTTCTCTCTCTCTCTCTCTCTCTCTCTGACAAATAAATAAATAAAATCTTAAAAAAAAAAAAAGAATTTGTATTTGGTGCGGGCACCTGGGTGGCTCACTTGGTTAAGCATCTGCCTTTGGCTCCAGTCATGATCCCAGGGTCCTGGGATCGAGCCCTACGTCAGACTCCCTGCTCAGCAGGGGAGTCTGCTTTTCCCTCTCCCTCTGCTGCTCCCCCTGCTTGTGCTCTCTTGCTCTCTCTCTCTCAAATAAATAAATAAAATATTTTTAAAAATTAATAAATAAAATTCTTTTAAAAAGAATTTGCATTTGGAGTTTTTAAAGTCTGTTTTGTCCCTTTATATAATTTCTTATTCCATGTAACTATCTGCACTTGAGCAAATTATTATTTATTACACATTAATTTATTATACATTATTCCACATATATAGGAATAATCTGAATACAAAGGAGCTTTCCTCTGGAGAGGATTGTGCTGATTTCTGCCAAACGCTAGGGGCACCACCAGTCCCGAGCTACCTAAACAGAGTTCCAGGTCCCAGGTTCTCTGGATCATGCAGGAGTCCTTTGGGATCTCAGTATATTGAGGGGAGGGTATTCTATTAGACTCCCCACCATGTGCAGGTACTGAGCATGGATTGGTAGCCCGCTCCTTCTCCCAGGCGTTCCAAATGAAAGTTCAGATTTGCTAGGATTAACACATGCTTTTTCAGAGAAAATTGGTTTCTACGTTTTGGTTTTTCTCGTCCATGTTGGCCTGTTGATTTCTTGGTATTTGATCAACTCTTTGGAGCTTTTAAGATATTTTTTATATTTTTAAATATTTTTAAGAAAGATTTTATTTATTTATTCATGGGAGACAGAGGGGAAAGCAGACTCCCCAAGGAACAGGGAGCCCAATGCGGGGCTCGATCCCAGGAACCTGGGATCATAACTTGAGCCAAAGGCAGATGCTTAACCGATTGAGCCACCCAGGCACCCTTTTAAGAAATATTTTATCTAGCACTTCTAGCTGTTTTTTACCGGGACGGTCAGTCCAAATAATTCAGCCTGACATTAGCAGGCTTCCAACCTCAGTTACAACCAGATAAATGGGACTCAGCATACATAGGCTCTACAGTATGTCTTTCATTTACATTCCCCTGTTCCATGGGCCCCAGATGCAAAGAGTGAAAACGAAGTGGCACTTGTCCACAAGAATGACCACCTGACTGAATCCAAAAAGCACGTGACTCCGGTCGCCTGGGTGGCTCAGTGGGTTAAAGTCTCTGCCTTCGGCTCAGGTCATGATCTCAGGGTCCTCGTATCGAGCCCTGCATCGGGCTCTCTGCTCAGCAGGGAGCCTGCTTCCCCCTCTCTCTCTGTCTGCCTCTCTGCCTACTTGTGATCTCTCTCTCTCTCTGTCAAATAAATAAATAAAATCTTAAAAAAAAAAAAAAGCGTGTGACTCTTGATCTTGGGGTCCTGAGTTCAAGCCCCACGTTGGGTATAAAGATTACTTAAAAAAACAAAATCTTGGGCTCCGGGGTGACTCAGTCATTAAGTGTCTGCCTTCGGCTCTGGTCATGATCCCAGGGTCTTGGGATCGAGCCCCACATCAGGCTCCCTGCTCCAGGGGAAGCCCTTTCTCCCTCTCCCAACTCCCCCTGCTTGTGTTCCCTCTCTCGGTGTCAAATAAACAAATAAATAAATAATCTTAAAAAAAAAA
>CM052891.1:37141318-37181832 GCA_028534135.1 Potos flavus | reverse complement strand
CTGAGCAAGGAACCCGATGCGGGACTCGATCCCAGGACCCTGGGATCATGACCTTAGCCGAAGGTAGACGCTTAACTGACTGAGCCACCCAGGCGCCCCTATTTATTTGAGAGAGAGAGAGATAGAGCACAAGCAGGGGGAGGGACAGAAGGAGAGCGACAAGCAAACTCCCCACTGAGCGGGGACCTTGATCCCAGCACCCTGAGACCCTGATCCAAGCCCAAGGCAGACACTTAACCAGCTGAGCCACCAAGGAGCCCCTGAACTGGAAAACATCTTACCACCACAATCATAAAGGATTGGCTAAATAGTCCCCTCCTGATGCAGTCACTACAATCAGATTCTGCAATATGGGGGAACTAATATACAAATATATTTTCATTCTAAAAAAATGTCAAATAAAAGTGGGAAAGCACATTCCCCCCCTCCCTAATCCTAACCCAGTCCCATTCCTCCCCTCAGAATACTCATTATTAGCAGTTTAGCACATATCCTCTCAGACCATCATTTTAAAGGATCGCATTTAACGTAAACAAATAAGAAAGTCAGGTTATGCAAGTTGGTAACTAGAGAAGCACCCATGCAAAGAGAAAAGTCTCGCTGCTTATACACCAAAATGTCCACAGTATTCAGCCCTAAATAGTGGGGCCGTATATGATCTTTATTTCCTTCTGCAGGAATTACTGCGATTTCTACATGAACAGAAAAGAGAAACAATGTTATCTTAAAATAGAGTAAACCACAAGGAATTGATGCCATCGGCTGCCTCCATGGAGTGAGAAGAGACTGTTTCCCCCACACTCTTTTATGTCTTTTGAATTTTGCACCTTGGACACGGATTACCTATTCAAAAAAATGAATAAAAATTTTTTAAAATTTAATACGGCCATAAAATAAAATGAGGAGGCTGGTGAAGAAGATCTCCAAAGGGCAGCATGCCTCGGTATTCTGGAAATCTGTGGAATCCTTCCAGCTGTAGTAAGGGGTTCCGATTCTGCTCAGGATTCACTCCAGTAATGCTAGTCTCTTTCTGACTCACCGGGCAAGGAATTAGGGCCCGTAACCTGGAAGAAATGAGGTAGGGTCTAAAATAAACCAGGCTGCCAGCCAGAAATAACTTTGTAATAATTTACAGCACGGCCAACAGTAATGGCTCAGTTGAGCCGGTGTTCGTACTTTTTTCAAAGTATTTTTCATCTCCTTTTAGTTCTCCCCATTTTCCTTGAGGCTACCTGCTGCTGTCAGGTGCCTGGGCAGGAAAGGACAGGGCCCAAGACCTGTCTGAAGGGCCACTGTTTGAAGTCTGCCCCAAAGATCCATGTTTCCCAGGGCTGGGTGTTGGGTCTGAGACAAGAGTCGGCTCTCCCTCCTGCCCAGGGCCCCTCTGCTCCCATCAGCCCCCAGCTCCTGCCTCGGGTTCCTAACTTGTCAAAGGAGGGTAATCTGCCTCACCCGGTAGACTGGCTGTGACAAGTGGGTGATGATTGACAGACCCCACAGCAAGATGGCCGCCCAGACAGAGGAGAGGGTCCGCAAACCTGCAGCGGCTTCCCGGCAGCCACTGTGGGGGACGATGTAGATGGCACTATTTATCAGCCGATGACAGACACTTTTAATCGACCATGTTATGAGAGGTACAGGAGATGACGTGTGTCTGTGTACGAGGACACAGGCGGCCCGCCCAGCCTGGAACATGCTCCCGGAAGTGTTCATTCCCTCCCCTGGAAAGCCTCCTCCCCGGGTCTCCTCCAGCCCTACCAGTCATCCCCTTTCTCCTCTGGGCCACCCCCCCCCCCCAGTCCTCTAGCTCCCAGAATTATGGCTGGATGCCTGTGTCACACACAGTCTCACCACATTGGATTCCTTGAGGGCAAGATTTGTATCCAAATCAGTTTTATACAGCACATAGTAGGCCCTCAGAAACTACTTCTCAAATAAATAAATGCAATTTGGGGGCCCAGGATTCTTGTAAAGTCTCACTAAGCAGTCTCACTCCCCGCCCAGAGGCCCCGGAAACCCTGAGCTCTCTGCCCGGACTCACTCCAGATCCCACCCCGACGAGGCAGGGGCAGCGAGCTCCGGGGGCAGCCCCCGGTGTGGTCAAAAGGGCGCTGGGCGGTGGTCCCCGCCATCAGAGACTTAACTGCTCCCGCCACAGCTCCTTCGTCTACACGTGACCATTAGAGCAGATCGGCCGCCGAAAACTCAGATACCTACGGAGGAAAATAATGGGGAGAGAGAAGCAAAGGATGGGTAGACCCTTTGCCCTGTGGAGGCCGCTAGTCTGGGATCCAAATACCAGGTGACCCCTCACCTCCTTTCCGGCTCTTAAATTCGAATTTCAAGAAAGTGGCCTGGATACTTATTTTGGAGGGGGGTTGGGGGGGGTGACCTTTTAAGGGCAAGACTCAAAGTCTGGGGTTCCTTCTGGCAACTTCCATCCCGACCCCCAAACTGCTACTCTAGGCGAGTGCTGTTCCCCACCTGCCACCAATCGCCCCCACACAGCAGGCAGAGATGGGGGGGCGAGGAGGAGCCAACGGCCGCTTGTCCCAGGGTGAGCCAGAGGGCAGCCCCTCACTTTCTGCCCTTCGAAGCGCCAGGCCCAGGAGCAAACCCGCCGCCTCACCTTGCCCCGCACAGGGGCGCCCACCGGTAATACCAACTCACCTAATAAATTCCCGTCAGAGAGGCTGTCAGGACCTGGGAAATAAATAATGATATTTAACATTTTGTAATAACAACAATTAACCAGTAAATAATGTCCTTTAAACTGCAAACGCTGGAGTAAATTAATTCTTCTAATGAGCTGTCAGGCGCGGAAGAAAAAAAAAGGACCCGTTTCCTTTGGTGCCACGCGGCTGCCGTGTGAGCAGCGGGGGGAAGCGCACCTCGGCCCCGGGAGTTCATTACCGGGAAGCACGCGGAGCGGGGTTCCCGGGGAATCGGCGGGCCCCGCCTGCTCCCACGTGGCGCGCGGCCGCCGCTGTCCTCTCCGCACCCCAGGCGCCCCGGGCTCCGCCGCGCTCCCGCACCGCGCGCCGCCAGGTGCCGATTGCCGAGGAGCCACGCGGCCAGCATTTCAATCAGAGACGCCCGGCTCCCTGGCCTTGCTTCCCCCCCCCCTCCTCCCTTGCCCGGCCCTGCGCTCAGCCTCGAGGTGGCTGGGGGCACCGAGCTGGGGACCGGGGAGGGGGAGAAGCCCGGCGCGCATCCCCAGTCCTTGCTGCGTGACCTTGGAGAGCTTTCCTGCCCTCTCTGGGCGGGGACGTCGTAAATGGAAATGTGAAGCTAATCAAACCAGATGTGATTACTTCTGAGCTCCCCAGAAGCCTTGCGACCATAAAAAGACACACAGAGTAAGGCAGCTCTTTATGTACTGATTCCGAGTAATCTGCAAGATATATTGTCAGGTGACAAAAGCAAGGCACAGAACAGTGTGTGGGGTATCTTGTGTATGAAAAAATAGGACGAAAGAGAATATGCGTCCCTATTTGCTTGTATATGTCTAGACAGGAAATGCATAATATGCGCTTGCCTCTGGGGAGGAGAACTGGGAGACTGGCGGGTGGGGGGAGGCTTTTCACCGAATGGGCTTATGACCCCTTATGTTTAGAACCATGCGCAGTTGTTACCTATTCAAAAAAATAAAAGACAAAGCCACACGCGGCAGGGGACATTCTTGACTCTTGGTAGCTTTCGGGTAGTGGGAGCCACAGGAACACAGATGAACTGGGACGATACCTGAAAATGCTGGGGAGAGAGTACCCTGCCCACCCCCTGACCCGTCCTAGAACACAAGCTCCTGAGTCAGGAAGTCCTTCTCAGTATCTAATCCCATTCCCTCCTGCTACAGTTTGAGTTCCTCTCCGGGATTCTGTCTTCTGTGGGTGGAAGGGCAGGCAGTCAGGGCCCTCTGGCGCCACATAGGTCCCGGTGTGAATCTACTTCAGTCGCTCGCTAGCTGTGTGGTCCTCTGCATTGCTAGGCTGTGGAATCCGGACATCCCTGCCTCCCACCGGGAGGACATCAGGGGCTGAGCTCCATGAACAGGCATCCACCTCCCACAAGGGCCCGCCCAGGCCCTTTGCTCCCCAGGACAGACAGAAGACCCCTTTCACGGACCAGGGCCGTCTGATCCCCAGATCGATGCCTCCCCACAATGCCCAACGCTAGCCCCCAAAGGAGATGGATATGGGGCCTCGCTGGGGCCTGGGGCAGCTTTGCCCACTTAGCACCTAAATTAGCATGCTCTAAATCCAGAACAAACTGAAAGACAGTGTTGGTGCTGGAAAATCAGCCAGGCTCAGGGCTCAACAGAAGCACCTGGAAGGCGCAGGGAGGGAGAGGTGGGGGGGCGGGGACTGCTGCTACAAGGCTGGGCCAAGAGAAGGGTCAAGCTCCCAGGCCCCCCTCGCCAGCCGACGGGCTCTCTTTTCGTCTGTTTGTATCCTTGCCTTCCTCACACGGAGTCTCCCGATTAGAGAGCTTCTTAGCTAGAATATATTTGAAAAGCCCTGACCTTGACCTGCTGCCTGTCCCAGGCCCCGCTCCTCACCACCTAGTTATATTAACAGGACCGGCGGAGGGAAAGGGAGTACGTGCTGAAATGTGGGAAGAAGTCCAGCTTGGCCTCCTGACCCTCCTGTTTCCTCAACACCCTCAACTCAGTACCTGGAACATCAGGGCGAAAGTTTAGGGAACAGTCGCTGATTGTGGGGATGCCCGAGAGAGTCTCCCTTCCCTGGCAGCCGGGAGGAAAAACAATGGCTTCATCTAACCTGACAGGATCCAGGGAAGGGGGGAAGAATGAGGACATGTCTAGTGTCATCTTTAAGACAATGTCAGTGGCTAAGGCTCAGGGAAGGGAGTCTCACAGATCTGGGTTCAAATCCAGACTCCGTCACCTAAGGGCTGTGTGACTCAGGACAAGTTGCTTAACTTCTCTGAGCTTTGGTTTCCTCCTCTACAAAATGTGACGAACAGTTCCCTATCTCTTTGGGCTGCTGTGAGGGGTAAGATGAGGTATCAAACACTTAGCATAGCGCCTGGGCATAGATTAAGGCCCCAGTAAAAAGGCCATTTCTGTTCCAGTGAGCTTTTTTGCTGCCCCGCTAAGCAAATTCCATCTCCAAGACCAAAAAGAGCAGTTGTCCCGCCTCCTGAGGTATAACCAGACCACCTTTGCAGCTCCCTGATTTGGGAGGCAGCCCAGAAAGGCCTCCAGGCTTGGTTTTTTGCAAAGGGCAGCGGAAAAAAAAAAAAAAAAAAACTGAAGCCAGCAAAACAAGGATCCCAACAGCGGATCTGAGTCAGCTTCTCCTGGGTCTGGGGGTTCCAGAGCCTTCTTCAAGGTCACGTGACCTCCCAGCCACCCTGCCTTCCATGTGATGACCGCCCCCTTGGCCTGAGGCCCCTGAGGGCCTGCCCCCCGCCCCCCATGAGCCTGCAACATGGGCTGGGAAAGTGTTCAATGCACGGAGGAAGCTGGGTCTCAGCCACACGGAAATTAAAACCAGCTTGCCCAGTGCTGAGTTACCATGTCGCCCGAAATCAGATTGATTTCTTGGGCTTGTTGTGACGGCAGTGTTACAATTGATTTGTCTGGATGGCAGGGAGTTTATCTATTTGGAGCTGTCTGTCATTGATCTGAATAAGCTTCTAAAATAGCCCAAATACTCAGCGAGGGCGAGGTCACCACCAAGCCCGGCTCAATATTAATTATAATAATGAACAGGCATGAGGAGGGCTGGTTCATTGCCTGCCCTGAGGGCTGGCCTCTGTGAGGTTTCTTATTTAATATTCCTTGCAGGCCAACCCATGCAAAGAGCAGGCAGACCCTCCTCGAGTGGGGGAAGTTTGCACGGGACAGAGATGGGACTGATGCTGTTGCAACAAGAAGGACTTAGGTTAGATCTCAAGGAGGACTTCCTGACGACTAAAAGGGGATGGATAGAGCATACCCTTCACTTGTTAGCCGCGACAAGCTAGTTCTTCCTGCGTGTTTCCTCTCTAAGGTGGGGGTTATGATACTTCTCGTAGCTGCTGCTAGAAAACACAAAGCAAAACACCGGAAGCCTGTTCTGGTTCAGGGAGAAGCAGAAGGGTCCTCCTCTAGGTAAAAAAGCATCTGCCTTTCTCAGCTTTGGCACAGAGTAAGCATTCAGTCAATGGAGTTGTTATTATCATAATTATTGATTCGATGAATATTTATTGAGCGCCCCGAGGAAACACTTGGTGAATGAGCCATGATCCCCTGCCTTTGAGGAGATGAAGCCTGGGTTACTATGGGAGCCAGCACATCCCTCTTGCTGTAGGCTCGCAGGAGCAAGGGAGAGCCCTATGGGTGGGAGACAGCTGGGAAGTTGCTCCTGGAGGCCGGCGGAGGAGCCTGAGGTCCTCATGGGGTGGCCACCGGTCCCGGGCCGTGTCCCCCAGCTGTAGATAACTCCACTAAGACCAGTCAACATGACCCCCTCCAGGGGCGCCTGGGTGGCTCAGTAGGTTAAGCGTCTGCCTTTGGCTCAGGTCATGATCCCAGGGTCCTGGGATCGAGTCCCGCATCAGGCTCCCTGCTCATCAGGGAGCCTGCTTCTCCTCTCCCTCTGCTGCTCCCCTTGCTCGTACTCTCTCTCTCTCTGTGTCAAATAAATAAATAAAGTCTTTAAAAATATATAAAAAGGGGTGCCTGAGTGGCTCAGTGGGTTAAGGCCTCTGCCTTCGGCTCAGGTCATGATCTCAGGGTCCTGGGATCGAGCCCCGCATCGGGCTCTCTGCTCAGCGGGGAGCCTGCTTCCCCCCCTCTCTCTGCCTGCCTCTTTGCCTACTTGTGATCTCTCTCTCTGTGTCAAATAAATAAAATCTTTTAAAAAATAAAAATATGTATTAAAAAAAGAGCCCCTCCAGAATAACGTTCTTCCAGGAAGAAGAGAATCCTTTCTCGTAAGGATCTGGCGGAAATGTGATCGGGCTTGGGGTTCAGGTCTGCAAGAAGCAAAGAATAACCAGCTGTCCCTGAGGACACCAGCTGACAAGCACCAAGGAGCGTGGAGGCCGAATCAACATCAGGACTTACCGGCTGATGTTTAGAGGCCGCAAAGGGGACCCTGGATGGAGAGACTCCGAGGCCTGTCTGGGAGCCTGGCCTGCTGCCGTCCTTGCGACATTCCTTGCTCTGTCCCTGCAAAGCTCTCCTCTCTCTTGCAGCTTGTGGCTGGCAGGGACCCCCATGGCCAGCCTTAAGAGAAACATCAGAAGAAAGTTAATAGCGAAACGCTCTGGCAGATCTAATTGATTTTTTTCCTATTGGTTCCCTAATATAGGCAACACTGTTCCTGCCGCTTTTCTGGGCTGGAGATTATGTCATAAATAAAGAGATTTGCTCCCTATTTCCATGTGCTTATCTTTAATAAGTTAAGAACTCAACAAGCTTTAGGAGGACTTGAAATAAGCAAGGGATCTGGCAGTGGCTTCGGCTGTGGCGGTGGCAGTGGCAGTCACAGCTTTATTTCAGCAGAGGGTGGGGAGGCAGATGGCTGAGGTCAGTGGGGGAAGAATTTGCATTCTGCACCGGGCTGCCCAGGATCCAGGCTCAGCTAGAAGAAGCCAGGAGCGGGAGGGAGGGGCGGGGGAGGGAATTCAGGGCGGCGAGTGTGGCAGAATGGATGGCCAGCCCCCCCCCCCCGAGGGTGGGGAGACCCTGGGGGTGGACAGCGTAGGTTCTAGAACTAGGGAGCCTGAGTTCAAATCCCAGCCCCGTCATTGCTTACCAGCTGTGTGACCTTGGACTGTGTTCCTTGGCTCTCTCTTTCCCCATTTCAAAGACGGATAATATCATCTATCTCGTAGGTTTCCGTGGGGCTCAGCAACAGGCGAAGAGCTTAGAACAGAGCCTGGGAAGGGGCGTTCATGCAAGACATTGGCCAGCCCGTGACCATGAAGACACCGTCTAACTCCATGGACCTTAACCAGGCGCGGGCCAGGGCTTCACCGATGAGTGAGACTCTGCTCGGCCCTGAATTCAAGGAGCACCAAGCCAGCCGGCGCCCCAGCACCCGTGACTGGCATGAGCTGGGTGTCCACACTGAGGGGATCCGGAGAGGGGTGACCCCTTCCTGGGGAGGCTGCTGTTCTTACGCCCCGGTCTCGAGGCTCACCCACTCTCCAGTTCCGGACACGCCACGGATTATCTCTCGTTTCCTTGAAGCTGACGGGGAACGGAAACTGTTCGGCACCTGCCGAAACAGCCCTGCTCGAGACTGAGGACAGGGGCCGCGATCCACCGCGTGCTTAACACGTGCCGGGCTGTAAGGATCAGGATTTGAACCCAGACCCGCGGACGTCCCCTGCTCTAAGCACTGTCCTCTATTCCTCATGCTGTTCTGACAGTCACAAGCATTAACGAAGCACATATAATATACAAAACCCTCCGCTAAGAGCTAAGGGGATAGAAAAGTGAATATAACAAGCATTTATGGAGTCCTTACTCTGTGCCAAGCTTTCCTACAGTTTATCTCACTGAATACCTTTCTAAAAGGCAAGT
This sequence comes from Potos flavus, assembly GCA_028534135.1. NCBI lineage: Eukaryota > Metazoa > Chordata > Mammalia > Carnivora > Procyonidae > Potos > Potos flavus. Next base: position 37,173,290 of record CM052891.1, on the reverse strand, counting down.
GGCACTGTTTTCCCTTTCTTTCTTTTTTTTTTTTAAATATGTTATTTATTTATTTGACAGAGAGAGCAAGGGAGCACAAGCAGGGGGAGCCGCAGAGGGAGAGGGAGAAGCAGGCTGCCCGCTGAGCAGAGAGCCCGATTCGGGGCTCGATCCCAGGACCCTGGGATCTTGACCTGAGCTGAAGGCAGCCACTTAACCGACTAAGCCACCCAGGTGCCCCTGTTTTCCCTTTCTAAGTAAGGAAGTGGAGGCCCAGAGAGGCCCAGAAACTTGCCCAAGGAAAGCATGAGGTTGGGATAACTTGAACCCAGACTTGACTTCTAAGCCTGGGCACTAAGCTTCTTGATGAGCACTAAGACCCTCTCCAGTGGGTCTTGCCCTCGCAAACCACTAATTCGGCTTCAGAGACACCAGCAGCTGTCCCCGACTGTGCCCACCCCCACCCTTCTCCCCTCACCGCCACTTCCCTCCACTCACTCACAGAAGACGAGGGCAGACCCAACGAACGGCCTTAAGCCAAACTGTTACTTATCCTCTATGTCAGGAAACAAGGCTCCTTGGCACCTTCACTCCTCCCCTGAGGGGGAAATCAAGGCTCAAACATATGTCAGGTCTTGGCCAGACCCTCTGGGTCAGTGGGGCTGAGACCGGAACCACACTCCCACCTCCATTCCCCCGTGGTACATGGGGCCAAGTTAGTGATCCCAGGATTCTGTTCAGCAGCCCCATCAATTTCTGCAGCCTGTCTGAGTCAGATTATACGAAGTTCTCCCTTCATGGGCAATTTTGAAGGGGCTCAGTGTCAATGTAGACGCTTGCCAGTGAGGGACGAGACCAAGAAACTGTTTTTAGCCCTCTCTACAAAGGGGCTTGAAGTGGAACCCTCCTCCCTCCCATAGGTCTTGGGTGGCCCTTTCCCAGGAAGAGAGGTTTCCCCCTCGGACCCGCATTTTGCACTCACCCTCTCTCCTCCAAGCCATTGTCCAGACCCACAGATTCTGTTGCTTTAAGGATTGGTGACCTCACAGTCGGTTGCCATGGAGACCATTGTGATGTCACAAGCAGAGGACAAGGAGTTCAAGGAGGAGTGGAGGGTGGAAATGCACGGCTAGAATTGAGGGACATCCGGGGTTTCTGTCCTCTTTTCATGCCCAGGAAAGGAAGTGTCTAGAGCTCGATTTTGATAGCTGAGGGAGACGTTTCCCTGTGTTCTCCTGAGATGAAGAGACCCATTGACCCAAAAGAAGGGTCAATGAAAACAAACATCAGAAACACTCCCCACCCTGAGGTGGTAAGAAGTGGGCTACTTTGGGAGCAGAAAGGGATGAGACTGGATGTCAGGAGGAGCCACAAGACTGGAAGATCCCCATGGAGGGAATGATGTCGCTCGCCTTAGGAAGCTCGAACCATGGGACACAGCCTCTGGGCTTTTATTATCCACTTTAAGCACCTTGTAGAGATAGACATGCCGCGCCACAGTGACCTGAGACTCAATCTTCCCTCCCTGGTCCGGAGCTCCTTGAGAGCTCTGCCTCTCCCTATTCCCCTCGGGTCCCCGGCACAAAAAGATGTCCCCTCATTCAGTAAACAAATGAGTGAGAGGGCGATGAATGAACTGGGTAGGTAGTTGGGTAGGAGGAGGGAACGCATGGACAGATGAATGGATAGACATACGGGCAGGTGAGGAGCCCGGATCACTACAGCCCCACTAAACTTTGGAGCTCTACACCCACCTACCTCTCTCGCTGCATCCCACCACATCTGTCTTTCCTGTGATCCAGCCACATTAACTATCTCTTAGTCCTGCTGACTCCAGGACTTTGCACATGCTGTTCCCTCTGCGTGGAATGCGCTTCCTCTCCCTCTTCAATCAAGTTAACACCAACCCCTCCTGAGGCTTTCTACTCAATCGCCACCTCCTCAAGGTAGCCTTCCCTGACTGGGTCAAACCCCCAGCCCTGTGAACCTCTCCTGAGCACCTGGTCTGTGACAGTTTATACTCAGTTGGGTGGTTCTGGGTAAGGTCTCCCATTCTAGACTGTGAGCTCCGAGCCCGCAGGGGCAATGTCTGCTTTCATTCACCTCTGTACCCCCGGCACTTAGGACAGTGGATACGTAATCAATATTTGTCTACTGAATAAGTTAATAAGTGACCAGCCCTGCCCTCGCCTATTCCAAGCAGCCTACCCTCCACGGACTGCTCCAGAGAAGAGAAGATAGGCACAGGCCCCCTGCAGGGGAACCCGGGACACAGGCCAGAGGTTTAGGTCCCTCCCACACCTCCCCCTGCCAAGGCCCACGGGGACCTATGCCTTCCTGCTCTGCCTTGTTAGTACATCTTGGTTTCACCATGAACTACCCTCCAATCACTCAGCCGCCCAGGGCCTCAGTGTCCTCATCTGAACAATAGGGACAATAACAGTACCTACCGCAGAGAATTGTTGTGAGGATGTAGTTAAATCCCCCAACCCGACTTCCGGTAACAGCAAATAATAAATGGTGCTAGTATTCTTATTTTTATTTTTTATTTTTTTAAAGATTTTATTTATTTATTTGACAGAGAGAGAGAGATCACAAGTGGGCAGAGAGGCAGGCAGAGAGAGAGGGGGAAGCAGGCTCCCCACTGAGCAGAGGGCCCGATGCAGGGCTCGATCCCAAGACCCTGAGATCATGACCTGAGCCAAAGGCAGAGGCTTTAACCCACTGAGCCACCCAGGCGCCCCGTATTCTTACTTTTAGAGGTCAGGAGCAGCCCATTGGATTCAGGGGCTCACTTCCAAAAAACTGAAAATGAACTAAAATTTTGTGAATCTGCTTTAAACGCACGTGGCAATCTTTTTTTTTTTTTAAAGATTTTATTATTTTTTTTTTTTGAGATAGAGAGAGCATGAGCCAGGGGACAGAGGGAGAAGCAGGCTCCCCACAGAGCAGGGAGCACGATGCAGGGCTAGACCCCAGGACCTTGGGACTATGACCTGAGCCAAAGGCAGAGGCTTAACTGACTGAGCCACCCAGGCGTCCCTGAAGATTTTATTCTTAAGTAATCTCCACCCCCAACGTGGGGCTTGAACTTACAACCCCAAGATCAAGCGTCGCGTGCTCCACTGACAGCCAGCCAGGCGCCCCTGTGTGGCAATCTTTTTAAAGAGGCAATACTTACGGCCTTTCCATAAAACATGAGCCAGTTAGGAGCCCCCATTCCTTATGTAATGCCAAACCTTCTTGCCTGGGTTTGCTCAAAGGGGGAAAACTCAATTATCCTCTCGTGTTATTCAAAGCAAGCCCCCCCTCAATCTTGCGTCAGTCATAAAAAGGGTACAGAGCATTCTTTTGCCCCCAGCTATGGCTCGACCCAGAGTGAGTACTGTTTGGGACAGGGATGTGAGGTCTATCTGGCTAGGATATTTGTTCACGCTCCCCCCACCCTCATCCTGCCCTAGTTCTTAGGAGTGGGGGGAGTTGGCCCGGGATTCTCTCGGGTCGAGGGGCTCCCCCTGACAAAAGGAGACCACTTTTGGGTCAAACACCCCCTCCTTGCTAGTTCAATGCATAAATACACTCGCATCTATTGACCAAGATTCTGGGCTGGGCACCCTAACTGGTTCCCCACAGGAAAGAATTGAGACCCCTTTGAGAAAGACTGGGAAGCTTTGCTCTCCCCCCCAACCCCCACCAGCAGCCTCAGGATACACACGGGGCTTTCTCCTCCTTTCTAGGGGCTCGCCCTACCTGGTGACCCACTCCCTCTTCACATGGCCATCGCCCTGGTACCAGGGCCCCAGCCCCAGGGCCACACCACCGTGAACCCAATGCCTCCGGACAGGTGTATTTTATGTAAGTTCAAGTACTAGAAATATTGAGTTCAGGGAATTTTATTTCTAGAGCCCTCCATATTTCTCTGGGATTATCACCTGTCTCGGTTCCCTCCCTCTCCTGGTTATTATCTTTGGACCCTTTCCAAGCCAAGCCACCTTGATTGCTTGGGGGAGAAGGCTGCCAGCGTCCTCCCATGGTATCTGTGGGTCTGGTGAGAGTGACCTCAAGGAATCCTTTCTTCTTCGGTATCACCGTGCAGGTGTCCACACTGCCCAGGCAGCCTTGGCCTGTGGGAGCCCGCTTCACCGAGGGACTCTCCAACTGCCAGGGAACGTTGGGGCATGGTGGCAGAAGGGGAGGCCTCCTTCTCCCCAAATTAGGGAGTGCTAGGCTCCGGGTGAGCCTCAGGGTATAGAGGGGAGGGAGAAAGCCGGCTGTTATCTCTTCTACTCCGAGCCAACCTAGCCTGACACCAAATTAATAGCATTCAAATGAGATGCAAAACATTATGCAAATCTAGAGGAGAAGGCCTCTCTCACCGGGCCTCTGGGCCATTGGAAGGCCAACACCTTCAGCCCTTTCGTGGGGCTCCCTTTAACTTCAATCCTCATCCCTTCAGCGCCAGCTGGTGTGAAGATTCCAATGAGACTGGAGCGACCCTCTCAAGGTCCTCCGATTCTTGCGCCTCCCTGAGTCTCACCTCCCAAGCACCCGGGGTCTCTTCGATTCTGAAATGGTGCAGAGGCAGCTACAGAACTCGCCCGGAGCCTCCCCCCGGATGCCAGGATGCTGGATCCCCACTCATTAGCAGTATATGCAAAATAGATGCAGGGATTTTTTTGCATCTATTTAATTGTCCATTAAAACGGCCCCACGCCCATCACCTCTGCACCGGGCCCAGGCTTCCAAATTGCCAACCCCCGCTGCCTGCAAACACCATGTGGTTCCTTTGCCTGGTAATTGCTGTGGTGTTTGTTGAGCTGTATTTGCATTTGATTGTCATTTAACTTTCCATCTTTCTCCTTCAATCAAACTCGGGCTGTTGCAATTGATTATTCGTTTTATTTTCAGCCTCTTGGTGGGTTTTCAAAGAGTTTCCTTTATTAGCCCCACAAACTTGAACCCTGGGACTTCTGTCGCGTGGAGGGGGAAGGCTTCCTCCCACCCATCCCAGGGCTCCTACGTGAAAATAATCTAGCCAGCATTGTGGATTTTAAGTCCTATTCCCAGTCTCTCTGTCCCAGCACCTGCCTCATTTCTGCCCAGCTAGTGGCATTAAACATTTATGGAACTGTGGAGGATCAAAGGCTTGGCTGGGGGTGATGGGCTGGCTGGAGGCTTTGGTTCAGGGCTGGAAAGCAGCCCCACATCAAACCACTATATGCTGCCGTCTCCATCCATCCTGGGCTCTTGCTACAGCTGGTGTGGTCCTGCTCCCGCAGCGGGAGCAAATGCCCAGGCACCAGGACTCCCCATCTATGAAGGTGGGACCCTCCTCCTACCCCTAAACTCAGAAGGTACTCCAGGTAGCATGGCTGGAGCATAGAATCCCAGACCATTCAAAATGCAGCCAGGGCTGGGAGCCCCCTCTGAGGAGTGGTGAGCCCGCAGCTCTGCACCCCTGGGAATCTCTGGAATCAGGTAGCAGCCTCTTGCCCCTGCTTCCCTAAAGCCCCCCAAACCCTTGGCTTCACAGAAGATGCAGCTCTGGTTTGAGAGCTATCTCGGGGGAGACTAATTTTCTTCTCCTCTCGCTCGGAAAGCAAGTGTCATCCATTTGAAGGCAGAGACTTCAAAATAAGTCACCAGTGCGCCTGTGATCCTGCAAATTGATGGGCTGTTTGGAAGTGGCTTCTCCAGGGACGTGGGCTGGTTGTCTGCCACTGTCTGGGCAGAGGCTGCAAAGGTCCTTGGGACTGGAGAGCCCCACTTCTCTCTCTCTCTGGCCCTCAGCCCCAGCGCAACCATTGCAACTCAGACCCCCCACCCTCCAAGTTTTGAACCCTCCGCCCTGAACCCTCCTCTGTTACTACCACTTGCTGTGGTGCTTGAAACCCACCTTAATAATGCCAGACTCCCTTGTTTGGGTGCAGATATCTCCGTGATGGGCTAAATCCTTCAGTAGAGCCCCCAAGGATGTCTTGCAGCTCAGATGACCACAACGTCTGGCCACAAGCCTCCCGCCACCCTTCCTCTTAGGTCTCTGCAATGACGGCCCGCTCCACCAGAGCCAAGCCTTCTCACTGACCCCAGACTCTCTTGCGTTTTCCATGCTTTGTCTTTGTACACGCCCCTCCCTCATCTTTGAATGTCCTCCCTTTTCCTTTCCACTGACTGAAACCTAAAACTTACTTAAGACTTGGTTTCAGTCCACCTGTTTGCTGTGTGACACTTTCAATGATCTCCCCTCACCACCACAAGGAGCAATTGTCCCCCTTCTCCACTATTCACAGCACTCATTTGGCACCAATGACCTACCTCCACTACTGCTGCATCATTTATTCACAAATATTTATGAGGCACCTACTATGTGCCAGGCACTGAGCTAGGTTGAGAATGAAGGAGACAGATATGTTCTGTGCTTTCTCAGAGTTGACAACGAATGGGGAAGACAGACAATTAAGCAATTACATAGACAAGGGTCATCTGGGTCCGAAGAGCCAGGCAGAGGGCATAGATGAGTGAAGGGAGACTTGCAAGTCTCCAGGCTGCCACTTCCAAATGTATGTATGACTTAAGTACACTATAAGCCTGAAGCATAGAGCTGAATACCCCCCAGGACATCTTATTGTCCTCAATTTGTGGGCGATGCTGAGCTCTGGGCAGAATGGGTCTCTTAGAGGACACAGGGGGCTTGATAAAAACTCTACTGCTTCCCAGGCTAGGCCAGTCTCCACCTCAACCTAACTGGGAACCCATTTCACAGAGGCCACGTTGACCATCTTTAGGAGGGAGAGACAACCCGGGAGCATTATTCTTCCCATAATGCAGTACACACCCATACTCTGAGCTCAAGGCAGAGTGCTGCATTCTGGGACTTGTAGTCTCCATTGGACCCCCTCCTGAATGCCTACCTTAGTTCAGGCAATAGGGAAGGAGATATGGCAAGTTCCTGGGTGTCTCGATTTACCCTCCTTCTCGTGAGTAGTGCCCACCACAGCTGCCAGGAGACAAGCCTGCCACCAGCCTCCAAAACCCCATGAATCATCCTGTCATACAAGGCTCATCCCTGGGTCATGAGTCATCCTCGTTTTCCCAAGCTACTAAGTCCAGAGGGGCCAAAAATCAAGGAGGAGGTCAGGAAGACCTTTAGGGAGGAAAGGAGGACTCTCATGACATTTACCAGCCTTTCCCCAAACTTCCCTCAGCCACAGAACCTTCTACCTCCCTCTTGTCCTGACAATTATTTTTCTCTCCTCTGCACCTTTCCTGGCTTCCTCTCCTCACCTTTGATCCTTTTGTCAAACCCTCCCCCCTTCTGCCAATCTTCTGCTACCGTCTTCTTTTTTCTCAGCTTCTTGAAAAGACTGACCAGAAATCCTCTCCCAGTGACTCCCGCAGATAATTCCACAAGCCACCTGCCTGCTGCCTGGGATTCTTTATGGTGGTGGTTCAGCTCAAGGCGACTCCCCAGAGCCCACAGGAAGAGGATCTGGAGAGAATGTGATGAGCTGGGCTGGAAGACTGTGGAGGTAGTAAGGATCAAAAGACTCTCTGAGGAACGAGACTTAGGAGAAGTCTTGCCACCTGCGTCCAGGATGAAGTCAGGAAGGGCACTGCATAATGACTAGGGTCTGAAAGCTTTGGGGAAGAGCCAAGTTCGTGTGAAAAGCACTAATCAAAAAGCTGTCCTCCTCCCTGGGTCCACAGGGAGTTCAGCCCTCCTCTTCCTCTACAGGGAAGGTCATCAGTCACATGGTCATGTCCCGCTGTGTCCACTAAGGCTCTTCAAGTGAGCCTATCTATGGAGCCGGAAACCCCTAGGTCTAAGCATCAGCCTCGGCGATGACACAGCTCTGACTGCCCTTCCTGCTGCCTTATGACTCACTGGAGCTCCTGAGCCCAAGCAGAGCCATGGAAGTTTGTTTTTCCATGTCCTTGAATGGTAGACCCTCCGTAGCTACTCCCCTGAGGCTCCTTCCAGTCTCTATCTAAAATAACCCCAGGGAAATGCTCCCACCAGCCATTCCTGTTCCCATTTTCTCCACCAGTTCCAGGAAAGTGGGCAGGGATAGGCATAAAGGGTCTGCTCTCACTGGCTGTCACTTTGGTTTCTCTGGTCCTGGGGGGGGGGGGGGGGCGGGGGGAAGCGGCATGTTGCCAAAACAGGGTCCTGGAGATTCTGGGCTGCATGAGGACCCAGGATACTTCCTTCAGCTGCCCACAGGTTGACCCAAGTTGCCTCCTGTTAAGAACGTCTTCCCAGGACGCGAGTACCACTGGCTTTTAACTATAATATCAGGATAATTAAGCTTTTCTGTGAGCACAGTTTGCTGCTGATGCAGCTGCCTGGAGCCCTGGCATTTATTGAGCGCAAAGTAATAATTTATTGTCCTTTGTATGCTCAAAAGCCATCTTCATTATCAGCCCAAGACGGAACTGCCACAAGGGCACGCGGGCCTCACCAGCTGCCTCACTGGAGAATGTCTTCCCAGGTCACCCTTGGTGCCCTCAGGTACCAGGATGGGGTGGAGAGGGAAGTGGGGAAGGGGTTGCTCTCTCATGGAGAATCAGGTGAGGACCCCACCTCCTTGGCAGGCTGTTAATAGGGGAGAGGGTGGCAGGCTTGGCTGGGCGTGGGCAGGGCGGAAGGGAGGGGGCCGTGTGCCCACACTGAGCAGGGCAGCTCTTCCCCAGAGCTGGCGGCGGCGCGGGAGCCTATGCTCCCGCCGCTGGGTTTTCTGCGCCTTTGCTTGAGACTTTACGGTAAACCGCTCCTCCCGCGCCCCCGCCCCCAGCCCCGCGCGGCGATCCCCGGCGCCGACGCCAGGCGCTGGCCGTGGTGCTGATTCTGTCAGGCGCTGGCGGCGGCGGCGGCGGCGGCGGCCCCGCTCCCTCTACCCGGCAGGACCTCGCTGTCCCCCGCGCCTACGCCCCGCCGAGCCCCCCGCTTCCCCGCCGTAGCTCCGACCCGGGGCGCGGCCGCAACCGGCACTATGCGCTCGATAGCCCTGCTGCTCCTGCCCTCACTGCTGGCGCTCCTGGCTCACGGTAAGGGACCCCGGCGTCCGGCGGCAGGACGGGGGCGGGGGCGGGGTCCCGGGGGTGGGAAGAGAGGACCGTACCGCTGCCCAGCTCCGCGCATCTGGCTGCTCAGCGCAAGCACCGCGCTCCGCCGGCTGCGCTGGCCCCCGCGCCGGCCGAGCCGGGCGGGGCGCGGGCTCCAACCGGCGGGAAGCTGCCGCGGCTCCCGCCATTCGCACCCGGCCAAGACCTCGCCTTTAATCATCTCCCCGGATCTAATGGGATTTCTCTGCTGCAATTCATCACGCCACCCCCTCCCCGCACACACTCACGCGCTCACCCGCGCGCTACCTCGCCACACTCCAGGCGTCTAGCAGCGCCGGGGCGCGTGCGGAAAGGGGGAGAGGGCAAGGGGCGGTGAGTCCGGATGGTCCTGCTGTCTGCCCGCGGTCCCGCCTCCCCTACTGCCCGCCAAACTTCGCTCGACTTTGCTGCGGGTGCCGGGGGGCCCCTCGCGTCCTCACTGCGGAGGGACGGAGCCGGATGGCAGCCGGACCCGGGGTAGGGACGTCTTTCACCTCCCTCCTCTTCGCGCTGCCACGCCGGAGTCGGAACCTAGAGTACAATTCCAGGGAGAAACTCGGGGGACTCGGGGGCCCCAGATTCCGCTACTCGCTCTGATGGGCCGCAGCGGCTGAGGTCCTGGGCTAGGGACTCTGCACCAGAGCGTCCCTCTCCGAAGTCCTTTCCTTGCACTCTCCGCCTTGCCCACTCCCGGAGCTCTTCCTCCCTTCGGGCCTGTGGTCCTGCTCAGCCCCTGCCCATCCCACGGCGGCAGACTCGTCGCAGGAGGACAGACACCCCCCCCCTGCTGCCCCCCCCACCCCCCCGCCCCCGGTCCTCCGCTCACAGTCCGGTCTCCAATTTCACTGGTCGCGGGTCGAGGGAAGCTTGGCCAGGAAGTGAGCGGCAAGGGAGTGTTGGGGAGAGGATGAGGGCTCTGTGCCTCCAGGGAAAAAAGGTTTCCAAGTCTCGAGGGGACCTGCGCTGCCTGGCTCAAACAAGCATTCATCAAAGCTAGAGATGCCCAGGTCTTTCTTCCACTGCAGCCGGTCGGCTAGTGGGTTCGCCTGGACCTTGCTTGGAGTTGGGACCCGCCGTCCCTCAAAGTATATGGTTCATAGCTTCTGATGTGGAGTGGGGAGAAGGCAGGAGTTTCTAACAGACTGGATGGATCTTTGCAGGCCACGTCCGGGTCAGGGCAGCAGGGCCGGGCCCAAGCCGGGCCCCTGGACAGCAGTTTTCTGCGCTCTGTGTCCCCAGGGACGTGGAAGCTGCTCTCTGAGCCTCTGGCTTGGGTCGAACGGGGCCGGGTGTCCTCGCCCTGCCCCCTGGTTGCCCATGCCTGATCCTCCCTTGACACCTGGTCCTCTCTTGGTGCCCAGAACTCAGATCCTAGTGTTTATGTTGTTGGGGGGAGCAAGGTGTCCCCAAAACCCCACCCTGCTGGGGGCAGGGAGAGGAGAGGAGAAGGCTACATCCTGGCCCAGCCATCTGAGGATGTCCCTGGGAGTCCGGGACCTGTCTTGGGGTCTGGCCGCGTCTTGCTCTGGACACCTCCCCTGGGGCTCAGTGCCTGTGTCTGAAGCCTCGTGTGTGGGTGTGTGGGTCTGAGTGTGAATGCGTGAACCAGGGCCCAGTGTGTCTGGAATAACAGGTCCAAGGATGTCTGCCCCTCAGGAGGTCTGGATGTCGGGTGAGGGCTCAGCAGTGAGTGGGTGTGAAGAGTGCCTAAGGCCGCTAGTGTGCGCGGCCCAGCCTCCACCAGAGAGCTCCCTGCAGGGCTGGAGTGAGACTGTGGGTCTCCAGGAGAATGGCTGGTGTGGCCGAGAGTTGGGGGACCCACACTGGGCATATGAGTGCAAGTGTTTGGAGGAATCTGTCCACTCTGTGGCCAAGAGTCTGGGTGCCCGCAGCCAGGGTCCCTCCCTGACCTACCTGGACCTCTTCAATGCCCATGGGGCCACCTGCCCAAGGGGCTAGGAGTTCACCTGCTGGGCAAGACCTTTATTTTCACTCCCCAAGGGAGAAGAGCAAGCAGCCCTGTAGTGCCAGGCATGAGGAAGGAGGACCTGGACCAGGGCAAGCCTGGGCATGCCCCCCCCATCTCCGTGGAGATTCCGGGTCCCCGTGGTTGGGGTACTGAGTTGTCTCATTGAGAGGCAGAGCATTCGGCCATCTCAGGGCTCCTGGGGGCTCCAGCCAAGAGAAGGCAGGCCCTGAGCAGTAAAGGCCTGGGGCTGTGAGACTTTGAAGCCCAGGCTGTACAGGACGAGGCCTTGTGGCCTCGAGACTGCCCCCCACCCCGAGTTTTGCGCACACATAGGTTGAGGGACACAGCTCTGGGCAGGCCATGAGATGCCCCTGCGAGCGGCCCAGAAGTGACAGAAGGGCCCAGATGTCAGAGGCCTTGGAAGTGGGGTGGAGGGGGAGGAGATCACTCTGGGCCTGGCTCAACCCCTCCGCCAGATCCCACCCCGCAGTTGTAGGGTGGGAGGAGGGTGCGGCAAGATCGGTCTCTGGCTTGAGGGGCGCTGTGGGCCACCGTGGATAGTGCCCCAGGGATCCTGACACAGTGCGGGGAGGAAAGCGGTTCTCCGGGAGAGGGGTGGCGTGTGCCTGGGCCTGCTGTGTCAGTTTAATGATTTTTAATGAGCAATTACCTTTAGTCATTCTCCTAATTTCTGAATATCAATAAAGTTAATTAAACTCTGCGTGTGCGAAAGTGGCCTGGGGAGATTGTGAAGGTGGAAGTGGTACAGACTGGGCTGGGGTGGGGTCTCTCCCGGGGCAGAGGCTGCCTGGAGGGCCCTGTGACCTTGGACCCAATGCTTCCAGTCTCTAAACTCTGATGAGCGTGTGTGGCGGGAAGAGGGAGGGAGGGGACGCAAGCAGGGGCTGCTCCCTCTGCCAAGCACCAGGGGATAGTGTCTGGGAGGCAAGGCTTGGAGGAGGAAGGAGAGAAGGAAGGAGGGCTTGGCCTCCAGGAGTCCCAGTGCGGAAAGGGTTAACAAACCAAGGCTGCCTTAACCTAAAATGGTAATTGCTGCTTCCTGCAGACTCGATGGGAGGTGCGGGATTCTAACAGTACATATCAAAGTCTGGGGGCTGCGGCCTCCTGCTCTCTGCCCTCAAGTCTGGCACTTCGGGGTCAGGAAGTGGCTGCTGGGGATAAGGCCCCCTGGGATGGCGTCTAGATGTCACTCGGAGCCCCAGAGGTAGACATGGTAGACAAAAGGCTCCCCTAGGCTTCCGAGGAAACTAGAGGACCCAGAGACTGCCATGGACTGGAAGAGAAGTCTGGGTTGGCTTCTTGCCCCTCATGGGTCTAAGCTCATCAGGCTTGGCAGGCCTTGGCGGCCGTCCCAGCCTCCTCAGCAGGGTGGCAGCTTAAAATGCCTTGGGGACAATAACGGGGAGTGAGGCAACACAGGGGCTGGGCTTAATTAGAAACTGGGCTTAATTAGAGCTTTCATGCCCCTCCCACCTCGGCTGCCGGAATGGTAGGAGGAATTCTGAATGTGGGCTTCCTTAGCCCCTCCCTCCACCCAGACGTAGGTATCCAAGCCCTCCAGCCTGCCCCCACCGGAGGATGTCCCCATCCCTCCTAACCCATTCAGGGCCCACATGTGCTGGCTGGTCTCCACTCAGGGATGTTGCGCCCCCGCCTGGGCAGAAGTGTCAGAGCTGGGTACCCCATGCCCCCAAACAAGAAAGATGAGGGGAAAGGCCTATAGGTAGGGGTTATTTTAGTGAAGGAAACTCTCAGCCCTGATGGTGAAGAGCCCAGGCCCCCCGGGTGGCCTAAGGCGCGCCTCTGCCCTCTCTGAGTCCCCACTTTCTGGAGCGTTCAATGTAAATTTGCACCAACTGATGATTGCCAAGCCCGGGAGCACATGAGGGCCCCCAAGGGCTTGTCAAGTCATGCAGATTTCTGGGTCCCCAGCTTCCTGGCCTGCTGTGGGGGAGAAAGAGCCAGGATCTAGAAGTAAGAGTCTGGGGAGTGGGGAAAACAATGCCGCTAGCCAAAGTCAGCTGCTGGGAGGCGAGGGAAAGGCTGAGGGGGTCTTCAAGGCCCCTTCCAGACTAAATCCAGCAGGAAGCACCAGGTCCAGGAAGCCCACTCACCCAGCCAGGCCAACAGCTTCTGGGCTCTTACCATTCCTTCTGCCTGAAATTCTTTTCCCCTCCTGGGCCAATCTCACTCCATCTCACGCTTTGGGTCTTGCCTTAGTTGGCACTTCCTGCAATTCTTCAGCACATATTTATGGTTCTTCCGGGAAACCTCACCCGACCTCTAGCCTGGGTCAGGGGACTCTCAGCCTCCCACCAGCCCTCGATTTCCCTCATCAGGGTACCCATCTTGTTGGGTCACGAGTGCCCGGCTGCTTGCTCCTTCTCTCCAAGGAGCATGACTGAGCTCAGAAAGGAGGCAACCAAGTCTGATTTGCTCAGCCCCTCTCTCTCAGGGCAGTTCCAAGAATTCCTACTATAACAAGTTCAGGGTCAGAAAGGAGAGGTCGGGGCACGGCAGCGGAGGCTGAGTGCCTTGAGGCTGAGTTTGCCTAGCAAGCACACTATTTTTACATAGATTGTATGTTAGGATTTTTTTTTTTCCTTTTCCTAACAGTTGGCCAATTATCCCCACTGTAAATTATAGCCTTGACTTAGTTTTTCGTCCCGCAAATTATGCTGTCACGTCGTCAGCCTGAGGTGGCTTGAGGGAGGGATGCTGATGGCCATTCTGAGAAAGCTCAAGCCTCTCTCCAGCCACTCCTGCTTGTGTCCCCAGTGGCACAGAGCCTGGCACATGACAGACATTAAATACATGTTGAATAACTTCATGAGAGTTGCACGGGTAGACAGTGGTGGAGGTAAGCCCGGAGACCGGTCTTCTTGGCTCCCTCCCACAGCACCTGCCTACCGCCTCTGCTGGCTGAGAGAGGTGCCCGGTATGAAATTAAGGACTGATGAAAGGGAGGGGCAACCCCATGTCATCTGGCTTCTCACGACAGTCCTCCATCCATCTCAGCTTCAGACGTCCTCACAAAGCTGGGAGGGACCAGCATGAAACCTGGGGAGCAGCTCTGAGCCTAGCATGCCCTTGAATGGGAAAGTGGGGGACTGGGAGTCATCCGAGATCACGATAATTCATGTCCACGAAGCTTTCAAGTCTCCTGAAAGAAAATCCCTGGAATACCTATATCCACAATTCTCTCATTCATTCCACAGACAGGTACTGAGTGTGAGGACTGGCCCAGAACCCTCAGACCGAGCCTTTCACGTGTTCTTTCTATTTAATACCAGAGACTAGTTATCCCCACTTTACAGATGGGAAGACTGAGATTCCGAGAGATTAAGTCACCGACCTTAGGCTTCCTTGCCATTAAGTAGTCAGGCTACTCCAAAGTGCCTGCCTGTTTTGCAAAACCCGGCTGTAGACTGCACTGTGCCCACTCCCGCAGGTGGAGGCAAAGCTTTAGTACAAGTTCATGGGAACCCAGGCGACTGTCACTCATCCTCATCACCATAACAACAACGACAATACTAGGAAATATTTATTAGGTACCAACTATGTGCCAGGCACCGTACTAAGCGCTTTCCATACCTTAGCTCATTTAGTTTCTCATACCATCTCTAGATAGAAGTTACTACCTGCATTTCATAGTTCAAGTTCAAGCCCATGTTGTCGCACAGACCTGTAAATGGCGCCTAACTTTCTTCTTGCACATTTCTGATGATGACAGCGGCTTAGCTTCCTGATGTCTACCCTCAGTCCTTGCTGCTGTAGACTAGGGACACTTTATCTTGCTCAGTTCTTAGTGGCAACGAATCAAACATTCTTTCGGACACTTGGAACCCAGAGCATGAGGCTAGGAGTCAAGTGAATCTTGGTCTTGGGGGCCTCGGTGAATGAGAAGACCAGTCAATCTTGTCTTGGCCTCTGGGCTGCCCCAGCCTAACCCCTCAGCCCCACTGCCGAGGCCCACCACCCCCCACCTTCCCCCCCAACGAGGCAGGAAAGCCCAAACTTGCCTGAAGCTCAACTCGGCTCCTAGACAGGGCCGGGTGCCAAGCCTACACGAGCTTCCCTCCACCTGCCTACCTGCCACCCAGCTGCCAGCCCAGGGAGGGGAGATCGATGCTGCAGCCGCCAGCAGTGTTGTTGGCCATTGATTGTTGAGATTTCTCGGCGGGCTCTGGAGCAAACAAACCTGCCGCTTCTCCAACAACAACCCGGGTCTCCAGCTGCAGTCTGCAGTCTTGCTGGCAGGCAGGCTGGCGAGAAGAGGGGGGGCGGCGGGGGAGGTCCTGGCTGGGCCCAGCAGGGACAAGGGCCTCTGCCAGGAGATGAGAAGAAACTGAGTGGTCATGGGAAGGGGGGCCACGGAGAGACTGGGTGAAGATGCTACGGTGAACCCCAGACCCCGCGCATGTCTCGTTTGGGCCAACCTCTAAATTTTTCCTCAGCCATTTGCCCATTGCTGGAATGCCATTCTGTGTCCCTCTGCTGATTTCAGTTCTCCCACACTCTCTTTTCCTGACCATCCAGCCCAGAGAGCTCTCTGTCCTCTAAAAGCTAAATACCTCCCATTAGGAACTTAGCCTGACAATCCTTCATCCACCCATCCATTCTCCATTTAACAACTCTCTATTCAGCCCCTATCAGGTGTTCGATAGGTAGGAATACAACATGATCGGTGCCCTAAAGGAACCCAGTTTGGAGGGGAGAGCTGCCTTCTTAATGATAAGCTCAGTTGTGACTGCCTTCTCAGTTAGACCCGGACCCTCTGGTTTTAATTAAATGAGATACAAATGAGATGCCAATCAGCACCTACGTGATCCAACCCCCGCCTTCGAAAGCACAGGAGATTCCTAGCCAGGCACTGCTCTGGGTCAGTTTCTTGTCTGAGGCTAGAGGGCTCACCTTTTGGGTCTTTGAAGGTCCGGTAAGCTTCTGGGACCCCTGGGCCAGACCATCGTGGTGCCCTCCATCACAACTCTTCCCATCTTTGCTGGGACTGGGTGTCCCCGAACTCCAAACAGAGCAGTTGCAGGGCCCCTCCTGGCAACAAGTCGTGTCCATGCTGCAGAATGCAAGCAGTGGGTCTCTCCCTTCCTCCCTCCACCCTCCCCTCCCCCTCCCCTCCTGCAGTCCCTGCGGTCTCCAGGGTCCCAGCCAGAATCCTGACACCCCGGCATCAACCTCAGCATCTCCCTTGGTCCCCCACTCCTTCCCTCCCCACGGGCTCCTCTCTCTACCCTCAGGACCCTCCTTCCAGCTGGTCATTGGGCTGGAAGGACAGAACTGGAGGGCCCCTATGAAAAGTGCCTGAATCACTGAGCACCCCCTCCACACAGATGCTCATTTGCATGCTGTTTTACCCCCCTTTGCATGCTTGCTCCCTATTAAAGGCACAGAAGCAGACCCTGCCTCTCCCCACTCCTAGACCAGATCCCTCCACCCCCCCCCATTGCTTCTCCCTCCCTCCCTCCCAGCCCAGCAGCTGAGCACCAGCCCCTTTGTCCCCCAAGCAGCCACCTGCTGAGTGTCTGGCCTGGGTCCCATCAGCCAGCAGGTGCCTAGGGAGTCCCAGAGCCCAGGAGGGGGGCTATAGGGCAATGTGGAGAGCCAACTTGTGCCTCAGGGAGTAGGGGGCATCCCCTAAGGAAGAATAGAAGAGTGCTCGTCAGCGAACCAGGACCCCCCCAGGATTTAAACCCAGTACTGGCTCTTGCTGGTTGGGTGAGCTTGTGCAATTCGCGTCACTTTCCTGTGCCTCAATTTCCTTGGGGGGTTCATGGTGCTTGTCCCACCTCTCTCACTGAACAGCATCAAGATCAAAGGAAATCAGAGCAGGTGGTGATGGAAGGAAACCAAAAGCCCACTTGGGGCTGTGGTCCTCCAGCAGTGAGAGCTGTCCAGCACCACGACTGTCAGATTGTCAGTGGAAGAGCCCAGGGCAGGACCGCTGAGGCAGGGATGACAAGGGAGCACCAGCTGGTCCAGGTCTGACCAGGAAGGTGAGACTAGCAGTACAGAGGGATGAAGGTTGGATTCAAGGCGCTTCTAAGAGGCTTCGACCCTCGCTTGCTGCTCTGATGGACACTGTCTTAGACATCATTTGCATCTAGCAAGGGGATGTATTCGTGATTTGAAACATCTGGTCCGGCAGCTGGCAGGCCCCCTCCTGTCATGAGGCCCTATTTTCTGGCTGGTTAGAGGAAATGGGGGAAAGAGAGTTGCCTTCTTTTGAGGACAGAAGAGCCTCTGGCGTCTCCAGGCAAAGGTGTAAAGGTGTGATGAAACAAGGCATGCCTGGGAGAGGTCATTCGTACATTTGTTTATCCAGCCTCCCCTTGTTCCCCTTCCCTCATTTACCATTCACTTCTTGCCCATGCCCTGGTAGAGCTCTAGTCCTGCCTTGCTGGGTCCCTTACCAGCCAGGCCAGGAAGAGATCTGCTGCTTAGGTTGAGGTGATGTTCCCGAGACTCTAGGCACCTGCGTGGTACCCTGAGTCTGGTCTCTGTTGCACTCGTGTCCCTGACGCTGCCCACTGGCCCTTCCCGACCCTGGGCCTCAAGCAGATGAGACTGGAGGAGTCAGGGAAGGAGGACTTAGCCCTCTCAACTCAAAGCGACCACATACCCAACCTGGCGGAGTCCTCGGAGGTCAAAACAAGGTTGGGACAGGAGAGGAGGCTGAAGGGTTGGGGGCTGCGCAGCTGGGTCTCTCTTGGTATTCCTGGGGGTCTTTGGAAGAAAAAGCCCCAGGTGTGCAAAGAGCCCCATCTATGTGCCTCTCTACCTGGCTTGTCCATCTTTCCCTGGGTGTCCGTGTCCGTATGTCCCTGCATATCTGGGTGCTTCTATCCCTGCACCTGGGACTATGGCCCTAGGTGGTGGCACAGCAGGCCCCAGCTGAGACTGGTGTCTTCGCCTCCGTGCAGCCCCCTCTATTCTTTTCCTCCCCAACCTTGGGCTCCACTGACCCCCTCAAGGAGACTTGTAGCTGGTGCTGCTGCTGCTATTTTTAGCAGCTGTGCACCCCTCCCCTCCCCCACTCAGGCTTGCTGAGGAAGTGGGGGGGACACGCAGAGCCTGGGGAGAGCCCGGGACACACAGAGTCTGGAATGCTGGGTGGGTAAGGCCCTCTCCCCTCCCCTCAGTCCTACAAGGCTATGGAGGCAAGGGGAGCCTGGGCTTGTCCATAGGTTCAGGGCCCATACCCTGGGGCAGATTAGGCTCCATCCCACCTGCTTGGGGCTGGGACAAGGTTCCAGGCTGTTCTCTCCCTCCCTTCTCCCCAGGTTCCTAAGAGCAGAGCCCAGGCCTCCGGTGACTCTTCCCTAAGCTCTTTGGAAGTAAGGCTGGAGCTCCTAGGTCTTCCTCTGTAGAAGCTGAAGTCAGAGGGGGACTCAAAGTGTCAAGAAGTTCAGTGTAGGGGGCACACCTAGATGAGGGGACCTCCCCTCCCCACCCCGATCTCTGGTACTGCCCTGGCACTTCCCAAAGAGGTTTCAGCCCCAGACTCTTGGGACTCCTGGGTCCCACCGCACCACTGCCCCATCTACTCTGGAAACCGGCACCAACTGGAAGGGGCTAGGATACAGTGGTCTAAAGGGCAGAACTAGAAGACGGAGCGAGAAGGCAGCCCCGGCTGGCTTCCTCGGAGTGGGTGCCTGCCCTCTGGGCTCTGAATACCCTTGCTTTCTTAGGGCCTTTGTTCCTCTATCTGTGTTCTGTCTGTCCCTTGAGCTTAGCAGGGCAGGGATAGCCCCAGGTCAGCCTCCGGGGCTGACCGGAAGTAGTCCGCTAGACCACTTCCCACCGCTGTCTAGTTCTCTGACTATGGGATGAGGCAAATTAATCAGGCAGTGTGGGTCAGCAGATCCTGGCACACCATAGGTGCTCAAAAATATTCGATCCCTCCCCAGGTTCTTTTCTCACACCTCCATTCCCCACCTCCCAGCTTGTCCCCCCTCAAGTGCACATACATGTACATATACATACATAACACATACACATACATACTCACACACGTGTACGCACATACACACAGCCTAGCCTTCCAAGTGCTCAACAAATACTGAGCAACAGAGAGATATGAGGATCATGGGGTCCACTGCCATACAGAAGGCAAGTGGTAAGTCAAAAGATCACAGTGCCCCACGCTGCCGGCCCCCCGCCCCCACCTTTACCACTGCCCAAGAGGCTCCATCAGCTCCCGAGTGTGGGCACCACCTACAAAGGCGGGCCTGTGAGTCTCCACCCAGCCCCCAACCCATCCAAAGACTCTTAAAAAGCCGGAGTCCAAGTACTCTATAAAAAAAACAGACAGGGGGCATCTGGGTGGCTCAGTTGTTAAGCATCTGCCTTCCACTCAGGTCATGATCCTCAGGTCGTGGGATCGAGCCCCCCATCGGGCTCCCTGCTCAATGGGAAGTCTGCTTCTCCCTCTCCAGCTCCTCCTGCTTGTGTTCCCACTCTCGCTGTCTCTCTCTCTGTCAAGTAAATAAATAAAATCTTTAAAAAAAAAAAAAAAAGAAAGAAAAAAAATCAGACAGATCCAGAGAAGGCAAGATAAGCTCAAGGTCACATGGTCCATCAGTGGAGAGACCCATCTTCATGCTGGAGTCGGGGTTCTGACAAGACCTTACCAGGCTCCTCAGCATCACAGAACAGAAAAGATACTCTAGCGACTTCCTGGGCAGAGAGTGGCCAGAAGCATACATCAACATTAAGGACCAGGGCAGCCCAGGGATCTGGGTTCAGCTCTCCTCCATTCCTAGCCACCTCTCCCAGTCCATCTCCTCTCAGAGGTGGCTCACGAAAGCAGCCAAGGGGCCAAAATCACAAGATCCGGGACATGGCTTTGGCCTTTGTGCACAGAACAAGCGTCAGAATCTTCGGGCTACCATGCTGTTAATTCAACTCCGTGGCAAACACAGGCCCTGGGAGCAGCCTCAATGGTGTTGGCTGTTGAACTTCAGGGAAGGGGCAGCAGCCTGGAGATGCTGGTCTGGAACTCAGGAAGGTACCTGCTCTGGGGCCCTGACACCCATTGGCCCTGTCTCGCTGGGCTTGGTGGCTGGGAGGAACTGTCCATGGTAGGTCCGAAGAGTGAGGCAGGGCAGAGGATGGAGGGGATGGCTGTCCCTCCCTAGATCGACTCCTGTTCCCCAACCTCACCACTGAGCTGGGAGGAGCTGGCCCTGGCACGGGCTCCAGGGAGAGTGCAGTTCCTGCCTTCACAGCCTTCCCCGTCCCAGCTAACATTCCCAAGATTTTTCATTCAGAGAAATACCTCCCTGCTGCTGACAAGCTGGCGACTGGAGCATTAGTGCTGGGGGAGGGCTGACCTGAGTACCCAGCTCAGGGCCAAGTCCCTCCCTTGCCCTGGCCACACTACGTGGCATAATTGGGGTGGACTATGACAGATTGATGAGTTAACAGCCTGGTGGGGGAGGTGAGGCCACAGGAACCCCTGCTGCTCCCCCCACTCCTCCGGTCTGCCCCAGGGGTGAAGGTCAATCCTACTACGCCCACTCCAAGGCCACCCCCATCCTTTCCCCTGGGGATCCCAAGTTCAGTGCCACTTGCCCAGCCCCAAGGAACTGAGGGCGGGCAGGGCTAGGGCCCCCGGGTCCCCGGGGCCAGCAGGCAGGCAGGAGAGGAGAGCGCAGGGCCGCAGGGGAAGGTGGAGCACGCAGCAGGTGCCGCTGTAGCGGAGGGCTCATTAATCACCTCTCCAGCCCCCAGCTCTGCAGTGGCGAGACCGTATTAGATTTTAAATTGGAAAGCAGAGAACATGGCAGTTAGCTGGGATCTCCCTCTACCCTGGGCCCCTGGTCATAGCCTTAAGGGAGGGAGGGTGCAGTGGGGAGAAGGGAAGAGAGTTGCGCCCCCCCCCCCCGCCCCCGCAATCCGGAGCCCTTTTCCCCCATACCCTCGCACAGGCGCCCACCCCCCACCCCCGGCCCACGTACCCAGAGCCTTGGGTTGTTCAGGCCACATGGCCCTGGAAAGAGTCAGGTTAGGGTCAGGTTAGGGTCCAAGAAGGGGGCAGAGTGAAAAGGAGGGAGCACAGTGGCCACCTTGGGGAAAAGCGCATCCCTTCCAGGAGCTAGTGCCTTTTTGGGCTTGAGGACTATAGGAAGCCTGGTTCCAGGGTGTGCCATCCATGGGCAAGGACAAATAGTGATGACTTATAGCCCATGCACGTGTTTGGACCCGCATGCACGCTCATATATACCCCCAGACCCACACACGCATACACGCATACACAAGCAGCAACTCAGTGTGGTAGAAATTTCGAGCCCAGGCTGGGGAACAGGCAGACCCAGTTCAAACCCCTCATTTGCTACTTTCTTCCACTATGAACTAGGATGATTTACTTTGCTTCTCAGCCTTGGTTTCTTCATATGTAAGGTGAAAAATATTGATTCCAAGCATGAAAGGCTGGGGCTTGGGGTGGAAGGCAGCTCTCTAGGAGGTCCATGCCTCCCCATAGAGGGTGCTCAGTAACTGTGAGGCCATGGCCTCGAGGTCGGCCAGCTGCTCTGGGGCTGCCCTGGGAGCCCTGGGGAGGGGCAGGCCAGGCTTTCTGCCCCCTGTGCTCATGACTGGGCAAGGAGGTCGCGGCAAGTCAACAAAGCACAGCGGACATTGTCATGGGACATTTACACACCCTGGTCCCATCGTGGGCCAAATCCCAGGAGACCAACCACGCCTTCCTGGCTGTCCACCACCGACCAAGTCCTCCTAAACTGGTTCTGTCTGTATTTCCAAAACTGCCCATCAAACACCCCACCCCTCAGAACACCAGTGCTCGGCCAAGGTTGGGAAGCTAACAACATTGGTGGGCAACACTCATCCTACCCGAAGGGTGAGTGGCGATATACCTAGCTCTCATAAGACCTTTATGGAAAATCTAAAGAAGCCCCAGGACTCCTTGTCATTTCTCCCTGCCCAACCCCAGTCCCCAGTTTTCCAGGCTCAAAGGAGGAGAGCAGAGACTGCCATGCCATCTTAACTAACTCTTCTCTGGGACTCCGGCTCTAGACTCTTCCCTTCCAAGAGGCGGTGAATACTACAGGAGGCGAGGTCAGGTTTGAGCTACATTCCATTATGATAGCAATAACCACATGTGGCTATTTCAATGCAAGTTCAGTAACATGAAATACAATTTAAAATTCAGTTCCTCAGTCTCCCAAACCACATTTCAAGGGCCCAAATCGCCATGTGTGGCTACTGGCTACCATATTGGACACGCAGATATAAAATGTTCCCCTCATCACAAAATGTTCGGTTAGACAGCACTGCCCCAGGACTGGATCACCCCGGGGTTTGAATCCGATACATTCAAATCAATCATCTTGGGAATTGTGCTCCCTGGGTCCCAGTTTCTCTGTCTGTAAAATGGAATAATGAAAGTTCGCAACTCATAGAGTTATTGTGGGAATTGAACGAGTTAATTCTGGCAAAGCCCTTCAAATGGTACTGGGAATGTGACAAATTCTCAGTCAACGGTAACGTTCCATATTTTTTTAAAGATTTTATTTATTTATTTGACACAGAGAGAGAGGGATCACAAGTAGGCAGAGAGGCAGGCAGAGAGACAGGGGGAAGCAAGCTCCCCGCTGAGCAGAGAGCCCGATGCAGGGCTCGATCCCAGGACCCTGAGATCATGACCTGAGCCAAAGGCAGAGGCTTTAACCCACTGAGCCACCCAGGCGCCCCACGTTCCATATTTTTTTAAAGATTTTATTTTATTTATTTGACAGAGAGTGAGAGAGAGATCACACGTAGGCAGAGAGGCAGGCAGATGGAGAGGGGAAGCAGGCTCCCAGCCGAGCAGAGAGCCCGACGTGGGACTCGATCCCAGGACCCTGGGATCATGACCTGAGCCGGAGGCAGAGGCTTAACCCACCGAGCCACCCAGGCGCCCCTAACATTCCATGTTTTTATCCACAAAGTCCTTTGTGGCTCATTGGATCTTGGGAGGCGAGATCTGTCAGCGTCCTCAGATACTTCTCCCATTTTACCGGTGGGGAAATGGAGATTTGGGTTTGGGAAGTGATTTGCGTAGGGGACCCCAGTCTGTTAGGGGCTGGACCAGGACGAGGTGGGCTGACTCCTGGCTGGTGGCCTCTACTTACCTCCACACCTGCTCTCCCCATCTAGCAAGAAGACCCCATCTTGAGATGCCAAAGCCCAGGGTTATCCACCGCCCCAACCCATGACACTGGGAGACAAAGCTACCCCTGGCAGCTTAGGAAGTAGTGAACTCTCTGTCCCCAGAGGTATGCGCACAGATGGTACACAGCCCCAGAAGTTTTAGAGTTTATTCTTCAGAGCAGTTGGGCAAGATGCTCTCTGAGCCCCCAACATCCTGAGTCCCAGCCCTGCTCCAAGTTTGCTGTGTGACCTGGGAAAGCCCTCTGGACTCAGGTTCCTCCTGCGTAAAGGAGGGAGGGATAAGACGTTCACAAAGGCTACGTGGGCTCAGATCCTGGGGATCAGCGTCTACCCTGCCTGGAGCCTGGCCAAGAGCGGGTGCCTCCATTCATATCTGCACTGCCAGGGGTTGACCAAGAGTGGGTAGTAAAAGGGTGTGATGAGAAGGTGGACAGTAGCAGAGAATAAGAGGGTAGTCTGGGACTGGGCGACCCACTAGCTTGTGTCGGCAGACACTCTTCCTCAATTGCCAGTTGGGGCTGTGCTGGGGAAGTGCCAAGGGCTGGCTGCCCATCTTTTCCCTGTAGGACCCACCCCTGCCCGCCTCTGCCCTCCCCTCCCCACCCCTGCTGGACAAGGGCCAGGCACTTTGGGGAGCAGGGAGCCTTCCAAGTGTGCAGACAGGCCGAATCCTTGAGCCCACCCTTCACTGTGCCAAGCACCAGGGGTCAGCATTTGTGGGCAGAGATGTGGGAAGAGAGAGGTCTCATGCTGGACCCTCGCCCAGCATGACCCAATGTGTCCGGAGGACCCTCCAGGGAGTGCCCCCAGGAGGTCAGAGGTGGGAGCTACTGTCACCCATTTGGCCAGCAGCGATGGCTCCCCAGAAGGGGGATAGGAGCTGGGCCTAGTAGGATGGGGAGGATTTGAAGAGACAAAGGAAGAGTGAGCAAATGGGGCAGAAGGAGGAAGGCACCTGTTCTAGCCGAGAAGGTCCCTTTGAGTGTATCTCTGTGCCCGCTCCAACCACTGCCCTCATAGGACACCACGGGGGCTTCCTTCCCCATCGCCCCAAGCTGCGGGGCTCCCAGGACAAGTGCCCTAGCATAGTGGGGCCAGGCTGCCGGAGAGACGGGCGGGCGGGGGTCGGGGGGGGGACGGGCAGCAAGAGCAGTAGACAGAGCTGCGCTGTGGAGCTGTCCCGCTCACAGTTCCAGTCCCAGGCTTGCCACTCATTAGCTGCGAGACCTTGGATATGTTACTTAACCATTCTGGACCTGGGTGTCTTTATCTCTGGGGATAATGACGCAAACCTCCTTAGAGGAAGGGGAGGACGAGCGTGGCCCGCGAAGGTACTGGGTGCAGGGTGGGCGCACAGTGAGTACTGAGTCCTGGCAGCTGCCTGGCCCCAGACAAAGCCGAATGTGCCCATTCAGGCTCTGCCATGTCTTCTGGGTGACCTTGGAGAAGCCACGCTCTAGCTCTGGGCCTCAGTTTCCCCATTTGTCATATGGGGCTTATATTGCCTTTCCTGTTAATACAAGTAGTCAGATGCAGCAAACCTATCTCGGATGCAGGGATACTGGCTGTAAATACTACAGGAGCACATAGAATCAGAAGCCTCCAGAACTGGACCCCAGGCCTCAGGGGCCCTATGTGGCCATGCTAGGCTCTAGCTGGGGCCTCTTATTCAGGGGGCAGGCCCGGGGCCACTAGTACTGTCACTATGGAGACGAGGCTGCGGCTCTGGGGAGGACCCAGGCACTCTCACTCCCAGGACCTCTCTTCCCTCCCAGGGGCTCTGGGGTAATGAAGGTGTGCAGGGGCCAGGCCCTCACTAATCCCCTATTAAAACTTGAAAGGGGCCAGGGAACCTCCAGAATAAACTCATTAACTTTTATGGGATAATAAATGTATCCCATTAAATTCTCATTCTTATGCTGGGCCAGCTTAACCTCCAGGACCCAGAGGGGTGGGCTCCCTAGCCACCTATCCCCAGGCACCCCCTGTATACCCACCTGCTGTCAAGCTCCCCCCTCCCACAACCCCAGCTGAGAGCCGCTGCTACCGCAAGGTAGGGATCAAGGCTGGCCTCAGCTCAGATCTCTGGGCTCCCCTCCCTGGCTACCTCCTTAGGGGGCCAGCAACTGTGGGCCTCCGCAGGAACTACTGGAGTGACGGGGCCCCTTCTGTCCTTGCAGAGAGCGGGCTGGGGCTGGCAGATGGGAGCAGAGGCCTGTCTCTAGATGGCCCTCGCCAAACCCAGATGCCGCCACTCCACAGATGAAGAAACCGAGGCCCAAGTGGGCGGGCCCCTGCCCAGGTCACAGACCCAGTGAGGCATGGATTCGGGATTGGAACCCGAGGTTTTCCAGCTGGCTGGTGCAGAAAGATTTGCAGAAACAATAGCATCAAATGGGGCAGCCCAGATGGCCCTGAGGGGACATCTGGAGTCTGTTCCCGGCAGCGCAGCAGGTCCCCAGGCAGGGCCACTCCACTGTGACCCCAATCCTTCCATCACTCCCTCCACAGACCAATTCCACAGCCCGCCAGCCCACCAGCACTGTAAACCCTTGGCAGCCTCCTGGGCCTCAGCGAGCCTCAGTTTCCCCATCTATAAGACAAGGACGATAACACCTACCTAGTTGGATGCTGTGAAGAAAAGTCCCCAGTCTTCCCGGCTTCCCCTAAGCAGAGGCTAGACAACCCCTCACCCCCACTCCCATCCAATTCGGGGCTGTTGGAGGGGTGGAGCACCAGACTCCCAATCTCTCCCCTCACCAAGTTGGGCCCTGTGGAGGAGGGGGGAGGGCAGGTGGCCTGCCCCGGGAGGCCCAGCCTGGGCCTGGGGAGGGGGAGGGGCCTCCAATCCCAAGAGGGGCCACCGGAGGAGGGGGGGTGGCGCGGGCCGGGAGGCGGGAGCGGGAAAGAATCCACCGGGGAGGCATCCTGAATGGCTCATTAGTGCCGATGAAAGCCTTTTTTCATTTCGTCTAAATACTTTAAACAGGGCTCCCTCCGATGTCTATTTGCATAGCTTAAGAGCTAATGCGGGGGGAGGGCCCAGGCGGCGGCAGGGCCACGCCGGGGCGGGGGGCTGCCGGGAGCTCCGGGGCTCCTCCGCGGTAGGGATGGCGGTGGCGGGAGGAGAGGGGTATTTCCCGGACCCAGCCCTCTTAAAGGAAGAAGGCTCGGGCCCTGCGACCCTCCTAGAGGAGAGGAGAGAGGAGCAGCCCCCAGAGTGCTTTCCTGCCTTCCAGCACCAGGGAGAGCGGACAGGTGGGGAGCCTGGGGGACCTGTGCACCTCCTACAGGCGGGCCTTAGAGGCTGCTGCCCTTTGCTCGCCGGGGGCAGTAATATCCTCCTTTAACAGATGAGAATGCTCACACGCTGGGGGTCACACACGCTGCCACCCACCAGGGAACCCGTTCCCTCCGACAGCAGATGCCTCGTC
The DNA here is from genome assembly GCA_028534135.1 of Potos flavus. Classification (NCBI taxonomy): domain Eukaryota; kingdom Metazoa; phylum Chordata; class Mammalia; order Carnivora; family Procyonidae; genus Potos; species Potos flavus. The sequence goes on along the minus strand of CM052891.1, from coordinate 37,146,593 downwards.
CAGAGTCGTCCTCTCCCCATTCCAGGCCTGCCTCAGTGTTGCCCTGACAGGGGTGGGTGGGAGCTGCGTGGCCCCCTGCCCTGTGGCCTCTTCCTCGGTGCTTCCCCTGAAACGACAATTTAGAGCAGTAAGAGTCCCCTAAAACCTCTCCAAAGTGCCCATTTTACAGCCGAGGACGCAAAAGCTCTGAGAGGCAGCTTTCCCGGGCACAAGTGCGTTTCAAACGGCAGTGCTGACATTTGAACGCAGGGATGTGGGACACAGCGCCCCCGCCCAGAGAAACCAGTGTTCCGGGTTTCTGGTTTGGGGTCCAGACTCAGATGTGCTTTAGGCATGGGGTGGGTGCTTTCTGGGTCCCGGCCAGGAGGTTTCCCGAGAGTCTAGACCGGGTCCGGCTCGACTCAGATTCCAGATGCTAGAAATTCTGGCCCCAATTCTGTTTCCAAATTGCGAGAGACCTTGGACAAGTCCATTCTCTCTCTGAGCCTTAGTCTCCCTGGCTGGCGAGGGAGTTCTCCGCTGGACAGCTCCGCTCGCCTCCTGTGAGGCAGGCTCATATCCCGGGAAGACTAAGGCTTTGAGGCTAGATCAGCAGAGGTTCAAACCCCAGCTCCACCACCGTGTGTGACCCAGTGAGTTCTCACCCCACCTCTCTAGGCTTCAGGTTCTTTGTAATTCCCACCTTGCAGAGTTGCAATGTCCATGAGATAATACAAGATCTGATAACAGCCTGACCGAGCACGTGGGTCCCTGCCACCCCCTTTCACCATGCCCAGCATCACACGCTCCCTCTCTGTTAATCTCTGCACCTTTGAACTCAGCCCCAGCGGAGAACCTGAGGAGCCCGGTGGCAGGGAGGGCAGGTCACAGGGCCTCAAGCTTCCATCGGAGTCACCCAGGATATCCGGAGATGCCCTCTCCCCAGAAATGGCTTGTCTCCCGGAGATAATCTTACCCTCTCTGACAGTGGGGAGCACCTTCCGGGACCAAGTGGCAGCTGATTACGGAATCAATTTGCTCGTTTGATATGCTATCTCGATCCCATTTAACCAAGAGCTCAGTCCCCCCCAGATAACACAGTCAGTGCAATCGACAGTGACGGGAGTTGCCCATTAGCTCCGCTCCACTGCCCAGCACCCACCTGGCAGCCAGTGGGAGGAGCTGTGCCCGCTGGGCTCCCTTCCTGAGACGGAGGCTCTCCTTGCCCTCCCTCCCCCAGGAAAGAATCCCACAGGCATCTACCGTGGGAGCCACAGGCCGCCTCTCTTAGGGGGCGACCCTGGAAGGGGACACTTGGCCTTCAGTCTATGTGATGAGAAAGGCTCCTCTTCTTTGTGCTAGGCTAAGATCAGTCTCCACTCACCTGGCAAAGACCCTGTGACATCTGGGAGGTGGGCAAAGAGAGGAGCCCTGCCCTGGCATTGTCATAGCCACTGCCCGGACCCAAAGACACGGGGCACTGTCAGACCATCTGCTCCAGGGGGTATGAGCCTGCCTGGGCACTGTGTTGTCGGTGACTGGCACGGAATGCCAAGGCACAGCACAGATGGGCTGCTTTGGTGGGCATCTCAGGAGATAAGGGTTGGTCCTGTTTTCTCGGGGCTTTGGAGCATCAAGGCCCCTCTGATTCAGAGCAATGGAGAGCGAGACCTCTGACCTGCTCCCACCTCTCCCACCCCATCTCCTCCCTCCTCCCATTTGTCTGACACATCAGAGCTGCCATGGGCTCCTGAACAGAATGTAGGCCATCTGCCACTTCCCTGTGCCTGCCAATCCATGGGGTGGGTGTGAGCCTGTGGAATGACAGCCCCACCATCAGACATTCAGAGGAACCAACCTTCTTCTCGCAAACTGTTAACGCCCTGGCTGTATCCCCCGTCAAGTGCTCATGCAGCCATTTTTCAAGCTGTTAGAATCAGAATCTCCTCCCCGCCCTCTTGGAGCTGGCAAAATTCTACAGGAGCTGAATCTGGAGCCAGCATCTATTCACCTTTTCCCGGCAGATAAGGATCTAGAGAGCCTAGTGGGCCACAAGCACACTAGGCATCATCTGTCCAGCTATGTGGTTGAAAAAGTCAAAATAATTAATGGCAGAGCAATCTGTACCTCACACCAGCAAGAGCCACCAAGTTTCATCTTCCATAGCCTATCTAATTGACTAGTAGTGGCGGCCCGGATAACTGTGTTGAGAAGGATTCTGAAGTCCCATGTGGCTCAGCAAGAAATACCCAAAATTGGTTAACAATGTCTGCTATGGATTGGGGCTAACTATTCTATCCCTGTTTTAGACTTTGGCTAGTAACACAAGAAAGATAATGGGGGGGGGGCAGAGAAAGAAAGATAATGGGAATTCAGAGAGATGTATCAAATGAGGACAAGAAGTAATATCAGTTAATCCTCAGTTAATCCTAAAAAAGAAACCCTATTTTACAGATGAGTAGACTAAATTTCAGAGAGTTTAGGTTATTTGCCTGAGGTCACACAGCCTGGTAATGGAATGGATTTGGGATTTGAAGCCACATAGGCTTTACTCTAGAGCTTGGCTCTCCCCACCCCACCCCACCCCCGCCCATTCACATCACTGTTCTAAAAGGATTTAAAAAAAAAACAAAAACGATAAATGATTTTCTGAGAAGTGAGAGAAATAGGACATATGGGACCCTAACAAAAGATGTCATATACCCGTGAGGGAATCTAAAACAAAACCCCAGGGAGCCTGGGTGGCTCAGTCAGTTAAGCGTCTGCCCTCAGCTGGGGTCATGATCCCGGAGTCCCGAGATCAAGTCCCACATTGGGCTCCCTGCTTGGTTCTTCTGCCCCTCACCCCGCTCGTGCTCCCACTCTCTCTCTCAAATAAATAAATAAAATTAAGAAAAAATAATTAAAAATAAAACAAAACCCCAGTATATGAAGCATTTCTTGAGACTAATGACCAGCAGCTTCACTGAGAATAGAAAATGAACTTGAGGGGCTCCTGGGTGGCTCAGTGGGTTAAAGCCTCTGCCTTCAGCTCAGGTCATGATCTCAGGGTCTTGGGATCGAGCCCCGCATCAGGCTCTCTGCTCGGCAGGGAGCCTGCTTCCCGCTCTCTCTCTGCCTGCCTCTCTGCCTACTTGTGATCTCTCTCTCTCTCTGTCAAATAAATAAATAAAATCTTTAAAAAAAAAAGAAAGAAAGAAAGAAAATGAACTTGAATGACCTATAATCTCAGGCAGAAAAGTCACTGTGGTGGGGGATGGCCTTCTTTCTAAGGGTTTCACCTCAAGTCTTCAACTCGCTGGTCGAAGCCATTTCCTTTCTTTGGCGTGTCTCCTCATCTATTAAATGAGGCCCCGGTTGGGAACGGCAAATATTTCTCTCTCGTGTGAGTCTAAGGAATCAAGCATGGCTGCCGGGAGTGTTGTGTTGAGAAGGATTCTGAGGCCGAGTCTGAGAAGAGCGGGAACCAGTGGCAAGATGAATCAGTAGCATCCACCTGTGGTGTCGGAGGAGAAAGGATGTCTCATGGGACATCCTGGAAATAGGTGATATCGTCTCATTTCCAGCTCTCGGATTCTAGACCTCCTGGTTCTCCACAGAGAGCTGGATTTCCCTACGATCCCGACAGACTGTGATGCCCCTCACCGTAGGGCAAGGGGGGAACCTCTGATCACGCGTTATTATTTCAGGACTCTCCTCAGAGGCCCCAACCACGGGGGAAGGGCAGGCCCCAGGCATCGCGGAGACGGACGGGGAGCTGACAGTGGCCCCCACACCCGAGCAGCCTGAACGAGGCGTCCATTTCGTCACCACAGCCCCTACGTTGAAGCTGCTCAACCACCACCCACTGCTTGAGGAATTCTTACAAGAAGGGCTGGAGGGCGGCGAGGAAGGGCTGAGGCCGGCACTGCCCTTCCAGCCTGACCCACCGACACCGTTCACCCCGAGTCCCCTTCCCCGCCTGGCCAACCAGGACAGCCGCCCTGTCTTCACCAGCCCCACTCCGGCCATGGCCGCCGCTCCCACTCAACCCCAGGCCAGAGAAAGACCCTGGAACCTGGAGTCTGAGCCCCCCGTGCTTCGTATCACGGCTCCCCCACCTCCTGTGCCCAGCCCGGGCCCCGGGGAAAGGCCCAGTACTACGCCCCCCAGCAGAGCCTGGACTCCGACCCAAGAGGGTCCTGGAGATATGGGCAGGCCATGGGCTCCAGAGGTCAGGTCCCAGACCCTGGGGCTCGGGACGGAGGGAGCCATCGCGACCTCCACGGCTTCGGGGGACGATGAGGAGACCACCACCACCATCGTCACCACCACCATCACTGCCGTCCAGCCACCAGGTCAGCTCCCCGTTGGCTTGCAGATCTGGAAATGCAGATGGGGGAACGGCGGGGCCCCTGTAGTCCCTTGCCTCTGTCACCATGCCAGCCTGCCTTGCCCTTTGACACCGAGGGCCAGCCTGCGGGAGGCAGGTGGATGGGAACCAGATGGCCTGGGTTCAAATCCTGATCGGAAGCAATGACAACAGACCCTAGGAATTTTGCTGAACCTCGCTGAGCCTCATCTGTAAAATGGCGATAAGACCCACCTCATTGGGCCATTGTGACAACTGAGATAAGATTGCACCTAGTAGGTGCTCAAGAAAAGGTGGTCCCCTTCTTTCAATAGGGAAATAGGTGCCCCAAGAGCTGGGCTTCACCACACACACACACACACACACACACACACACACACACACACACTCTCAGCAGTCAGCCTTAGTTGAACCAACATCCCCGGAGCTGGGCTTAGCTTTGTGTTTCCTCCTGCCTCCCAGGCCCTTGTAGCTGGAATTTCTCAGGCCCGGAGGGCTCTCTGGACGCCCCCACGGCCCCCAGCTCACCTACAGATGTCGGCCTGGACTGCTTCTACTACATTTCCGTCTACCCTGGCTACGGTGTGGAAATCAAGGTAAGCGACCTGGCTCCCACAGGGACAAAGCTGGGACTAGTGTGTTAGTTTTCCAGAAAGCTGCTGGCTACTGGGAGAAGTGGGGAAGCTCAGGGGTATATTTGGCCTAAAACTCGGTCAGCTTCTGCCCTATGCTCCAGGGAGGGGAGAGCCATTGTTCCCAAGGGCTTGATCGGGAGCGCTGGAGGGTCGAAGGAGGGGCTCGACTCTTGGATGAGCAAGGGAGTGTATGAGTGTCTGAATTTACGTGGTTGGAGAGCGTGAATGCCAGGCTTTGTGATTGGGCCTGAAAGAGCCAAGGGTCTCATGGACTGACTTATTCGCTCACTCATTCCTTCGGCAAATACTC
>CM052891.1:37054101-37140818 GCA_028534135.1 Potos flavus | reverse complement strand
GGGCCGAAGCAAGGGCTACGGTTTGCCTCCTTCTGGGGCTGGATCTGGAACCTCTGCTTCTCCTGGGCCTCCCGGCCACACCACGCAAGTCGCCTGGGGACCGGAAGAATTAATTACCGATACTGCAGACCAGTACCCTTGGAAAGTTGGGGAAACTGAGGCCAGCAAGGAAAGGCAACTGCCTAAGGTCACTCGGTGAACCGTTAACTAGTGTTTTTTTGTTTTTTTGGGTTTTTTTGATGAATGACTTTGCTCTGTAAATATAAATGGAGAAATTACCACGTGGCAGGCTGTGTGCGTGGGGCGCTGGACACAGTTCCTGGGGGAGACGGAAGTCGGAAGCACGGACCGGAGAAGGCTCAGCGCCATTGGGATGGAGTGGGAAGCAGGGGCACGGTGGGAATGCTGGGATAGGGCACATTTCTCAGCCTGGAGGGTCGGAGAAGGCCTTCCCAAGGCCGTGATACCTGCTCTGGGACCTGACAGAGGAGAGGGCAGCCGACGCGCCAGGACAGGGAAGCCGTGGCTGTTGACAGTTCCCCGGACAGGATGCAACAGGTGACTTTTATCGCATGCAACCAGGAGGTGAGCCTAGGGGCTTCTGGATCACTCTCCTGCCGGAGGCTAGGCCTGAAAACCGTGCTCCTCTGCCTGGGCAGTGGGGGATGGAATGGGTGAGGCGGCTGGAAGGCCGAGAAGGTTCCCATGGCCCCTTCAGACTTGGGGAGAGGCTTGCGGCTTCCCTCCGTTGTGGGTGAGCCCCGGCCTGCCCCTCCGCGAATTCGCAGGGACGGTTCAGGGCAGGTGGAAGGGATGGAATCCAGGCAGGGGTGGATAGAAGAAACCGTGGGAGGAGAAGAGCGTGTGAAGGACCCACAGGTCACATCCCTGACACCATGCTGGGCCCCTGCCATGTGACCACAGCTCTGGCTAATGTCTGGGGCCCCTTTGCATGAGGAACAGGCTGGGGGGTTCCAGAACCCCGAACTCCCCAGCTCTCCATGCCTTGGACTTCAGCCCCTTATAACCTGCTTTATCCTCTGCCCCCACCTCCCTTCAGGCTGCTGCACTGATCTGTGCGCTGAGGCCGAGGGTCTGAGCTGCCCACAGGGAGGCCAGCTCAGGTCCCCCGTGATCAGAGGAGGTTTGCCTGTTTCAGCTGGGGTCAGGCACTGGGCTAGACTCTCTTGAGAGGTCTAGAGAAGCCCCTTCAGGATGGCTGGGCACAAGCCCCCGGGCCCATGTGGGTCCCGTCCCTTTTCCAGGCAGCCAGTCTCCCCTGAGGGCTCCAGGCCTTTCAAATGGGCCTGGCATGTGCCTCTCATTGCGCTTGGCATTCCAAGAGCCTTCCCACTGCCAGTCTCCATCTTGGCTTGGCTGCTCTCCGTACCATCTGGAGCCTGGGCACAGCTGCCCATTATCCCCACCCTAGTGCCCCAGGTGGCCCCGTTGGAACACAGCTCTCCCACGCCAGGCCAGCTGCCACTTTGGTAGCCAGAACCCCAGGACCTGGCCTGATGGGGTCACCAATAGGGTGGTGGGTCCAGGGGGTGAGATTTCTGGGCAACCTCCTCTTTTCTGGCTCCTGGAAGGCTCATCGGAGAGGAATTACGGAGGTGCAAGCGGGTCTGGCCCCATGCATTTAGACCCTTCTCCCCATCCCTAAAGCAGACTCTGTCCCATAAGGGTTTGTGCACAGGCACAGAGGCTGTCATGTGGGACTGGGGTTCCAGCCCTGGCTCTGCGGCTCGTCTCTTGGTGACTAGCAAAGCCCCCGGCCTTCCCCAGAGCTGTTTCCTTCTCTGTAAAAGGAGACGAATCAGATGATGCTGAAAGGCGCTCCTAGCCAGTCCTTCCGAGCATGTCCCCTCTCCCGGGTCCAGGAAGCTCCCTCATAGGCCAGACTGGGCCGTGGCCCCTCAAGCTCTTGCCCCTGCTTCCTGCTCCTAGCGGCTGTGGAACCTGGCCAGAGAGAGGGTGGCTCCCAGGGACAGTGCCTCCCAGGCAGAGCCCTGAAAGAGCCGGGGCTAAGGTGGGTCGGCAGCCAGCTATCACCATGGCAAAAGCATTAGTCTCACCAAGGTAGAGCCCAGGTCTCCCCAAGAAAGGGGAAGAGGACCCCTCGGCAGCGCTCAGCCCCTTACAGGTGGGACCTCGCCTAATCCTTACAACCCTATCAAGTGGGTATGACCATCCCATTCCACACACGAAAACTGGGGTTCAGGAAGATCATGTGACTTCCCCAAGGACTTTTCAACTAGTCAGGGATGGAGCTGGGAGTTGATTTCAGGACTCAAGAGCCCCCCTTCTTCCCCTGGCCCAGGAGATTGGCCCAGGCGTGGCAAAGTCGAAAAGGGGGTGCATTGGGGGACCACTGGAGGCTCTACCCTCATCCCTTTCCTCAGCTCAGCCCTGCCTGCTCCTGTCACACACCCACCTGGAATTTTTCCAGTCTGAGGGCAGGGCCTGGGAGGCTGGGCATGAAGACAAAGCACTCAGCCAGGAATCGGGGGGTCCCGGGCCAGAATCCTGGCTTTGCTTTAGGTGTACGGCGTGATGCAAAGAGGAACTCTCCACTTTCCTGATTGCGAGGTGCCCTTATCTATAGAGCAGAAGTGAATTCGATCCGCTCTGCCTCCCTCCTTGAGGTTTTGTGAGATCTGAAAGGATAATGGGTGCGAAAGGCCTTTGAAAACGATAAAGGGTCTCATGGGAAAAGTTGTGCCTCTCCTGCTGTGGGGAGTGGGGGAGCACGTGGGTGTGGGGGAGCATGTGAATGAGGGAGCACATGTGAGGAGGGGCCCGTATGAGGGGGAGCATGTGGGAACGAGGGCACATGTATGCCCTGCCATGTGTTTGAGGCAGCTGCGTGCACGCGACCGGGCCTGTGTCAGAGTACACACGTGGGTGTCGGTGACCAGGAGAGCATAGGGGAGCAGTGGCCATCATCTGGGGGTGGGGCTCACACACCAGAGTCAGCCTTGAGCTTGACCTTGGCCTGTGCAGGGTTTTACTCGGGGTGGGGGGGCGGGGGGGGTAGGATTGTGGCACCATCCCACCTATGAGTCACACCATTAGGGCATATTCTGGAAACCCGACTGGTGGCTTCGATGGGGACAGACAGGCCAGTGAAGCCTGGTCGTGGGGGTGGGCCGGCAGAGGGCAACCTAAATCCTCCCCACCTCCCGTTCAGGAAGGAGTCGCCCCCCTCAAAGTGGTTATATTTCCTCCTTCCCTTTTTTTTTTTTAAGATTTTATTTATTTATTTGACAGAGAGAGAGATATCACAAGTAGGCAGAGAGGCAGGCAGAGAGAGGGGGAAGCAGGCTCACTGCTGAGCAGAGAGCCCTGTATGGGGTTCAAGCCCAGGACCCTGAGATCATGACCTGAGCCGAAGGCAAAGGCTCAACCCACTGAGCCACACAGGCATCCCTATATTTCCTTCCTTGAACTGACCTCACAGGCGGCCGGAAGCCGGGCAGTGCTAGACAGCCCAGGGTCCTGTGGAAATTGCCCTCACCTCCCTCTGCTCTATCTTCCCCCTAGCCAGCCCCCAACTCCCCCCTACCCCTTGTCACAGGCTAGGGGTGTGGGAAGACGGCCCTTGGGAGCAGAGCTGACATTTCAATCTGTCTCCCAAGCTCTTCAGATGCCTGCAAATTGCATCAAGACTTCGTCACCCTCCTTGTCCAACACTCAGCCCTGTCTGGCCCCTGTCAGGCCTGACCCTCGAAAAAGTGACAAATTACATTGCAGCCACTGCAGCAGGCCTGGAAGTGGGTGCTTAAGACCCGGGGGAGCAGAGCTGCTCTGACAGCCTCTAGCTGAGAACGGGGTGCGTTCTGGAATAGTGAGCCCTGGGGTGGCCCAGGCCCACTCCATCCCATGCTCTCACGGCAGCCCTCACCACCGGGCTGGCTGGAGGGGGCCCTAAGCCTCAGCTCCCGGTTTTCCCAGCCTTACAGGCTTCTGGGTGTTGGGGTGGGGTCACAAGCTAGAAGCTCTAGGTCAAAGGATGTTTATGGCAGCGAGGCAAAAGCCTAAGTTCATCTCTGCTTCTCTGCTTTTGCTTCTTTAGTGATTTCCCTGCAGGGACGTCTTCCCTCCCTCCTCCTCCCCCTCCTCCTCCTCCTCCTCCCGGTCCAGGCCCCCTAAGGCCCTCTCAGACCCACCTGCTCCACGCTCTCCCTGAGCCTGCAACCCTCCTCGCCCCCCCAGAGGATTCGTGCCGCATGCATTCAGTGCCACTTAAGGCAGAATTATATGCTGCCTGGCATCTCTCGATAATTACAGATTCCACGTGTGTGAGGCTTGTTTGCCCAACTCTAGAATCATAGAATCTCCAAGTTTGAAGGGACCTCATCCAGCCTCAGCCGGCGGCAGGAATTCCCTGAGGAATGTCCCCGGCAGATGGTCAGGCAGCCTCCACCCAAACGTGCCCTGGAAGAGAGGCTCCTTATGGAGAGTCAACATTGCTGCCCCAGCACCCTGCCTTGAGCCTTCTTTGGGGCCCCAAAGACCCGCTGGGTGTTTTCTCCCAGGCAGAGAAGTCCCCAGGGCACATCTGTTGTCGGCACCCAGAGTCTCAGGGGTCCAGCACGTGGCTGTCTCCTCCGATCTGCCTGGGCTCGGCATCCATCCTCTGTGCTCAGCACACAGGAATCGGGTGAAGAATGTTCTTCCAGGGGTCCACACATTCACTGTCTCCAGGCATCTTTATTGCGACTGGCCACTGAAGAGGGCGTTGTGACCCCAATTGCCGCCCTGGGCTTTGATGGAGAAGTACAGAGAGGACAGGTGGGGAGGGTTTGAGGCAAAAGAATTGACTGGCCTGGCTTGGGAGGCAGAGGGTGGTGGTCCTGAGATCGGAAAGAGTGACCAGCTTCACCTGGACAGCAGGAGGAGGGGGCGGTTCTTGCATATGCACATGCCCAGCGGAGTGGAGGGGGAGGTGAGATGTAACTTCCGGTTGGCTGAGTGGTCCACTGAAGCCAAGCTCAGCAGGGCCTTGAGGGCCAGGTAGTGGGGGCTTTGTGGAGCCCCACCAAAAGATTTCAGCAAGAAAGCACTATGTTCTGATGGCCAGCCATAGGTTGGGGCTATTCGCTGGCTGCAGTTCTGAAAGTGTTGATGAGGAGGGAGGAGTGGTGAGGCACCTGCAGTCTCAAGGTGAACAATAGTAGCCAGGAGCGGGGAGTGGCGGGGGGGCGGGGCATGAAGAGTAGTAAAAGGATCTGGGTCCAATAGACCGGAAGGAATGAGGGATTGGCCGTGGGGAATAAGGGAGGAGGCAAGATGTCAGTTTCAAACTTGGGCATGCCAATGGATGGAGAGGGAAGCTGCTAGTGGAGGGGGGCTGGCGTGGGGCGGGGGGAAGAGGGTGGCTCAGTGTGAGGCAGGCTAGGGGTGGGGTACCTGTGAGCCATCCAACAAGGGGCATTCAGGGAAAGTGGGCACATGGGTCTGATGCTTAAAAGACCTCACAGGGCTGGCCAGGCCCTTGGACACCCTCTAGTGCAACACACCTAATCCATCCCCACTTTACAGATGAGAAAACTGAGCCCTGAGAAGGGAAGGGACGGAAAGCAGCTGCTGTCCTGGTGTCACTGAAAAGCTTTGGAAACAGAAAGACAAGCTTACAAATTCGAGTTCTGCTAACCATCCCTATGTGACCTTGGATATGAACTTCAGATCCCCTCCCCCAGGGTTTCTGGGAAGGTGAAATGAGCCCCTGCTGCGCTCAAGTGCCCAGCTCAGGGCCTGGAAGCTCCAGTGGCCAAGCGGCGCTGAGGACTGGCCGTGCCTGGGGCCCGCAGGAGTCTGTGGGCAGCAGGGCTCCGTCAGCAGGAAGAAGCCTGACTTCTCCGCTTTGCACTTTGTCCCATGACAGGTGCAGAACATCAGCCTCCAAGAGGGGGAGACGGTGACGGTGGAGGGCCTGGGGGGGCCTGACCCGCTGCCCCTGGCCAACCAGTCTTTCTTACTGAGGGGCCAAGTCATCCGTAGCCCCACCCACCAAGCGGCGCTGAGGTTCCAGAGCCTCCCCCCACCTGCTGGGCCTGGCACCTTCCATTTCCACTACCAAGGTAGGCCTGGGCAGCTGGGGGAAGAACCAGCTCAGACTGGGTATCCTCCTGGGGATCCCTGGTGCTATTATAGGTATGGGTGGGGGAGGGTCAGCGGGACAGGCACAGGTGCCCAGTGATGCTCTGTACAACTAAAGGTGATTATCGCACCCCTGACACTTCCGGAACCTTCCCTCCTCTGCCTACTACCCTGTAGAGATCAGGTTGTGAAGCGGGCCTGACACAGAACCAGGTAGCCCCAGGGGGGCCCATTTCCACTCATTCATTCAATAAACTCTTCCTAGGTATCCGCTCTTTGCCAGGCTGTGCTGGACAATGACAATATCAAGGATCTTTGACGGCCTTGAGGCATTCCCTAACCTCGAGGAGTTCAGAATCTCTAGGGGAGGCAGACACTGAAATAGGCAATAACAATAGAAGCCCTATCTCCCAAACGCGAGGGGGTCAAGGTCAAAGGGGCTTGATAGTGACCGTCTGGAGGTCCTTAGCAACCAACCTGGCCTTCCTGAACCACCTCATCCACCCTAGACCCGGCTCATGCCCCAGGCAGCTCAGAAAACCTCTGGAAATAGGGGAGCGGCGAGATATAATGGGAAAAATCACAGACTCAGGAGATAGGCAGATCGGTGTCTAAATCACCTTCCCATTGGCTGTTGACCTTGGATAGGTCATTTGACCTCTCTAACCCTCCCTTTCCTCTGCTGTACCATGTTACCAATATGCCTACTCCAAAAAGTCACGAGGAGGATTAAACAAAGGGGTTCATGGGAAGTACTTAGCACTTAGCACGTTCCGTGAACTTAGCGTGTTCCGTGAAGGAACCAGAAACAAGTATTAAAGAGCTGGCAGGATGGGAAAGGGAGGAAAGGGAGCTTGCCTCTGCCCCTCTTCCATCGGCATCTCTCCTGGCCCTCCTTCCCCCAGGCAAGATCTTCTTGACCGGGTAACCAGTTCAGACTGGGGAGTGCTAATGGGGAAATAATTGGTGTGAGCAATTATGGCATCGCCCTGCATCGTCGGGGACCGATTCTGCAGCCCTGCTGGGTCCACAGCCCCGGCAGGGAGGAGGACGGGCGCTGGAGATGGGGATGCTTGGAACCCACCTAAAAGGCACTCGCCCCTCCCTAGCCTCTCCACCCAAACTGGGAGAGCAGTCTGGTGCTGACGGCAGGGCTGGCCAGCAGGGCTTGGCAGAGGCAGGGGGCCAGCTGAGACAAGGGTGAGCATCTAGGCGGCCCGGCCAGCCTCCCTAATGGCTCATCAATCCTCCCTAGCAGTGGGCATAATTTCACGGCATGGTAACCTTCTCTCTCGCCACAAATTCCTTTGCACAAAACCCTGGACCTTCTCTCTGTTGGGCCAGACAAAGGTGACTGAAAGGCAGTGAGCTGGAGGCCCGGCGAGGGGTGCAGACCACAAGGAGGGCTGGGAGAGCTGGCCCAGCCCTGCCTTCTGCTCAGCTCCCAGAAGCCCTCCCTCCTCGGCCCAGTTTTTGTCAATGATCAGCTCTTTCCTTAATGAGCGTAATTCCCCTAATTATAGGCTGTAATTAGCCCTGATCCCAGAGATGGGAACAGGAGGAGCATGTGCTCACACGCGTGTCTCCCCGAGCTGGAGAAAGAGGGTGCCAGAAGAGGGGGCGAGGGGACTAGTACCCACATCGCTGCCGGAGCTATCCAAGATAATGTCGGAGATCACGAGGATGGGCCCCCACAAGGGCCTCATCAGCGGAACCAGGCTCCGACTCCCCTTCCACAACCCCAGGCAGGGTGAGGAAGCAGAGGGCCCTGCCAGGCATCCCCTCCTCCCTCCTGAGCATTCCTGGCACCGGACTTGGCCCCAGAAACAGACGCCGGGGAGAAAATAGCTCAACAGATTGCCGTCATCCAGGCTCCCTGGGAACGGTAGTCATGGCAACAGGAGGAAGCTCCTCCTGGGAAGTGGCCGATATGGAGTCTGGGGGCTTCCTCCACTGCCCCCAACCTCCTGCTCTCACCTCATCCCAGCCCAGTTTCCTAATCTGTGAAATGGGGGACCTCCCTTTCCAGAGTTGCGATAAGAACTCATGGGAAAGATATAAGGACATCTGACTCATGACCTAGACCTGTCTGGGTGTCACCCCCCTCCCTGCACTCTGGTTGGGGGTGCCCCACACTCTTTTCCCCATCCTGTTCTGGCCAGGGGTCTCTCCCCAGGCCACTGGGAGGGGCCACCCTCACCAACCACCCACGGCAAACTTGTCTATCACTCATGGGTTCCTCTGACTCCTGAGCCCTGGTTTCTACTTCATGGGGGGAAGCAGATAGGAGAGGGGAGATGGAAAGCTCTAGAGCCAGGAGCTTCCAATGCCCTCTCCACCACTTATGGGCTGTGTGATCAGGGCAAGTCCCCCAGTCTCTCTGAACTTCAGTTTTCCTTATCAGGAAATGAGTTAATAACCCATACCTTGCCTTCCTTCTTCCGAAGCATGCTGTAGACCTCAAGTAAGAGTGTGAAGGCATTTTAGAAGCTGGAAGATGCCTGCAGATGTGAGGTGCTTTTATTAGTCGAGATTCCGAACAATAACAGCAGGCTGGGACATTTGGTATTGGTTCTGTGCCAGGAATTACGCATATGTCCTCTTAGTGAACCTCATGTAACAACACTGTATGCAGTACTCGAAATGGGTGGGTAAACAGGGAAACGGAGGCACAGAGAAGTTAGGTAACTTGCCCAAGGTGGCACAGCAAATAAGGGAGCTTGTGTTCTTCAAACGCAGGCAGTCAGACCCCAGAACCCACTCCCTAAACGCTGTCCTGTCGTGCCTGCTGATCACAAGTAACCATGAGGGAGGGAAGAGTAAGAATCATCCTCTCCCTTTTCACAAGCCCAGTGACGATAGCCAGGACAGGGGATAATCATGGAACTCATTTCTGGATCCTGTTCTGCCCAGAGACGGCCCCTTTATCTATGCACACAAATCACACAGAGGCTAGCCGAGGAGCTCTGGACCTGCCTGGACCTCTCTTCCCATCTACCTAGTGCCATCAGTAAGGGTGGGCTCCTCCACCCCAAGATCCTCAGTCTAGACAATCCCCATCCTTCTTAAGACCCCCACGGGTTTTCAGACTCTGTAGCCCAAGCCTTCACTCGGCCTCTCTCCTTGACCTCCTCCCGCCTTCTTTCCCCCTCTGGGACCCAAACCCTAACCCTCATTTTTAGCTGGCACCCGGGCTTGGCACAGGGCCAGGACTTGCCGCGTTGTCTTGTAGGATTTGCTGCCACCATTCGGTCATACTTGGTATGACAACTCCAAAAGTTACCAAGCTTCCCAAGGCAACTTGTCCTTCCCTCAACTTTCAAGGAAGGCGTGCCCTGCCTCCCCACCCTCGCCCCATCCTGTTTTTAAAAGAAGTCCACAGCCCTTGGCAGTGAATACTGGGAAAGCTTTTACTGTCTGACTTCAGTCGTTCTGGCTGTAATTCATATCCGTCCCCTATAGGAAAAATACTATCAATACTTTACATCACCAAAGACTTGTCATTGTTCCAAGTGCTTTCACATCTATAAGTCCTTCAACAAATCTTTCTTAAAGATGTGCTCTCAGCTGGATTCTAGGGACGCCAAGCTGAATACAATCCTATCCCCTTTATTCTCTTAATAATCCCGTAGGTAGCCTGGCATTTTGAACCTCATTTAACAAATGAGAAACTGGGACACAGAAAGGCCGAAAAACTGGCCAAAAGCATCAGAAAGCTTGGACCAGGACCCAAGCCTCCTAACTTTCAGCTCTGCACTTTCTCCACTCATCAGCCCAGGCTGCTGGAAATATCGCTGGCCCCTTCTGGGGTGGGGATCAGAGTCTTTCCCGGAATTCCCGATGCTGCTTCTGGTCCTAAGTGACACCTCCAGGCAGGCTGTGGCAGGCCCCTTTTGCCCTGGCTATAACTCAGCCTCCCAATACACACACACACACACACACACACACACAAACACACAATGTCACCCATTTTCTCTCTGCAGCCTACGTCCTGAGCTGCCACTTTCCCCGGCGCCCTGCTTATGGAGCCGTGACCGTGACCAGCCTCCACCCAGGAGGTAGTGCCCGCTTCCGCTGTGCCACTGGCTACCAGCTGAAGGGTGCCAGGCTTCTCACCTGTCTCAATGCCACCCAGCCCTTCTGGGATTTCCAGGAGCCTGTCTGCATTGGTAAGTGGCTCCAGGGGACTCAGTGCTAAACAGAGGAGTAAGGGAGGGGGGCTTATCCCTGCTCTCCGTTGCTGTCTGGAACCTTCATTTGCTCTCCATAAGGAAGCCAGAAAATGGTCACAGACCTCCGTAGTATTTATCCAAACCCCGTATTGAGCATTTCCTATATTGAGACACCACGGATACAGAGCTGAATTAAACGGGGACCGACCGTGCCCTCAAAGAGCCCACAATTCTGGGAAATGGAGGAAGAAGGAAGCACATGGATCACCAATTTCCAAAGCAGGAAGTAAAAAGCACCAACGAAGAGACGTAAAGTGATGTGGGTAGGGAGGAAGCAACCATTCTTAGTTGAGTATTTAGGAGACATCCTGGGGAAACTGACATTGAATGCTTGACTTTTTTTTTTTTTTTTTTAAGATTTATTTATTTATTTGACACAGAGAGAGAGCAAGCGCAGGCAGGGGAAGCAGCAGGCAGAGGGAGAGGGAGAAGCAGGCTTCCCACTGAGCAGGGAGCCTGATGCGGGGCTCGATCCCAGGACCCTGGGATCATGACCTGATCTGAAGGCAGACACTTAACCGACTGAGCCGCCCAGGCGCCCCTGAAGGTTTGACATTTTAATGGAGGGAAGAGTGCTGGCACTTAACACAGAGGCAACAAGGTGAGGCAGTATTTAGGGATTCAGAAAACAGCCAGGGAGGAGCTCCGAACAATTTGTCAGGAGAGCCAGCAGGGTGGTGTCCAGAGGCCAGGGAGCCAGGAAGGCAAGAGGCTCTGAACTTGACAGTGACTTTGGGAATAGAGAGGAGGGAAGAGGTCCCAGAGACACTGACGAGCGAAGGGGGACAAATGGGGAACAACTCAGGTTGTTGCCAAGGAAGAGGGCTTCTTGGCAGAAGGAAGATGGAGTGTTTAATCCACAGTGTAAAAGGCAGCTTGGACATCTTTTCTTTTCTCTCTCTCTGTTTTTTTTTAATAGCTCGGGTTCTTGAACCGTATGTCATTTTATAAACTTTTCTTGCGTGCCAGGCACAAGCAGAGGTGAATAAGCCAGATGTGGTCTCTGCTCTCTGGGAGCTCTCTGGCAAGTGGGGAAAGCAGCACGCAGCAGGTTCTGTGCAGACCGTGCTGTGATGGGGTGAATTCAGGGCATGGTCGGGATCCAAGGGAGGGAGAGCTGCTCCAAAATGAAGAAGAAGGCGAAGGAAGCTTCCCAGGGAGAGAGCATGGAAGGACGACAAGAATGTTAGCTCAGGCAAGTGGAGTGGATTCTTGGGACAGTATATGCAAAGGTGTGGAAAGCACAAAGCATGCTAGAGTGAGGACGTGACAAGGTGTGCATGAAGAGCGCATGCGGGATGGAGCCGAAGCCGAGTCAGGAGAAAGCCAGCTTCATAAAGAGCTTAAAGGCCACCTTGAGCTTGGATGACCTGGGGGTAACAGAACTGCAGACAAATTTAAGTGAAGGGTGGGCATGATCCCATTCGTGGGGCAGTTCTGTTCTGAGACCAAGCAGAAAGACGGGTCTTGCCCTCTGTGCAAAGAAGCAGAGAAGAAACTCACCACGAGCCCCTCCCCAAGGGCTTTATTAAGTTAAAATATTCTGCCATCTTGAACATCTGGAGACAAGGGCGCTGTGTCGTGGCCAAGACAGCCTGGTCTCAGAGCAGGCAGGGTCCAGAGCTGAGTGTCCAGGAGAGGAAAGTGCTGCCTGGACTCCTCTTGCCTTTAAAACCCCCTCTCTGGCCCCGCTCAACTACCAGGAGCTTGTGGCCAAGTAACCCAGAAGTCTTCGGCGATGGGGCTGGGTGGGCTACTCAGCCTCCCCTTGGAAAAAGGACAGTCCCAGGCCAGAGGGGTTGGCCCAGGAACAATGGTGGTAGTGACGCTATCTCCAAAAGTAGGTGAGGCCAGGTCCTGGCTAGCAGTGTCTGCTGAGGTCATACAATTTGGAGGTAGATGGTAGGTATACCAGATGTTTGTCAGGCTAGAGTGAGTCCTGCCTTCTTTTTTTATACCTACTCATTCATTTTATTCAACAGACACTGAATACCAACTCCTTGCCTGGCCTGAAAAGACCTCGCCCCAGACCCGGGGGGTCCTAGTGAAAGGACATATCCAAACAATAACTAGTTTTAGGAAAGTGTCATAAGGTAAAAGCAGCAGATATGCCCAAGAAGGTTGGATCCCCTGGGTAAGAGGCTTTAAGAGGCTGCCTGGAGGGAGTCAGGAGAGTCAGCAGAGAGGGGAAATGACTTCCCCAGGGCCACGTGGCTAGATCTACCACCGTCAGTGGAGCTGCAGATGAATAATCCCAGAGGTGTGGAAGGTTGGGATTCTGGAAACCAGGCTGTCTGGGGCTGCAGGGTCACAGGGGCCAAGGATTGGCCTCCAGGACTATGAAGGTGCAGAGGGCACAAGAGCCGGGGTGGGCAGGCAGGCCTGGTAGGCCAGTCCAGAATGCAGCCCACAGTCCTGGCCCTGTCTCGCAGCCGCCTGCGGTGGAGTGACCCGCAATGCCACCACCGGCCGCATCGTCTCCCCGGGCTTCCCAGGCAACTACAGCAACAATCTCACATGCCACTGGCTGCTCGAGGCCCCGGAAGGCCAGCGGCTGCACTTACACTTTGAGAAGGTTTCCCTGGCGGAGGATGACGACAGGTGAAGGGAGCCCTGGGGGGATGGGAGCACCCGGTGGGCTAGCGCCCTGAGGCGGGGACAGAACCCAAGCCCGGGCCACACCCCATCCGGGGCAGTGAGACCAGCCGTGCCCCTCCTGCTCTCCTGGGCCAGGCTCATCATCCGCAATGGAGACAACGTGGAGGCCCCTCCAGTGTATGATTCCTACGAGGTGGAGTATCTACCCATCGAGGGACTGCTCAGCTCCGGCCGGCACTTCTTCGTGGAGCTCAGCACTGACAGCAGCGGGGCGGCTGCCGGCATGGCCCTGCGCTATGAGGGTGAGCCTGCTGGGGCCCCCCAGGGACGGAGGGCTGGAGCCTAGGGCCTCTCCTCTCACACCCTCCCTGCTGCCTCCATTCCATCGTCACTCCTTCCGACTCAGCCCTTGCTCACCTAGCACTTAGACGCCCCCCCTCCCTACCCCTCGCCTCCAGTCCCTGGGGATTCCCACCCTGTTCTTGCAGGAGACCCTTACCTGGACCCAGGCCCTCTAATCCGTTTGAAGAGCAAAAAAGGCCCCAACCCGTAGAGAAGGAAAATTGCTGCAAGAGACATTCTGGAACTATTCCTGCATGCATGCATGCATGCATTAACTAATTAATTCAAAAAGCCATTTATTGAGTGCCCTGTGTGTATGAAGCACAAAACTAGGTGCTGGGAATACAACGGTGATCAAGCCTGCCTCCCGCACATGATAGGGTATGGTGCTCTGGGCATCCTTCCCCTGCTGCGAGTCTAGGACTGTGGTCGGCAAGATAAAGGCCTTGGGGTGGGAGGCAGAAGGACATCTGCCCCCCCCGCCCCGTTTGGCCCGGCTGAGGCTAAGCTGGGCCGGCCCCATGGTTTGCAGCCTTCCAGCAGGGCCACTGCTATGAGCCCTTTGTCAAATACGGCAACTTCAGCAGCAGCGCCCCCTCCTACCCCGTGGGCACCACCGTGGAGTTCAGCTGTGACCCTGGCTACACCCTGGAGCAGGGCTCCATCATCATCGAGTGCATTGACCCCCACGACCCGCAGTGGAACGAGACGGAGCCAGCCTGCCGAGGTCAGTAGGTAACTGTGGATGGGTCTGCCCGGAACGGGGCAGGGAGCAGGGTGGGGGACCAGAGCCAGCGGCAGAGCCTGGGGCCACAGGGGCCCTGTGACATGTGAGATCCAAGCTCTCCAACCCCCAAGGAGGAAGTGGGGGCTCCCAGCCATGGGTCGGCACTTCTGTGGGCAGGTGGCAGCCCCAGGACATAGCGCTGGGGGGTGGCGTGGAACGCGGAGGGGACACACCTCCCGGGCTTCCCCTGCCTTCCAGCTGTCTGCAGTGGGGAGATCACAGACTCAGCCGGTGTGGTGCTCTCCCCCAACTGGCCGGAACCTTACAGCCGCGGGCAGGACTGCATCTGGGGCGTGCACGTGGAGGAGGACAAGCGCATCCTGCTGGACGTCCGAGTGTGAGTGCCCGCTGGGCGAGGCCGAGCCAGCTCCTGGGCCCTGGGGCCATCTCTGGCCCCGGCCCCACCTGGAGTCCCCAGGCCCGCCCTCCCTGACGGTCCTCCTCCACAGGCTGCGCATAGGCCCTGGTGATGTGCTTACCTTCTATGACGGGGACGACCTGACAGCCCGGGTCCTGGGCCAGTACTCGGGGCCCCGGGGCCACTTCAAGCTCTTTACCTCCATGGCTGACGTCACCATACAGTTCCAGTCAGACCCTGGGGCCTCGGTGCTAGGCTACCAACAAGGCTTTGTCATCCACTTCTTTGGTGAGCTTGTTGTCCCTGGGAGAGGGGAGGAAGGGGAGGGGAGGCCCGAAGACAGATCCCAAACCACAGGCGAGTCAGAGAGGCCGGGGCAATGAGCCCTAGAGCTCTTTATCCGACAAGGGAAAGCTGGGAAAAGCTCCAGGCATCCCAGCCCATGAAGGAAGCCAGTCTAATTCTTCATCGTCCCTGAGGGCCCCATGATAGGGAGCCTTCCGCTGCAGAGATTTGAGTAGGCAGCAGGAAGACCTTCGTCACAAACATGAGAACCTAAGGAAGGGGGTTTGTTTCTACCTTCTGACCATCTTGAACAGAAGTGACAGTTTCCCCAACCCTCCCCAGCCCCTGTCTTAGGACTGGGGAACCGGCCAATGTTCTTTTTAAAATAAAGCCAAAGCCAAAATGATAACCCAGGAATCTCAGAGACTGAATGATGTCAGGGACAGCCTGAGAGGGGCCCTTGAGGAGGAAGGAATGCGTTGCTGGGCCTGTCCAGGCCAGGCGAGGCCCAGGCCGAACTGGCAGGAGCTGGGGTGCCCTCGCAGTGAGGAAAGCGATCACAGCCGTTTCAGTGCTGGCTGAGGTTCTGCATCTTGCTGTCCCCCAGAGGTGCCCCGCAATGACACATGTCCGGAGCTGCCAGAGATCCCCAATGGCTGGAAGAGCCCGTCTCAGCCTGAGCTGGTACACGGCACGGTCGTCACTTACCAGTGCTACCCCGGCTACCAGGTGGTCGGATCTAGTGTCCTCATGTGCCAGTGGGACCTAACCTGGAGTGAGGACCTGCCCTCCTGCCAGAGAGGTGAGTGTACTTGTTCCCCACGGTCCCCTCCTCCGTGCGAGACACGAGCCTCTCTCCTTGATCCTTAACCTGACTTCGGCTGTTACTGGCTAGTGCCCTTGAATTTCCTCCACCTCTTGTAGCCTCCGTTTTCTCACCTGTGAAATGGGAGGATACCTTTTCAAAGGGTTATCCGCCAAGCCTTTCAAATATTTCCTTCCTGGTAGCTGGCCAGCATTTGTTGACTCTAGGGGCTAGGAAGGGGACAAAGGAGAGAGGCACCCCAGCCAAATGGCAGGGGCAGAGAAATAGGCAGCAGCGCCATGTGACGTGAAGATAATGGGCGGGCCTGGAGCAAAGCCAGGGTGGACTGGCTTTTGTTGAGTTCTACCTGGGCTACTTTCCCCCATGACCCTCTCCCCGTAGTGACTTCCTGCCATGACCCCGGGGATGTGGAGCACAGCCGACGCCTCGTATCTAGCCCCAAATTTCCCGTGGGGGCCACCGTGCAGTATATCTGTGACCAGGGTTTCGTACTGACCGGTAGTCCTGTCCTCACATGCCACGACCGTCAGGCCAGCAGCCCCAAGTGGAGCGACCGGGCCCCCAAGTGTCTCCGTAAGTGTCGAATGCGGAGGAGGGGAAGCCTCTGGTAGGAGACAAAAGATGCCACCTCTGGAGGCTCGGGACCCGGCACCCTCACTGGGCTCTGCCTGCTTTGCAGTGGAACAGCTCAAGCCATGCCACGGCCTCAGCGCCCCCGAGAATGGTGCCCACAGTCCTGAGAAGCGGCTTCACCCAGCAGGGGCTACTGTCCACTTCTCTTGTGCCCCTGGCTACGTGCTCAAGGGCCAGGCCAGCATCAAGTGTGTGCCCGGGCACCCTTCCCATTGGAGTGACCCCCCACCCATCTGTAGGGCTGGTGAGTGTTCTGCCGCCCTCAGAACTCCCGTCTGCCCCGGGGAGCCTGGGGGGCACAGTCGGTTGAGTGTCTGACTCTTGGTTTTGGGTTGTGATCTTAGGGTTGTGGGATCGGGCCCCGCATCGGGCTCTGAGCTCAGCGTGAGGTCTGCTTATGATTCTCTCTCCCTCTGCCCACCCCCCCCCCCCAGACCCCGGCTCATGCTCTCTCTCTAATAAATAAATAAATCTTAAAAAAAAAAAAAAAAAAAAAGCCCAAACTCCTGCCTGTCCCACAAGGCTGCTCTAGCAGAGAATTTAGCAAAGATGCCCAGTGTTGAACTCCGCCCACACCCCCTTCATGTTACCCTTAGTCTCTCCAGTCTCTGCCAGATCCTTTTGACCTGGTGACAGCAAGACAAATGCCGGGGTGGGCTCTGCTTGGACAAACCCTTGCCGTGATCAGTTACTCCCTACCTTAGTGGTTTGGCCCATTGGTCTCACCTCTGCACTTGGCCCTCCCCTCTTGTTCCAGCCTCTCTGGATGGGTTCTACAGCGGCCGCAGCCTGGATGGTGAGCCCCCCCTTGAGGGTCAGGGAAATAGTCTCCCTGCCCCTGGCTCTCAAAGCTCCCAGGCCATGGGTTCCCCCAGAAGGGAGGGCAGAGAAAGAGAGAGGTCTGGGACCAGCAGAGCAAAAGTTCCTTTCCCTGCCCCCAGCTAGCTAGAGGGAGCTGGTACCTGGATTCTCGTGGGCAGAGGTGAGGACAGATATGGGCTGTGGGTCACAGGGACTTCTGCCCCAATCCCACCCACTGTGTTTTCAGTTGCCAAGGCACCCGCTGCCTCCAGCAGCCTGGATGCTGCCCACATTGCAGCCGCCATTTTCTTGCCCCTGGTGGTGATGGCGCTCTTGGTGGGAGGTGTGTACCTCTACTTCTCTAGGTGAGTCTGGTTTCCCTTCCTGCCCTACATATCCGACTCACTCCTGCCCAGCACTTTCGACTCACAGGCTTCTCCGTCCCACAGGCTCCAGGGGAAAAACCCTCTGCGGCTGCCCCGGACACGACCCCGCCCCTATGACCGCATTACTGTGGAGTCAGCATTTGACAATCCAACTTACGAGATTGGAGTAAGTACCCATGCCATTCTTTGCACCCTATCCAGGCCTTAATTCTATGCTCCCTTGGGTGGGTACCCCTGAGGGTCCCTCCAAGCCCTCTCACTCTTTCCCTTTCCCTTGGGAATGTGGATTATGGGCTGGCAAACCTTATACAAGTTTCCAACTCCCAGCAGTCTCTTTACTTTGCAGGAGACGAAAGAATATGAAGTCTCCATCTAGGTGGGGGCAACTTGGAGAAGCCAACTCAGCCCAGCATCAGAGCCCAGCGGCAGCATTTCCAGCTTCCTGCTGTCCCTACACCCCCTGTACATACCATCTGGGAAGAGACACCGCCAATCCCTCAAGAAGTCGTGCCCTTGCCCACCTGCGATGCCCACCAGGGCCTATTTTCTCGGTACCACTGCCCACATAGGGCCCTTCCCTGGGTTCAAGTCAGGCGGCATCTTCCTCTGGGCAGAAGCAGAGCTAGAGTACGTGCATCAAGAACCAGCATTCTCCTGACCCTCCTTCATGGCCCGGACCTCTAGCCTGGAATTCA
This sequence comes from Potos flavus, assembly GCA_028534135.1. Taxonomy (NCBI): domain Eukaryota; kingdom Metazoa; phylum Chordata; class Mammalia; order Carnivora; family Procyonidae; genus Potos; species Potos flavus. The sequence goes on along the minus strand of CM052891.1, from coordinate 37,122,770 downwards.
CAAGCAGAGGAAGAGCACCTCTCTCCAGGTTGACCACCATCCAGCCTGGCGTGTGGCACCCTGCGGCAGGGTGAACTTGATGGTGGTGGAAACAGCACCAGGGTGCTCCGCGCGGGGCCATCACCAGTGGCCAAAGCTGCTGTCGACAGTGACCTCCGGGGAGTCCTGGCATGCTGACATCAGCCCCTCGGGGAGGTCTCTAGTCCTTCTCTAAGGCCCCAGGAATGGACAGTTCTGCTTCCTGGAGGCATTAATTCTAAGGGACCCTAAGGGGTTTAGGGACCCTACCCCAAGCTCAGGTTGGGCTTCCCTAGGCACTCATGCTCCACACCAAAGCAGGACCCCCCACTGCTGCCCCAGCAGCCCTACGTGCCAGGGAGAGGGAGACCTTCCCCTGATGTCGATCTGGCTTTACAAACATCTCCTTTCCCACCAGCCCCTCCCCCAACCCCAGCCACTCACCAGTCTCCCTTCCTGGCCACTGGGTTTTGGGATAAGGGGAGTGGGCAGGCATATTCTGGAGAGGAGCAGAGGTCCAAGGGCCCAGGAATTTGGCATGGAACAGGGGGTTAGAGACCCAGAGAGAGACCCAGGAGTTGGCTACAGGCCACTTTGTACATGTAATGTATTATATGGGGTCTGGGCTCCAGCCAGAGAACAATCTTCTATTTCTGTTGTTTCCTTATTAAAACAGTGTTTTTGAAAAAAAAAGAAAAAAAAGAAAAAAAAAAAAAAAAAACAATGGCCAGATAGATGGTGCTTTCTTGGAGGGAAGGGAGGTGGAAATAAGTACGATGTGGACTTTAAGACCAGAAGGCGTGCTGGACCCACCAACTGATCACTCCCACATTTCATCCAAAACAGGTTACGTGCAGGTGCTTCAGGGACTACTATCCCAAGGTCAGTGCAACAGACGGCAGGTGACGTAAGAGGCCCCAGTGGCTGGCCCACAGGGGTGTGGAAGCCTAGGAACCTGACTGCTCATCTACCCCAATGCTTTCTTTCTTTCTCTTTGCTATGTCCAGTACTACAGGCCGACACACTCCCAAGCCCCTCCTCAACGCCACTGTCTTGTTGACAAGGCCCAGAAAGCCTAACGCCTCTCTCCTCCCCCTTCTTCCCCAGCTAGCAAGGTTTAGGAAATTCGAATAAGAATCAGAGACTGAACCCCTAAACATGAGGCTCTAGTCCGTCCTGGCCTCAGGGAATATCCGGACTATCAGGAGGAGGGGCAGTGTAGCTTAGGGTAGGGACCTGGCTCCTATTTTAGCAAAAGCCCTCTCCATGGGCTCCAGAAAGAAGTTGGCTGCAGAGGATCTGCTTAAGCTTGCCATGTTTGGTCACTTGCAGCCCCAAGCCCCTTCCCTACAGCTCCCAGGCACCTTCTGAGATGAAAGTGTTGGCTCATCTTTGGCCCCTAGCATGCGCATCTGTGCTTAGAGGTGCACTCTGCATAGCTGCTCTCCAGAGTAAGAGCAAGAGACAGGCAATGGAGTTATGGACACTCGAAGGCCAGAAAACAAAATCCCCGAAGGAAATAATGACAGCCACCAGCACGTTCTACTTCCACAGTCTTCCAACAGAGAGGTCCTGATCACTCGTGGCTGGCCACCTCCTGGCTCTACCACAGGCCACCCTGCAGGCTGGAGAAGCTCCAGTCCATGTAGAGTGCAGTCCCTATATTAGCCACAAGAGGTCACTTCAGAAGACATCTGTATCCCACCTGCTTGCTCGCCTCAATCCCCCTTGAATAACCAGGACTGGAGCTCTCCAAGGTGGCACCAACTTCCAACCACTGGGCTGACCTCCCCCTCCAAGTTCTAAAAGGAAGATGTGTAAAGTGATTAGTTCCCCTGGCACTTGTCAACAGAGCCGAGTATTATTTCCCTGGTTAGCCCCCCGCCTATTCCTGTTCTCCACTGCAAATGATGATGTTGATCAAAGCAAAGCCTTCATCATTGGGCATAGGCCAATGGGCTATTTATCTGCCCCATAATGCTTTCAGGCTGACATGGCAGCACAGCTGGGTCCTGAGCAGTAAGAAGCCAGTGAGAGAGGGCACATGTGCTTCCAACTTCTGAGGGCCTGTGGCATGAAACAAAACCTCAGACTAGATGAGGTCTGGCCACTTTCATATAACTAGCTCAGCCCGATTCTCTCTGAAGTCCACTTCTCCGGTCCATAAACACTAGGATATCTTGTTTGCCGAGGCTGGTAGAGGGCAGAGAGCAGCCAATATATATGACACCTACACACACACACACACACACACACACACACACACACACGACAGATAGGCCCATGACCTTATCATTCTTCCTAGGCACCAAGAGGATCATCAGAAAAGTCAGAAAAACAGAAACCTAAGACCACACACTAACATCCCCACCGTATCTAATTCATCCTCCTTACTATCCCAAAAGAAGGGGCAGCAACAACCCCTCACAGACAGCTAACCTGGTGTAGTGGAAAGTGTCCTGGCCTGGGAATCAAATTCGTTCCACTCATAGGTCCACCATAAATTCACTATGTGAACTAGGCAAATCACTGCTCCTCTCTATGCATCTGGAAATGAGATTAACACAGTCTTTAACCCCTTTCCGGTTTTATTCTTCTGCAAATGCTAAGTACATCTTAACGATCACAGGTGAGCAGGACACAACTACCTGGCCACAATCCCAGCTAAACGCCTAGTGGCAGGCACAGTGATAGCTATCACCTTCTCCACTTCTTCACCTACAGTCAGGCAAGCGATAACTGGCCATCTCTGAAAGCGATAACAAGGGCAAGGGCGGGTGCCGTGAGGGAAGCCAGAATTCGAGGAGAGGCCTTCAGACTACAAATCCCAGCATACAGCACTGCAGCTCTCAAAAGCATCCCTTCCTGGTAGGCAAATCTCTCATTCCCCGAGTCCATCCCACCATACAGTGCATACATAGCATGCACACGTAACTACGGCTCCCACAACCCACCACATCCCTCGCGATTCTTGCTCCCAGGGTGCAATGCGCTCTCGTTCGCCCTTTGGACTTCTTGCGCATTGCAAACTGGGAGTTGAAGTTCGCTATAGGCAGGTAGTTGGGCGTTGTCAGCGTTACTAACTCTTCGCTGTTGGCTTCCTCTGGAGCAGTTCTCAGGGACACTAATCAAGAGAGGGTAGAAGTAATGGGCCAGCGAAACTCTCCATGGTGTCATCATTACGCAAGGCAGGGATGCTGAGGCTAAAAGTAACTGTCGGGAGCGGGAGGGTAGTGTGAATAGCAGCCATCCAACCCGACACCGAAAGAATAGTTTTCCGTCGCGGTGGCTTTTCTTTTCTCTTTACCAATATGGCGCCTGGTTCAGCCACACCTGACGCTGGGAACCAAACGATCCAGTACAATATCCCTAGGAGTACCGCTGTCACCGACAGCCTACCGGCTCCAGCCAACACCACACCTTGCTCCTTCCTGTTCTTGCCTGAGGACTCCAAAGACATGGTAGCCTATATCCCATTACCAAAATGGCGAAAGTAGAAGCATTCTTGTTAGGGCCTGCAGGTGACAATACGCTTGCGCGGAAGGCGGCTGTGTTGTGGGGTGGGAGGGGAGCATTCTCAACACGCCTGCGCAGGAACAGAGTAGTCGGTCTATACACAAACACCAATGGATGAAGAGCCCCTGTGTTCCTGCGGCTGCGCTGTGACCCTTAGAAACTCGCCGAGGCGCCTGCGCGAGACCTCAGATCCCGCCCTCTTATCTTAGTACGCTGGCGCAAGGCAGAAAGGCGGGGCTTCGGCCCTCCAGACGAATGCCAGCGCGGCTGCGCGCTGGGGGGTACCCCCTCACTGCGGCTGCGCGGGAGCCCGGCCGCCGGCTGTCACTGCGGTTGCGCGCGGCGAGCGGCGATCCCGGGGCGCCTGCGCGGGTGGCTTTGCGGGCGCTCGCGGTAAGTTTGCGCCAAGTGCGCGGCAGCCGGGACGCAGACGGCGGCGGCGGCGAGAGGCGGAGCCCGGGGACCACCCCCCATCACCCTCCCCGCAGTCACCTCACGTACCACAACCTCACCTAACCTCTCACCCCCCCTCCGATCCCCCCAACCCCGGGATGGCAGCGCCCGCCAGCCTTCCCGGCCGGACCAGCGGTCGCCAGCGCCGGCTTTAGCCTGTGGGACTAGGCCCCGCCGAGGCCTGACTCCCGGAGCCGGGACCCACCGTGCAGCCAGCCGCCGGGCCGAGGCTGAGGGGCCGCTCCCCCTCACGGCCCGTGGGGAGGACGCTGCCGTCCCGGGGACTGGGGGCCGGGGGGTGGGGGGGAGCCAGGGCGAGGAAGTCGGGACCCGTGTTGGGAAAAAAGAAGGGGGGCCGGGGTCAGGAGCACCCCCTCCCCCCGCTACCCCCCTCCCCCCGGGGTTGGGGGGGCCGGAGCAGAGAGCGCCCAGCCCGGGAGGTGGATGAATGTGGGAGAAAATGGAGACCAAGACGATCGTGTACGACTTGGACACGTCGGGGGGGCTGATGGAGGTAAGAGTGGCCCTCCTCATCCCCTTCCCCCAGCGCCGGGAGGGAACCTCCGCCCTCCGCCCCACAAAGCCGGTCCTGAGCTCACAGCGCAAAAGGGCCAGAGGAAGGGGGGCTTCTTCCTCACCCAGACTCTCCCTCCCTTCTTTGCAATTCGAGGGGCTGAGCTCAGCCTCTGAGGACGTTTGCAGCAGTTTCACCTACCCGCCGCCCTGGATTCGCTCTCCCGAGGCACCAACCCACTCCGTGTCGTTGCACCGGCGGGCCTCCCCACCCCCTTCTTGTCGGCCCCTTTGTGCTTCCCCCAGCACGTCCGGGTACCGGGTTTCAGGCCTCTCCAGAGCCTGGCTTTGGAGTCCCCCACTGTCCATACAAGGAAGTGGCGAGAAGGGAACCGCGCACCCTCTCCCCATCCCCCTACCCTGATCCTCCCCATTTGGAAGAAGCTGTTCTCGTTGTTGTGCTGCAGGAACGCTGTTAGGGTGGGTTCCCCCCGGTTCCGGGGGCTGAGAGGTTCTGGGAGCAGCTTGGATGGGAGGAAGAAGGACAAAAGGGGGGAGAGGGGTGGGTGACGGAGAAGCCTTGCCCGGGGGGCGACGGACCGCCCGGGAGCTCCGAGTGTGCACACACGCCGTTTGTATGTGTGTGCAGCAAATCCAAGCTCTGCTGGCTCCCCCCAAGACGGACGAGGCAGAAAAGCGGAGTCGGAAGCCTGAAAAAGAGCCCCGGAGAAGCGGCAGGGCCACCAACCACGACAGCTGCGATAGCTGCAAAGAAGGTGGGGATCTCCTGTGCTGTGACCACTGCCCGGCCGCCTTCCACCTCCAGTGCTGGTAAGGTCTGGGGACCCCTTTGGAGCTCCTTGGCGGACCCTCCTCGGCACATTCCTTCACCTGGCCTACCCCTTGCTGCCGAAATAACGGGCGCTTGCAGCCGCTAGCTGACTTTCTGCAGCGGCTGGGGCGAGCGCCTCCCCGCCCCCAGGTGTCTGCCGGGATCTGGCCGTTTGGGGGGGGGGAGGAGCAGCAGTGGGTCCGGACCCCGAGGTGGGGGTTGGGACGAGTGAGGAGAGCCCCATCTGGGATTGGAAGGCTCTAGGTAGTCGGGACAGAGCCGGCAGGGCACGGGTGGCGGTGGCGGGGGAGGAAGGGGAGGAGCTCCGGGCCCTGTGCCGCTCGCCTGCCCGCGCGCCCGCCGCCCTCGGGCTCCTGCCGGGCTGGGCTCTCCTGCGGGCGGGTGCGCGGAGCCTTCGGCCGCCGGAGTTGGCTTGGTCCAGACCCGGGGGGCCGGACACCCGGGCGCTCGCGGCTGTGGAAGAAATCATGGAGGGTGTCTCTCGAGTCCGCCTCTTCTCTGCTTCTCTGTTTACAATATGGCGACCTGCCTTTAAATTATATTTTTATTCTCAGCGCCATTTTGGCTGCATATATGATTTGCAAACGTCTCCCGGGGAACGGTGGGGGTAGAGGCCCGGAGTCCTTTCTGCAGAAGCTCCTCGGGGACCCGGGCTAGGATCTCGCCGCTTTGGTCCCCTTTCTCTGGCTCCGCTTGCCCCCTGTTGCCTCTCGGAGCTGCCTCGCTCTCTCCCTCCCCGCGCTGCCGCCTCTTAGGAAATCGGGCCGGGTTAGACAATTAAAATTGCCCTTGGGCGCCGATTTCACTTCTCCGCTCCGGATCAGCGAGCTCTTCGCGGCAAAATTCTTTGCTGCCGGGGCAGGATTGTGTGCGGTTAGCTCCGTGAGGGCATTTTTAAGGAGCAGAGAGCTGGAAAGCTGTGCGCTTCCCTCCACCGCCTCCACCCCCCCCCCCTTACTGAACGCGAGAGGAGGGGAGAGACCGGAGAGAGAGAGGGAGGGACCTGGGTTGATCGCCCGCTGCGTGATCCTCCTCAGCAGCTCAGCCCAGAACAATCCGGCCAGGAAGAGTTTAAACTTCAGCTTCTGCCTGGAGAAACCGTCTCCACAGAAATCCCACATCTGCTCAGGGCACCCAGATTGCGTCGTGTTGTGATGGGTCTTGTTCTCTTGTTCAGCAACAGTTGACTGAAGCAGGCATTTGTGAGAGCGGGAAAGAGAGGGGCTTCTGTTTGTTCCCCCCGTTTTTGATGTTGCTTTTTTTTTTTTTTTAAGTCTTCTGTTTAAAAAGAAAAAGTGAGATTTTCCTTAAGCTCTCTACACTGTTCCATTCACATTCCGTCTCTTGGTTTGTGGACTAGTGCCTACTGTATATGTGTACTAATTGCAGGTTTCGGAACACTTATTAGACAGATGACTGATACTGGGCAAATTAAGTCTGTGGTCAGAAGTCGTGTAGGAAGCTCCCATTACCATTCCCCAGATACTTTTGCCCAGGAGGGCACCCCATCTGGGCTTGTAATGTTGCAGGGACAAAAATGGTTATCCTGGAGGAAGCTTTGTTGCTGGTTTTAAATTTTTTATTACCAGGTGACTAATACCAGCAGGAAGGGTCTGTGGTTTTTAGCCTTTGCTTCCTGTAAGGTGTAATCCACCTGGAGAAAATATCTGGTCGAGTTTCCCCCTGTTGTTCCTGAGCAAGGAAGAGATTTGTACCTGGGTATGTTATTCTGCATATCAGTTTCTTCCCTGTTGCTTACATTTTTTATTGTGTTTGTTTGATACATATGCTCCTACTGAGTTGTAGGCTTCTTGATTTAAAGCGTGGGTGTTTCACCTCTAGGATGAAGCTAGGGTTAGCTAACCAAGAATGATGATCTCCATATTGGGAATTTTATAAGCTCTTTATTATCTTTAGTGTCCTGTGTTTAGTAAAGCTGAGATTGTTTATTAGAAACTTCAGGTATGGAGAAAGTGTGCTGTTTTGCCTGAGTTTGGGCTTCAAACTCTAAAACCTAACCTCTGATCTTCTAATTAGATGAGTGTGAGTCTTGTCAAGTTGTAACAATTAACAGTTTCTACATCTGCTAGGAGAAAGGGAGGTACTTGTAGCTGTTGGTGAGACTCAGACTTGCCCAGACTGTGCATTTCATTGAATACTTTTTTTTTTTTTTTTAAGACCATGAATGGGAACTGGTAATCAGAGATTCGAGAATCCTAGTAAGTGAGGCAGGGCTTATTTTACATCTCCAGTCCCCTCTTTGAAGATGCCAGTACTGAAGGTACCATTGACTTATCCGAGTTGTTATATAAATTACAAAACATTCTAGATATTGGTACAAAGGCAGGAAGCCGCCTTTCAAGTGAGGCTTATCCCACTTTCCTGCCTCCTGCTCCACACTCTTTCCAGCGCAAGTGAAGTACTTCATTAACCATCTCCACCAGAGTAGTCGGGTCAAGCCATTGACAGTCTCAGACAGTTTTGATTCCTGAGTGTGCTGGCTTTAATTCATACCATTACTGATTTCTTGTGCCCTGTGGGAATGCAGTTAGGTGTGGCTATATTTTCTCTTGCTTCCCTTTTTAACTGGTTAAGACTGGATTACAGTTGACCCTTGAACAATGCTGGGGGCTTAGGGACACCGACCCCCATGCAGCCAAAAATGTATATAACTTTTGATTTTTCAAAAACGTAACTACTTATAGCCCAGTATTGACCAGAAGCCTTCCCAGTAACATCAACAGTCAATTAACACATATACTGCATGTTATATGTATTGTACATGTATATGTATTCTTACAATAAATTGTAAGCTAGAGAAAAGAAAATATTAAGGAAATCATAAAGAGAGAAAATACACTTACAGTACCATACTCGAAAAAGTCTGCATAGAGGAGGACCTGCAGTTCAAGCGCATGTTTTCCAAGGGTCAGCTGTATTTAGATAAGCATAGAAATGATCATTTCTCTATGTACAAATGCACAAGAGTGAAGACGGAGGTTCTGCAAACACTGTTGATCATAATTGTAGTGCCGTTGCAGGTCTTCATTCAAAATTCTCTGAGACAAGTCCTTTTTCAGTCTCTAGCACGACTTGCCAGCTTGCCTCCCAGTGAACGAGATCTAATAAAATGTTCCAGAAGTGATTTGGGCAAACCTTACCTCCTGGGCTTAGTGACATGTTCATAACCACAGGGGATTTTTCTAAGATAAACGACTGTAGGAAATGACTGGTAAGATAAACTGTCAATTGTCTTGTCTTTTCTCAGGGGCCAGTGCTCTGTATGAGGAACCGTTCTCTCTTCCCAATTAGATTGGGAGCCCTATTTCTGGGTTTCCTGTCACGATCCTTTGAGTGAGGGAATGAATTGTCCTGTGCTCAGTACCATGACCTCGCCGAAGAATTAAACTTAAGGAGGTGATTGTTTAGTTTTTGTTTAAGTAATAGTGTGATCATTTTATCTGAGTTTACCTGGCTTATCAGTTATTCAGAGTGGTAGTGGGGGTTACTAAACCTGCCCCACGAGAACTGGAAAGAGCTATGTTTTTAAGTGTTTTCTGGTGAACCTGACCCCTATCATAATTGTCATGCCATTAAGTTGGAACTTTCTGAAAATACTGGTCTCCGTGGCATGGTCCCTAAAAATTGGTTTAAAAAAAAATTAGAATAACTGCTGGAGCTCTATTTGCCACTGACCCCTCTTTCTGTTTGAAGTGGATTGAATTGTTCTCACCGATAAAGTGAGCACCATAGGCCATCGGTAATGAGGACGGCTGGAAACTGGATGTTTTTCTCTGATTGCTTTCTCATGGCATTTTGCTCCAAACGGACTGAGGGACCAAAATGGTCTGATTGAGAAGCGCCATCTACCTCAGCAGACCTCAGCATGGTTGCTTCCCGTCAGACAGATTTCTGTAGCATTTGCCTCCGCATGTTATATTTGGAATTGTTGGCCGGCTTTCCTCTCTTTGGTGTTGGCAGTGAGATCCAAAATGAGGTTTTCGAAGAATGAGAGTAAAAAGGTCCCTGTGCACAGGCAAAACTAAGCTCAGCTTGGAGTTTTGCATATTTAATTTTCAGTGAGTCATAACAAGAAAGGTTTCACACATAGAGTAGAAAACTGCGTTGCAGAAAATCCTTGCTGTTTGAACTTTTCAGAAGGTGATTTTTTTTTTTTCTGATTTTGTTGTATTTAGCTCCTCATTAGAAAAGTATCAGGCTAGTGCTGAATTAAAATACATTTATTTTACCTTTATCTTAGGAATCTGTTGTCTCTGACATTTTAAGTGCTTGGAAACCTGGCACTGAGAACTGGAGGGGTCGGTATCTGGACTTCCTCCTGTCACCCTGCCTCCTCGATAGTAAAATGATTCAACAATAAACAAACCTACTTTGGTTTATTTATTTATTTTTTCATTTGCTGCATTGCGTTGGAATCTGGGTGTGTAATACTGTTTTTAAATGTTCCACTCCGGCAGGGAGGGTCCAGTAATATTCAGCTTTAGCTCAATTTCACATGCATGCTTTGTAAACTTAATGTGGGGCTCAGGAGCTAATTCTCGTGATAGGAGTGCTTTGTTTCAGTGACATAAGGATAATTACCGTTTAAAAATAATAATATTTAGTGTGAAATGTTTACTCAAAAATGGGTGTGACCTAGGTGGCTTTGGTTAGGAAAGGAAGCATCAGATATTTTTTTTAAACTGGAAGAGGAGGTAATGCTCCTTACAGGTAACAGTGGTGTGACCTAAGGCAAGTACTTCATGGTACTGTTGTGGGAAATTTTTCGTTTGGGGCCTGTCCCCAAATTAACTGCCATACTCAATGAAAGGTAGAATGCAGTTGTAATCTCAGCAGTTTCCTGCTGCTCCCTAAGGTTCTCACAGTACTTTACAGGTGGGCGCCACTAAAATATTAGGACTGCTTTTGGCCTTTGAAATGACGAGTGTATTTTTTACATGTGAAATCGTGTAAAGACATATTCAGGTAGTGTCTTCATTTATACCTGGAGGTGGGATTCATGTTGCTCTGTTTTAAATTCTTAAGTATGTCTCTAAGAGAATTTTTTTTTTTTTAAGATTTTATTCATTTATTTGACAGAGAGAGAGATCACAAGTAGGCAGAGAGAGAGAGAGGGAGAAGCAGGCCTCCTGCTGAGCAGAGAGCCCGATGTGGGGCTCAATCCCAGGACCCTGAGATCATGACCTGAGCCGAAGGCAGAGGCTTTAACCCACTGAGCCACCTAGGTGCCCCATCCAAGAGAATTTTTTAAGCCAAATCATAAAATAGAAACAAATTGTGTAGTTTGAACTGAAAAGGGATCCAAGTAGTCACTACCGTGTGTTGAATGAGACACTGGTTTTTATTAAGCTCTGAGTGAAAGGACAAGTGATACTCAAGGGGCTCATTGAGTTTTCAAGGTTCACTCTTAATAGGATTTATCAGTACTTCATCCCTTTTTGTGGCTGAATACTATTCCATGTATGGATATACCACATTTTTTTAAAGATTATTTATTTGACAGAGAGAGATCACAAGTAGGTGAGGGGGGGGCGGAAGCAGGCTCCCCTCTGAGCAGAAAGCCTGATGTGGGGCTTGATCCTAGGACCCTGAGATCATGACCTGAGCCGAAGGCAGAGGCTTTAACCCACTGAGCCACCCAGGCACCCAAATATACCACATTTTTGTGTGGACATCTGTTTTCTTTTTTTTTCTTTTTTTTTTTAAGATTTTATTTGTTTATTTGACAGAGAGAGATCACAAGTAGGCAGAGAGGCAGGCAGAGAGAGAGGGGGAAGCAGACTCCCTGCTGAGCGTAAAGCCTGATGCGGGGCTCGATGACCCTGAGATCATGACCTGAGCCGAAGGCAGAGGCTTTAACCCACTGAGCCACCCAGGCACCCCTGGACATCTGTTTTCATTTCTCTTGGTTGTATACCCCAAAAATGGAATTGCTGGGTCACAGGGTAATTCATGTTTAACCTTTTTTTTTTTTTTTTTTTTTTAGATTTTATTTATTTATTTGAAAGACAGAGGTAGCAAGAGAGAGCATGAGTGGTGGGGGGCAGGGGGCAGAGAGATGGGGAGAAGCAGGCTCCCTGCTGAGCAGACACCACCACCACCCCACCCCCAATAGAGGGGCCCCATCCCAGGACCCTGGGATCATTACCCGAGCCAAAGGCAGACACTTAACCAACTGAGCCACCCAGGCGCCCCCATGTTTAACCTTTGAAGAACTGCCAAACTGTTTTCCAAAATGGCTGCACCATTTTGCATCCTTACCAATACATGAGGGTTCCAGTTTCTCCACATCCTTTCCAACACTTGTTATTATCTGTCTTGATAAAAGCTATCCTATGGGCGGGAAGTGCTGTGATTTTGATTTGCATTTCCCTAATGGCTAATGATACCAAACATCTTTTCATGTGTTTATTAGCCATTTGTATATTTTCTTGGCGAAATGTCTGTTTTGATCCTTTGTCCGATATTTTTTTTAAGATTTATTTATTTATTTGACAGTGCGCACAAGCAAGGGGAGTGGCAGGCAGGGGAGAAGCAGGCTCCCGCTGAGCAAGGAGCCCGATGTGAGGCTTGATCCCAGGATGTGAGGCTTGATCCCAGGACCCGTGGTTGAGGTTGTGATGGTTATATTATTATGATAATGCAGCACAGGCTCCTGGAAATGCATTCCTATTTTAAGGTGTCAGAGTTTTAAGTCACCAGAGCAGGGGAGAGGGGTTTGCTTTCCCACCTCTGCTGTGCTCTTCCTTTGACTTAAGAGTCCCCAGGGAGTACAGACATGGCCAGCTGCATTGCCATTCAATGAGTGACACTTATAAGAGCACCTCCGCATAATGCTGGCCTCCCAAGAGACTGGACAGGAGTACAGCTGTCCCTCTGCCAGTTTCCTGAAAGAGGAGGACATTGTATTCAGTGCAAGTCCTAGACCAAATTTCAGAAAGGCACTTTGGTATTGCGGATTTGTCACCATGCCCAGGACACATGCACAGGTCACTAGCTGACTGCTTTTCCCATGACTTGAGAGCAGTTAAGAAGAATAAGAAGGTGACTCCTTTTTCTGCCTGCCATTTATAGATGTCAGAGTCTTCATCCTTTAAGTCTAACATTATTTCTGAATCTAGGTCTCAGCAAATGAGAATAAAGATGAAGTTTTAGCACATTTGCATGGGAGGCAGAGACACTGAGGGGTACAGTAGACAATGGTAAAGGAGAAACCATTGCTTTTGACCCGTCAGCAAAGAATAACTTGTCTGCTATGTAGAGCTGTTGTTGCATTCGTAGTAAGCAAATTCCAAGTACACCTTACAGATTGAAGACATTTCAGGTAGTACATAACTTGACTCACTCATTCAAAAAGCTACTTTTCCTTTTGCAACCATGTATTAAATGCTCACTAAACTACTTGAAAGCCCGTTTCCTCTGCTCACTGCTGCGCAATACCTGGTGGTATTACAGATGAGAGACGTGCAAAGATAAGCACTAGTTGGGGACCAGAACTGATGTCTGCTTCTGCCAAGTGGACGGTACCTTTGTTGTTGTTGTTGTTGTTGTTGTTGTTGTTTTTAAGGTTTTGTTTATTTATTTGACAGAGAGAGATTACAAGTAGGCAGAGAGGCAGGGGGAAGCAGGCTCCCTGCTGAGCAGAGAGCCTGACTCGGGGCTGGAACCCAGGACCCTGAGATCATGACCTGAGCCGAAGGCAGAGGCTTTAACCCACTGAGCCACCCAGGCGCCCTGTACGGTACCTTTGTTAACACGAACACACGGTCACTACTCCTTTCCCCCTAATTTTGTGTGGTTTCCTGTATATTAATAGCGTTGGCGTTTAGTCTTTGCCCTTCCCCTGTTTTCTGACAAACTGTACAAGATATATCTCCCAGGAAATGTTTCCCAGTCTTGAAAGGACAAAAGACAGGGAGTGTAACAGCGGGGCGGGGACTCCAAGCCTGAACCTAGCATCAGTGTTTCCCACTGGTGTGGGCTCTGCCTGAGGCTCTTTTTTCAAATATGCTGGAGTGAACAAGAGAGGACTCTCCGCAGGGTCTGAATTTAACCATAGCCCAAAGACATCACTCTACCACCAGGCCAGGCAATGGTGAGGGAACCTCTCAGAATTACCAGCAAGCTTGAGTTTCAGGGTGGCAGGAACCCTGTTTGCAGCAGCACGAACACATTGGCCGACTTTTATCCAGCCATGATCCTCAGATGGATGTTGAATAGTATTTTTGTCCTGTCTGCGTTTGTGCAGAGAACAGAGCAGAGAAGCTAGTGAAATGCATAGAACTCTTAAGTGATTGTAGAGAAGTCTCCTCATTACAAAACTGGGCAATGAGGAGCTACTCTTAATTCTTTACACCCTCCCTGGGCTCCTGTGATGAGCTGGGAGCTTTTTAATTCCCACATTCACTGAACCATCAGATCGAGTTCTACTGATTCTTGGTCCTAGCGAAGCTCTGGAAACATTAGAGGGAAATTCTACAGTGAACTTTTTCAGTTGACAATCATCAGTTATTGGTCAGAATGCATTATGAAAATTATACTTTGTTAATCATTAAATGTATCTAAACTTATGCCTTTTCCTAGTTCTTTCTATACATAGATTAGCTATATTCAACCTTCCTTGATCTTGCTCGCCATCGTTTGAAAGAGCATCTTAAATGTAGGGAGTATTCTGTCACTGATTTTGGCCTTTTGCTAGACATTGTTTTGCTTTATCTTTTTTTTTTTTTTTTTTTTTATCCTTCCTTTGTAGTCCTCATGGTTTTGCCTGGCTTAGACAACACTTAGCCATTCTAGCTTTACTTAGTTCTTAACACCTAATTCATCAGACATCTCTGACTGCAGGCCTCGGTTTGTTGGTGTTGAAGTAAGCTGGATGGAAAGAAAAGTATTTGCAGTTTATTTAAATTAGTGGGAAAGAGCTTATGTCTAAGACTTGAATGCTTGCTGCATATGGGCTTTCCTCAAATCTTACCACTTGTGCGAACACATTCAGGCCTTTAGGGTGATCGTTCTTTGGTTAGGAATCATCTGAGAGAAAAGTGGGCCAAAGGGAAAAAACTATGGTGCTCTGTCTGTGAGAGGTATGCTCATCTCCTAAATAGGTCACTGGGGGTATAACTGGAAGGCTTCAGAAGCCCAAGTCAGCACTTAGCTGTGGCCTCAAATCACGACAGCACAGCTGGACAGCATGCCCAGGAGATTACTTCACTTGTGTCGGATGGGGAGCTTTGAGGTTCATGAGTAAAATGGGGTTTATGAGTAAAAAGGAGGGAATAGGCCCTGTGCTGTTTGGTGCAAATAATATCACTATTCTCTATCTTTCCTTTTAAGAAGACCCTGTCAGAGGAGGGTAAATGAAGCAGAAATCCTCCTTAGGGAAAAGCAGCTGGGGTCTTAAGTAGAAACCTGCTCTCTCTATATTTAGTTGGATTTCAAATAAAGACATTGTTAGTTGTTGTTTTAAGATTGTATTCATTTATTTGAGAGAGAGAGAGAGAGCACGGGAGGGGGGAGGGTCAGAGGAAGAAGCAGACTCCCACTGAGCGGGGAGCCCGACATGGGGCTTCATCCCAGGACCCCACCATCATGACCTGTGCCAAAGGCAGCCGCTTAACCGACTGAGCCACCCAAGCGCCCCAAGACATTGTTAGTGTTTTTAATTTTCCCAGCCTTTATCCAATTTTAGGTCCAGTAGCTATAAGATACAAACTGATCCAGATTTCCTGAGCTGCATATGCAAAAAAAAAAAAAAAAAAAAAGTATGTCCTGGCTTTTTCCTTGATTTGGCCATGGAACAGTACCCAATTTTCCATGCCTCGGAGACGCCTCTGGAATACGCAGTTACAGTTGTTGATTCTTCTTTCCAAGGAAGAGCATTCCCTGGGAACATCAGAAAGCATCTGTTGAGGCCAGAATGTTGACTCTTCCAAAACACTTGGGCTCCAAAATCTATCAGGAGGTGCATGAATGAAACCCATTTTTAAAATGTTTGCAGCCAGCTCATTTGCCATCGTGGAGAAGCCAAGACTGCCAGAATAGCCAAACCGATGATAGATAAGGCCCTGTGGCACCCCGTCTGAGCTTGTCGAGAAGTTAGCCGGGGCAGACACCTGGTATAACTCTTGGTGCTCCACCCTCCCGCCCTCCTTTTGCTGCACTAACTCATTACCCTGTTCTCCAGGCATCCTTCACTGGGAGGATGCCGCCACAGGCCAGCTCTGCATAGAAGGCAATGAAATTTGGGGGCCTGGTCAGCTAGTTTGAAAGGATTGTACGCCTGCGGAAGTGACGCAACTAGCAGAGTTTCTCAATGGGGCATTTGTAATGGCCTGGCACGTCATCAGTCTCCTTGTTAACACCGCCACTGAGGCTCTGCATGAAAAAGCCAGCAGTCCTCGTACTTTTTATGTACTTTGTGGCATTAGCTGTATTTGAGTCAGTAGCTGGGATGAAGGAGGGTAAGGAATTAAGGTTCAGGGACCCCAGGACCTTTCTGCTCTTATCTCTAGTATCTTTCAGTCTTCCAGCCTTTGAAAGGTAGGCCGTACTTGAAAATAAAAACTGCCCATGCACGTGTCCGGAGGAAGCTGGCTGTTCAGGCTGACATCTAAATTTCATTAGATGTTGTTTCTTCAAAACACAAACCCTTAAGTTGGGGTATATTAATACAGCTTTTTAAGCTTTAAAAGATATTTTTTAATTAAATCTTACCCAGCATCTCTTAACTGTTCTAGAACAGAAGCTGGTTTCAGTTTCTAAAAGCCTTGTTTTCTGTGCTCATAGGTTCTTTGTAGATCAAGACGGCTGCCAGGAGGCAGAGATGTGATGGTGGTCCTTTCAGTGGTCACCTTCACTCCCATTTTGGCTACTACCGACATAGTTCCTCAGCTGGCCAAGGGCGGCGGGGCTGGGCTGAGGGAGAGCAGGCCTGTTCTGAGCATGTATTGTCTTTTGCAGTCACTCTTACACAACACCATTGGATATAATTGCAGGATTTTTATCTGGTAGTGGACCTCAGATGGATGGATGAGACCCATGAACTGTGAAATTAAAAATCAAAACTGCTCGGTGCTATTGTTTGCTGGCTGAGCCCCCCACCACCACCCAAAAAAGGGAGGAGACATCCAGATGCGCCGAGGGGGCAGTGGAATCTGTCTTCGTCTGGTATTTTAACTGAGACTACCATATATGGCTAGAGAGCTCCTGATTCTTGGAGAATGATGGGTTCTGACAGGAGGGACCCTAGCAGTTCACGCGGCTGACCTCTTTTAGAAGAGAACCCGAGTGGAATGCTGCTGGTGTATTGTGCACGGATATGCCGTCTGCATAGTGTTCCTGTTCAGTCTTTGTATGAAATAGAATATTTTGTCAGTCTAGGAAGGGACAATAAAATGTCTTCTTTCTTAAATATTTTTCATCCATTTTGCTTCCTTTTGTCCTAAGACACACACCAAAGCTTTTAATTTGGTTAAGTGATATTTCCATGTTTCCCCAGCTGCCTTTGGCTCAAGTTTTAAAATGTCACTGTCACTTAGCTGGATAGACAGTTGCAAGCCATACATCGGTAACCTAACATATTTTAAAGAAATAAGTCCAGAGCCCAACACCATTTTTTCCCCACCATTTTTATCTGCATGTTGTAATGCAAAAAAATAGGTCTCCGAAATCAAAGGCAGCCTTTCTGCTTCCCTGTCTCCTTCTCTCCCTCCACCTCTCCCCTCCTCCCTTTGTTCTCTTGTTCCCCTCCCCCTTCTCCCTTCCAGTTCCATATTGAAAAACTGCTTGCGCTGGATGGATAATTAACGCAGAGCTGTGGAGCAACAGGTCCCACTGGTGGAGACTAAATCTGAAGTAAATGTTAATGTCGTGCAGGCTCACGTGTATTAATAGGTGAGGGAGATGAGTGAGGTGAGACTCAGATCAGCCACACTGGTGTATGACTTGAAATAGATCCTCTTAATTAGAGAGCCAAGAACCATGACAACTAACATCTTCCACCCGCAGTGGTGGGCTGCAGCCTCATTAGTGAATGAAAGAGGCATTCTAAATTAAAACTGGACTTCATCCTTTGGCTGTGAGTTGGGATCATCTGGCTCTGGGCTTTGAGTCTTTGACACGGAGAGGGCTATCGGCCCAGGCATTACAGTGAAGGGGGGGGGGGCGTGTGTGTGTGTGTGTGTGTGTGTGTGTGTGTGTGTGTGTGTGTAGTTTTCTCTTCCATGACTCCAGAAATAGACCAATCTAGACACCGTCGTCAGCTATAGAGTCAAGTCATTTGGATTTGTTTGTGGGAGTCTAGATGCTGGGAGTCCTGCCACAGAGGTTGGCTTAGGAGTTTTAGTTTTGAAAAATTAATGCCGGGGCACCTGGGTGGCTGAGTCAGTTAAGTCAATCCCCATTTTCCCAAAGAGAATTAAAAAGAAAAAATTGCTAGGATGCCTGGCTAGCTCAATCAAAAGAGCATGTGACTCTTGGCCTCAGGATTGTGAGTTCCAGCCCCACGTTAGGTATAGAGATTACTTAAAAAATAAAATCTTCAGGGGCGCCTGGGTTGCTCAGTCGGTTAAAGTGACCCACTCTTGATTGCGGCTCCGGTCGTGATCTCAGGGTCGTGAGATCAAGCCCCACATCAGGCTCTGCGCTCAGCACTGGAGATTCTTTCTCTGTGTCTGACTCCCCACTCCCGCACGCATGCTCTCCCTCTCTCTGTAAAATAAATAAATTTTTCTTTCTTTCTTTCTTTCTTTTTTAAGATTTTATTTATTTGACAGAGAGAGAGAGAGATCACAAGTAGGCAGAGAGGCAGGCAGAGGGAGAGGGGGAAGCAGGCTCCCTGTGGAGCAGAGAGCCCAATGTGGGGCTAGATCCCAGGACCCTGAGATCATGACTCAAACCAAAGGCAGAGGCTTTAACCCACTGAGCCACCCAGGCGCCCCAAAAATAAATAAATTTTTCTTAAAAAAATTAATGCTTTGACCAGCTTTCTAATTGGTTTGCGTACAGGTGTTACTGTTACGGTGTGTAGGCCCTGTCAGGCCTCACAGAGAGCCACACCAAGCTCTGAGATGCATAGCTTTCAGTGGTGCAATCTTTGAGGATTTAGAGCTCTATTGTTACGGACTGTTAGAGCTGACAGAATGTCTTTGAGATCAGGCGGTGGTCAAGCAGCAAGTTAGAAAGCATGAATAGTCACTTTCTGGCCAGGAATTGCAGGCCGGGGCTTTTTCACAAATGATATGAGAGGAAACACCCACAGCAGTGAAGATGGATGGATATTCTGCAAAAGCTCTGCCCTCGCAGGGTACTCTAAAGAGCTACCAGTTTTTCAAGGCAAGCCAGCTCGTGTACGTTCCAGGACTCACCTTCCTTTCTAGGACTTGGACCATTCGCAGAAGAAATCTAAAGGTTCATATACTGTTGGGTTCTAGATGGACCTAAAACACCCATTCCCAGGAAGATGTCCCCACTCCCAGAACTTTCCTTCTTTCGTGTAGTCTTTCAACGTACAGAAATACACCTGCTTGCAAAATTGTAGTTGCTCCAGATCCCCTCGGGATCCTTAACTTCACTGTCTATTTAAAGGATCACTGACTGTGAATTACCATTTGCTATATAGTTCTGAATTATGGAAAGAGAGTAGGGAAGAGGGCACTGTCACCTTCAGGTACCAAGTAACCAAACTTCAGGGCTCTTCACTGAGTCCAGCATCCATGCACAGTTGAGTCTTATATAGGTCTTTATGGTAGGTTCAATTTGTAGTTAATTGTATGTGGTCTCATTGTCAGCTGTCCTTTTCATGTTGTTCTAGCCTGTGATCCCTGAGAACAAAGACTTTGTCTGAAATCTCACCACTGAGCACATTGCTTAGCGTAAAATAATTAATTGTTCATTAAATGCTTGAATGACTTTGATCCTCTCTCCCCAAAGGCTGTTTCTTGGTGAGGTAGATCATAACTTGTCTGCTTTGTGTCTTTCCTCCAGTGTGGTACCTCTGGCGTGGCACTGGTTAGTTAGTAAGCAGTGGGAACTCAATAAATATTGACTAATGGAGAAGGAAATGCTCAACCTTGAGGTTGAGGAAGATACTTTCATGGATAGTCCCCTGCGTCCCCCAGAAATAAGAGAACCACCAGAGTTTTTTTACAAACAGCTAGGACTCAAGATTTGAAAGAGCCAGGAAACTGATTTGGGTTCTAATTCTGCAACTTCACTGGTTCTATGGCTTTAGATAAGTCCTTTCGTCACCTGTATCATGGGAGTAAGAATTCTCACAGTGTGGTGGTGAAGATCAAATAAGAGCATCTGTGAAAACACTTGTGAACTGTAATACACTATGTAGATGTAAGATGAGATTATCGCTCTGCTATTTCTAGGCTTTAGTGATTAGGAAGCATATTGATGTCTTTACAAGCAGCACTGGCTCATTATAGCGTCCTCATGATTTTCACTGCTGAGCAGCGGAAACTCTGATAGAGCATTTCCAAAGTTACCTGACTTTTAACTTCTAATGATTTCCTTTTATAGAGAATGGCCCTCAGCACCTTGTCTTCACTGATATATAAGGATAGGAGGGAGCTGAGACAAAGCCTTGTTTTTCTTGACAGACAGATCATGATTTAAAGACTCTGGCATGTTTCCATTTGTTTCCAAGTTGCACACTAAACTTAAGGGAACACCATTCTTACGGGGGAAAGAGCTTTGAGATGGGAAAGTCTTCAGGATGTGTATGAGGGTCCTGAGGCTGCAGAATCTCCTTTCTCCCGGGAATCCTTTCCTATTGGCAATATTTCTGATACAGAACAAAACTAGTCTGTTGCAAAACAGCCTCTTTCCGAACTAGCTCCTGAGCTTATTACTCCAACAACAGTCTCTCTTTTCTGGATCCATTTCATGAATCCTCTTGCTCTAGATATTTGAGTTGAAAAACTGCCTTCTAAATATCTTAAAAGGAATTGATAGGGGCAAAGAGGAAATATCAAGAAAGCTTTATGATGGGCAGTTCCTATATTCCTGCTGGACCTGTGCTGATCATTGTCTAGAAACATAGCCTTTCCTTCCCTATCTATCCTATCTTACATATTACTGCCTTCTCAAAATACCGCATTTTCACGTTTATTTCAGGATGCACATTCTGTCTCTGAGAAAGCAGCAAAATCTCAACAAGGCCTCACTCTTTTAAATGTTCTGTGCTCATCCTGGAGACAATGCTCTGATTTTCCTGTGCTATTCCCTAAACTCGTAGCCCTCATGATGCACTTTAGGGCAGACAAGAAGAGCATGTGGCCGTGATGTAGAATTCTGAGAAATGAGTGTTCTTAAACTTGGTATCCCTAAAAGTGATCCTTTAGAAACCAACCAGGAGCTACTTTTAAGAACTTCCTAATAAAAATTGTAAGCATTTGACCCATGTGTTGAAAAAAAAAAAAGAAATGAGGAATCAAATTGTTTAAAGAAGATTTAAATGAGTCAGGTGGGGCGGTTCAACGTGAGGCTCAGGTTTGCAAGTGTGGACTTTGACTCTGATGTCTTATGGTTTCGTGACTTAGAAAACAAAGTATTTCATATGTGATTTAACCACCAAAACAAGTGCCTGCCCAACTGAACTGCTTTGCCTCATGACTTTGGAGGGTTACATTCACTTCCTAGAAGCCCATTCTTTTCGTGTCCCTCGGTTCTTTTTTTTTTTTTTTAAGATTTTATTTATTTATTTGACACAGAGAGAGAGAGATCACAAGTAGGCAGAGGCAGGCAGAGAAAGAGGGGGAAGCAGGCTCCCCGCTGAGCAGAGAGCCCGATGCGGGGCTCGATCCCAGGACCCTGAGATCATGACCTGAGCCAAAGGCAGAGGCTTTAACCCACTGAGCCACCCAGGCGCCCCGTGTCCCTCAGTTCTTTCAAGCTTTATTGAGTACCTAGTATGTGCCAGGCATCTTGTGGAGCGTGGAGGTACAAAGATAAATAAGGCATAGAGAAAGGGATTTGGGTACAAAATGGCATAGAAGTGCTATAGGGAATCAGGGGCTGCCAGAGAAAGGGTTTCTGGAGGCAATACCTGACTTGAGCCCCAAAACATAAAGAGTCGGCCGGGTAAAGGCATGAGGGAAGGCCCAGCTTTTGCGGTTGTAGGGAGCAGCTCCAGAACGAACAGACTTGCAGAGTGGAGGAAGGGTGTGGACTGTGTGGGGAGCCACCAGGTTAATGAAGCTAGAGAAAGGTGGAGGATTCTGGCCACAGGGGATTCTGGCCACCTGCAATACTGATACTGATAAAGCTTAAACTTTATCCTGTAATAAAGGATAGGGTAGGGGTGATACTGAAGAGCTTTTTAATTAGGAGGGTGATATGGTCAGAATTGTGTTTTAAATAACTCATTCTGCCAGCAGGGGTTGGGGCTAGATTGAGAGAAGCATGATGGGTGGCCAGGAGGCCATTTACGTCTTGGTAAAAGATCTAAGCTCAAACCATCTTGCCTTGCCCTTCTCGGCTTTACATGTTTGGTGGAGGGTGTCTTGGTACAAAGCCAAGCGGGCAGATGAAAAGAAATGATGAAAAACAGAATCAGAAGTGACAGCCTTTCCAGGGTTAATTTTAATATGACAGCTGCTGAAGCATAGCAGAGTCTGTAGGCCTTTGCAGATTCCATGCAGGCATTTCATCAGTTTGGATGTGGCCTATGCAAAAATCCATCGGAGAGAAGTGGGCAAGACTTCACAGGTGACATTCATCTGTGGTCCTAGTCTAGGGTTTGAAGACCTGTCACAATAGGCCAGTGTGCTCCAGTTTTCTGCTTCCTAGTAAGGGTCTCCTGACATTCCACCAAGGAAACAGGGACGAAAGGAAGCAGGGCCCTGTGGAGGCTTGGTGGACATCCTGACACGTGTACTCAGGGCTTCAGGAAAGCGTGGCAAAGCAGGAGCTAGGACTGTTTGCCAAGCCAAGTGCTCTTTTAGCTAGAAACAGTAGACCAATGTCATATTAAGCCCTGGGACTTCAAGAAGAGTCCTTATGTTATTCAGCCCTCAATTTTTTTTTTTAATATTTCTCGTCTTTTTTTTAAAGATTTTATTTATTTATTAGAGAGAGAGAGAACACGGGCAGGGGCAGAGGGAAAGGGAGAGAATCTCAAGCCGACTTCCTGCTGAAGGCAGAACCTGACTCAGGCCCCGGAGTCCTAGGGCCAGGATCGTGACCTGAGCCGAAGGCAGATGTGTAACTGACTGAGCCACCCAGGTGCCCCTTTCTCATCCTTTTTTGATGAAAAACTTCCTCCTTCCCATTCTAAATAGGTGACTCCCAGGAACCAAATATAGGATTTTCTTAAGCATAAATGTAGCCTCATTCTGTAGAAGAGAATTTCTGATTCTGTATGCCTGAACTGAGGTCTCAGAATTTGCTTTTTTTTTTTTTTAAGATTTTATATATTTGTCAAAGAGACAGAGAGAGCACAAGCAGGGGGAAGGGCAGGCAGAGGGAGAAGCAGGCTCCCCACCGAGCAAGGAGCCTGGTGCAGGACTCAGTCCCAGGACCCTGGGATCATGACCTGAGCCGAAGGCAGACGTCCAACTGACTGGGCTGCCCAGGTGTCCCTCAGAATTTGCATTTCTAATAAGCTCCCAGATGATACTGATGTTTGCTTCTGATTTGGGTACCACACTTTGAGAACCACTACTGTATAGACATTAGAAATGTGACCCTCCTGGGGCGCCTGGGTGGCTCAGTCATTAAGCGTCTGCTTTCGGCTCAGGTCATCATCCCAGAGCCTGGGATCGAGCCCCGCATCAGGCTCCCTGCTCGGCAGGAAGCCTGCTTCTCCCTCTCCCACTCCCCCTGCTTGTGTTCCCTCTCTCGCTGTGTCTCTCTCTGTCAAATAAATAAAATCTTAAAAAAAAAAGAGAGAGAGAGAAAGAAAGGAAGGAAAGAAAGAGAAAGAACGAAAGAAAGAAAGAAAGGAAAGAAAGAAAAGAAAGAAAGAAACGTGACCCTCCCAAGGATTTAATAAAGTCTTATGTGTATGGTTCTTGGTGTAACCTTAATGGAAATCAATGGAGGATCAGTAAGGCCTGCCCTACACAGCTCTTAATTCTGACTCAGTATTGACTTATTGAGTGACTACTCTGTGCACAATCTCTGTATTATAAACCTAAAAGAGGGAAGAGATCCAGTCTTCGTCTTGGGCCCTCTAATGAATGAAATAAGAGGGGCATCTGGCCGGCTCAGTTGGTAGAGCGTGCAACTCTTGATCTCAGTGTTGTGACTTCAAGCCCCACATTGGGCGTAGAGCTTACAATGAATGAATGGGAGTTCGAGCCCCACATTGGGCATAGAGCTTACAAGTAATAAAGAAGAAAAGAAAAAAGAACTAGGGTGCCTATCTGGCTCAGGCAGAAGAGCATACGACTCTTGATCTCGGGGTCGTGAGTTCGAGCCCCATGTTGGGTGTAGAGATTACTTAAAAATAAATTAAAAGAAAAGAAAAAACCTGTCACACAAGGGAAAACGTGAGAAATACAAAGAGAAGGGGGGTGGGGGAAGAAGTACAAAAAGAGAACTACACCACGTAGGCCAGAGGTCCAGGATGTCTGAGTAACCCAGGAAGAGCATATGGAGGAGCCGTGCTCAGTTTTCCATTGCTGCATAACAAATTGTCTGAAACTCAATGGCTTGAAACAGACGCTGGTTAGTATCTCTCGTAAGTCTGCAGGTTGACTGAGCTCAGCTGGGTGGTTTTTCTGCTCAGTGTGCTGTTGTCTGGGACCACAGTCCTTTAGAGGCTCGACTGAGCTGGCGTAGTCCAAGAGGACTTAGTCACACAGCAGTAGTTCATGCTGGCTTTTGCCTTGGCGTCCAGAGGAAGCCGTTAATTGGAGTGCCTTAAGTCTCTGCTGTGTGGCCTCGCAGCAGGGCTCTGAGACGGAACATTCCAAACATGTAAAAATGGAATCTGTAGGTCTCCTAACACCCAGCCTCGGAAGTTAAAACATGGTTACCTCCGCTGCATTCTATTAGTCAAAACAAGTCACAAGGCAAGCCTTATGCAAGAGGAAGGAAATGGCCTACCTCTGGACAGCAGGAGTAGCAAAGAATTTGCAGCCATCTTTAATCTACCATAGGCTTATTGAGGCAAGTTTTACAGGATGAATAGGGTTTTAACAGGCACCGCTTTCTAGGAGAAAAAGTAGTGTAGAGAAAGAGATAGCAAGTCTTCAAATTGACCAGGGGGAAGGGTACCCGAAAGGGTCCTGGGAAGAGGGGTGGGTCTGTGCTGCACGGGGCTCTGAACAGCAGACGGAAGAGTGTAGCCATACGCTAACAGACTTCGAGGAGTGTGGAGGACCAAGCGATGGTTGCATTAGCGCGTTACGGTTCGGGAATGATTCTTAAGGCTCCAAACTAGCTCTTTGTGTCTTTCCCTGTAAGCCCAGTGTTACTAGCTGTGGATTTGGCTTCTGTTTCTAAGATGCGCGAGGGGGTCCTCACTCTTTAGGTTGTTACGAATGATGCCAGGTAACCAACGTGAAGGCAGAGAGAGAGAAGCCTAGCAGTGCTTGCAGCACTGGCCGGAATAGGGGACGTGGCGGCTTTGTGCCAGACCCAGCTAGGCTTTTTCCTGCTGCATCAAAGGTTAGTACTTAGTCTTGCCCTTATCTTTTCCCCACAGTAACCCTCCACTGAGTGAAGAGATGTTGCCTCCTGGGGAGTGGATGTGTCACCGGTGCACTGTTCGTCGAAAGGTAATAATGCCGCTTTCTGCCGGCTTTGCTCAGAAGGCCAGATCTAGAGCACTGATACTCTGGAGCTAAGACGGCCTGGCCCTGAAGGCATTTTCGTCCCTTCTTCTTGTCTTTTCCAGCCCTGGAATCACCCTCACTCTCCCCATGGTGACTCTTTGGAATCCAGTAGGGCCTAAAATCCAAACATGAGCTGCTGAAATGGGCAGAAGAGGTGTGTTAATTTACTGAGCCCTGTTCATTCACTAGTGACAGGAGTAGGCTGATAAGTGGCTTGAATGTGGCAGCTATATCCATGACTGAGAGTGGCTGAAGAAAAACAAGGCTGCTTCTCCAGCTTGGTGGAAAAAGGATTTCCCTCACCCCAAGGCACATAAGTCACTGGAATCCAGAGGCTTGGCTGGGGTGTATGAGGGACAGAAGACTGTGAACCCATTTGTACCCCAGGTTGCCTAATCCCTCTTTAGCTCCCCTTTCCTTGGCTTTGATAATTCAGTACTGGCTTGGAGAACGTGATCTTCTATTTTGAGACCTTTTATGGCTTGCAAAAGCTAAATTCCTCTTTATCAAAAAAGGAAGTAGGTGTGTTTCCATCCAGATTATGAGAGACCCCATCCTCAAATTATAGACTGTGAGTTAGCATCTGTCTCTGAATTATAAACCCTCTCCTTCCCTCCCCCCACACTAATTACACGGCAAGCAACTCGCCTTCGTTGTGACATCACCTCTGTTTTCACCTGGCCCCTGAACGTGCTGTCACAATGAATGATGATTTCCTTGGTTGCAGAAACAGGATGAGATGATTCAGAAGTTGCGGTTTATGTGTGTAACAGTTTTCAGCCTTTAGGAAGGTAAACAGATAAGCAGACTTTTATCTTTCAACTTGTGCACAAGGGTTCTTATTAAAAGGCAAGGCAAGGCCAAGTCAACCACTTAGCCCCAGCTGTAGTTGAATATCTCCCAAAGTCTGCAAACCAGGCTGCCCTCCAGCCTGTCCACCTCTCCAGATCTCTTCCTGTGCATCCCCAGTTAGGTTAGAGCAGGGCCTGTTAGTAGCACCTGCCAGCCAGGAGGCCTTTCAGAAACTTGCCACTGAAGAAGCTGGGTGTGAAAGGGTTGGGAACAGCTTGGGGAGAAGTGAAGCCAGGAAAAGAGGGTGGGGAAGAGGAATTAACATTATTTTGGTGCCTTCATGTGCCGGGTATTTTGCATACGTTGTCTCATTTAACCCATACAGCCATGTGTGGGTGCTGGGTCAGTCGCTCCATTTTAAAAAGGAAGAAACTGAGGCTCACTAATGTAGAATAACTTTCCCAAGGACTCAAAAGAATTAACAGAGCCAAGATTTGAGCCAAATTGCCTCACTCCAAAGCTCTGTTACCTCTTCATCAGTTTTCTAGAAGCAGAGCTGCTTGGTGGGGATTATAGTAGCCTTTTTCTAACATAGTGTGCTTTCCCCGAAATGCTGCTCTGACGTGCTCTCGGATGGTGCTCTTTGCCTACCATTGCCAAGTCTGCCTTTTCCAGGACCACTACCTCTGTCCGCCTTTGGCCTCCTGTAGTTATGCTGAAGTAGACTGAAATGATACGCCCTTTGGCCCTCAGCAACCTCTGATGTTCAGGTCCTGTTCCTGGAGGCTGGATCTTCCCCTGACTCAGAGCCTTCATCCTTTTCATATATGGGACCCTCTGTCTCCACCATATCTCTGAAAGGAGGGGAAAGGTTTTACTCGTCTTACATTACAGAGAAATTCCTGCACACCAACCCTGAGTCACCTATGGTCATAAGGAATCATTGGCAGAACTGGGACAGATCCCAGGTCTCCTGACTGGAGACCAGTGTTAAACCTTCATTTGACCACTCTTTGGAGTCCTAGAGGAAAATGTAATACCAGCCATCCAGTCCTACTGAATAAACATAGTCTTTTTCCATTTCCCCACCGTCCCATTTGAAGAAGTGTCCCTTTCAGAGTTCTAGTTAAACTTGAAACATTGAAAGCCACCGGTCTCGGACACCGTGATCGCTGGGTAGCTACCTTCCACACACCAGCCATCCACCTTGTAGTGTAGTTACTTTCCATGTCAGCACCCAGCCTCCCTGGGCAGGGAGCTCTGCTTGCCTATTTTACCTTCACCTTTGTTTTTGCAGACTTTATTTGGACAAAATTCTTAAAACTATTCAGAAGGTCAGGATGCTTCAAGGCAAACTACAGTGATGTTGCATCCCTTTATGTTTTTCTCACTGTTCTCACTTAGCCTCACTCAGTTTATTCTCACTGTGGTAACTTTTTATCCCTTTGCCTCTGTGCTTTGTATAGAGATAGTGTGTATCATATGACGACTTAGAGTAAAGGATGTATGAGAAGCGGGTATAATTGTTTCTAACTTTCCCTGCTGTTTGGTGATTCCCTGCTGCTGCAGTTGGCCAGCTTTAGTTGAGTTTAGTTCAGGTGTACTTTTGCCCCCTTGAACAGACCCGTATTCCAAGTCTCCAGCCGGATGAGTCTGACGGGTTAGAAAATTTCATAAATTTGGCTAGTGGTCTAGCAAGGACTTGGTAGTACCCATCTCTTTCTCTTTTGTGGTCCTTTATGTGATGGGCCTGCCTGTTCATTTGCACAGAAACGAGAGCAGAAAAAGGAGCTGGGCCACGTCAATGGACTGGTGGACAAATCCGGCAAACGGACTACATCCCCCAGCAGTGATACTGACTTGCTGGACAGATCAGCCAGCAAAACTGAGCTCAAGGCCATTGCCCACGCCCGGATCCTGGAGAGGAGAGCCAGCCGGCCTGGCACGCCCACATCCAATGCCAGCACAGAGACCCCCACCTCTGAGCAGAATGACGTCGACGAGGACATCATTGACGTGGACGAGGAGCCAGTGGCAGCGGAGCCGGACTACGTGCAGCCCCAGCTAAGGCGGCCCTTTGAGCTGCTGATCGCTGCCGCCATGGAGCGGAACCCCACCCAGTTTCAGTTGCCCAATGAACTGACTTGTACCACCGCACTACCAGGTTAGCCAAATTCTTGCACCCCACCCCCACCCCAGCTTCCCCAAAGGGCTGCTGTCCGGCCGGAGGGCCGTGCTGCCTGTGGGGTCACTGTGTGCGGAGCCACCCTCAGGTTCCTGTTCTTCATTCTTCCTGGGCATCTTTGAAGGTTTTAGCTTTTACTGTGCTTATTCAGTTTTCTGTTTTCTGCCCTTCAACGTATCACGTTTTGAAAAATACAGGTACTATATTCTCGTGGTTCAAAACCGAAAAAATATGCAAAGGCTTAAAATGAAAAATTTCCCTTCCACCCCTGTCTGCCATTTGCCTCGTTTCTACCTTCCTACCGCTCACAGAAAACCACTGTTTTGTTCTTGTGTATTTCCTTCTAGAATTTCTTTGTGCATATACCAGCAATTATAGATAATATGCTCAGTATTTTCCTTCTAACTAGCTTACTTGGTATACTGCTCTACACCTTGCCTTTTTCACTTCATGATATCCTCTAGCAATCTTTCCATGTTAATGTAGACATTCCTCAGTTTTTCTTAGTGGTTACATAATAGCCTATTATATAGACGTGCCATAAAATTTATTTAACTGATTTCCTAGTGATGGACATTGAGGTTGTTCCTACTCTTTTGTTACTATATATGGTGCTTCAACAAATAATTTTATAAATATATCATTGTGTACATGTGATTGTATCTGTCGGGTAGATTCCTAATGTTAGAATTGCTGGGTTATAATTATGCATTTATAGTTTGATAAGATGTTGCCAAATTGCCCTCCATGCCTCCTTTTTTTTTTTTTTTTTTTTTAAAGATTTTATTTATTTACCTGACAGAGAGAGAGATCACAAGTAGGCAGAGAGGCAGGCAGAGAGAGGGGAGAAGCAGGCTCCCTGCTGAGCAGAGAGCTTGATGTGGGGCTCGATCCCAGGACCCTGAGATCATGACCCGAGCCGAAGGCAGAGGCTTTAACCCACTGAGCCACCCAGGCGCCCCCATGCCTCTTTTTTTTTAATCAAGTCATGTCTTCTACTTGATACCACAAAGCTTCTAGATGTTCCTTTCTTTTCCCAGAGAAAGTGAAATTGGCAGTCTTAAGAATCCTGGTCAGGGGCCGCCTGGGTGGCTCAGTTGGTTAAGTGGCTGCCTTCGGCTCAGGTCATGCATGATCCCAGGGTCCTGGGATCGAGTCCCACATCGGGATCCTTGCTCAGCATGGAGCCTGCTTCTCCCTCTCCTTCTACCTGCTGTTTCCCTTGCTTGTTTTCTCTCTCTCTCTCTCTCTGTCAAATGAATAAAAAATTAAAAATTATAAAAAAAAAATCCTGGTCAGTCAGCAGGATGTATATGGAATCCAAGCTTTTCTGATTCTGAAAAATGCAGTAAAATTACAGTCTTTTCCTCAGCCACCTCCATCAGTCTTTGTTGACTGTTTGACTCGGGCCCTTATATTCCTTAGGTTACCAGTACCTAACAACCCAGGCTTCTGACTGCTTCATATTTGCCAAACATAGAGCTGTGTTTCTGCCCCAGAACAAGTGACTTCTGACCATGGTTCTGATTTCTGTCCATGTTCCTTTCCCTGCCTTCCTATTCCTTTTCTCATTTGAAGCCAGCCCAGGGGGTCTCAGAGAGAGACCCATGTCCAGGCCATGCCACATGCTTCTCCGGAGATCTGGGCTTCCACTTACTGTTGTTTCCATATCCCAGACTAGAAACTCTACAATCCAAGAAAGCTCAGCACCATCAATTTCTTTTCTAGGTTCTAGCAAGAGGAGAAGAAAGGAGGAAACCACAGGGAAAAACGTGAAAAAGACACAGCACGAGTTAGATCACAATGGTCTTGTTCCCCTACCAGTCAAAGTCTGCTTCACATGCAACAGGTATTTTTCTTCCATCCTGAGGGCTCTTATCCATAGTGAGCAAACAGTGTTTTTTCTCTCTCCCATCACGTCTTCCAAACCCTCTATGCTAAATGTGGACAACCCATACTCTGATGGTATGAGTACAGAGACTGACCAGTTGACCAGAGCCTGGGCTGTCTTAACAATTCCCCGAAGTACCTGAGGCTGTGTTTACCGAGGCTCGGGTGAGAGGAGTTGGACGTAACAGAAGCAGGAGATACTTAGACTGGCTAGGAGGAGGGGCTCTGGCCAGCAGAGACACAGGTCCCTGGAAAAGGCAAATAATTTTTTAAATCACCAAAGATGAATTTAAAAGTAGTACAAGTGTCCGTGGTAGCTAGCACACATCAGACTGGATGGCGTCCAAATGGCTCTGGGCTTCCCCAGTTGTAGCTTCCCTGAGACACTGGTTTCCTTCAAATAGGATCTCCTCAGTGACAGGAACCAGCTGCTTCAATTACCAAAGCTGGACTTCGTGGCCTGGGTGTCTTAGAAGGGCGGGATAGCAGGAGAAAATAGCTATCAAAAAGAAATATTCCACAACCAAAGCTGTGGGGAACTAGAGAGTAGAGCAGCAGAGCTCCGAGCCGGGCCCAGGCTGAGGCTCCCGTGCATCTCAGACACCCAAGGAGTATCGTGGTTACAAGTCAAAACTGGTGTTTGCTGGAGCCCCCCTTGAACCATGCATACGCGAGTACATTACAGAACCCTTTCCCAGCGCAGCGCGCTCTGCGTGCCATTTTTGCTGAGTGCTTCATGCAGAAGAGACGTCTTTTCTTGCTGTAGTGTAAGACTCTAGAAACGTGGCTAGAAATTTTTTTTTAACGAGGTGGTTGCTTTCTTGTAAGGAGTAGAAAGATCAGAGCAGAGTTGGCCGTCTTCCCCTTGTGGGTACTGAGCATTGATCATTCCTGCTCTGACAGCCACTGTAGCTGCACTCCAAAGAGACATTCACTTCCCCACAAGACACATTCCTCTTAGAAAAGAGAATCATGGAGAGCCCGGTGGTCGCCCCCAACTTCATCCATCTTCCTAATCGTGAGCGTGACTGATCGTTGGGGGAGGAGGCTCTGGGAGAACATGGTGAGGCTTGAGGAGGAGAGGCTGTTCCGCCGTGCAGAGTTGGTTTGAATTTTCCCATCTTGCCACAGAAATGGCCTACCACTTTTTTCTTTGCAGGAGCTGCCGCGTGGCCCCTCTCATCCAGTGTGACTATTGCCCCCTCCTGTTCCACATGGACTGCCTCGAGCCGCCGCTCACTGCCATGCCCCTGGGCAGATGGATGTGTCCGAATCACATCGAACATGTGGTGGTAAGCGCGGCGTCGCCCCTTCAGTTCGCTCTGGGCGCAGCCGCGGCGTGCGCACTGATTCAGTGCAAAGCAGTAGTAGGGTCAGGTTCGTACCGGAGTTCACTGTACCCTCTCACATACTGAATTCTGCACACCGTCCTCCTCAGTTCGTGTTATTTTGACATGCCTCAGCTGTGCGTTTCTCCTTTGCCCACAATGCCTTGTTTTAGCTGTACAGGCAGACTTGGTTGTTTATGTATAATTTCTTCCAGAGTGAATTAAGCAGCTGATGTTACAGCTCTAAAAGGGGAGTATGTTAGATCCAACTTATGGGAATAAACGTTCTCGTGCTGGTTGCTTCCGTATTTTCCTGCCTCTTATTTTTAGCGGAAACAAACTAAGAAACTCTAAAATGTTTATTCTCCTGTCTCAGGAATTATCACAGGCAGTCTACTCCCAGTACCTCGGGAGAGTTGGAGAATTGGCACGGATCACAGCGTTCCAGTCAGCCATTTATCGAACCCTAATGTGTCCTAGGCACCACACGAGGCTCTTCCCTAGTTTTTGACACCCACCTTGTCATGGTACATAATAGGTATTCAGTAAGTCATTGAATGAATGAATGGCGTGAGGGTCCTTCTGTCTTCTCTCCCAGGGGTCTTGGGTGCAGTTTCCAGATGCTTCCTGGGGCTCCAACAGAACTCTAGTTTGCTGTCTCTGAAAGAGGCTTAAGCTTAGTCCCTTTCCTGCTAGGCACTAAGAACAGTCATTTACAAGGTTGAATGTGTGAGGGCTTCAGAAGAGCAGCTCCCTCAGAAGAGCAGCCTTTCAGATTAAAAAGAGATTATCGCTTAAGACATTCTCTCTCGGATGGTAGTAACCGTGGAATGTCTTTTGACCCTCAGCATGACCGTGTGCTGCTCACATTGCACTGGGGGACCGCAGTTCTAGACTTGTACGCATTTTGCTTTGGCCTCTTCATTCGGCTGACACTGCTCAGAAGGGCTCAGCTAGGAGGACGCTTCTCTCTGAGGCGTGGTTACGAGTGTTTCATTTTGCCTGCTGAACCAGAAAAAAAAAACAACCATGAGTGGTATGCCCAAATGCGAATCTTAAAGAGCAGCTTCCAACAGATGAAAAATTAATTAGGTAATTTTTTTATTAGCCACTTAGGGGGTTTTCCTCCTTGACTAATTAGGAAGCTGCGGTGCAGATCTTTTCTTTTGAGTTAAAGCGTAGTGGACCAGACGTGGAAGCGGAAAGGTGGCTCAGGATTTGTATGCCTTCTGTATGCCGCTGCGTCCGGTTCGTTCTTCCCTCCTTCTGGGCTCTGAGGGCGGTCCGGGTTTCTGTGGGACCCGGGTGGGCTCGCTGCTACTCCGTGCTGTGTTGGAAGAGGACTAAGGTAGGGCGTGTGGGATTCTGGTGCTGATCCATGCTGTCAGCCAAGCTCCTGTGTAGGAAACCGTTCTGCTTCCTGTGGGCGAGAGTGCCTTCTAGAAAGGGAGTCTGGGTCTCATGGGCCAAGGCCTGCATCTCCGCCAAAATGCGTGCTCTGTTAGGGTTCACTGGCAGAAGGTGGCATGAGCTGGCAGAGGCTGAATTCGAAGGGCATTTCTTGGCTAATTTCCTATTTCCTGTCCCCCTCAAGCCTCTCTAGGGAATAGAACATACCAGCCTTCCCCGGCTAGACCAGGCAGAGCGGAGGGAGGACGTCTTGTCCGTGTTCCCCTGGCCCCCCGACGGCAGTTGCTATACCAGCTCCTAACAGGGAGCCTGTGTGGCCAAGGGCTTCGATTTTTCGAACCTAGACAACAGAGGTCACTGGGAAGGGGATGCCTTTGAGGTTCGTTGCAAGAGTGTGTCTGCTTTGTCCCTAGCTGAACCAGAAGAATCTGACGCTGAGCAATCGGTGCCAGGTGTTTGACCGTTTCCAGGACACCATTTCACAGCATGTGGTCAAAGTGGACTTCCTGAACCGAATCCATAAGAAGCACCCTCCCAACCGCCGCGTGCTCCAGTCAGTCAAAAGAAGAAGCTTGAAGGTGAGTCCCAGCCTGGTGCAGGCAGGATGGTGGGCTCTGATTGTTTCCAGGGCATAGACAGAGGATCGTGGGCCCGAATCTGTAGACAGGGAGGCTGAAGCGCTGGTGTTTGTCTCTGGCGTCTCAGCAAGTGGTGAATGTGACCGTACGTTTTCATACTTGAGGATGGAGGTCAGGACTGCGAAGGCCAAGCCCCAAACTCTGCAGGTCTCCGGTTCTCCTGAGGATCAGTGCTCTTTAGCCCCTTCTGCCGAACAGATGCGCTCTGCTGTTGCTACCCTCACCGGGCACCCATGCTCTCTGTTCCTGGGACATGGCCTCTGGTGGGGTGAAGGTGGTGGTGAGGAAACAGAGGACCACCTATCCCAGCTGAGGAACTTAAGAGGAGAATGACTAAAAGAGAGTTAAATCGGTTTTTCCAGGCTGCTGGTAATATATCACGAATACCCCAGATTGTGGCCTTGGCTGTAATAATACCTGACGTTCATATGCACTTGACAGTTGCTAAAGTTGTGTCCACAGGGGCGCCTGGGTGGCTCGGATCATTAAGCGTCTGCCTTCGGCCCAGGTCATGATCCCAGGGGCCTGGGATCGAGCCCCGCATCGGGCTCCCTGCTCAGTGGGGAGCCTGCTTCTTCCTCTCCCTCTGCCATTCCCTCTACTTGTGTGCTCTCTCTAAGATAAATAAATAAAATCTTAAAAAATAAAATGTATCTACAGAGATCGACAGAAAAAAAATCCCTTTGTTGAAAAGCATTTGGGGGTGTTGAGGCTGTTTTCATAAACCAGTCAGTTCCCTCATTTAACCTGAAGAGCCCAACACTGTATACCCACACATAGGCTTGAATCATCTTCTCAGAAATCCCACAGGCAGTGCTCTGTGCCAGTGGAGACCAGCAATTCTCACGTATGGCCACTTGGTGGCAGCCTCACTTTAACGCACTCACCCCACTCCCGTCACTTCCAGTGGATCCCAGCACCAGCAAGATGCTAACTGTTGGAAATTGTATGACAGTCTCTTAACCGTGTAAATATTTATACTCCAGTCCAAACACCAGTTTCCAAAATTAAATCAAGGTGTTTTCAGTTGGGGGTATTATAGAGGTGGCATGCTTCATATCTTAGTGAAACAGATTTTTAAAAAATCTGCACTGTAGATTAGGAAGAGAGCCTGGTGACTGAAATGAACAGGCCCAGAAGCCTTGATAAAACCCTGTCATTTTACAATGCCCCCTCCCTCTTTCTTTCTTTCTTTCTTAGAAGAGCGGGGGCGAGGTAGGGGATCAGAGAAAGGGAGAGAGAGAATCTTAAGCAGGCTCCATGCCCAGCACAGAGCCCAACATGGGCATAGTCTCATCACCCTGAGATCATGACCTGAGCCGAAATCAAGAATCAGACACTTAACCAACTGAGCCACCCAGGCACCCCCTCCCCTTCTAGAAAGGTTTCCCTGTTCTTGACGAAAATCCAAGGGTATGAATCTCCTGCAAAGCGTTTATACTTAGACAATCTGAGAGTGAATTGAGGACTGTGGCAGAGAACTCCTCAGCTCTGTCCTGGAACGTCTTTATCATTGACAGAGAGCAGTGCAGCAAAATCGGCTTAAAAACTTTGTTGTTTTGCTGGGGATTCCTCTTCCTGCTACCCCTTTACTCTTCTCCAGGGGACAACCTTAGATTTGCCTACCATTCCATTCCTCCCCCTCCCATTCCCAGATGACCTCGGACAAGCCCCTGGCACCAGCCATCGCTGTTAATGGTGCTGACTCTCGATTCCACCTGCCTTGCCTTTCTCTTCATATCCAGATTCATGTCTGCCCGCCCATCCCACAGGCACTTGAGTCTCAACTTGCCCTAGACCAAAAGTCTTCTGCCTCCAAATCTGCTCTTCCTCTTGTGTTTCCTGTTTTTACAGTAAATGACCACAATGTCCACCCAGCCCCTCAAACTAAAATTCTGGAAACCCTTTTCAGCTCTTCTTCCCTTATCCTCCATAAGGACTCGGTCACCAAATCTGTCCTCCAAATGTTTTCCAAATCCACCAAGTGCTTCCACATCTCTGTGCCCTGTGTGCTGCTCCCCTACCCTCAGTTCCCCTTCCATCTGCCTGGAAGTTCTCAACTTCCAAGGTTCAGCTCAAATACTGCTTCCTGTAAAATCTTCCCTAAGCCCAAATTCCTATGCCCCCCGCCCGCAGGCAGAAATGAGCACTCTTCCTGTATGTTTTCTATAGCTCCGTAGCCATGCCTCTGTGCTAGGACCCATAATGTTTCTGTGTTTGTCTCCCCGACTAGACTGTGCGCTCCTTGAGAGCAGAGCTTAGGTTTCATTCGTCTCTGGATCTCTAGGACTTGGGGACAGTACCCAGACTCAGGAGGTGCTCAATAAATATTGGTCGGATGTATGAATGACTCTTTGCTTGTGTGGCTCTTTCATTCTTACATGGTATGATTCAGAATGTCTTCTGTCTTTGTACAACAAAGAGGTCTTCAGTTGTTTCATTAGTCATGAATGAATGGATGAAGAAAACTGATCTTGACTGAGTGCTTGTCACAGGCCAGGCCTCATGCTGAGCATTTCTACTGTGAACGTGACCTCCTTTAACTTTTTACCTCTCAGATGCTGCTCGCTCACCTCTCAAACTTGATGCCGAGCAGCAAGAGCCTAGACTACCGCTGTGAGGCTGTGTCCAGAGTCAGTCTTAGACTTCTTAGGCCAAAGCAGTGGTTTCTGGCTTCTACAGGCCTTACACCTTGCTGAAGAAGTGGGGGGGCGGTTGCAGGGGGGACATGTGCCTGCTGTTTCTAGTTCTGCGCCTTCTCAGGCTAACGCGTGTGTGTCTGAGGCACAGAGCGGTTGCAGCCCACTGAGCCTCCTTGTCCTCGTGGACCCCGGAGCACGTGATGGGCCTGAGGGCATCGGCACCGCAAGCAGGAAAACGCGGCCAGGGCAGAATCCGCTGGATGTATTGGCTCCATCTCCCTCTCCTCCCTCCTCCTGTGTGTCCTAAACAGGTTCCTGATGCTATCAAATCCCAGTACCAGTTTCCACCCCCTCTCATTGCGCCTGCGGCCATTCGGGACGGGGAGCTGATCTGCAGTGGGATCCCTGAGGAATCACAGACGCACCTTTTGAACTCTGAGCACTTAGCCACCCAGGCAGAGCAGCAAGAGGTGAGTGAAGGCAGGGCCGGGATTCCACAGCCAATCTTCCTTCCGTCTCACCACAGCTGTTCTTGGGAGTAGCCTCGGTGCCATTCCCATCCCCATCTTCTGCACCCCCGCCCACCCCCACCCTCATCCCCCAAGAGTTGAATATTCCGGAGAGAACTCCTGGCCGATATTGTGAGGCACGTAAAAGAAGTACAGAGTCAACCAGTCTGCTTCTCTCCACTGGTCCCCCAGTGTGCCACGAGACAGGCACATCCGGCTCGTAGAAAGAGCGCAGTAGACCCGTAGGGAGGTTAGGCGGTCGTGCCGAGCACACGGCAGTGGCTCCGGGTACTTGCCGCCTGTCGGTCCGCGAGGTGAGCCCTAGGGGCAGAGCCCGAACGGGAGCCCCAAGCTCTGCCGACCGGGGTGTCGCCTGCTGAGCGTACCAACAAGTCTCGCTGGGGACTGCAAGTGGAATGCTGTCGGAAGTCCAGCACACCTTTTCTGGGCGTTTGCGATGGGACCTCGGAAACGGTGCTTATCAGCTGTGCTCCAGCCCCGGCCGCTGGGGCAGGAAGGACCAGCGCCTCCCAGGCCTCTCACGCTCCTCTCCTCTCCTCTCCTTCCGTTGCAGTGGCTCTGTAGTGTTGTTGCGCTCCAGTGCAGCATTTTGAAACATTTATCTGCTAAGCAGATGCCTTCGCATTGGGACTCTGAACAGACAGAGAAGGCTGATATTAAGCCTGTTATTGTGACTGACAGCTCAATCACCACCTCCCTGCAAACAGCTGACAAGGCACCTACACCTTCCCACTGCCCCTTGTCCTGCCCCTCAGGGGTTAGCACCCAGAATTCCCTGAGCTGCTCTCCACCCCACCAGCCCCCAGCCCTAGAGGACATCAGCTGCAGTTCTTGTGCGGAAAAATCCAAGAAAGCCCCCTGCGGGACTGCCAACGGGCCAGTGAGCACAGAGGTGAAAGCCAATGGCCCACACCTCTACAGCAGCCCCACTGATTCCACGGACCCCCGGCGACTTCCAGGCGCCAACACCCCCTTACCAGGCCTCTCCCACCGGCAAGGCTGGCCCCGGCCCCTCACGCCACCAGCGGCTGGGGGGCTTCAGAACCACACCGTCGGCATCATTGTGAAGACAGAGAATGCCACTGGCCCCAGCTCTTGCCCCCAGAGGAGTTTGGTTCCTGTCCCAAGCCTGCCCCCTTCCATTCCCAGCTCTTGTGCCAGCATCGAGAACACCAGCACTTTGCAAAGAAAGACTGTCCAATCACAGATAGGACCTCCGTTGACAGATTCAAGGCCACTGGGCTCACCCCCAAATGCCACCCGGGTGCTCACTCCCCCCCAAGCAGCAGGAGATGGTATCTTGGCCACAGGAGCCAACCCACGATTCTGCTCACCAGCGCCGTCATCAGGTGAGTGCCGCTCAGCCTTGGGGTAACTGGGATCCAGTCCTTGCTCGTGCTCTTCCTGGCAGTCAAACTTCAGCAAACACTTGCGTTCCTGTGAATATTTCAGAGGACTTTGGTCTCTCTCTTACTTGCCCTCCCCGCATTTAGGTGGTAGAAGAGAAAGCACACGATAACTTGTCCCCGTTTTATTGGTGGGATTGCTTAGGCTCTGAAAGTTTCAGTGACTTCCTCTAGGTGACCTGCCGAGTCAGTGGCAGGATTGGAACTATGGCTGGGTCTCCCAACTCCCCTTCCCACACCTCTCAGGCCTAGTCTTCTGCCTGTTTTTATTCCATCTCCTTAGAGGAAGGCAGCGTGCTCTGTGGAGCCACTGTGGCCAGCCGGAGGCTCTAGGCAATGGCCTCCGAGCTTCAGGATCCACACCAGAGACCACATCCCACCCGATCTAGGTTCTCAGAGCCCGCTCATTTGCAGGAGCTTCCAGATCAGGGAAAGCAGATATAGAAAGCAACACCGCCTTTCAGGATAGCTGCAGAGCGGCATGCCCACAGAGGTTGGTCTGGCCCAGAAGCTCACCCTCGGGCCGCGTGCAGAGAGGCAGTCCCCTATACCCGTACTTGGCCTAGTGTGGACCTGCTGTCTCAGCTGTCCCTAGTCAGCGCTCTGGACCTCGAGATTGCTGACCCCAGCATCTGAACCAGGTTTCAGATGCTGCTGGAACCCCCTGTGGTCTCTCCCGTCCGAACTGAAACTGGCCTCCTAGTCAGCTGGGAGTCTCGGTAACCAGGTGACTGTGACTTCTCTGCATGGGGGCCCCTGGTCCCAGGATGGCCCCTACCTTCAGGCTCTTTTCCTGTCTCTATTCACCTCTTAATACCAACCTGGGTAGGTTTTGCTCCCTGCGAGCCAGAATTCAGGAGGCAGGAGTTACAGGGGCCGGCGCCACTTACATGAGCGCGTAGAGGCAGCAGGGAGGAGCGATGGCCCAGAGAGCAGAGCCGCCCGCCACGTTCCCCAGAGCAGATTTCACCACTCTCGGTACCCCGGAGACTCCTGCGTGCCTGGGTGCATTGTCGTTCCATCTGCCCTTCCTCACCACACATTTTTAGCTCTAGGAGTTCCAGAGCCTATGGGGTGAGAATCAAGAAGGGAACATCACCTTGGGTCCGAAATCCAGACCTGTCTCGGCAGTGGGGGATTGGACCGGTGGGTTTCCCTCAGGCGACGTAAGTAACCGTCTTCCTGCTCCGTCCCCAGATGGCAAGGTCAGCCCCGGCACGTTATCCATAGGAAGCGCTTTAACCGTACCCTCTTTCCCAGCCAACTCTACTGCCATGGTGGACCTCACCAGCTCACTGCGAGCGTTTATGGATGGAAATGGAGGTGAGTGAGGGAGCCGCCGCGTGGGGGCGCTGTCCCTGCGCCCTCGAGCTCATTTCAGAAGGGACCAGGGATGCCTGATCTCTGAGGGCTGGGGAGGTGGGTTGAGAAAGAAAGCCCCTCCTGCCTCTGCCTTCTACACCTCATAATCAAAGGTGAGGGGAGTGCAGAGCCAGCTGAGCCTGTGAGAAGAGAGGACGATTACAGGCAGAGTAAAACCAGGAGGGCCTTGTTCTCCAAGTCGGAGAGAACGGAGGCACCACTGGCCCTCTGTGAAGAGAGGCCGCGTACAGAAATCAGCCTCGGTGTCACACGTCCGGCCCTCCCCCCACAGGCAGGCGGGTGGTGTGTCTCGCTCTGCCTTTCTAGGACCACTCGGCCTGAAATCAGGCTCCCCACTTCCAGGAGGCAGCTGCACCGGCTGCGCCGGGGCCCATCTCTCACTGCGCACAGCCAGTGAGACGCCCAGCTCGGGATCCTTACGCCGCCGTGTGTTCTCTGCCCTTCGAGAACAGTCACTTGGCTAGAGTTTAGAAATGCTAAACTATTTGCTGTGGGACCCTCACCTCCTTCCACATTGCATTTCCTCCTCAGCTGCTTTTTAATCTTTCTCTTTGGTTAATAGAAATCGAGATAAATATGCTGGACGAGAAGCTGATCAAGTTTCTGGCCTTGCAGAGAATACATCAGCTTTTCCCCTCCCGGGTCCAAGCTTCACCGGGCAGTGTCGGGGCGCACCCGCTGGCTTCTGGAGGGCACCACGCAGAAGGTGCGCGTGCACACACCTGCCCCCACAGCCCACCGTTGGGTCTCCTCTCTGTGTGTGAGCGGCTGTCTCGCCTCCGTGAGCAATCTCGGTTTGCGGAATCGCAATGTGCCGTGTGTGCCTTTCACGGGCTCAGTGAAGCACTGTAGTTTCTTTCCCCAGAAAGCAGGAACAAAAAGGCAACCGCAGCTTTCCTGTCAGACTAGGGGAAGTCTGCTTGACTCTCTTTCATGCTCATCCCCTTTGAGACATACAGAGCAGCTACCGGTGCCTTTAGGTATATGTGGTACGCTTTCTGCTGAACTGCTTTCAGATATTTGGGTTACAAAGGTTTCCCAAAAGGGAATTTTTCAAGTTCAAGGTGAGAAGCCAAATAACAGTTGGGCTAGGGGCACCTGGCTAACTCGGTTGGGAGAGACTCTTGATCTTAGGGCCATGAGGCTGAGCCCCTTGTTGGGCATGGAGCCTACTTAAAAAAAAAAAAAGAAAAAGAAAATAACAGTTGGGCTAGCCTCCTGGAAATTCTTCCCACGAGTCTAACTGCTTAGGCTCTTCCTCTGAGCATTAACCCTTAATGAGCCTTACTGATTGAAATCGTGTGGTCCCCAGACCAGCAGTGTCAGCGGGCTTGCGGGAAACACAGAGCTCAGGCCCCACCTCTGACCCATGGCATCAGAATCTACATTTTAGCAAGATCCCTAGTTGACTCACGAGTGCACTGAAGTTTGAGAAACGCTGGTCTGTGTCTTCTGTTGATCGACGGGCCTCCCTATGGTACCATCTGGTCTGTCCCTGATAAGCCAGTCGGCAGCCCAGGAACTTAAAGTACTTTCATCCTTGAATTCCGTGGCCATCTTTGAAGGTGGAAATGCTTCCCCCACGTTGGAAATGCTGTGGGTGGGGGGAGAGCGTCACCCTGAAGCCGCCCAGTGTCCAAGGTGAGTTTAGTGAGAGGACTCGTCTAGTGGGATCATTTTTTCTGGGCCACAAGCCAAAGGGCCAGGTTCTTCTGGCTTATGTTTGGGTCTCAGGTTCTGAGTTTCTGAATGATCCTATCCCTGTGTTTGTCTCGTAGTGCAAAGAAAGGAGGTACAGGCCCGAGCTGTGTTCTACCCTCTCTTAGGGTTGGGAGGAGCTGTGAACATGTGCTACCGAACCCTGTACATCGGGACAGGTGAGCCGGCTGGGAGAGGCGCCCAAGTCTCAGAAGCCCTGAATGCTAATGTCCTTACCTGCAGAGGCCAGAAAGGGGGGAGGGAAACCCTCTCCCGGGCGGACTGGTTTAACCCAGCAGATGCCCAGGCAAGAGGGCCTAAGAAAGGAGATTATCAGCTGCCTATCTTCCCTGGCTCGAGCTCTTTCGCTTTGGGCCCAGCATGAGCTCAGGAGAGAGGAGAGGCAGCTCTGATGGCTGCTCAGTGCGCCATTTCAGGCACACAGGAAATACCCCAGCAGAGGGCACCTCCTTTGTCCCTGGAGATCTTCAGAAAAGTGATAGAGCTCACACACCCCTAACCTTTCCTTAGTCCTGTGTCTTGTACAGAGGGATAGTCAGCTTAGCCCGCGGCCCAGAAATCTCCTTTCTTTCCGATGATAGGATTTATGAACCCTGCACCCCATGTTGTGCCCTCATGGAAATAATGCCCCCTCTTCAGGAGCTCACCCTTCCCTTCTGGGCAGCAGCCGCATGTTCTAAACGAGATCAGCTGGCAGGGACGGCTGTTCTTTCCAAGGCGATGGGAAAAGACATCTGGTTTTGTTCAAAAATACAAGGAAGGGGCCCTGAGCTAGCTTCCCCCTGAGGTCTTACCGGTACCCGCCCAGAAGCTAACCCCCTGCCCCCCACCTTCCCCATGCATACACCTTACAGTCTGTTCTCTGCCTGCCTTTGCCTCTACTGCCACTTGCAGGAGCTGACATGGACGTGTGCCTTACAAACTATGGTCACTGTAACTACGTGTCCGGGAAACACGCCTGCATATTCTACGATGAGGTGAGGGGTGGGGACGGGGTGGGAGGGAGCTCTCCCCACCTGAGGCCTCTCCTAGGCACTGGGGTTTTTGTTCAGTGTCCTGGGTGAGGGGAAGGGGGGCGAGGAGGTCTTCTCCTCCTCCTCTGTCCCTGCCATTCCTGGAGGAGAAAGAGTCTTGGTGTGAAAGGGTGTCTTACCGTGGCTACCCTCCCCAGGAGCAGGGCTGCCATTTCTTCTGAGGTTGGTCATGGGCTCAGCAGGGGGAGCCCACCCGAAAGCAGGGCAGGGGACCAGCATAGAAGGAAGCCAAGTCCTCTGTGCCAACGAATAGCATTTCAAGAGGAGGCAGAGTAAAGGAGCTGTGGGAGAGCGGGGGCAGGGTAGAGGGGTGGGGGGCCCTGGGAAGGAAGGCTTCCCGGACGAAGTGAATCTTGAGCCCTATTCGAAAGAGACAGGGAAGCGGGGCTTGACCGGGGAAGAAAGAGAGCTCCCCAGGTAGAGCAGCACGGCCTTCTCCATGTGTCCTCTCTCCCCTTAGCCCCAGGCCCCACGCAGCAGACCACACATCTTATCTTCCCTCCTCCTCCTCAGAATACCAAACATTATGAGCTGTTAAACTACAGTGAGCACGGGACAACGGTGGACAATGTGCTGTATTCGTGTGACTTCTCGGAGAAGACCCCGCCAACCCCCCCGAGCAGTATTGTTGCCAAAGTGCAGAGTGTCATCCGTAAGTCAGAGCCCGTGGCCCCAGAGCCGGCCGCTTTCGGACCCGTGCGTTACGGCCCCCGTCAGGGTGGCTCTGGCTTGCCGCCGATGACCGGCGCGGGCCTTCCCG
This sequence comes from Potos flavus, assembly GCA_028534135.1. Classification (NCBI taxonomy): domain Eukaryota; kingdom Metazoa; phylum Chordata; class Mammalia; order Carnivora; family Procyonidae; genus Potos; species Potos flavus. The sequence goes on along the minus strand of CM052891.1, from coordinate 37,079,889 downwards.
GTGCCACCGGCCAGGCTCTCCTTGCTCGTGGGCCCAGGGAAGGCCACGGAGAAGCCAGTGCCTCGCGCGCACACACCTGCTTGGGGACTTCAGACTGCCCCGGTCCTTTGGCGGTGTCCCCCGGCCCTAGTCACCCCGCAGTTAGAATGGGGAGGTGCGGGGGCCCTGCCACAGCCGACAGCCCCAGGCGGGTCGGCCGTGTCACTGTTCCGCTCCCAGTGACCACGCTCCTTCTTCCCAGGGCGCCGCCGGCACCAGAAGCAGGACGAGGAGCCAAGTGAGGAGGCAGCCATGATGAGCTCCCAGGCCCAGGGGCCGCAGCGGAGACCCTGCAACTGCAAAGCCAGCAGCTCGAGCTTGATTGGGGGCAGTGGGGCCGGCTGGGAGGGCACGGCCTTACTGCACCACGGCAGCTACATCAAGCTGGGGTGCCTGCAGTTCGTCTTCAGCATCACGGAGTTTGCGACCAAACAGCCCAAAGGCGATGCTGGCCTGCTGCAGGATGGGGTCTTGGCCGAGAAGCTGTCTCTCAAGCCCCACCAGGGCCCCGTGCTGCGCTCCAACTCCGTTCCTTAGGACTGGCGGCCGCCCCGTCACCCGCCTGTCCGCCCAACCCAAGACTCCTGCAATGCAAAAATGTACACAAACCGAGCCCGGGTTTTTTCTATACTCCACCAGAAACCCTTCAACTACAATCTTTGCATGAAATGAAGAAAACCTTTTGACTGTTTTTTAAAAATCCTTTTTCTTTTCTCAAGTTCTAGGGGGCATTTGCACATATATTTGTACTCAACATTTCATGGGAAAGCGGCAGACCCGAGCTGAGGAACAGTGTGGGCAGGGAGGGGAAGGCCGACGGTCTGGACACTTCCTCCAACTCGAAACCGTTCCCCCCACCCACCTCCTGCTCCCTCCCCCTCGCCCGCCGTTGTAAAATAATCAGAAACTTGTTCTATTTTGTGGCAGTGACAATAGTTTTATATTAAAAGAAAAAATACAGTTTTCATACAGCAAAATCTATACAATATCATTGTTTTATTTAATATAAAGATCGCTACCCACCCCACTTCCGTGGTTCCCACCCTCCAAGTTATTTTCCCTTTCTGCAGCGGTTGCACTACAGGTAGCTACTGTGTATTATGGACAAATGAGAAATGAATTCTTTTTCTGGCTGTCCATCTATTTTATTTCAAATAAGGAAAAGTGTATTTGGATTTTGTGTAAATACATCTAGTGATGACATTTTTTTCAATGTTTTTAAAAACTGTACAGTACTACATGTTGTAGAGCGTTTTCTTCAAATTGTCTATTGTAGCAAAAATGTTTTTGTCGTAAACCTGTTTCGTCTCCTTTTTTTGTTCTCTTGCCACTTCTCTCCTGTCCCTCCCACCCCTGGCTCCCTCCTCCCCCCCACCCTCACCCCCAAGTAGTACCGATGTACATAGTAATTGTAATGTTTTAGACTTTACAGAAACTTTCCTGTATTCTGTATATAAAAAAACAAAAATACTTCAAATTATGTTTTCTGCCTGTCTGTCCTACCTGTCATCACCCTTAGAGGGGACCCTCCCCAAGATCCTGGTCACAGTCTCATTGAACTAGTCTTATTGCCAGACACTCCGTCCCCAAGGGAAGGCAGGAGAGCAGAGGTCTGGGAGAAAAGCGAGCCCGAGGTGGATGTGGGAAACTGGGGGGCTAGGGGTGCATCTGGGGGGGGTTCGCTGTTGTTTGGACTTCTGGGTGACTTGGAATCATTTGACATGACCACGTACCACAAGAATCTGGAGTGTGCAGGCCCTCACTCCTTCCTGGGGACTCCAAGGTAATGAAACAGGAGCTGTCTTGAGACCTCTGCATGCTGGTCTAGAAACTTGAACCTCAGGAGCTGGGGCTGCCTTTAGTTACAGTAGTTTGCTTCATATTTGAGTCATCGATTCTGGGAGAAGTCAATACCTGGCTTTATCCTTTCGCTGTCAGCCTGAGCTGGGCACACAGCTCATTCAGGCATCACTCGGGTCTCTCCCAGGTGCATGGCCTTTGCTGGGACTTTGGGCTTGGTCTAGGGAACTCGCTGTGCGCAATTGACAGCTGTGGCCCCTGCCTCCTGGAGCTTAGAATCTAGCCTGGAGCAATTTGTCTATTCAAACGTCTCCGGGAAGCACCATGAAGAAAAAGGAGAGAGCCAATCTCTAGACCAGTGGAACCTCAACTTACGTGACTAGCAATCCTAACTTCCCCGCAATCTCAGCTCATCAAAAGAGGAATCTACTGCGTTACCTTAATTCTAAGGCCCTGAGAAGCCTCTCGTCAAACTAAGCTCCCATCCTTTCCTCCTCTCAGACCTTACATGAGAAACTTTCTCTGGGAAGTTCTTCCTTTTGACTCATTAGATAGACATCTGTGTGTCTATCGCAGCGGTGTTCAAGGAAGCGGTACCTGTTGGCACGTCAGGAATTTGCCTTGAGGATGAAGAGTGCACACATTTGTTTCATTAATATTCTATTCCCAGCTTCATCCCACAGCGTCTACAACTGAACCCCAAATCCATAGCACAGCCAAGTAGGAAACGTCCCCTCTCCCCGAATTGGGTCTGTCCAGGGCTTCCACCGACCTGCCTAGCTTTGTCTCCACCACTCAGCTCCCCCTGCCTGATGGGCCTCCTGAACTCCTCAAGGGCGGAAACACACATTGTCGCTCAGTATTTCCCAGGCTGACCACACTGCCCAGCACACGGCGAGTGTCAAACAGTGGGTGCTCAGTTGTAACGGTTTTCTCAGGCAAGTCCTCGTCCTGGCAAGTCACCTGGCCAGCAGTCCCCTTACCCGTGTCTCCCCTTAGCTGTCCCCACCCACCTTGCCGTCATAGTCGCTTCTTCCATTGAGTCATGAAGCTTCTTTAACTCTTTCTACCACCTGTGAGGACCACCCCAGAGAAATGTCCTCCTGGAAGTCCGATAACAGATTTTGTATTTTATTGTCTTCCTGCTGCTTCCCCTCAGAAATGTAGGGGATGGGGGGTAGGGGGGTAGCAAAGGCAGGGAGACAGAGACAGCTAATGAGTGAGTCCTAACAGCCCTGATGGATGGTGCCACCCTGACTGCTGCGTCATCTCTCTGACCTTTATAGGAAAAACAAGGAAGAATTCTAGAAGCTGAGGGCTGGGAGTGAGGATAAGGAATTGAAGGACTTGTTTATGGAGGGCAAGGCATCCAGATCCCGACTCTCCTTCTCAGACATAATAGCACCCATGTACACACACCTGTCTGGAAAGGGAGGACTCTGCTAAGCACAGATGACCCCCAGAGGGCTCACGCACACCCTGTGAGCCCCTCCTGCAAGGCCTCAGCTACGGGGCATGCGCACAAAGGATAGCTACATAGGAAGAGGTTCGTTCAAGTGCACACATGGGACAGAGACCACAGATGCATGCACACACCTAGAGGGGCTCTCGGGGCCCATGGGCACAAACCTGTGAAAGGTGGTCACGCAGGCACACACACCTACAGGGTACTTCCTGGGCCTGCAAGTACACACGCACCTCCAAGGTGCTCATACCCAGGATCCAGGGGCACACACACAATCTGAAGGGCAACCCCGGGACTCGCGGGCACATTACACACTCACAGAGTCATTCACACACTCAGGAGTAGGTGTGAATGCACACAAACACGCATCTGGAAGGAGTTCACGCAGGCACACACCTAGAGGGCGCTGCCAGGGCCCAAATGCACACGCCCACCTAGAAGGTGTTCCACAAGCACACACCCGGAGGACGAAGACGCATGCCTAGGGGGCGCTCGCAGGGCCCACGCTCACACGCACGCACACACACCCCTGCCCTGCCTCTCGCCCGCCTCCGCCTCCGCCTCCGCCTTTCAGGGAGGCCCGAGCCGGTGCGGGGCGGACCGGCAGCCGCCGGGCGGGCGGCGATCCAGGGCGGTGCGGGGCCTGTGCGGGGGCGTGGGGGGCCCGGCGGCGCGGCCGGCATGGAGGCGCTGCTGCTGGGCGCGGGGTTGCTGCTGGGCGCCTACGTGCTTGTCTATTACAACCTGGTGAAGGCCCCGCCCTGCGGCGGCATAGCCAGCCTGCGCGGCCGCACGGCCGTGGTCACGGGTGAGTGCTAGAGGGCCCGCGGGCGGCCGAGGGGCAGGGGGGCCGGGCGGCGGGGGGCAGCGGCCCACGGGGCTCAGCGCGGCTACCGCCCGCCCACCGCAGGCGCTAACAGCGGCATCGGGAAGATGACGGCGCTGGAGCTGGCGCGCCGGGGAGCGCGCGTGGTGCTGGCCTGTCGGAGCCGGGAGCGCGGTGAGGCAGCCGCCTTCGACCTCCGCCAGGTGAGGGGTGCGGGGAGAGGTCGGAGAGGGGGAGAGGGGGAGAGGGGGAGCGGAAAACAGACACACCAGGACACGGAGGGGCGAACAGAGCGGCTTCCTTAACTGGTCGCTATGTGCAGAAAACAGCCCGCTGGTGCTCTGGCCATACAGAGAAGGAGCACCAGACGCAAGCTAGGAAGTTGGCTTTCTGAAAGAAGTAATCGCTGTTCAAGATGTTTAAGGATCAGTAAAACTTATATTATAATGAAAAACAGTAGGGAAGGGAACAGCAGAGGGAACAGCATATGCAAAGGCCCTGAGGCAAGACAGCTGAGTCGATTTAAAAAAAAAAAGGAACTGAAAGCAAAGGTTTACTGAGGCTGGGTGGAGCACAAAATATGGGGTAAAGAAGCAAATGAAGAAGCTGGAAGCTCTGAACCGGGGCTAGGGTCTGGAGGCCCTTATAGAACCTACTGAGAAACAGATTTTACAGGATGAGCAGCGAAGATCCAATGAAGGGTCCTCAGCAGGGTATGGACTGTCAGAATAGCCTCCTGGGAGGAACCCCTCAATGGCTGTACATGCGGAGACTGGGGTGAAGGTGCCGGGGTGGGGGCAAGAGTGGGTGAGGGGAAACCAAGGAGAAAGAAGTCTGTTGTAGATTTTAGGATAAGCAATAATGGGCAGACAGAATGATAATAATAACAGCAAGTACTACCTACACAATGCTGACTGGTACCAGGCACTGTTCTAAGTATTTTACATTTATTAACTCATTGAATCCTCACAACAACTCCATGAGATAGGTACTACATTGTTCCCATTTTACAGTGAGAAAACTGACCCCCAGAGAGATGAATGTCATCACACTGGTCTAACGTCACACTCTAATGAAAGACAAAGTCAAGATTTGCATCCAGAGTCCATATACTTGTCCACTACATTCTAACGCATAGGGCCAGATCTTAGTAAAAGGAGGACTCTCAAAATTTAGTACCTGGAGAGAGGGAAGAGGAGAGAGGTGCCTGGTGACAAGCCCAGCCCTTGCTGCCCCACAGGAGAGTGGGAACAATGAGGTCATCTTCATGGCCTTGGACTTGGCCAGCCTGGCCTCCGTGCGGGCCTTTGCCACTGCTTTCCTGAGCTCTGAGCCACGGCTGGACATCCTCATCCACAATGCCGGTGAGGGGCAGCAGGCCCTGCCGGGGGTGGGGGGGCAGGGGGGACGGGTGGGCAACTGTCCCCTCCAGCCAGGTCTATGCCAAGGGCCAGTGGATGCGTGGGAAGGACGCCCCCTAACACTGTCTCACGGATGGGGACCCGGAGGCCTTTGTGGGTCCCTGTGGAGCAGTGGCTCATGTCAAGCCCCTGCCCCAGGGATCAGTTCCTGTGGCCGGACCCACAAGCCATTTAACCTGCTGCTGCGAGTGAACCACATTGGCCCCTTCCTGCTGACTCATCTGCTGCTGCCCCGGCTGAAGACATGCGCCCCGAGTCGCGTGGTGGTGGTATCGTCAGCCGCCCACCGGCGAGGGCGCCTCGACTTCTCGCGCCTGGACCGCCCAGTGGTGGGCTGGCGGCAGGAGCTCCGGGCATATGCCGACAGTAAGCTGGCCAACGTGTTGTTTGCCAGGGAGCTCGCCACTCAGCTGGAGGGTACTGGTGTCACCTGTTATGCAGCCCACCCAGGTGAGGCCTGGCTCTCTGACTACTCTGCTGTGCCTTGAGTCCCCTCTCCCATGTGCGACCCATCCTGTGCACTCCCAGCCTCTCACTGAGCCCCAGAATCTCAGAACAGGAAGGAAGCAGCATACAAGGAGGGACCTGTGCCTTGCTGATCTTGGAAGGTGGCTCTCCTTGTCTGGGCTCCTCCTCTCACAACACTAGCCTGGATGCTCACTACTGGATAGGGTCTGGCAGTGAATGAAGCCCAGGTTCTCACCCCAAGGAGCCATCCATATGACTGAATTCACTCTAATAGGATAATGATGATAAGGGCTAATAACTACTTGTTCATTTGAAAAGCATTTACTGAGTACCTATTATGTACCAGGCATTAATCTTGGTGCTGGGAAGACAGCAGTGAATAAAACAAAGACCCGACCCTTGTAGAATTTACATTCTAGTTTAAGGGAAGGGGAGATTGCTAATAACTATATATACAATGACAGGTGGTGATAGAATGCTATGGGAAAGATAAAGCAGAGTGAGGGGGATAGGAAATGACAGGAGGTGAAGTTTTCCTGTGACAGTCAAGGAAGGCATAGCTGAAAAAGTGACAGAGGCTTGAAGGAGATGAGAATGAGCCATGTGGTTTTCTGGGGAGAAGCGTGTAAAGAACAGAGCAGACAGCACGTGCAAAGGCCCTGAGGCAGAAGTCCGTGGTATGCTTGAGAAAGAACAGGGAGCCCCACGAGTCTGGAATAGAGTGAGAGGAGGAGAGTGGCAAGAGATGAGGTATAGAGATGGGCTGGGTCATCTAGGGTCTAGAAGTCCACTTCTAGCATGTTAGCTTTTAGTCTGAGGGAGTTAACGGATGAATAAGGCCCATCTCTGCCTTATGGAATAGATTATAGCATAACAAGATCTGTCCTACCCATATTACCATACTGCTTTTTTTTTTAAGATTTTATTTTTAAGTAATCTCTACACCCAGCGTGGGGCTCAAACTCACAACCCGGAGATTGAGAGTCATGCTCCCAACGACCGAGCCCGACGGACCCCGCCTATCCTGCACTTTAGTTAGTCGCTGCCTGAGGCTCACTAGTAATTCTAACAGTGACAATAATAATCACAGCTAACATATATAAGCCTTTATTACACTCCCCATCTCTAATGTCCTAAACAGTGGCCGGTCTGCCACAGGCGTTAATACATGTTTGCTGGTTGAACAAAGGAACAGGACTTGAGCTAGAAGGAAAGAGGTCCCCTCGGACAGGGGATCCAACATGAGGGAAAATCTGGAACATGGGGATGTACAGGACCTCAGATGGAGGAGGAGGCTTGCTGTTGAAATGAGTGAGGTCACCTTGTGGGGACCCTGCATGCCCACTCAATACTATCCTAGTATCCCTGAAACTAGATTCTGTTCCCTACTCCCTTCTAGCCCTGTTCTTGTTGCTCTTCCCCAGGGCCCTCGCCCACCGTCCTCACCACTCCTTCCTTTCTTCCTGTCCACAGGGCCTGTGAACTCGGAGCTTTTCCTGCGCCATGTTCCTAGATGGCTGCGCCCACTTCTGCGCCCACTAGCTTGGCTTGTGCTGCGGGCACCAAGAGGCGGTGCCCAGACACCCCTGTACTGTGCTCTCCAGGAGGGCATTGAGCCCCTCAGTGGGAGATACTTTGCCAACTGCCACGTGGAGGAGGTGCCCCCAGCAGCCCGAGACGACCGCGCAGCTCACCGGCTGTGGGAGGCCAGCAAGAGGCTGGCAGGCCTTGGGCCTGGCGAGGAGGCCGAAACTGATGAAGATCCCCAGTCTGAGGACCCAGGGGCCCCATCCTCCCTGAGCAGCCCCCACCCCAAGAGCCCACAGTTTCTGAACCCCACCCCAGCCCCCAGAGTTCACCAGGCCTGTCTAAGGTCACCCGCTGAATTCACTTTAAAACTGAACCTGAGCCCTAAATCTCCCTAAATCTCCTAATCCCCAGGCTGGGATGCTTTCCATGACACTTGGTGGCCCTCGAAAACCTTAACTACATATCAGGCCCTGCCCTGGGCACTGAAGGGTTTGCAATTTTTACCTCCATGGTTCCTGGCTGGGGCTTCAAATTGTGTCCTGAACAGCACTTTTCCTGGTGGAAGGAAATCGCGGGTGATTTCTTCCTGAGAATAACAATAATCCCAGATTGAGAGGTGCGGGCTAAGGTGCGGGCTAGACATTGCTTCTGAGAAATTTGAATTCCGTACTTGCAGTCCCCGCTCTGGGTGCTGCTGATCGGCTCCAGATGAGGGCCTGCGGGGGTTGTAATTTGTAATTACAGGGCAACACTGAGAATTACCGAACTGGGCCCTTTGCAAAACCATGCAGCCACGTAGTTAAATGACCCCCATTTGCCGAGGCGGGATTGGGCTGCAGAGGTAAGGGACTCACTTAAGGTCTCGCTGCCGGTAAGGGGGGGGGGAAGGACGGGAGCGGTGCGACTCCGCGGCCCCCGGCGGCCGGCTGGGCGCGGGGAGGTGAGGCAGGGCCGCCCCGTGGGGGTGCGGGCGGCCCGCGGAAGCAGGGGACGCCCTCCCGGGGTGCTGCGGGCAGGCTGGGCCCCGGGGAAATAAAGCATGTGGACTGGCGCCCCTCGCCCGGCGCTCGCGGCCGCCGCTGTCGCCCGGCGGCCCCGCCCTCCGCCGCCACACTTCCGGCGGGGCCGCGAGCGCGGAGGGGCGCGGGCGGGCGCGGGCGGCCGCTGGGGGTGGCGGGATAGGCAGGGCGCGGCCGGTGGTGCGCGCGGTGCTGTCCAGGTCCCTGCGGTGCCCGCGGGCCCTCCGTGCCGCCGGCGCCATGGGCAATTGCCACACGGTGGGGCCCAACGAGGCGCTGGTGGTTTCAGGTGAGAGGGCGGCGAGGGAGGTGGGGCCGGGGCACCGGGGCCGGGGAGGGCGTTGGGGCGCGCCGGCCGTGCCCGCGGAGGTGGTCGAGGAGGGGGCTCGGGGTGGGTGCGGGGCTGCGGCGCGAGCGGGGACGGGCTAGGCCGGGGAAGGGCGCGGAGGGTGAGGGATGGGGTAGGGGGCGCGGGTGTTGGGCCTGAGAACCTTCCAGGAAGCCCCCCCGCCCCCGCATTCTCACGCTTGCGGGACTCGGCGTCCTCGGGACTCCCCCCTGCCACTGCGTGTTTTCCCATGTTTATTCTCTCCTTTCTCCGCCTCCTCCCCGGGCACGGTCTCCTCCCCTCTACTCCACCGTGGCCTACGGGGTCCCGAGCAGAGGCGCTGAGGCCGGAGGGAGAGGTCCCGTGGTTGCCGGAACACAGCGGTTTGGCTGGATTCCAGCGCCCGGGCCTTCGGGCGGGTCTCGCAGCTTCGGAGGGCAAGTGCCTGTCTGGGGAGGGGCCCTGGGACGGGGATCCCTGTGCTCCCGTTAATCCTGAGCAGGTTGGGGCTTGCTGGGGCTTACTGGCACTGCCCGCACCCGGAGATGTGGGTGCGGCCTCTACAGGTTGAGAAATCAGACTCTGGGCTGTGTCGCCCCGATTGCAAAAATGCTACAGGCTCCAGAATTTCTGGGAGCTTCCACAGGGCCCGGGGACTGCTGTACTGGAGAGGGGAGAGGTGCCTTTGCCTTAAGGCTGCTTTTTAAATTGTGTATTTGGGTATCTTGAGAGGTGGCGGAAGCCTTTGAAGCCCCCAGTTTGTGCAGCCGCTTTAGCTCACAGGTGCTGGGGAGGGCGGTCTTTGCTGACAGCTCTGAGGCCCGTAGCTGCGGGAATCCTTCAGGTCTTCCCATCATCGATGCCAATTTCCAGCCTGTGTGCAGAGTTGTTTCGGCTGGCTGTAGAAAGGGGTGGACTAGAGACCAGGGTTTGGAGCTGCCCCTTGGGAGGGTGTGATCAATGCTCTGGGGAACTTTTACCCCAGAACCTGGCCTGTGGCTGAGTTTGGATCTCAGAATCAGTCTCTCCGCGGGGACAGGAAATCCCCACTCTTCCTAACCAGGACGCTCCTCTCAGGGAGAGCAGATAAGACCAGAGGTGGCTGGGATTAGGAGGGATTAGGGATTAGGAGGGAGACCCCTCAGAGAGCACTAAGGCCAGACTTGAACCTGTCTCCCAGGTCCTGATCCTGAAGACAACTTTTAGAACCCGAATCTGCACCACACTTTTCTCTCTTGCGGAGTTTCTTTCTGGAAGCCAAGACTCTGGGCTCAGAGAGCTTTGAGATTTAGGGGCGAGAGGAGCACCTGACGTGGGCCGCTCTGGACCTTCCCCTTGCTGGAAACCTGGTTTTCTGGCCAGAGGACAGCGCATTGCTACCTTCGAAGCTGTTTTAGGGGTGGGGAGAGGAGGCCGTGCTGAGAATTGAGGGTGCCGGAGTCAAGGAAGGATGGGCGGAGAAGAGGGAGGGGTAGTGCCCAGCATCACAGTACCTGGGGATTTGAGATGATCCGGAGAGATGCCACTCTCTCCCACACAGAAGTCCCCTGCAGAGCAGACCACTCCCAGCCCTGCCCCCACCTGGTTGCTTAAGCTGGTGTCCAAGTCCAGAGGCATCTCGTTCCGCCCAATTTGAGAAGGATGCTGACACATCTCCTGGTAGTCTTCTCCACCTGAAAAGTCTGGAAGTTTCTCTGGTTGTCTTACCTCCCTCTGTCCGTCTGTACTATAAAAACTTTTTCTCTGTTTCTACTGTCAGGAACTTAAAAGGGGAATCCAAACACCATACACCTTTTTTCTTGTATCTACAATACATCAGAGGTTCTTAACCTGGGCTTTGTGGGTAGAATTTAGAGGTCTGTGCATTTGGATAGGGAGAGACCTGAATTTTTATTCTCACTAACCTGAATCGAAAGTTAGCATTTCTTTGCATTATAAATGTCAGCCACAACCCGGGATAGTATTAGGAGATATTTTCCTACCACACCGCAGTTTTTGTAAGTACCTTCAAAATCATGCATGTTCATCACGCCTTTGAAGTTAAGCTAGTTATTAAATCTACCACTGGATTTTATTACTTAATGTTTTACTGTATCACACATATTACCATGTATTACATACCATACATTTGGTTATTTTAATATTTTGATAACTTTCAAGATAATTTGTTTCCTATGTATTTTATGCATTTATGAACATTCCAGCACTGTTGGACTACTAAGGGGGGTTGTGGCTCAAAAAAGGCTAACTCCCCCTTGTAGAGTATGTTCCTCTGGAGTAGTGGGAAGAAGGTAGAAGAGAAGCAGGAAGGGAGGGGAGTATTCCTGAGATGGCGGAGGAATGGGCTGGGCCTGGAGGGGCTGAGAGCAGGGCAGAGGTTATTGTGGGATGTTTTATGATTTTTTTTTTTTAAGATTTCATTTATTTATTTGAGAAAGAGAGAGCATGAGTGGAGGGGAGGGGAAGGGCAGAGGCAGAAGCAGACTCCCCATTAAGCAGGGAGCCCGATGTGCGCCTCGATCCCAGGACCCTGGGATCATGACCTGGACGGAAGGCAGACGCTTAATGACTGAGCCACCCAGGCGCCCCTGTTTTGTGATTCTTCAGCTTGGGTGAAGACAGGGCAAAGGAAAGTAAGTTGGGTTAGAAAAAGTGAGCTAAAACTAGGAGAAACTTCCAGACGTGAAGAGAATGAGAGCAAGGGAGATCAAGGTAGGGGCACGTACGTGGTCTCTTTGGGGAGTGGTGCTTCTCAGACTCAGGGTGACCAGGAATCTGGGAGGAAGTTGCCTTCAGGGGGAGGAGGCTGTGGGGGCGGGGCGGGCTGGAAGGCCCAGCTTCCTGTTGCTACCCCTGGGAACCTGGCCATGTTGCCCTTGGCCAAGGCCCAGCTTAAGTGGTGACAGCCTGTTCCCAAGGTCAAAGACTAGGTTAAAGGTAAAGCGTGGACCCCCCCCTTCCCTACCCTTCTCCCTCCCCACCACTACCACCTCTGCTCCCTGCACACGGAGAAGTGCTAGGCCCCGGCCCTCACCAGGCCGCAGTGAGACAGGCTGTGATGTGTGACCCTCTCAGGTTCTCGGATCCCAAGATGGCTTAGGTTTCAGCTTGATTGCTTGCCCTCAGAGCCTCCCCACCCCACCCCCAGGGCCGAGAAGCCTGCTATAGCTTCCCTTGTGCAGCAGCCCTGGGGGCTGGTATTTCCACCACTGAGAAATGGACAGAGTTCCTCTTCCCACCCCACTCATACCGTGGGGCTGCTCTTTGCTCCCTGGACTTCTGGTGAGGCTCCTTGTGCCCCGTGCGGGCCCCGGAGGCCGGCCGAGTGGGCCGCCCTGTGAGCTGGCTCAAACGCCAGCTCTCCGTGCTGACGAGCACTCCGCACTCGTGGGGCCCCCTTCACCTCCAGTTGTTCACAACTCGTCTCCGGCTCCCTGTTCTCTGCATTGTCTCTCTTTCCCTTGTTGGCTTCCCCACCCACTCCGACCTGGACGCCACAGCTACACCGATATGGCAGCCACTAGCCACTTAAACTTAAATTAATTAAATTTCTAAATTAGAAATTTAGAAATGGAAACTAATGGTGGCTCAGTCGGTTGGGCGTCTGCCTTCGGCTCAGGTCGTGATCCCGGGGTCCCAAGATGCCCCCCCCACCCCCAGCGTTGGGCTTCCTGCTCAGCAGGGAGCCTACTTCTCCCTCTCCCTCTGCTCCCCGCCCCCGCGCTCATGCTCTCTCTAATAAATAAATAAAATCTCTCTTTTTTTTTAAAGATTTTATTTATTTGACAGAGAGAGAGATCACCCAGTAGGCAGAGAGGCAGGCAGAGAGACAGAGGGGGAAGCAGGCCTCCTGCTGAGCAGAGAGCCCGATGCAGGGCTCGATCCCAGGACCCTGAAACCATGACCTGAGCCGAAGGCAGAGGCTTAACCCACTGAGCCACCCAGGTGCCCCAAGAAATAAAATCTTTAAAAAAAAAAAAAAAGAAAGAAATTTAGTTCTTCAGTCACAGCAGCCACATTTCAGGTGCGTAGTAAGACCGTGTAGCCACTGGCTGCTATATTACACACTGCAGCTATGGAATCTTTCCACCCTCACGGGAAACCCACTCGGACAAGATTGCTCTGGAAGTTATTCCCCAACATCAGCCACCATGTCTTGCCTCGGTCACTGCAGAAGGCTTCTACCCAATCCCCTAGACCACTCCACCCCCATCTTCCTTGTACAAAGCGGTGTTTCTAAAATGCAAATGTAATTTTGTTGCTCCCCAGCTTAAATCCCTATGTGACCCCCTCCCATCTCCCTCTCTCCCTCACACACACACATAAACACACACACAGTTTCTTGGCCTGTTACCTGAGACACGCTATGATCGGCTCTCCCTGCTGTGGGTCCTCAGAGACACTGTGATCGAGCTACAGGAAATGACCCTTGACTCTTGCCCATGGGAGGCACACAGGCTAAGGCTTTCCCCGAAAACCCAAGCTGGTAAATACAGAAATGACAACACCCACTGGCTTTTTCCCAAATCACATTTCCTTTGAATCATCTACTTCCTGTACGTTTTTGTTTTTTTTTTGTTTTGCGCTGCAAGGAAACTGCCCTCTAGCTTTTACTAAAGTCTCCTTGAACTTGATGAATAATTTTGGCATTCACAGGAGAGGTCACAACAAGTATTTCAGGAATTGGTTTTTCTCACTTCTGCACAGACAGCGTGCTGGGCATGTCTATAGCTTCATTCGAGTTGTGGCCTGATTCAACATTCTGTGTAGTTGATGGAGTTTCCTTTTTAGACCTTTTCCCTTTCTCTTCGCTTTTCCCATGGGTGCCACAGGCTGGCCTTTGTTTGGAGGCCTTGCCTTCCTTCTTCACTCTACTCCCCAGAGGCCCACAGTCACTGTGCAGCCCTGGGAATAGAGAACCAGGCTTACCGAGATTTGTCTGCTGGGCACGAGCAAGGGTCCCATCTTGGCTCCAAGACTCCTCCCTCTCATCAGCCTCCCACCCCCAAGGCCCCCTGTGCTCCCCCTCGGCCTGCACCCTCCCTGATAACAGGCAGACCACACAGTATTAGTATTAATGATCTCAGGAGAAGTTCCCAGCTCCTTCCAGATGGGAATTGTATCATCATCTCTGAATCCCTAGCACAGAAACCTACGCTACTTGTTTGCCAAATGAATGGTTGAATGAAAGATGGAAGCTGGGGCGCCTGGGTGGCTCAGTGGGATAAAGCCTCTGCCTTCGGCTCAGGCGTGATCTCAGGGTCCTGGGATCGAGCCCTGCATCGGGCTCTCTGCTCAGCGGGGAGCCTGCTTCCCCCTCTCTCTGCCTGCCTCTCTGCCTACTTGTGATCTCTCTCTCTGTCAAATAAATAAATAAATAAAATCTTAAAAAAAAAAAAAAGATGGAAGCTTTCCCTGTTCACTCCTGCCCACCGACTTCCCCTGTTCCCTGAAAACACTTACATTCGGGACCATTCTGGATAGCTTCCTTTTTATGCAAATCATCTATCTACCGAAGGAGGGTCCCAGGCCCTTCGGAGCTCTCTCCCACTTCTGTGTGACCTCAGCACCCCACAGCAGGGTTTGTCAAGGGTCAGGGCCAGTAAAGGGCCAGGGGGGCTGCTGAAGGGACGGGGAGTAGACAGACCCAAGAACTGCCTGACCAGCAGTGGTTTGCTTTGCTCTCCAGGGGGCTGTTGTGGTTCCGACTATAAACAGTACATCTTCGGCGGCTGGGCCTGGGCCTGGTGGTGTATCTCCGACACTCAGAGGTAAGGGCTCGGGGGTCCCCGGGAACCTGGCATCCATGTAGGCACGGGAGAGAGAAGGATTTCCAGCCCCCCCACCCCTGCTTCCCCCTGCAGTCAGCTAGAGCCTCCACCACTGGCCACATTCCATCCTGGGGGGCGGGGCCTCCTAAGACGGGGTGCAGGGGGTCCGTCTGGGCACCTTCTCCTTGGTGGGGGTGCTTTGTTCCGCTGGAGACATCAGTTGTGTCCCAGAACATCTGGGGGTCATGCCCAGGCAGAATCCTCGTTCCGTAAGTCTAGCTCAGTTATTCGCAAAGCCTTAATTATCCTCCCTATGGAGAGGAGAGGCTGAAAAGACCCACACACGTCCTCGCCTATGCGGGCCAGGACAGTGCAGGCAGTGGCCACTTTCAGACAGGGGGAGGGGAGCTAAGGAATTGGTGCTGGGCCGGGCAAAACAGACCTGGACCTCCGCGGTCAGACTGGAAAGACCCAGTAGAGGAAGGGAGAGGTCATCAGGCTCTCCCTGGAGCTCCCCCAGGACCCCCAACAGGCCCAGACTTGGCCTGGACCCCTCCTGCTTCCCTCACTGCCCCCCCCCCACCAGGAGGAGATGAGGCAGGCCAGCCCCTTTCCACCATCACCCCCTTCCTGACTGTGCCCAGATCCTTCCAGGACCCAGGCCGCAGGGGGCAGCAGAACTGGGAGGGTGTGGGAGGGGAAGTGGCGGTTCCAGTGGAAATCCTCCCCTGCCCCAGCCCCGCCAGTCAGCAGAGAGAAGCTCCGAGGCTGCACTGAGGTTGGGGGTGTCGGCCAGAGCTAGGGGCGGGAGGTCAACTTTTTAACATCACAGATTTCCCAACAGCCCCTTTCACTCTCCCCTCACTTTGCTCTGCCTGAATTGAGGGATCCTAGGGGACTGTTAGGACCCAAGGCCGAAAGTGTCCAAGAATAACCACGACTGGTGACAACTTCCTCTCAGGAGTGGGCCAGTTGGCCTGGCAGGAGCCGTGGAGTGGCCTCTCCAGAGGCACTGCGGGGCCTGGAGAGTTTGCAGCTCACCCAGACACTTGTCCCGCGCTGGCAGCCACCGCTAGGGCCACACCCCTCCAGCCCTTGCTCGGTGCTCTTGGCACCCCCCTCCCCTGCTTCTAGAGCCCCCGAGACAGGGGGCCAGGCTTCTCTGGCAGTAAAAGTCTGGAAGTAAGGAGAAGAGGGTTTCGTGCCTGGTCCTAGGAAACGGATCCCCCACACCCAGGCTTAGTGTCCTCCCTCTGGTCCCACTCGCCTGCGGCCCCGCCCCTTTTCAGACTCTCTTTTCTGAGGGCGGCCCCTTCCCTGACCCCTGGCCTATTTGAAGGACATCTCTACAAGCTGAGGCCTCGATTTCCCGAGGCCGGCAGGAGCCTCTCAGGTCAGAGTAGGAGCTTCTAACCCGGCCTGGATTCTAAGCCTGTTTCCACAGCCGTGCTCCACATCCCCCGCCTCCGTAGTCAGCCTTCCGTCTCCAGGCTCAGTGAAGTCGCTCCTGCCTGCACTTTGCTGCCACGTCCTGTGCGATCCTGAGGCCCCCTCGTATGGCAGCTCCCTCTCCCCTACCTGAGTGACTCCTCCCCCTCTGGCGTCTGAGCTGCAGCCTCCTTCCTTCCCTCCTTCCTTCTCTCCTTCCCTCCCTCTCTCCTCCTTCCCCAGAAGAGAGCTTGGTGCTTCCTGTCTGAGTCCTCTCAGGCCCAGGAGTGCTAGGGTTAGGGGCTCGAATGAAGGCAGCCTTTGCACACCTGCATGACCGGGGCCCCCAGGGCTGGCACTGTGACCGGTGAGGGCAGGGCTCCACGCGGCCTCCTGCTCCCATCCCCCGGCCCACCTGCTTCTGCTCCTCCGGCTTCAGCCACTGTCCTCCTTTCCTCTGGTCTCAGGAAACCTCCCACGCTGCCCACAGCCTAGGCCGGCCTGCTACCCAGCGCGCGCGCACACACACCGTGCAGGGGAGGCCCGGCGAGGGTGGGCTGAGCCGCTTCGAGGCACCTTGCTTTCTTTGCCGTAACCGTCTTCTCTGCCTGTGCCGAATTTTGGAAATTCCAAGTGAATTCCTCCATCACCTCTCTGTTGTCCCTGTGAATATTCTGGCAGGGGCACACTTCCTCCCCGAGCCTTCCTTGACACCTAGCCCCTCAAATCAGAAAATCCCAGGTTCTCTCTGGGCTTTCCTGGCCCAAAATTGCCTTCTTGGTGACAGGGAGCGCAAATCCAAGCAGGACTTGGTATTTGCCATGGCCGGTGAATCCCCACAGTGGCCTCTCCTGCCCAGTTTCTGGAAACACAGGTTTGCCTGTGTTTGGAAGGTAGAACTAAGGCCAGGTCTCCCAGAATGTGCCAGGACTGTCCTGGGATAGTGAGGTGGTGGGCAACCTCCGTGCCCTGTGCACAAGCCTTCCCACCTCGGGTCATAGGCCCAGGGTGTCAGCAGGCTTTAGCCCCAGCCCAGCAGCTCCTCCTTAGGCGGGTATGGGGGCTAGGGAAGACATCCAGAGGCCTCAGGCCAGCGAGGGGGTTTCCTCTGTTCCCCTAAGTCCTAGGCTGAGCTGGCAAGAGAGGGCTCAAATACTGAGAACAAACACCCCCTCCCCCCAGGCATCAGGCATCATTGCTTGTCTGGTAACCACTGTGTGTGTTTGCTGTGTCCCCTCCTACCCCTCCTGTCCCTACCTCTCCCTCCCCCTGGCTGCTCCTCAGACTGTCTCTGGAGGTTATGACCATCCTGTGTCGCTGTGAGAATATTGAGACGTCGGAGGGGGTCCCGCTATTCGTAACAGGGGTTGCACAGGTAATAACCCACCTGCTTCCTCCTCTGTGTCTAACCTTCTCTCTTCCTGCCCTGCGGGGCCCGGCAGGCAGGACCCGGATGGATTCCCCTCCTGAGAGTGTGCCTCCCTCCCCTCTGCTCCCCTCTGCGCTGCTCTGGGTGCCAGGATGGACCCCTGGAGATCCCCAGCTCCCTTGCCCTCACCTGCTGGGGCTGCTAGTGGGGAAAGAGCAAGGGAGTCTGGAAGTTCTGCCCGAGTCGGCCAGGGGATGGTGTCCTTGCATGCCAAGGGGTAAGTTGAGGCAGGAAACTCAGGCCCGTGTGCGCCAGAGCGAGGCTGTCCAGATAGAGAGGTTTCGGTGCCGCCACTCCAGGCACCGCGGAGCCCCTTGCTAGCCAGCCCCCAGCTGTCCATGCAGACACACGTCAAGCCCTAGCCCTCCTCCTCGCAGGCCCAGGAGATGGGTCCCCTGAAGAGTTCATGTCTCCCAGCTCCTTGGCCGCCTCCGATCTCCTTGACAGGCCTTAGCAAAACCAGTCTGGGCTCTTCCCTGCCCCTCATTTTTGTACAGAAGCCTCTGAGCGAATCTCTTGTCACTCGTGTTAGTTTCCTCACGTGTGAGATAGGGGAATCCTGTCCTCTCTGTGCTTTGTAGGGACATGGGAAAGGCAAGTAAAGCAATATGAGGGCTCTTCGGGATTTTTGGGAAAGAAGTGCTGCAGAGGGGCACCTGGGGGGCTCAGCCATTGATCGTCTGACTCTTGATCTCAGCTCAGGTCTTGATCTCAGGGTCGTGAGTTCAAGCCCCGTGTTGGGCTCCACGCTGGGCATGGAGCCTACTAAAAAAAAGAAGCAGAAGAGGGAGTGCTAGAGAAACCCCAGCTTTATCATGAATCCAATCTCACTTAGAAAAGCAAGTGACCGGATGTCTCACTCTCCATTGCCTTGCGGCCGTAGCCAGGGAAGCCCTCTCCTGAGCCCAGGCGTTTAGTGCCTCCCGGCGCTTTCCCTGTGCTGTGCCCGTGCTCACTTTTGGTGCTCCACTCGGCAGCCCTCCGTTGAGCTCATTCCTGGTTCCGGGCGCTCTGGACGCTGCAGTGAGCATCAGAAGGCCCCTGCCCCTCTCAGAGCCTGCATGCTGGGTCCCCAGACTGGAAGAGCCCTAACCATCCTCTTACCCATCCCCTTCCCTTGGGTGAAATCGCCCTTCAGGCTTCTCAGGCAAAACCCTACACCACCTCTCCCCTCCACCTTCCTGGTCATGCCGGCTCTCCTCGGCCGGGGGACTGTCCCCACCTCACCCACTCCTTGTAGCCTCCGCTGAGGCCCGAGAAGCCCAGAGCACCTTGTGCGGAGCGGGTAGGGTCCGGCCTCCCTCGACAGCCCTGGCGAAAGTGGCCCGCTCCCCCTCCAAACCGCTACCTACTTGGAACAGCCTTAAGTGCCCACGTCCCTTTTGAGCTGGGTGGTGTAGCCCCTTGAGATGGGCTGGGCCAGGGAGCTCTCATGTGACCTCAGCCCTCGTTCCTCACTGGAGCCACCCCGGCCCAGCCCTGGAGGGTGGGCCCCAAGGCCAGCCCACCGCCAGCTGAAGGGACGAGGTGGGACTTCCCCGGCAAGGGGCAGACGCAGGATCTCCTGTGCTGTGGTCCAGCGGTGGGCAGACTCTGAGCACGCCAGGCTAGTAGGCAGAGCTTTCCGGGCAGCCTTCCGGGGCATCCCGGGGTACCGAGCAGACCCAGGGATCAGGCGAAGACCCCTGAGGGATGTTCCCGTGGCCCCTGCGGATGACCGACACAGCACAGCCTGGGGTACCGGCGCTTCCGGGGCTGCCCAGGCTGTCCGCACACAGCCACACCTGCACCCCAGACCACCCCCGCCCGCTGGTCCACTTCCTTCCCCCACGCCGCCAGCCAGGCCGCTCTGAGCAGGGGACATGTGTGCCGTGGGTAGCATGCTGCACCCGCGCCGCTCTGCCTCCCCCCCATCTCCTCACAGACTCCTTCCCAGAAGCCCTCAAAGTGTCCCCCCCACCCTCTGCAGCAGGACCCCCTGGCCCGTCCCAGCTGGAGCAGTGAGGTGCTGGACTCTCCCCACACCCCAGGCCCGGGGGCCCCCAGACCCATGCCCCTGTTTTGCATTTCTTGGCAGGATTTCCCTAGAGATTATGACGTTGCAGCCCCGCTGCGAGGACGTAGAGACGGCCGAGGGGGTAGCTTTAACTGTGACGGGTGTCGCCCAGGTATAGTAACTCAGCAGCCCCGCGCATGTCCGTTGAGCTGCCTCGTCCCTGTGCTGGGGTGTGGGGGGAGGAGGAGAGGACAGCGGCCAGGGGCAGTCTCTCTCCAGCGCCCCCGCCCCCCCTTCCAAGAGAGGGTCGTCGCCACTGGAACATGCTCGCTCGGCCCCTTGGCCACTCCGCAGGACTAACAGACACCCCTTCTCTCCTCAGCGGGCCTGCGAGGGACAGAACCAGTGCTGAGGGCTCCTGGCTCCTGTCTCACTAACCCCGCCCGATTCTTTGCAGGTGTTGAAAGTGCCGTGCCCCAGAATCCAGGCTTTCCCTGTCCTCTGGGTTGGGCACTGAAGGGGCGGGGACCAGAGGGCAAGGCCACGTGAGGCAGAGGAACTCTCGGAGGTTGCCTAGTATTCCCAGCTCAGGGCCTGGGCGAGGGGCTTCCTGCTCCAGTCCAGTTCTCGTCTTCGCAGGGCCGCAAGGTGCTAGAGGCCTCTGGTGAGGGGGCGGTTGGCTTAGTACTTGGGGAAGGAAAGGCAGGAAGGTCCCCCCTCGGTGGCGCCACCCCCCCGGACCTGCCTCCTGCCCTGTCCAGGCTCTCTTCCCCAGCCTGTCTGTCTGTGTCCCTACTGCTCATTCTCCTTTTCGCCCTCTCTGCCCCGCAGCCTGCGGGTCCCCCAACTGTGGGGAGCCTGCGTGGGAGGGACTGGCTAATGAGGGAAGAGTGGGGGTGCTGAGGGGTGGAGAGGTGAGCCCCAGATGCCTAGAGACAGGCCGTGTCAGGGCCTGAGGCTGCCTGTGAACATCAGATTTGTCAGTGTGAGAATTCCTGATGTGCTCTCCCCACCAGAGGCCTCAGCCAGACTCTACCCGCTCCTGGCCCCTGGGCCTCTGGGTCTGAAAAAGGAGGGGGGAGGGGCACAGCCACCATCCTCCACACCTCTGGGTCTGGGGCCTCCACCTGCCCCCCTCCAGCCGGGTTCAGGCACCTCTGTGACCACCGGCAGGTGAAGATCATGACGGAGAAGGAGCTGCTGGCGGTGGCCTGCGAGCAGTTTCTCGGCAAGAACGTCCAGGACATCAAGAACGTCGTCCTGCAGACCCTGGAGGGGCACCTGCGCTCCATCCTCGGTAAGGCCTGGGCCCGCCTCCGGGAGCCTCGCAGGATCTCCAGGCCGGGGCCGGGGAGGGGCGCAGGGCGGGGCAGGGACGTCTGTCAGTCCCACCAAGGCTTTCTTTCGGAAACTTCAGGCGGCCTGAGGGAAGGGGAGGGCACTGGGGACGAGGGGCTGCCCGTCTGGTCAGGCACCTGGCATTGCTCGGGACACCTCTCCTCGTCCAGCCTGGGCTCTGCAGAAGGAGGCTCAGTGTTAAACGCTGTGAAGAACCACCCCCAGGAGGGCCCGGCTCAGACGGCTGCTTGCCTGCCGCCTCGCTTGCCCAGTGGGCTGGGCCCCC
The DNA here is from genome assembly GCA_028534135.1 of Potos flavus. Classification (NCBI taxonomy): domain Eukaryota; kingdom Metazoa; phylum Chordata; class Mammalia; order Carnivora; family Procyonidae; genus Potos; species Potos flavus. Next base: position 37,058,745 of record CM052891.1, on the reverse strand, counting down.
AGGAAGCCAGCCCACCATCCCTCTGTCCCCAGGGACCCTGACCGTGGAGCAGATTTATCAGGACCGAGACCAGTTTGCCAAGCTGGTGCGGGAGGTGGCGGCCCCTGACGTCGGCCGCATGGGCATCGAGATCCTCAGCTTCACCATCAAGGTGATGGGTGCAGCCCCCCTCTGGGTGCTTGGCCCCTTTGTGCCTGTGACTGTTGCCAAGGATGACTCCCCCTTCCCTCCCAGGACGTGTATGACAAAGTGGACTATCTGAGCTCCTTGGGCAAGACGCAGACCGCCGTGGTACAGAGAGACGCTGATATTGGGGTGGCCGAGGCCGAGCGGGACGCAGGCATCCGGGTACATGGGCTTTCCTTCCCGCCCCCAGGGACAGGGATCTCAGGGGTGGTGGGACCCTACCGGCGCGGGGGACCCTCAGCACCTGCCTCTGCGGTTGCCAGGAAGCGGAGTGCAAGAAGGAGATGCTGGACGTGAAGTTCATGGCGGACACCAAGATCGCCGACTCCAAGCGAGCCTTCGAGCTGCAGAAGTCAGCTTTCAGTGAGGAGGTCAACATCAAGGTGAGGCACTGTGGGGCATCCCAGGTCGGGGCTCAGGGCTCAGGACCTGGCAGCCGGTCTCTGATGGCCCATCCTCCCCCCACAGACAGCCGAGGCCCAGCTGGCCTATGAGCTGCAGGGGGCCCGGGAGCAGCAGAAGATCCGGCAGGAGGAGATTGAGATCGAGGTTGTACAGCGCAAGAAGCAGATCGCAGTGGAGGCGCAGGAGATCCTGCGCACAGACAAGGAGCTCATTGCCACCGTGCGCCGCCCCGCCGAGGCTGAGGCCCACCGCATACAGCAGATCGCCGAGGGTGAAAAGTGAGCGCCCTGGCCACGGCGCGTGGGCACTAGTCAGGCTCCTCGGCCTGCGCACCCCACCCGCTTTCCCAGCCCCCCTTGGAAGCCTCCCCTCCGGTGCCTCCTGGCTGACTGAAGTGGAGGTGACCTGCCTCCCCACGGGATTGGCGCTGGGAAGGCCGGAGGGGATAGCCGAGGTTCGAGGGCCCGCTATGGGGCTTGGCTCACCGGGCATCCTGGCTAGTCCCCCCTTCCATTTGCATCTAGCAGCCAGTGGCCTCCCCCTGGCCAGAGCCAGAAGGCCAGGGTACCTCCCTTCCTGGGTCCCCCCACTCTGAGGGTTTGCCGGCCCCTAGGCAAGGCTTGGGAGGCTCCTGGCTCTTGCCACTGATCCTGCCCGGCCTGAACTCCTACAGGGTGAAGCAGGTCCTCTTGGCGCAGGCAGAGGCTGAGAAGATCCGCAAGCTCGGGGAGGCGGAGGCAGCGGTCATCGAGGCGATGGGCACGGCGGAGGCTGAGCGGATGAAGCTCAAGGCCGAGGCCTACCAGAAATACGGGGACGCCGCCAAGATGGCGCTGGTGCTGGAGGCCCTGCCCCAGGTGAGGCCCCCGCCCCGGGGTGGGTCCGGCGGGGTCTCGTCAGGAGCACAGCCACCCGCTGGCTAGAAGCATTCAACGCGGAGGGGCCCGGCAGCCGGGCAGGACCCCTACAACACGCGCGGGCTCACCTGGCCCTCTGGGTCTCCCTGACCGTGGCTTGCAGATAAGAGCCCCGCAAGCTGCTTTGGGGTGGGGTGAGGCGGAAGGAGGAGGGAGGCCGGCGGACCGACTCCGAGCACCAACCAAGCTCTCCTCCCAACGCCCCGCCTCCTAGATTGCCGCCAAAATCGCCGCCCCCCTGACCAAAGTCGATGAGATTGTGGTCCTCAGCGGGGACAACAGCAAGGTGACATCAGAAGTCAACCGGCTGCTGGCCGAGCTGCCGGCCTCCGTGCACGCGCTCACAGGCGTGGACCTGTCCAAGGTGAGTGCCTGGCTGGCGGCGGGCAGAGCCGTCCCCGGGCCGCAGAGCCCCGGCCTCATGGCATCTCCCGTCCTGGCAGATACCCCTGATCAAGAAGGCCGCCGGTGCGCAGGCGTGAGGCTCCCGAAGGCCTGCGCCCTTCAGCAGCCGTTTTCCTACCGCCTCGACAACGGGAACGTTACCGACTCTGGTGCCTTATTTCGTAGGGACCAGAAGTGCTGCGTGTTCAGGCCTTCTCTGGCTGTCTTCCCGCCTCCCCTGTGTCTGGCTGTCTCCTCTCTCTTCTCCCCTTCCCACACTTTCACTTTCACTGCCAAGGCCCTCTGGTTCGTCTCTTCTGCCCTTGTCTCCCATCTCCTCGGACATGTCTCCCTTTGTTTGTCGTTTTCTCTCCCTCTCTGCTCCCACCCTCTACACACATCATGTAGTTCAAGCTGAAGATGTTTATTATAATCACTGTCTGTCTGTGGGGGGCGGTGGCCCCACTGCCCCTCCGAATCCTGGTGCCTTGAAGTTCTCTGTGCATCTAACCATCCTCCCCACGGCCCTACGGCCCTTGCCAAGACTCGGCGTGGGTGCGGAGGGTCTGGGTAGGATGACCGCCCTCCCCTCTCCTGGCCTGGTCTCCCCAGCCCTAAGCCCTACCCCAGGAAGTCCCCAGCCTCACCCACTCCCGAGTCCCTAAGCTTCGCTGGCCATCACCCTCCCCAGCCCTGCTCTCGCACCTTCCCTCTCTCTCCCTACCTAGGGGCACAGAGGCAAGGCCCCCTGTCTATAGCTGCTCCCTCAGTTCACTACTGCCTTAGGAGGCCCCTGCTTGTGCTCAGGGAAGTCCCCTTCACGGACATGTCCCTACTAGGTGGAGTAGGGCTCGGTCCCAACTCTGTTACACCTTTCTGGGATCAGGGTCTAGCCCTGTTGGGGACTAGAAGGTGTGTAGACCCTCTTCCTGCTAGGCTCGCGCTGTCCCAGGTATGGGGCCAGGCCCTTCCAGTGGGCATGGCTGCACCAACCCCGGACAGCATCGAGTGCTGTAGACCAGCCAGACTCCATGCCCCTTGTGCCATCTTTCTTCTGCCCAGAGCTATAGGGTTCCAGCCATGGGGAAGCAGCCCAGCCCCTGTCTCCTGGCTTTAGCGGAGACAGAAGAACCCAGAGCCCGAGCCTCCTGGCGGGGGTGCCGCGGGCATCAAATGGTCCCAGTCTCCTCCTTCTGGCTCTGCCCCAGCCCGTGTGGCTGTTCCTGCATGTGGATGCTGCATGTCTGGTCTGGGGCTTGGATTCTGTACTGCCCCACTGCCTGTCCCTTCTAGGAAAATAAAGATCTGTTATGCCTACGCCCCGGACTGTGTCTTCTGGGAGGGGACGGACCAGGTCCCCACCCATACACCCATTCGGCCTGAAGGCTACACTTTGTTCTTCCCCAGCATAGCCACTGGGGGGCATCGGCACCCCGGCCTTGTCCCCAGCAGCACCCTGGGGCGGTGAGGCCATTGGCGGGGGTGCTGCTGCTGGAGCTGAGCCTTGGGAGACCTGGTTCCATCACAGGCAGAAGATGGAGGGGGCTGCTGGGTTCACTGCACCTCTGTGTCCATCCTGAGGCCCACTCAGCAGTGGAGCCCGTTTCTCAGGCTTAAGAGCATGAACTCTGAAGTCAGACCGCTTGGGTTTAAATTTTATCTCTGTTGGTATTCCCCTGTGTGATCTTGAGCAAGTAGCTTCATCTCTCTGGGCTTTCTTTCTTTTCTTTTCTTTTTCTTTTTAAAAGATTTTATTCATCCATTTGACAGAGAGAGAGATCACAAGAGGGCAGAGAGGCAGGCAGAGGGAGAGGGGGAAGCAGGCTCCCCGCTGAGCAGAGAGCCCGATGCGGGGCTCGATCCCAGGACCCTGGGATCATGACCTGAGCCGAAGGCAGAGGCTTTAACCCACTGAGCCACCCAGGCGCCCCTCTCTGGGCTTTCATATTCTTACTCATTTTACAAACTTCTCTAATGCTTGCTTGATGCCAGGCATCGTCCTAGATGGTGAGGAGACCCCAGCGAACAATACAAACCACTAGCTTTTAGAACTTACATTCAGGTGGAGGTAAAAAAAAAAAAAAAAAGTTTGGGGGGGTGAAATTTTAGGGTGTCAAAGGAAGGCCTCACTGAAAAGGTAGCGCTGAAGAAAGTAAAGGCATGAGCCATGAGTGAAGAGCTTCCTGTCCAAAGACCCTGGGGAAGAAGCGGGTCTGGCAGGGCGCCTGGGTGACTCAGTCGGTTGAGCATCTGCCTTTGGCTTGGGTTGTGATCTCAGGGTCCTGGCATCGATCCCCTTGTGGGGCTCCCCACTGCGCTGGGAGTCTGCTTGTCTCCCTCTCCCTCTGCCCCTCTCCCTGTTCGTGCTTGCTCATGCACTCTCTCTCTCAAATAAATAATCTTAAAAAAAAAAAAATGAGGCAGCAGGGAGGACAGTGGCTTCTCACCAATATTGCAATAATACAGCTGAAATAGGATGACAACTTAGACCAATGGGGGTGGTGAGAAGGACTCTAATTCTGGATATATTTTGAACTAGCCAGAGTGGAGGGCGATAGATGTGACCAGAAAAAGAGAAATAAAAAATGTCTCCAATATGCCATGCCTATGAATTTGAAGACTCGGTATTGCAAAGATACCAATAATCCCAAAGTGGTCTATAGGTTAAATACAATTCCAACCAAAATCCCAAGAGATGTTTTTTTCACTTCTTTTCCTTTCTTTTTTTAAGATTTTATTCATTCATTTATTT
>CM052891.1:37033044-37053601 GCA_028534135.1 Potos flavus | reverse complement strand
GGCACCCGGGCTATAGCCAACAATTAAATCCTGAAGGATGGCATGAGGCTGTCCTTCCTCCTCCCAGGCCTGGCAGATAGATGATCGGCTTCACGGGGACAGGACTGAAAGGCAGACCGTAGCCTTAGCAAGGTCCATAAAATTTATGGGACAAAGGGCCTACTAGAGAGAGGGGCCGGTCGCCCCTGTTCCAAGGAGCCTAGCGGGGGAAAGGGTTAAGAGGCAGGGCTCTCTAGAACCCGGGGAAAGTGCCCCACCCAGGGGAGGGGCCAATGGATTAAAAGGCAGGCAGCTGGAGTGGAGAGGCAGGGTCGGGGCCTCCTCACCTCTGAAGGCCTCCCCAGTCTCCAGCTCCAGCTCCAGGTAAGTTACCCTCTCCTGGGCCTGTCTGCTTGTTGGTCTGACCAGAGGGAAACTTCTGCCTCATCATGGGATCTCTGGGTTCTTTAATTCTGACACTGGGTCCCCAAGGAGATCTCAACAGACCCTAGCTCTGCAGGGTTCTCCAGGCCAGTCCCCTTCCTTACCTGACTTGGGCTGCCCTTGACCACAGCCATCAAGGAGCTGCTGGCTCAGGAGCTAAGGAGCAGAGGGGGGCGGGGGGGTGCGGTGCACTGTGAGTCCAGCACTGACCGGTCCTGCTCTGCCCCCAGTCCCTGGCTCTCCCTGCCACAGTGCTCTCCATGCCATGCTCCCTGTGCCTGCTGCGGGGCCCTGGCTGGGATATCATCATATACTGTAAGTTTGCGATGAGATACTACAGTATAGATGATGTACTAGTCCGGGTCCCCACAGCTCTGGAGCCAGACGAGGAGGGCAGGGCATGCTGCAAACCCGCCGGGCTCGCCGCTCAGCCTATCACAGCCTGCTGACTGCCGGGACACTTGGGGATGGCGAGGAAACCGTTACCATTACTGAGTTTAGTAATGGTAACGGTTCTCTTGCTGTACCCAGAATACGTGCCAAGAAGAGAGCTCAGGACCCTGGAGCAGATCCGTGGAAGGGAGGGAGACTCCAGCTCAGACAACAGGGTGGGGGTGAGGGAATGGGTCTTCTCTTTCCTCTTCTAAAGAAATAAAGATGAGAACCAGTATGCTTGTCTTGTAATTTTATTAGCATTCGAGCCGGGGGAGAGGGATGGGGCGAGTGGCACTATCTCTGTTAGTGGCATTCTCTCTCTTATCCTACAAGCCCTTAAGCGTGCCTTTAAGGTAGAGGAACTGAGGGGATAGGAAAAAGCCCTCTCTGCTAAAACTGGCAACTTGGGGAGAACCTCTGGATTCGATGCCAGCCAGAAGCAGGGTGGCACTGTTCCTACCAAAGAGCCAACTTCTAGACCTAACAGCTGGGACCCCAGACAGAGGAACGACCCAGGAACTGAGCTAAGATAAGTTCCTTCCTCCAACAGACGTGGTCAGGCAGGGGCTTGGCAGACTCACTCAGGCCACGCCAGCCATCAGTCCGTCAGGCAGTGCCCGTGCCTCTCACCAGTCCCCGTCCCCGGGCAGGGGCCATTCTGGTCCCAGCTCGTGCTGGGACGCTGTGGGAGAGGCAGCAGAGGGCAGAGGGCGGTCACCTGAGAAGCTTCACAGAGAGGCGCAGCTGAACATCGCAGAGGAAGATGTTCATGAGATCTCGGCCCACCTCCTGTGCAATCTGGGAGATCAAGTGCCCCTTTGGACCAATCAGGATCCTCTGAGGGTGGGGTGAGAGAGAGAGAGAGAGACAAGGCTGCTCTCAGGGCTCCTGAGCAGTGGAGGAAGAACCCCTGCCTAATGCCCTGGTCCTTTCCCCAAGCCTACCCCGGCTTACCACATGAGATTCTTTGGGCACCAGAAGCTTCTGTTCGATCACGAGCTCCCCGCTTGGCCCTTCGTCCCACATCACTGTCCTCTGCATAGGGAGACATCATAATGAGTCAGACCCATATCCCTACTTCTCCAGGCCCCCGGTGTCCTGTCCTGGGTGCTGTGCCTGGTGAAGAGCCCCCAGATTCCTTCACTGTGCCCGCACCTGCCGCACACTGTAGGGTATCTCCTGGGGCAGATGCTCTAGAAGCTTCTCTCGGATGATGTTGGCACAGATCTCCTCAGGCTTCTGGCTAGTGAGGACTCCACTGTGGAATTCCCAGGGTCCTGGCCGGGCCTGTGCCAGGAGGTATTGCTGTGGGCACAGAGGGGGACAGGTGGGCAGCTCGGTCCCAACCAAGACTTTCCTAGTCACTCTCACTACCAGGAGGAACTCTGAGGCTTGTCTTCACATGGTAGAAATTAAAGGCCAGGTTATGGTCCAGGCTAACTGACCTTTAGTGTTTTCACATCCTCCTGGCTTAGGGCTGACAACATGAAGATCTCCTGGAAGTGGGGCCAGCCGATCCTCTGAGGGCCTCCCACAGACTGTGTTTTTGGGCCCTTATCTGCTGGGCCGGGGCAAGGAGTGCCAGGCTGTGAGCGAAGGGCCTGCCTCATCTTGAGCTTCTTGCCATTGACCACACCTTCAGTAAGGGCTGCTGTGAGCTCCAAGAGAACGGACTTCTGCTTCAGGCAATCTACCTGGGCATGGAGGATGGGCAGAGGGTGTGTGGTCAGTGGGATGGGCCCCGTGGAGGAAGGCAGACCCCTTCGTCAGGTAGGTGGTGCTCACCTTGTTCATGACAAGGATGCTAGGGACTTGGGAGAACTGAGTCAGGCACTGGAGCACCTGGGGGCTGAGCTGGCTCCGAGTCCACTTGTCTGAGACATCCACAAGGACCACAGCTAGAAGTTGGAAGGGTGGGGAGCAGGACAAATGTATGACCACTCTCTCCCCACCCCCCAATAATGTCCATGATATGGGCTCTGGGTCAACCCCCACCCCCCAAACTGCCAGGAACAAGAGGCTGTGGCCATGTAAACTGGGCTTCAGATTCCCATCCTGAGTCTAACCCAGATCTGCAGATTCCATGCTCTTCCATGGATCTTCCAACAAAGAAAGCTCCAGATGGTGCCTGAGGGACAGACAAACATAGGTCAGGAAGGGTCTTATGACTGATACACTCCTAATGAGGGATAGGGTATGATAAGGGGTTTTTCAGACCCTATGATGGAATCTCCCCACCTTCTCCTTAACACCTTTCCCTCTACAAACCTGTTTCCACAGCTATTACCTTTTCTGTTTCACAGGGCTGATGAGGCCAGGTGTGTCAAGTAGAATCTAAAATCAGGAAAGAGAGATGCCCACCCCCCAAGATGGAACGATTATGACCGGCGAGTGAGAGAAACGCCACCACTGATGTCAGAAACCTGCACCCACTCTAGGCCAGGATGACTTTAGATTTTTACCCTCCAGCTTTGTTTTAATTCTAGACAGGAACCAAGAGAAAGATGATGACTGTGAATATATGGAAGATTAGGAAGGAGTAAAAAGGGAATGAGATCTTTGTGACTAGATGCCACAGGGGGGAAAGTAGAGAGAACTGCACTAGGCCTAACGAAAGAGGAGACCCCCTTCCCTCAGAAAAGTGAATCTAAACATTTTCTTCAGGTCTAACTGTAAGGGAAACCCTCTTAAGTTCACCCGCTGTCCAGTTTGCTGAACTTCCTCTGCAGGTACCCACCACCTGAGCCTCCTTCTCCGTGATGACCCCCAGAGCTTGGCAGCGAGTGGTGTGCACCTTCTTGGAGACAGGGAACACCTGCCAAAAACAAAGAAGTCCCAACTGAGGTCCCAGATCACTCTGGGACAATTCGTGAAGAAACAGAAGAAAGTGAGAGATGAAAGGGGTGGGGTGTGTTGGGGGGGGAGGGTCAAGGATGCAGCATACTTTCCGACCCAGCAGCTGATTGGAGAGTGTTGACTTCCCTGCATTCGGGGCACCCAAGATGACCACTCGTAGGACCCGGGGGTTCTCAGGCATGTCAGGATGATGGACCACGAGGAGTTCTTGCTCATCTGTGGGAGGGGCGGGCAGGAGGGAAGTGAAAGGTAATGCAATCTGGATCCCCTCTCAGGTACTCAGTCCTACCCGCCCACAAAGGAAATAGGGAATGCAAGATTAGTGTACCAGGTTGAAGCTGAGACCCGGCTTCCAGACTTAGTTTGTCCATTAATTTGTTTATATGATTTTCTCAAATTCTTTAACTTTAACCTCCTTAGTTTTCTCATATGTAAAATGGGAGATAATATATTTTACGATTTTATTTATTTGACAGAGAGAGAGAAATCACAAGGAGGCAGAGGCAGGCAGAGAGAGGGGGGAAGCAGGCTCCCTGCTGAGCAGAGAGCCCGATGCGGGGCTCGATCCCAGGACCCTGAGATCGTGACCTGAGCCGAAGGCAGAGCCTTTAACCCACTAAGCCACCCAGGAGCCCCTAAAATGGGAGACAATATTAACCATTCCTACTTAAAACCTTCTTCTGACGATTGGCAATTTTGTAAAAACAATCAACACAATGCCCGGCATTTAATACTCAATTACTGTGTAGAATGGTATTGTGTAGTTGTGCCTGATAAATGTATCTACATGTGTGAAAGCACAGCTAGATCAGATAAAGTCAGAAATCACTCCAGCTAGGACAATCTCACCCTCCTAAGGGTGTTATAAAGGCTCTGCAAGCTTTCTCAATGTTTGTAAGTATTAGTTCCTTATAATAGTGCATTACCATGACCAGTTTTTGTGTCCAGCCTCCCTACCGGAGTGTAGTCCATGCTACTTGAAAAACAGAGGGTGCTATTTCCTGGGTGTAACTCAGTCTCTTGACAAGGAGAGGGGCCACTTATTGGATCGAGTTTGCTTCCCATCTCGGGGCAGAGAGATACAATTCTGCCTTGCCTGTGTCCCTTCAATCTCTTGCTCTTTGTGAGCGTCTCTGATTGTGACCACATCGGTTCCCTCTGGCTTCCAACTCTTAGAACCTAGTATCTCTCTGCTGTGAGATCTTTCAAGGCTCGTCTCTCTTTCGGGGCCTCAAGATCGTTTTCCATAATATAGCACCAAAGAGGATATCCCCAGGGACTGAGGAGTTTCCCTGACCCGGAACTTTCACTGTTAAAACGGTGACAGTCCGGGACAAGCCTATCTGGGCCCTTTACCTCTGTGCATGGACACGCTGGGAGGGTGAGAAGTCAACGAACTGTCTGGCTGAGAGAGTCCAAGGAAGCTGTCCAAGGCTGAGCTCTGGCCATTACGGCGAGAGGCAGAGGCCAGGCGGGGACCGGAGAAGGCAGCGCCGGCGAAACAAGACACACACCTCCGCTGACAATCAAAGAGCGAGGAGAGCCGGACCCCCCACTCCCTCGCGGCATCGGGGCCCAACTGCCGGACCGCTGACACAGCCCGAAGGAGCGTAGCCGCGCGCCAGCTGGGGGCAGCCATTACAGCCGCAAGGCACTTCGGGAACTGACCAGGAACTCAGTTACGATTGGATAGAGCGGTGGAAAGGCGAGTGAGCCGAATGCTAGATTGGCCCAGAGTGGGGAGATACGCGGGATGTTGGAGGTGGGCTGGAGGAGAAACTGCTCTGGAGACTGACCGAGGCTAAGGGAAAGGAAAGTGTGTATTTAGAGTTTGCGTGGACATGACGATCCTTTTGGATTCCCATACGTATCCTGTTTTCTTCTCCTCCTGCCAAAGTTTTGTAAAAGGCCCTTCTAGACCTGCCTTATGAGAGACTACAGCTCCCATGAGTCCAAGCGGCAGAAATCTTTCTCTTAGCTTCTGACTTCTCCCTGCTGGAGAAACGGATGCATCGAAGGAGGAAAGGTCCTGGTAGCCGGAACGGTGCCTTTTTAGTTCTCTCTGGTTTCAGGTTTGCAGCTTCTCTCCCAGTATCTCCCTGGCTTGGCCTAGCGGTGGGCAGCGTTCTCCGACAGCCTGCACCTTTGCTTTATGCGAGCCTCCTGTAGGGAGTACTCCCTCGGTCGGTGTTCCTGATTAGGAGCAGACCCGATTTCCCATTTATGAACCTCCGTTACTATCTTCTCCCTAAGGCCATTCCTTTCTGAGAAATAACCAGAGGGTCTGTAAAGGGAGAAGCTGCCTAGTCACCTACAATCCCCCAGATTGCCTTAGCGGCCTGCGGAACTTGATATATATTAGTCGTTTTGCGACCTTAACCCTTAGTCATTCTTGGAATCCTCTCAAACTCTTGAAATTGAGAGAGAAATGCTGCGGGTTTGGAGAGATGAGGATTTATTCATATGCTGCGTCCAGGTGCTGGGGATACATGAATTAAGAAAATGGACAAAAATCTTTGTCACAGAACTTGTGTCCTGGAGGCCGTGTGTGTGTGTGTGTGTGTGTGTGTGTGTGAGAGAGAGAGAGAGAGAGAGAGAGAGAGAGATGTTAGTGACCTGACAGGAACAGTTCAGGTAGCATGGTATAGGTGAAAACCTAAATAGAGTGAGTTTAAGACAGAATGAGAGATGGAGCTCCTGGCTGGTTCAATCGGTAGAACATGCGGCACCTGATCTCAGCCTTGTGAGCTTGAGCCTAGTGTTGGGTTGGGTGTAGAGCTTACTTAAAAAGAGAGAGAGAGAGGGGCACCTGGATGGCTCAGTTGGTTAAGCATGTGCCTTCGACTCAGGTCAGGATCCCAGGGTCCTGAGATGGAGCCCTGCATGGGGCTCCCTGCTTGGTGGAAAGCCTGCTTCTCCCTCTCCCACTACCTCTGCTTGTGTTCCCTCTCTCGCTGTGTCTCTCTGTCAAATAAATAAAATCTTTAAAATAGAGAGAGAATGAGAGGAGAGGTAATTGAAGAAAGCCAGGGAAAAAAAATATATATGCATCTTTCCAGGGGAGCAGAGCAAAAGGGACTGGTAACAGAAGAGGGGGAGAGAAGTGGGGTTAAGAAAAGCTTTTTTAAAGATTTTATTTGTTTATTTGACAGAGAGAGAGAGATCACAAGTAGGCAGAGAGGCAGGCAGAGAGAGAGGGGGAAGCAGGCTCCCTGCTGAGCAGAGAGCCCGATGCGGGGCTTGATCCCAGGACCCTGAGATCATGACCTGAGCCAAAGGCAGAGGCTTTAACCCACTGAGCCACCCAGGTGCCCCAAGAAAAGATTTTCTTTTCTTTTTTAAGATCAGAGATTTTTGCTTGCTCATGGCAATGACCAGGTAGAGAGGAGAAAATTGTTGATGTAGGTCAGAGAGGGGAGAATTGTTGGGAAGATGGTGGGAATCAACTGACTGGGCTGCTGTTGTGGGAGTGGAGGCTGAGTGTCCAGAGTAGCTCTGAGTGACACAGGATTGACAGAGGCTGGGCATCTAAATGCACTGATGATTTGCAAATGGCGCCAGGCTCCAGCTTTCAGGCTGCCTGCTTTATTAGCAGAAGAAACAACCTTTCTGGAACGTGATATTCTGGATGTTCTTTGGGCATATGGGTGCCCAAAGAACAAAATACCACTTAATACAGGACAGCTGGCAATCAGAAAAATATGAATCTTCTTCCATGGACAGTAAGGTGAAATGCCATTTCAGCTGTAATTAGGGTGAAGGGCAATTTCTTTCAGGTTAAATGGTGGTTGAAGAGCTTAATTAAATAAATGCAAAATCATGGGGCGCCTGGCTGGCTCAGTGGGTTAAAGCCTCTGTCTTCGGCTCAGGTCATGGTCTCAGGGTCCTGGGATTGAGCCCCGCGTCCGGCTCTCTGCTCGGCAGGGAGCCTGCTTCCTCCTTTCTCTCTGCCTGCCTCTCTGCCTGCTTGTGATCTCTCTCTCTGTCAAATAAATAAATAAAATCTTTTAAAAAAATAAAATAAATGCAAAATCACCCAAAGGACACATACTAAGTACTACAGCATTGGCAATAGATAACACCTTGGAAGAATCCCTAGGATAACACAAAAACTTGAGGAAATGTATCAAAGTGATTTGTTAATTCTCTTCTTTCCCCCAGATTTTCCCTCAAAGGATATTGTGGGGAAATGTATTTTGTGAGATTAGGAGAGGCTAATCAAATGAAATAGACTGAGTGGGTTTGTATGTCAACTTGCCACTTAGCTGGGTGAGTTTGGACAAGTTATTTAAACTCTCCAAATATCAGTTTTGTCATCTGTAAATGAAGAAGAAAATAATAAACACACCTACCTAATACCATGTGTTCATAGGATTTAGAGCAATGGAGGCTCTCAATAAATGTCCTTATCTCAAAGCTAATTGTTTTAATCTTTTCTATAGAGACAATTTCTCTCTGTGCTATATGCCTCTCATCAGCATTTATTTTAAAAATGCTTGATCTTGGGTTGTCTGGGTAGCTGAGTCGGTTAAGTGTATGCCTTCCTCTCAGGTCACGATCCCAGGGTCCTGGGATTGAGCCCCGCTTTGGGCTCCCTGCTCAGTGGGGAGCCTGCTTCTCCCTCTCCCTCTGCCCCTCCCGCCCTCTCTTTTTGTCTGTTTTGTTTTTTTTTTAATATTATTTATTGGGGCGCCTGGGTGGCTCAGTCAGTTAAGTGGCTATCTTTGGCTTAGGTCATGATTCCAGGGTCCTGGGATCAAGTCCTGCATGGGGCTCCCTGCTCAGTGGGAACCCTGCTTCTCTGCTTCTCCCTCTCCCTCTGCCTGCTACTCCCCCTACTTGTGCACGCTCTCTCTCTCTCTCTCTGTCACATAAATAAATAAAATCTTAAGAAAAAGGAAGATTTTATTTATTTATTTATTTATTTATTTGAGAGAGAGGGAGAGCAACAAGCAGGGGAGGGGCAGAGGGAGAGGAAGAAGCAGGCTCCCCACTCCCCACTGAGCAGGGAGTCCGATGTGGGACTCCATCCCTCTTTCCATCTCTTGAAAATACCAAGCTCATTTCTGCCTCAAGGCATTTACATCTGCTACTCCTGCCTTCTGTGTTCTAGATTTGACTTCTGCTTCCTATTCGGGTCTCAGCTTAAATGTCATTTTCTCACAGCATTTATCACTACCTGCAATGATCCTCTTGCAGGGGCCTGAAATGCTATAGGAGCATCATCAAGAGTCTTCACAGTCTTACCAACCCCTCATGGCCCATCTGGAGAAGTCACTCCCTTGCTTCACTGACCTCAGAATAAAGTATAAACTACCATGGCTCTCACTTACTTTGCTAGATTCCTCTCTCTTTGTTTTGCTTTTTTTAAAAAGTTTATTTATTTTTCGTAATCTCGGGGTGCCTGGGTGGCTCAGTGGGTTAAAGCCTCTGCCTTCGGCTCAGGTCATGATCTCAGGGTCCTGGGATCGAGCCCCGCATCGGGCTCTCTGCTCAGCGGGGAGCCTGCTTCGCCCTCTCTCTCTGCCTGCCTCTCTGCCTACTCGTGATCTCTCTCTCTCTCTCTCTCTGTGTCAAATAAATAAATAAAATCTTAAAAAAACAAAACAAAACTATTTTTCGTAATCTCTACATCCAACGTGGGGCTCTTCGGACTGAGCCAGCCACACACCTCCACTAGTCACATCTCTTGTCATTCCTCTTTTTCAGCTTAACTGAAGTTTTTCTAGTCTCCCAATTGCCCGGTATTCTTTCTCACTTCCAGGTGTCTCCTTTGGTCGCCATGACTGGGTAAATTATCTCTGAGGACACTTTTTTTCCCCCCTCCTGTGATAAGGCAGTTTATAATATCATGATTGAGCACAAAGATTATTGAGCCAGATACCCTGAGTTTGATTTTCAGCTCCATTATTTACTGTGTGACCAGGGCAAGTAACTTCTCTTTCCTTCAATTTCCTTATCCACAAAATAGGGATAAGGGGGCACCTGGGTGGTCGTTAAGCATCTGCCTTCAGCTCAGGTCATGATCTCAGGGTCCTGGGATCGAGCCCCGCATCGGGCTCCCTGCTCAGCAGAGAGCTTGCTTCTCCCTCTTGCTCTGTCTGCCGCTCTGCCTACTTGTGCTTTCTATCTCTCTGTCAAGTAAATAAATAAAATCTTAAAAAAAATTTTAAAAATAGGGATACGGATGTTGCGATGATGAAAACAACTGATATGTACAAAGGACTTAGAACAGTGCTTGACCATAGAAAATGTTATTCAAGTGTTTGTTGTTATTATTATATGACCCCTACTAGACTGTAAGTTCTATTGGGACAAGGACAATATATATTACTCACTGCTGTATCTGCTACACCTACAACAGTGTCTAACACATAAGGGGTACTCATTAAATTTTTGTTCAGTGAGTGAATAAATTATATCTTTCTATAGATACATCGGCCCTACCTTTGTGCTGTCAACATGGCTGCAGCATCTTGATTTTACATCTCACATCCGGTTTTAGTTGGAAAGAGCAACAGATTTCCCCTGAAGAAAAGTTCTCCAGGTGCATTTTGGCTCTGATGGGGTTACATGCACATTCCTGAAACAATAATTGTAGCTTAGAGAATGTTATGTGCTGAATGACTTAGGTCCGGGTTATGTAAATGTGCTCTATGCCTGGAGTGACCTCATCCAAATCACAGGGTCTGAAAATGGAGTAGGGGTGGTTCTCTGAACGATTGTCATTGGATAGAGTGTGTCGATACTTGGCAGGAAAAAAACCAATCTGCTATTCTGCCCTTGGTAAGAAATTCAAATAGGTTGGGGTGCCTGGCTGGCTAGACTCTTGATCTTGGGGTTGTGAGTTTGAGCCCCACATTGAGTGTAGAGGTTACTTTAAAAAAAAATATTTATTTGACACAGAGAGAGAGAGATCACAAGTAGGCAGAGAGGCAGGCAGAGAGAGAGAGGGGGAAGGAGGCTCCCCACTGAGCAGAGGGCCTGATGCGGGGCTCGATCTCAGGCCCCTGAGATCATGACCCGAGCCGAAGACAGAGGCTTTAACCCACTGAGCCACTCAGGTGCCCCGAGGTTACTTTTTTTTTTTTTAACGATTTTATTTATTTATTTATTAGACAGAGAGAGAGAGAGAGAGATCACAAGTAGGCAGAGAGGCAGGCAGAGAGAGGGGGAAGCAGGCTCCCCGCTGAGCAGAGAGCCTGATGCGGGGCTCGATCCCAGGACCCTGAGATCATGACCTGAGCCGAAGGCAGAGGCTTTAACCCACTTAGCCACCCAGGCGCCCCCCGAGGTTACTTTTTTTTAAGATTTTATTTATTTGTTTGACAGAGAGAGACACAGCAAGAGAGGGAACACAAATAGGGGGGAGTGGGAGAGGGAGAAGCAGGCTTCCCGCTGAGCAGGGAGCCCGATGTGGGGTCGATCCTAGAACCCTAGGATCGTGACCTGAGCTGAAGGCAAATGCTTAGCGACTGAGCCACCCAGGCGCCCTGTAGAGATTACTTAAAAATAAATAAATAAATAACTTTAATAATAAATCTGTATAAAAAAAGAAATTCAAATAGACAAATGGTTCGGGAGACCCATATGGTTCATGTATGCTGTCGGGGCACCTGGCTGGCTCAGTTGGAGGAATGTGCAACTCTTGATCTTGGGGTCGTGAGTTCGAGCCCTACACTGGGTATAGAGATTCCTTAAATAAATAAATAAACCAAAAAAAAAAAAAAAAAAAAGATATGTCATCATCACGTAGATTCCAGCACAGGACTTCATGTGGTGGTAGAATTAGGAAAATATAGTTCCCGGAAGCTTCAGGGTCAGCTTTGCCTTTTTTTTTTTTTTTTTTAACACATCCATTCATCCGAACATAGTGTCAATATTAATTCTTCCTCCCTTCTGGCTCTGCAATTTAGCCGTGGTGCCAAATGTGTTCTCGTTCCAAAGGATAATACTTTTGCAAGTAAAGACAACTCTTCCAAGTCAGGAAGACTTCTGGGACTGGTCCTGGGCCCCACCACCCTATTCTGTCAGCAGTTGTATCTTACTCTGTGTCAAGAGATTGGGAGGCAGTTCATATATGAGGCAAGCACTTGTGTGTATACTTGCTTTTCTAGGGACTGAATTATGCTAATCTATACACTGTTTTCCCATAGCAACATATAGCTATGTATGTAAAAGTTGCATGCATCTGATGAGTAAAAAATCCTCCGGCTCCTAGGTGCTATAGGGAGTAACCCTTTGTTTCTTAGTGACTTGAAAATTCCATTACATGCATTTTTTTTTAAAGACTTACTTATTTGAAAGAGAGAGAGGAGACGGAGCAGGAGGGGCAGAGGGAGAGAGAGAGGGAGAGAGAATCACAGTCAGACTCCGTGCTGAGTGTGGAGCCCCATGTTGGGCTCGATCTCACGATCCTGAGATCACGACCTAGCCAAAACCAAGAGTCAGACGTTTAACTGACTGCACCACTCAGGCGCCTCTATATGCATTTTTAATTAGTAATCTGTAATAAGTAATACTAGTGACACTCCATTTCAGCATTCTCAAACTTTACTGTTGGGCCTATTGCTTCTTTCCAAAATGACGAAAAAATTTCCTTAATCTTAGATTAGAAGTTTAAACATTCCTATTAGATCCTGGGATTAGGAGTAGCTTTTGCTTTCTCTAGAATTACAAAGAGGGGCGCCTGGTGGCTCAGTGGGTTAAAGCCTCTGCCTTCAGCTCAGGTCATGATCTTAGGGTCCTGGGATCGAGCCCCACATCGGGCTCTCTGCTCAGCGGGGAGCCTGCTTCCCCCTCTCTCTGCCTGCCTCTCTGCCTACTCGTGATCTCCCACTCTGTCAAATAAATAAATAAAATCTTTAAAAAAAAAGTACAAAGAATTTAACATCTTTCACAGAAAGAATGGAACTGCTCCCCCCCTCTTCCCCTTCTTCTTGATCTTCTTTTGCCTTCCATTATATCTTGATCCCTATTTCTCCAACTCTAAACTGTAGAGGGAAGACTCTACAGTTGGGAGATGGGATGAGGGTCATGGTAATAAGGAGAGAGTTTAGTCCTGTGTCTCCTCTTCCCTTCTACTGCAGTGCACTGCCCTCAGCTGTCAAGTCTGTACTGAATTTCCAAGACCTCAATTAAGCCTAATCTGTTGTTCGGCTATGCCAAGGCCGCACAGTGGTCTAGGAGCTGATGGTTGGGTCTCCATGGGCTAAAGGTCTAGTTTTTGTTTAACAGTTTGCACAAGGGCCAGGCTTCACAGTGAGAGTTGGAAAGTAGGGGACTATTAGCCTGCAAGTTCCTCGATGGCACATATGAGATGTCTAGAACATTTTTGTCCAATAGACAGTATGCGCTTGATAAACAGACTGAACTTAGCAGTGTCCCAAAGAAGTTTAAGTGCGGTCACACCTTGCCAAGATCCTCGGAGCTTCTGAGCGCCTCCTGGCCAGTAGTGTATTCTGGGATGTCAAAGTTGCCTCTTACACAATTAGCCCCAGTGCATTCTAGATGTGATCATCTTCTTGAAAAATCTCAAGTTCGTTATCGGTCACCTCAGAGCACCTGCATTCAGGCCTTTAAGTGTAAGTAGGATCCAGAATCTTAAAAGTGTCATTATGTCTATGGCTCCTTCTGGGCATCGCGGTCCAAGAGTTAGTAACCTAGGCAAGGTAATCCAGAGGTCTTGGACCTAGGGTCAGCCACCAAAGCCTGTAAGCCTAACCAGTCCCCGAAGCCAGCGGCCATGTCCACCTGAGACCCGGGGGTCTAGGGCATCAGGCATTGGAGAAGACGCCTCGGCGCGAGCTGCGCAGGCGCGGGCGTCCGTAGAGGGCCCCGGCACTCCAGGCTGCGCAGGCGCATGAGCGGCTCCCGGCGAGTCCCGACGGCGGCGGCGGCTACTGAGGGGCCGGGGCGTGGAGCAGCGGTGGCGGCGGCGGGCAGCAACCGAGCAGCCATGAGGGCCGGGCCCAGTCACCGACAGTGAGTAATGGTGAAAGAGGGGTGGGAGGCGGGAGAGAAGAGGGGTGGCCTGGTGGAAGGATACCTCGACTTGGGGGGGGCTCTGCCTGTCGGAGGCGAAGGGGCGTGGGGGAGGGACAGTTTGAGGTGATGATGGGAGAATTTGGGGGCATAGGTGGCCGGATCGCCCGCGCCGGGGCTGGACAGCTTGGCGGAGGGAAGGAGGTGAATGCTGCAGAGTGAAGGAGCCCACGGCAGGGGCAGTGTCCCGCGCTTCCCCGTTTGTCATCGTCCCTTCCCCCAGGAGCTTTCGGTCGCCTCTCCCTTTCCGCTCCTTTCAGAGAATGGTCGCGGGGGGAGGGTGGTGGAGGATGAATGCCCTGCTGGAGCTGAAGAAGCGAACTCTGATCCAGGCAGGGAAGGGCCGGTCGCCCGGAGTCATGGCTTTTCTGGGTGGAGGATGGGAGTCAGGAGCCCTCTGTTTAAAGCTGGGAGGGATCTGGAGAAAAAACCTAGGGGCTTAGAGTCTGACAGGTTCGAAATCACGTCCACCATTGATAAAGCTGATAGATAACCTTGGGCAGGTCCCACTTAACCTTTCTGAACCTCTAAAAGATTCAGTGCTTCAGTGGGCTATTGCAAGCATCATGTATGTGATTGAGATTGTGTATGAAAACTGTAGATTGTAGGTGCTCTGCCAATGGTACTATATCACCAACAATATTACTGGATTTTCGATCTTACCGTTATTAGTAGAATGATTGATTTCTTTGTCAAGGCGAAGCATATTGTTTGTAAAACCTCGGTAGGCACATATGTGCGTTCTACGTAGGCACGGTAGATCATGTGCAAAAATACCAGTTTGTGATGTGACTAATTAGCCATCAGACTTGTGTAGGAAAAATACCATACTCTTGGGCATTTTTACAAATGGTGTGTAGCTCCTACTCAAGAGGAAGGAAATAGAGAATGGAGGGCCAATCTGTTAAATGCTTTCAGAACATAGCTCATGTCGCTTGACTTGTAACACAGCTGGTACTAATGTGCTTTATTATGAGTGGAGAAAACTTGTTTGAGACAAGCTGGGAGGGCTGCACAATGAGGGATGTGCAAATACAATTTGTTGTTTTTAAATGGTAAAAAAGTTTTGTTTTGCAAGGGAGTTTCTGGTTGCCATAGGGTCCTGTCTCTATTTTGGAGATCAGATAAGCATAGCAGCTTCTCAGCTCCCACTTTTTGTTACCCTGCCTGTGGAACCTCCAGGGTGGAGTGTCTCTCAGAGAAAGACAGAAGCAGCTGTGCGAGAGCCCAAGAGGTGGCTGGTTCTTTTCTGAGAGGCTGAAGGAGCACTCCTGAGGCTTTGTTGTTGTTCTTGTTGTTATTTAGGGTAGACAAAGCAGAGGACAGAGTTAAACCTTATGCTTCTAGAGAGAGAAAATGGCTTTCTAGCCACAGCTTTTGAAAGAGGTGAAACTTCTTTCAAAAGGACAGAAGGGGACGGATGCTTCAGCTTTGCTGGCTATGAAGATTGATTGAAAGCTTGAAATGGTGAGGCCTTTTGGAAATTAGCGAGTGATTTGTCTTTCATCTGCGCAAAGGTAGGGAGTGGCTGTACTAGATCCTTGAAGATTCACAGATAAGAACAGTGAATTATTTTATAGGAATGGGGGAAATGAACCCTAGTTGTCTTTAACTTCTCCTTCTGGTAAAACGTGTTTTACCTCTCTTTCCTGGAAATGCACAATGATATATTATTTTTAATTTTTTGCTCTAGTTCCTTGGCTCTCCCAATAAGCATCCATAACACCAATTATTCTTTTGTTGTTTGTTTGTTTTTGTTTTAGAGAGTAGTTTTAAAAAGAAAGCACTTGTTACTCTTGTCATATGGCATTTACAGAGTACAAATTTCTTCTGTTTTTGACTTCCACATGGAAGATGAAGTAGAGGTATAAAATGTTAGAGCTGGCCTAGCTGGCCTAATTTATTTTAATAATTGGGCATTTATTTTTAATTTTGGTAATGTATTTTTCCCTCTACTGGAAATTTCCATTGGTTCAAACAAGTCCATAATGCCATCTGTGTTATGTTAAAATGATAGAGGTTTGTTCAGCTGTGATGAGAATTTCCTGTCCTTCTCTATTCTTTTTCCTATTTGTGGTTATTTTTATGTAGTAGATGACTGTGACCAAATGGGAGAATCTTCCCCTGGGGGAGAGAAAAGGCATGGTCAGTGCTTTGATTAGCTGTTGTTTGAGCAGTCTGTCTAAAGTGGGGATGTAAATGCCTGGGTGGCACAGTCCATTAAGGGTCTGACTCTTGGTTTCAGCTCAGGTCATGATCTCAGAGTCCTAAGATCGAACCCTGCACTGTGCTCAGCGGGGAGTTTGCTTGGGATGCTTTCTCTTCCTTTCCCTCTGCCCCTCTTCCTTGTGCTTGCATGCTGTCTCTCAAATAAATATATAAATCTTTTTTTTTAATATTTTATTTATTTACTTGATAGAGTGAGAGAGCACAAGCAGGGGGAGCAGCAGAGGGAGAGGGAGAAGCAGGCTCCCTGCCAAGCAGGGAGCACGATGTGGAGTTCAATCCCAGGATCCTGGGATTGAGCGCCACATCGGGCTTCTGCTCGCAGACAGGCTGCTTCTCCCTCTCCCACTACCCCTGCTTGTACTCCCTCTCTCACTGTATCTCTCTCTGTCAAATAAATAAATAAAATCTTTTTAAAATATAAAATAAAATATTTTAACAACAATAAAACAAAGTGGGAACTTAAGGACTTCTGATGAATCTCTGAGGTACCAAGTGCTAAAATAAAAGGAATTAATGGTTACTACCTCTTTTTTATTCTGATAAAATTTTTTTAAAATTTCATTTATTAGAGGGAGAGAGAGAGCAGTAGCAGGGAAGAGAGGGAGAAGCAGGCTCTCTGTTCAGTGGAGCTTGATCCCAGGACCCTGGGATCGTGACCTGAGCCGAAGGCAGACACTTAACCGACTGAGCCACCCAGGCACCCCTATTCTGATAAAATCAATAATTTTTTGAAAGATTTTATTTATTTGACAGAGAGACAGCAAGGGAAGGAACACAAACAGGGAGAGTGGGAGAGGGAGAAGCAGGCTTCCTGCAGAGCAGGGAGCCCGACATGGGGCTCAATCCCAGGACCCTGGGATCATGACCTGAGCCGAAGGCAGATGCTTAACGACGTGAGCCATCCAGGCACCCCAAAATTAATAATTTTTAAAAAAGCATCTCATGCCTCAGAGGAAAACTGTCTATCTATTTATTTAGTAGGCTCCACACCAGCAGCGTCGAGCCCAACTCAGGGCTTGAATGTACCACCCTGAGATCAAGCATCGGACCCTTAACCAACTGAGCCACCCAGGTGCCCCAGGGGAAAACTTTTTAAAAACAGTCTATTCAAAAACAAAATTATGGTACTTTTGCCTCTCTCTTTTTTACTTTGAATATTTGCTTGTGAACAGAATCTTTGTTCCTTTAGAGCCCTTTTGATCTTGCTGCCCATTCCTTAACTGAAGTGTCTTTTGTGATATTTTCACAGCTGCTGATAATTGAGCACAAAGGTTTTTTTGTTGTTTGTTTTTTGTCAATTGTTTGGTTCTTGATAGAGCGCTAAAAACTTTAAAGGAGGGCTGTATGGGAAGATGTTAAAAAGGAAAAGGAAAGAGGAAAGCAGATTTAGGAAAGCAGTGAATTTGTAGGTTGTTCTGATGTTTGGAGGGTGAAGGCTTCAATAATGTATATATGATTCAGAGTAGCCTCCTGAGGACCAGGTTTTGCTTACCAGTGTTTAGCAGAGTGCATAGTTGCCCCAGAGTAATTGCTCATTAAATATTTGCCAAATTGGGGGGCGGCGCCTGGGTGGCTCGGTCAGTTAAGCGTCTGACTCTTGATTTCTGCTCAGGTCATGATCTCAGGATTGTGAGATTGAGCCCCTGTCAGGACGGTACTCAATGTGGAGTCTGCTTGAGATTCTTTCTCTTTCCCTCTGCCCCTCCCTTGGCTCTCTCGGCTGTGCTTTGTCTCTCTTTCTCTTAAATAAATCTTTTTTTTTTTAAGATTTTATTTATTTATTTGACAGAGAGACGTTGGGAGAGGGAATACAAGCAAGGGGGAGTGGGAGAGGGAGAAGCAGGCTTCCTGCTGGGCAGGGAGCCCAACGTGGGGCTCAATCCCAGAACCCTGGGATCATGACCCAAGGCAAAGGCAGAGGCTTAACAACTGAGCCACCCACGTGCCCCTCAAATAAATCTTTAAAAAAATATTTGCTAAATGGAAAAATGATAACCCCAAATATAAATCATAATCAGCAAACTCGAGTTCAAATTTATGCAACTTTGTGTATCTTGGAGCTTACCTATGTTTCTTTACCTCAGTTTCTTCATCTATAATAACCATACTTATTGCACAGGTTGTTGTGAGGGTTAAATGTGTTAGTACATGTAAAATGTTTAGGATAGTACTTAATACTTAGTAAATGCTAGTGTTGTAGGATGCACGCTCTTTTTGTGCTGAAATCTATGCTGGTCAGAGATGTTTATAATGTAGCCCCTGCCCTTTCAGTTCACAGTTTAGCAAAGGAAACAGAAGTATATAAAGTAATTATTATAGAATGTAATACCTTATTTAATCAAATCCGTGGTGCCAGTGATTGTAAGGTTCATAATTACTTTAACAAGAAAGAAAAAAAAATGCTGCTAATGAGACCGGCATGCCATCAGTTGTAAGGTATATCCTGTTTCTAGAGAAATGTGGGAAGGAAAGTATGTCTTAGAATTGATGAAATACAGTAAGTTCTCTACTAGAGGGAAGTACAACTCGTAAGAGTTGATGGAAGGCTGGGTACAACAGGTATTGTCAGTAAAGGCCCCTTGCATAACCTGCGTGATATACCCTCACAGATGAACAAGGAAGATAGGGCATTTTAAGCAGACAGTAAAGTCTGAAAATGGGAAGGGTGAGGGCATTATTGATGTGTACCACCATATCAGGATCAGAAGGAGGAGGAAATGAGCTAAGACTTTGGCAGAGTAACATTGTATAATGCCGCAGAGCAGGACAGGAAGCTTGGAACATTTTCAGAAGAGGCATGAACCTAATTCTTGGATTTCAACTCCTAAAATGTAATAGCAACTCTAAAAAGATGATACTAATATAATAAAGTGGGAAGTGAGAGTAGTGCGAGAAGCAAAGTGGCCGGGGGAAGAGTTGAAGCCTCACAGCTGACCAGAGTGGGGATAAGTGTGAAGTCACTGTACTCATGGTGAGAGGTGAATGCTTTCTCAGCAGAGAAGTGTTTAATATCTATTTCTGTCTTTTCACTGCCTGTCGAGGTCTTGATTATGTCCCTTTTAGAGCTTTGTAACTTAGTGACAGGAAATACAACTCAAGAGGAAAAATGCTAAATTTTCTTTATTAAAAATGCATTTAGGGGCGCCTGGGTGGTTCAGTCGGTTAAGCATCTGCCTTTGGCTCAGGTTGTAATCCCAGGGTGCTGGGACTGAGCCCTGAGTCGGGCGCCCTTGCTCAGTGGGGGATTCTGCTTCTTTCTCTACCCCTTCCCCTGCTTGTGCTCTCTAGCTCTCTCTCAAATAATTAAATAAAACTTTTTAAGAAGTGTTTATTTTTATTTTATTTATTTTTTAAAGTTTCAGTTATTTAATCTCTGTACCCGATGTGAGGTTCAAACTCGTGACCCCAAGATCAGGAATCACATGCCCTTCCAAGTGAGCCAGCTAGGTGCCCCTAAAAATGCACTTATTTATTTATTTTTTAAGTAGGCTACATGCCCAGTGTGGAGCCCAGTGTGGGGCTTAAACTCAAGACCTGAGATGAAGACCTGAGCTGAGACCAAGAGTCATACACTTAACTGAGTCACCCAGGCACCCCTAAAAATGTATTTAACACAGGGAGGGTAGAAAGTTACTGGATTCGAGGTTTAATTATGAAATGGTGGTTTAGTATAGCATTGTATTGTTCTGTTTCATGAGAAAATATAGATTATTTAAGGAGTAGTTTAAAAGATTAAGTTACTAATTTTCTGGCAACTAAACCTGAAGCTAATAGGGAAAAATATGAAAAACTAGAAATAGCATAAGCATGAATTTGTGTGATGTCTTTTCTTTCACCAGTAAACAAAATTAGATTTGAATGTCTTAACCTTTTTGGTCTCTGGTCTCATTAAAAAGTGTTGGAGTTGATCCTTTCAGCAATCAAATTCAGCAAACATTCAAGTGCTTACTGTGTGTTAGGCATTGCGCTAGGCACTGGAATTAAAATATGAATAACACAATCCTTGCTTGTAAGGAGTGCATTTTATTTTTTAAATATTTTATTTATTTATTTATTTATTAGAGAATAAGAGAGAGAGAGAGCATGAGAGGGGGAAGGTCAGAGGGAAAAGCAGACTTCCTGTGGAGCAGGGAGCTCGATGTGCCACTGGATCCAGGGACTCCAGGATCATGACCTGAGCCGAAGACAGTTGCTTAACCAACTGAACCACCCAGGCGCCCAGGAGTGCATTTTATGTTTTAAAGGCTCTGTGATCATCATTGCTCATCATGGAGCTTGAACTCATGACCCCAAGATCAAGAGTCACATGCTCTACCAACTGAGCCAACCAGGTGCCCCTAAAGAGTGCACATTTTTTTTGAAAGATTTTAATTAATATGTTTATTTATTTATTTATTTAAAGATTTTATTTATTTATTTAACAGAGAGAGAAAGAGATCACAGGTAGGCAGAGAGGCAGGCAGAGAGAGGGGGGGAAGCAGGCTCCCCACTGAGCAGAGAGCTGGATGTGGGGCTCGATCCTAGGACCCTGAGATCATGACCTGAGCCAAAGGCAGAGGTTTTAACCCAC
>CM052891.1:37020125-37032944 GCA_028534135.1 Potos flavus | reverse complement strand
TGACAGAGATCACAAGTAGGCAGAGAGAGAAGGGGAAGCAGGCTACCTGCTGAGCAGAGAGCCCGAGGCGGCACTCGATCCCAGGACCCCGAGATCATGACCTGAGCCGAAGGCAGAGGCTTGACCCACTGAGCCACCCAGGCGCCCCCCAATGTGTTTATTTTTTAAAAAGATTTCTTTATTTATTTTAGAGAGAGAGCATGCAATGGGGAAGGGGCAGAGGGAGAGAGACCCAAGCAGACTCTGTGCTGAGCTGGGAGCTCTATGTGGGCCTTGATCTCACAACCCTGAGATCATGTCCTGAGCCGAAACCAAGAGTTGGATGCTCAACGGACCGAGCCACCCCGGTGCCTCAGAGTCAGTTGGGTTTTAAAGGATGAATACAATTTCGCTGCTTCAACAAAAAAAAGGGTTAGAGATGATAGTGTTTCAAATACAGAGAACAGCTTACACAAGGATACAGACGTATATGAGTATGGACCTCTGGGCCAGTGGTTTAATGTGGCTAGATCATGGGGCATGAGGAAGGAATGGAAAGAAATGAGGTGGAATATGAGTTGGAGCCCAGTTGTGGATGGCCTTGGTGAGGGGTCTGAATTTTATTTTGTAGATACTACGTAGTCATAGGAGACTTTTAAGTCAGGTAAGGAACATGTTCAGATCATTGTTCAAGAAAAGTAACACTGTTGGCAGTGTGGAAGTTAAATTTTTTTTTTTAATTTTTATTTATTTATTTATTTGTCAGAGAGAGAGAGAGAGCACAAGCAGGCAGAGTGGCAGGCAGAGGCAGAGGGAGAAGCAGGCTCCCCGCCGAGCAAGGAGCCCGATGTGGGACTCGATCCCAGGACCCTGGGATCATGACCTGAGCTGAAGGCAGCCGCTTAACCAACTGAGCCACCCAGGCGTCCCAAAAGTTAAATTTTCAAGGGTGAAATTGGCTGCAGGGAGACTAGTTGGTTATGAGACTGGTATGATGATCACTTTAGTGATATTGAAGATTTCAATTACAGTAGTAATGGTGGAACTCTAGACAGGTTAAAGAGCTTTTTAGGAGACTGACCAGAAGAATCTTACTGACTCTATGTTAGGGAGTGTGTAAGAGAGAAAGAGTTGTCAAAGATGGATTTGAAATTGCTTGCTTGGGCGACTAAGTGGATGGTAATGTCATTAACCAAGGTAGGGAATACAGGGGTGAGGCAGTGTTACATTGGAAGGAAAATGAGTTTGATTTTATATGAGATTTGAGGTGTTAGGAAAATCCAGGAGCAAATGTCCAATAGGGTCCTAGATATTTGGGTCTTGAGTTTAGTAGAAAAGTTTAGAGTGGAGATACAGATCTAGAAATCATTAGACTATAAGTAAGAGTTAAAGTCAGTGTGATTACCTTGTGCGTCAGTGTTCCAGTTGCTTTATATGTTCTTTCACATCATCTGGAGGGATTGGCTTTATGGGAATGTGGTACTAAGTATCTTCTCTATAGTAGTAATTCATACAGTGGTGATACTTTTCCTTATTTTTCCTTTTTTTAAAAAAAAGTTTGGGGGGGCCCTTGGTGGCTCAGTGGGTTAAGCCTCTACCTTTGGCTCAGGTCATGATCTCATGGTCCTGGGATCAAGCCCCACATCGGGCTCTCTGCTCAGCAGAGAGTCTGCTTCCCCCTCTCCCTCTGCCTGCCTCTCTGCCTACTTGTGATCTCTTTCTCTGTGTCAAATAAATAAATAAAATCTTAAAAAAAAAAAGATTTGGGGAGCCTTCGTGGCTCAGTCAAGTGTTTGCCTTCGGCTCAGGTCATGATCTCAGAGTCCTGGGATCAAGCCCCACGTTGGGCTTCCTGCTCAGCGGGGAGTCTGCTTCTCCCTCTACCCCTCTGCTCGTGTTCTCTATCAAATAAAATCTTTTTTAAAAAGTTAAAGAAAAATATTTTATTTATTTGAGAGAGAGAGCGCACACACATGCTTGCACGAGCAGAGAGGAGAGACAGAGGGAGAGGGAAGAGTAGGTTCCCTGTTGAGCAGAGAGGCTGACACAGGGCTTGATCCCCTGGTTCTGGCATCGTGACCTGAGCCAAAGGCAGATGCTTAACCGAGTCACCCAGGTGCCCCATTTTCCCATTTAAAAAAAAAAAAAAGCTTTTATTTATTCATTTATGTAATTTCTGTATGCACCCAACATAGGGCTTGAACTCATGATCTCGAGATCGAGTTGCATGCTCTACCAACTGAGCCAGCCAGGCTCTTCGGTGAAATTTTCTTTTTCTTTCCTTTCCTTCTTTTTCCCACTTAATTACTACTTCCCTCCCTCCCCCTTTCCTTCCTTCCTTCCTTCCTTCCTTCCTTCCTTTCTTCCTTTTCTTCAGACAGAGAGAGAGCCTACAAGCAGGGGGAGCTGCAGGCAGAGGGAGAGGGAGAAGCAGGCTCCCCGCTGAGCAGGGAGCCTGATGTGGGGCTTGATCCCAGGACCCTGAGATCATGACCTGAGCTGAAGGCAGATGCTTAACCAACTGAGCCACCCAGGCCTCCTCTTTTTTTTTTAAGTAGACTTCACACCCAATATGGAGCTTGAAGATCCTGAGATCAAGATGGTCTACCAACTGAGCAAGCCAGATTCTTGGGACACTGCCTTTTCTAACATCAGTTCTATTATAAATGTGGAGGAAAAAAGAATCTATTCACTGAATGCCTCTGATTAGAAACTAGATGGTTTTTATGAACTAGACCCTCAGCAGATTTGGTTTGAGGATCACAGGACAATTTTGAACCAGTGCCAGGTTAATTCAGAGTTGGAATTAGGAGCTTAAGCCAACTAACTGTCTAGTTGTCTGCTACCCCATAGCTTTTTCACCAGTTGTATAAGAACTGAAAACACTGAAATACATATACCTGATGGTAAGTGAAAGATACACATGCTGTTGTTGCTTTCTGAAAGGACAGTTTGGTATGATTTAGATGCTTTTTTTGTAGTTTATGATTTTGAAATAAAAGTAGAAACATGTTTTATGAAAGGAAGAAATATGCAGAGTATCTAAAGTTGTTGGTTGATTTTAGTTAAACATTTTTAATATTGACTTAAACAGGATGTCTGGCTTTGACAGGAGAATCAAATGCTGGGAATTGCAGACATCCCTAGGGTCTCAACTTGATTCAAGGCTTAACTCCCCATACATCTCCTTTTCTCCCTTTCCTTGGGGATTTAAGGTTAAAGAGAAAATTAATTCTCTAGATAGGCTTCCTTTTTACCTCTTTAGTATGGAAAATTTCAAATAAATGCAAGAGTAGGGGCTCCTGGGTGGCTCAGTTGTTGAGTGTTTGCCTTCAGCTTGGGTCGTGATCCTATGGACTTGGGATCGAGTCCTGCATTGGACTCCCTGCTTGGCAGGAAGCCTGCTTCTCCCTCTCCCACTCCCCCTGCTTGTGTCCCCTCTCTTGCTTTGTCTCTCTCTGTCAAATAAATAAATAAAATCTTTAAAAAAAAATAAATCCAAGAGTAGATGTCGGTGTAATGAATCCCTATCACTCTGCTACAGTAATTGTCAGCTTGTGCCAATCTTATGTTATCTATGTATCTATAAAAGATACAGAGAAAAATTAACAAGCATTTTTTATTTTTTTTAAAACATTTTATTTATTTATTTGACAGAGAGAGAGAGTACAGCAGGGGGAGAGGGAGAAGCAGGCTCCCTGCTGAGCAATGATCCTGATGCAGGCAGATCCCAGTACCCCCCAGGCCAATCCCAGGATATCAGGATCATTACCTGAGCGGAAGGCAGACAGTTAACTGGCTGGGCCACAGGCGCTCCAACAAGCATTTTTTTTTTTTAAAGATTTTATTGATTTATTTATTTGAGAGAGAGAACATGAGAGGAGAGAAGGTCAGAGGGAGAAGCAGACTCCCTGCGGAGCTGGGAGCCTGATGCGGGACTTGATCCCGAAACTCCAGGATCATGACCTAAGATGAAGGCAGTTGCTTAACCAACTGAGCCACCCAGGTGCCCTCCAACAAGCATTTTTAAGATTTTATTATTTATTTTTTTTAAGGATTTTGTGTATTTATTTTAGGAGAGAGGGTGAGCGCACACCTGAGCAGGGGAAGGAGCAGAGGGAAAGGGAGAGGCAGATAATCTCTAGTTGACTCCCTTCTGAACCCAGAGCCCACAGCCCATGGGATATAATCTCTAGTTGACTCCTTGCTGAGCCCAGAGCCCATAGCCCATCGCCCATCGCCCATTACGGGGCTTGATCCCGGGACCGTGAGATCATGACCTGAGCTGAAACCTAGAGTTGGACACTTAACCGACTGAGCCATCCAGGCGCTCCAAGATTTTATTTTTAAGTAATCTCTACACACAATGTGGGGCTCAAACGTAGAACCCTGAGATCAAGAGTTGCACATCCTACCGACTAAGCCAGCCAGGCTCCCCTAACAAGCATTTCTTAATATCATCAATTTTCCAGTTGGTTTTCACATTTCCCCCCCTTATACCAGTAATTTTCAACTGTTTTTTGAAACAGTATGCAAATAAGGTCCGTACATTATATTTTTCTTATGTCTGCTGTTTAGCTTTTCATCTGTGTGTCTGTCCTCCATTTCTTCATGTATTTATTGAAGATTTCTTTAAAAGCTGCTATCACTCCTTTTACAGTATGTCTGCAAAGTAAGATATCCCATTTTCAGTCTTATTCCTTTCTTGCTGTCTTTCAAAGCAACAAATCATTCAAAACAAGATTTATGCATTGCCCACTCTATGCTAGGAGCTAAGAAGTAGCTAGTGTAGTTAACTCCTGCCCACCCACCCAGGGTTTATGTCCCGATGGGAGAAACAAAGTTAACTGTCAGTTATAGAATACAATGTGTTAAGAGTGATGTTAGAGGACCTCAGGGTGCAGTGGAAACATGTTAACCTTTAACCTGTATTTGGGGGATCAAGAAAGGCTTGTGGACGGAGGAATGTACAAGGTAAGACCTGAAGGATGAGTTAGGAATTAGATGAAGAATGAGGTAAACTTACTGACAGCAGAGGGACCACTGTTTATAAAACACAAGAAGTTTGGGGTGCCTCGGTGGCTCAGTTGGTTAAGCCTCTGACTTTGGCTCAGGTCACAATCTTAGGGTTCTGGGATTGAGCCCTGTGTTGGGGTCTGTATTCAGCGTGGTGTCTGCTTGAGGATTCTCTCTCTTTCCCCCTCTGCTTGTCCCCCTGATTGTGTGCATGTGTGCACACACACTCTCTCTCTCTCTAATAAATAAATAAAATCTTTGAAAAAAAGCACAAGAGGGGTGCCTGGGTGGTTCAGTCAGTTAAGTGTCTGCCTTTGGCTCAGGTCATGATACCGGGGTCCTGGGATCAAGCCCCGCATCAGGCTCCCTGCTCAGCGGGGAGCTGCTTCTCCCTCTCCCTCTGCCACGCCTCCTGCTTGTGCTCTCTCGCCTTCTCTCTGTCAAATAAATAAAATCTTTAATAAAAGAGAGAAAAAAAAGAAAAAAACTCGGGAAGTTTAACATTTTTATTTTTACTATTTTAGCATGTCTTTTAGGCAAATTGGGTTTTCAACTTTATTGTACCATGTAAAATATATATATACACACATATATATATATATATATACACACACACACACATATTTAAAGATTTTGTTTATTTGAGAGAGAGAAAGAGTGAGCACACAGAAGTGGGGGGGAGGGGCAGAAGCAGACTCTCCACGGAGCAAGGAGCTGGAAGTGGGGCTTGACCCTAGGACCTAGAGATCACCACCTGAGCTGAAGGCAGATGCTCAACTGACTGAATCACCCAGGCGCCCCTGCCTCCTGTACCATATAATACGTATCTTTATACAAGGTATTTTTATTTCTTTTTTTTTTTTAAAGATTTTGCTTATTTATTTGTTATTTTTTTTTAAAGATTTAATTTATTAGAAAGCATGAGAGAGGGGAGGGATAGAGGGAAAGGGACAAGCAGACTCCTTGCTGAGCAGGGAGCCTGATGCAGGGCTCCATTCCAGGAGGAGCAGAGGGAAAGGGATCATGACCTGTGCTAAAGGCAGATGCTTAACCGAGTGAGCCGACCAGGCACCTTTATTTATTTATTTATATTTCCTATTTATTTACTTTAAAGATGTATTTTTTTTTTTAAGATTTTATTTATTTATTTGACAGAGAGAGAGAGATCACAAGTAGGTAGAGAAGCAGGCAAAGAGAGAGGGGGAACTAGGCTCCCCGCTGAGCAGAGAGCCCGACGCGGGGCTCGATCTCAGGACCCTGAGTTCATGACCCGAGCTGAAGGCAGAGGCTTTAACCCACTGAGCCACCCAGGCACCCCTAAAGATGTATTTTTTTAAGTTTTTTTTTTTTTTTTAAGGTTTTATCTTAAGTCATCTCTATACCCAACATGGGGCTTGAACTCACAACCCAAAAATCAAGAGTTGCATGCTCAATGGACTCGGCCAGCCAGGCACTCCTATACAGAATATTTTTCTTTCCTTCTGCACAACTTAAGAAATCCCAGAGCAGGTGTGCAAGTAAAAAATCAGAACCTTAAAATATAAACATAAGATTTTCAACCTTTACAATACCACCATCATCTTTGTTAAAGTAATCCTAGGCAGCTTATTCCCACCTAAAAGCATATACTTTTGTGGAAGTTTTAAAAAAGTCTTTGACAGCTGATTGTAAAATTTATATAGAAAGTCAGAGGGATGGGGGGTGGGGGAGGGAAATGAAACAAGATGGGATCAGGAAGGAGACAAACCATAAGAGACTCCTAAACTCACGAAACAAACTGAGGGTGGCTGGGGGGTAGGGGCGGGTAGGGATAGGGTGGCTGGGTTATGGACATTGGAGAGGGTATGTGCTATGGTAAGTGCTCTGAAATATGTAAGCCTGATGATTCACAGACATGTACCCTGGGGCAAATAATACATTATGTGTTAATTAAAAAAATAAAAATTAAAAATGTAGTGGTAAAAAAAAAAAAGTCAGAGGGACCAAGATAGCCAATACAATTTTGAAAAAGGACAGCAAAGTTGGAAGATTAATACTGCTTGATTTCAAGACTTACTAAAGAGGTGTGATAAGCAAGACAGTGTGATATTGGTAAAGGGATAGTTTGACAGATAAATGAGCAAAATAGAAAGTCCAGAAGTAGACCCACACTATTAAATATAGCCGTTTGATTTCTGACAGAGGTGCAAAGGCAAGTCAAAGGAGAAACGATAGAGTTCTTCTCAACAATGAGTTGTTGGAACAACTAGATATCTTTAAGTAAAAAAAAAGGGTGGAGGCCTGGGTGGCTCAGCCATTAAGCATCTGCCTTCAGCTTGGGTCATGATCCCAGAATCCTGGAATCGAGCCCCACTTTGGGCTTCCTGCTTGGCGGGAAGCCTGCTTCTCCCTCTCAGACTCCCCTTGCTTGCGTTCCCTCTCTCACGATCTCTCTGTCAAATAAATAAATAAAATCTTAAATAAAAAGAAAAAAGGGGCGCCTGAGTGGCTCAGTGGGTTAAAGCCTCTGCCTTCGGCTCAGGTCATGATCTCAGGGTCCTGGGATCGAGCCCCGCATCGGGCTCTCTGCTCAGTGGGGAGCCTGCTTCCCTCTCTCTCTCTGCCTGCCTCTCTGCCTACTTGTGATCTCTCTCCTCTCTGTCAAATAAATAAATAAAATCTTTAAAAAAAAATGTACCTCAACCTATACTTAATACCATTTGTAAAAATTAACTCAAAATTGATCATAGACCTAAACGTAAAATGGAAAACTATAACATTTGAAATAGGAGAAAATCTTTGTTACCTTGAGTTAGGTAAAGAAGTCTTAGATACCACAACAAAAACAAGATCCATAAAACTAAAAAAAGAATTGATAAACTGGGCTTCATCAAAATTTAGAACTTTTACTCTGCAAAAGATACTGTTAAGTGAATGAACAGACAAGAGACAGGATGCCTGGCTGGCTCAGTAGGTAGAGCATGTGACTCTTGATCTTGGGGTCATGAGTTTGAGCCCCACGTAGGGCATGGAGCTTACTTTAAAAAAAAAAGACAAGACACAGACTGGGAGAAAGTATTTGCAAGTCATATGTCAGATATGTATAGACCCATATCTAGAACGTATAAAGAGCTCAAAGCCATCAAGAAGCAAACAGCACCATAAAAAAAAAATGAGTGAAAGATTTGAATAGGGTCGCCTGGGTGGCTCAGTTAAGCCTCCTACTCTTTTTTTTTTATGTTCAGTTAGCCAACATATAGTAAGTACATCATTAGTTTTTGGGGTTTTTTTTGTACATCATTAGTTTTTGAGGTAGTGTTCAATGATTCATTAGTTGCGTATAACAGTGCTCATCATAACATGTGCCCTTGTGAATATCCATCAACCAGTTACCCCATCCCTCCTGCCCCCATAACCCTCAGTTTGTTTCCTGGAGTGCAGAGTTTCTCATGGTCTGTCTCCCTCTCTGATTTCTTCCCATTCAGTTTTCCCTCCTTCCCTCTGTGGTTCTCCATGCTATTTTTATGTTCCACATATGAGTGAAGCCATATGATAATTGTCTTTCTCTGCTTGACTTATTTCACTGAGCATAATCCCTTCCGGTTCCATCCATGTTGATGCAAATCGTGGGTATTCATCCTTTCTGATGGCTGAGTAATATTCCGTTGCAGATATATGAACCACATCTGCTTTATCCATTCCTCTGTTGAAGGACATCTCCCACAGTTTGGCTATTGTGGACATTGCTGCTATGAACATTGGGGTGCAGGTGCCCCTCTTTGCACTACATCTGTATCTTTGGGATAAATAACCTAGTAGTGCAATTGCTCTATTTTTAACGTCTTGAGGAACCTCCATACTGTTTTCCAGAGTGGCTGTACAGCTTGCATTCTCACCAACAGTGTAATAGGGTTCCCCTTTCTCCACAACCTCTCCAACATTTGTTGCTTACTGTCTTGTTAATTTTTGCCATTCTAACTTGTGTAAGGTGGTATCTCATTGTGGTTTTGATTTGTATTTTCCTGATTAAGCATCTGACTCTTTTTTTTTTTTTAAAGATTTTATTTATTTGATAGAGAGAGAGATCACAAGTAGGCAGAAAGGCAGGCAGAGAGAGAGGGGGAAGCAGGCTCCCTGCTGAGCAGAGAGCCCGATGCGGGGCTCGATCCCAGGACCCTGAGATCATGACCTGAGCTGAAGGCAGAGGCTTTAACCCACTGAGCCACCCAGGCGCCCCAAGCATCTGACTCTTGAACTTCAGCTCAGGTCATGATCTCAGGGTCCTGAGATCGAGCCCCACGTTGGGCTCCACACTCAGTGGGGAGTCTGCTGGAGATCCTCTGCTCCTCCCTGTGCT
The DNA here is from genome assembly GCA_028534135.1 of Potos flavus. Taxonomy (NCBI): domain Eukaryota; kingdom Metazoa; phylum Chordata; class Mammalia; order Carnivora; family Procyonidae; genus Potos; species Potos flavus. The sequence goes on along the minus strand of CM052891.1, from coordinate 37,023,613 downwards.
TGCGCTCTCTCTCTCTTTCTTTCCCTCAAATAAATAATTTTTAAAAAGATTTTATTTATTTATTTGACAGAGCACTAGCAGGGGAAGTGCAGGCAGAGGGAGAGGGAGAAGCAGGCTCCCCGAGGAGCAGGGAGCCTGATGTGAGCCTCGATCCCAAGACCATGACCTGAGCTGAAGGCAGATGCTTAACTGACTGAGCCACCCAGGCGCCCCAATAAATAAATCTCTAAAAGAAAAAGATTTGAATGACTTCATTGGAGAAGATAGTTTTGTTGTTGTTGTTTAAGATTTTATTTATTTGACAGAGAGATAGAGAGCACAAGTAAGCAGAGCAGCAGGCAGAGGGAGAGAGAGAAGCAGGCTCTCCGCTGAGCAGAGAGCCTGATGTGGGGCTCGATCCCAGGACCCCGGAATCATGACCCAAGCCAAGAGCAGCAGGCAGAGGGAGTGAGAGAAGCAGGCTCTCTGCTGATCAGAGAGCCTGATGTGGGGCTCGATCCCAGGACCCTGGAATCATGACCCGAGCCAAAGGCAGCCGCTTAACCAACTGAGCCACTCAGGCTCCCCTCTTGTTTTCTTTTGAGAGAATGAGCTCATAGGGGAGATGCAGAGGGAGAGAGAGAGAACCTTAAGCAGGCTTCACACTCAGCAGTGTGGAGCCCTATGCGGGGCTCAATCCCATGACCCTGAGATCATGACCTGAGCCAAAATCAAGAGTCAGATACTTAACCTACTGAGCCACCAAGGCGCTCCTGGAGAAGATAGATTGATGGCAGGTAAGTGCGTGAGAATGTGCTCAGCATCTCAGTCGTTAGAGAAACGCAAGTTAAAATCATAATGAGATATGCCATTGGAATGGCTAAAAAACACCAACCGAAAACTGACTAGATCATGGGCCGGCAGGGATGTGGTACAACTAGAACTTTGGCAAACACTGTGGTACTTTCTTACTCAGTAAAACATACACTTAACATATGACCTAAGTATTTACCCAAGTGGAATGACAAGCTATGACATAAAAACCTGTATGTGAATATTTATAGTGGCTTTATTAGCACTCAAGTGAAAACTAGAAACAGCCTGAATATCCTCCAACTTCAGTATGGATAAACCAATTGTGATATATTCACACAGTAGAATGCTATTTAGCAATAAAAGGGAACTATTTATATATGTGGTAATATGAGTGACTCTCATATGCGTTATGGTAAGTGAAAGAAGCCAAATTCAAAAGGCTCCTCACTATATGATTGAATTTATATGACATTCCAGAAAACTTTAGACTATAGGGACAGTGAAGAACAAACAGATCAGTGATTTTCTTGGGCTAAGGGTAGGGAATGTATTACTACAAAGGGATATCATGAGGAGATTTCTGAGGGGGTGATGGAACCGTTCTGTACCTTGATTGTAATTACACAACTGTAGGGTTAGGAGAACTTTTAGAACTGAACACTAAAAAATGAATTTTACTGTGTAAAATTAAAGAAGAGTTTGGGGGTGGAAGAGGGAGACTTTAAAGAATTCCAGAAATGTAATTTCCTAAATATATTTAAATTTTAACTTAATTTTATTTCTTTCTTGAATATATTTTAAGTAACTTAAAAGATACATAGTGTGGGGGTGCCTGGCTGGCTCAGTCAGTAGAGCATAAGACTCTTGATCTAGGGGTTGTGAGTTTGAGCCCCACATTGAGTGTGGAGCCGACTTAAAAAAAAAAAAAAGATGCATAGTGAAAAGTCTCTGAGTGGCAATTTTAGATCCTTTAGAATTTCTTCATTATTCGACAGAGAGAGAGAGATCACAAGTAGGCAGAGAGGCAGGCAGAGAGAGAGGGCGAAGCAGGCTCCCCACTGAGCAGAGAGCCCAATGCAGGGCTCGATCCCAGGACCCTGAGATCATGACCTGAGCTGAAGGCAGAGGCTTTAACCCACTGAGCCACCCAGGCATCCCTACTTTTTTTTTTTTTTTTAATTAACATAAAATGTATTATTTGTTTCAGGGGTACAGGTCTGTGAATCATTAGTCTTACACAATTCACAGCCCTCACCATAGCACAAAATGTCCCCAATGTCCATCACCCAGCCACCCTATCCCTCCCCCCCTTCATTCACTTTGAAATTCAGTTGTGTACTCTGATTCTTAAGATTTCAAGAATATTTTGCCATTTATTTTCAACTTTGTTCAAAGTTTGCTTATCCTCAAGCATGATGCTGCTAGCTTTCCTTCCCCACTCTCTTCCTATCCTGGAACACTGCTTTGTCACCTAAAGATATATTCTCTACTGCAATGCATGAAAAAGTATAGGAAGTGATTTCTCAAGTTAATTGGGGGTATATGAATATCATCCAAAATGTAGCCAAGCTCTATCTATTCTCCCAGGGAATACTTAATGAACTGAAGCTTGGACATTCAAAGTATCGTGGCAGGACACATCCTTCAAATTCTTGGAAGTTAAGTATTAACAGCTTCTAGGTGAGTGTGGTTTTTCAGATTTGGTAAGATATTGAGAAAATTGGCTGTGAATTTTGGGCAGCTGGACCAGGCCCAATATTGATTAACAGTGTTTCTCTCTCTGCTTGGCCATCCATCCTCTTCCTTCTGCTACTGCTTTCTTGTGAGGGGCAATTTGAACTATTTGGTAGTGTTTCTCTGCCTCTTTTTTCCACAACTATTCTGATTTTCCACCACATCTCAAATTTCTAAGTAACGACTGTTATTTAGATAAAGTAAGATCATTTCTCTTAGTAGGAGGTTGTTGGGCGACTAGTTAGGCTCCTTTGTCTCACCTAAATATCTGCCTGCTCTTGCTAAATTGATATCTAGTCCCTTAATGTTATTCTCTCCCCTACCTTTCTCTCAAAGGCTATCAAGTGAAAGTTACCTTTACTTCTTTTTTCCACACTTCCAGACTTGACTGTATTCATGTTGCCCTTTCCTTTCTTTGCCATATTAATTCCTCTGTGACCTTGTTGTATCACCATTTCTCTTTCATCTGAATCTTCAGTCTTTATGTCTGTATTTCTTTCTTTTTTTTTTTTTTTTTTTTGTATTTCTTTCTTTTTTTTAGGATTTTATTTATTTGAGATAGAGATTGTGAGCAGGGGGGAAGGGTAAAGGGAGAAGCAGACTCCCTGCTGAGCAAAGAGCCCTTGGGATCATGACCTGAGCCAAAGGCAAACACTTAACTGAGTGAGTCACCCAGGCACCTGTCTTTATTTCTTTTCCCCAATTCTTTGTGCCCACCCTACCCCCAGTTACTGCTCAGTTTCTCTTTTGTTCATAAAAGTAGTCTTCCTCCTGCTCTCTTCACTTTCTTACAGCCTATTTATTCCTCAAGCACGTAATTTGATTTCGTCCCCACCACTCCACTGAAATTGCTCTGCTCGGTGATCTAATTGTCAAACCCAGATGATGTTTTCCAGTCCTTTGTTTTGTGTCTCTGCTTCTTTTATTTTTTAAAGGATTATTTATTTATTTATTTATTT
>CM052891.1:36757205-37019625 GCA_028534135.1 Potos flavus | reverse complement strand
AAAGAACTGTGCAAAAAAGTAGATTCACAGTAAACTTTTGTTGGATTTGAGATGTTTTGTTTATTACCCATTTATCCCTTATGACTCCGTAATCATGTATAAATTGAAAGGCTAAGAGGATCCCCTAGATGTTTTCTTACCTAACTTGTTACTGAGAATAAACTATTAAAAATCACTGATTGGAGCTTTGACAGCTAGCTACTATATAAAACAAAACGCACTTTGATGTCTAAGCTATAGCAAGGTGAGAAAGTAACAACAGCAAAAAATACTTAGAGACCATTTAAAGCATGTATCACTTCAGCTTGCTTCTACTAAAAAATAAGTTGCTGTCCTATTTGGTATCCTAGGTGGTTTTTTTGTCTACCCATGGGTAGACCCATGGGTAAGCAGTTAATACAGATTTGTAAAGTTACATTATACTTTGTTCACTTAATTTTTTTATATATCTATTTTCTTGCCTGATTTGTGTAATCAATATTTTGCATGGTACAGTGATTTCCCCAAAGAATTTTCCCCAGGAGACAAAAGCTATGTATAGAACTAATCATAGGTGTATCTACACTAATCTCCAAATACCATTTAAAGGAGGATGGAACTCCTCAAATTTGTTCCTCTGCAAGGAAACAATTATATGAAGCCATGACTTCCCATAATCTCTTAGGTTGAGGGGACATGGTGTCGCTGAAGTTAAAGTAGCTGATTTAATTTTCTTTAGCAATCTGTTTTTATCCATCTTGATTATTTTTGTGAGTCACAGCTTAGAATGTGTTAAGAAAAAGGGCCCTGTGTTCTCTCTAAAGGGAAGACTCAAGCCCAATCCCCCATTCACATCAGAAGTATAAAATGATCCCCTTGAGAACGTGAAGGAAAAGATTGGACCCTTGGTGTTGATTCTCATAATAATCAGCTTGAGTGTTGTAAGGTTTGGAATCGGGAAAAGCTTGCTTAAGATGGGGAAATATTAGAGGCAAAAAACTGGGAATATTGCTATGTGAGAGACTTATTTAGAGACAATGAATGCATTCATATGGAGATGTGGTTGGGGTAGTTTTAAACTATTCAGCTTTGTCAGTCAGGTGTCTGAGACAATATTTTGTGTGTGCTTAAATCCAACCCCCTCCCCCAGGGGTTGACTCTTGGAAGCTGAGTCTTTTGAGGAAGTTTGCTGTGAGTCTGAATCCAGAGGGGAAAGGACTTGGTAGAGTCTGTTATCTGCTCAGATAAAGACGTGAAATTGATTGCTGGTGAGTTACTGAACTCTTCCTAATGAATGGTTGCTAGGCAAAATGCATCTCAATCAGTTTAATCCTCAATAGTTTACAGGTCTGCTCTTGGTGAGGGCCAGAGCTGCCTTTCTAATGATACTGCCCTTTAAGAATCCTGTTGGATTTGCATATATGTTGCTTGGTGGCTCACAAAAAAAAAAAAAAAAAAAAAAAAGAACAGAATGACTTAAGGATCTCACTTCATCCATCTAAGAGAATTTAGCTTTTGATAACAGTGGGTCAGCATTGTCTTTCTCCTGGATCAAATGGTGAGTAGGGTTGCTCTTCAATTGTAGGATACCATTGTATTTGATTATCTTTGGTTTTGTAACTAGTAAGGCAGTGAACTAACACATTCATTTTGGAAACAGGCCAGTGATAACACTGCCCTTGGGCCTGGATGGATGGAAAATAGGACAGAGTAAACAATTGAGGGCATAAATAATGAATCTTCCAACTGAGCCCTGGGAGAGTGAAGGAGATTATCCTCAGAACTGTTCAATCTGGCAGCAAAAGGGGAAAAGTCCACTGAATTAATTACCCTGACTGTATTTGATACTGCAGTTATTATGAGGTTGTTAAAGCTATTCAAAACAGAGGTACCTTTTATTTTTTTATTGAATTTTTTTTTAAAGATTTTTAATAATTTGAGAGAGCGAGAGTGTGCGCACAAGCCGCGAGGAGGTACAGGGAGATGTTGAAGCAAACTCCCCGCTGAGTGGGGAGCCTGACATGGGGCTCCATCCCAGGACCCTGCGATCATGAAGGCAGACGCTTAACTGACTGAGCCACCCAGGAACCCCCAGAGGTTTTTGTTTTGTTTTGTTTTTTAAAGATTTTATTTATTTATCTGACAGATCATAAGCAGGCAGAGAGAGAGGGGGAAGCAGGCTCCCCGCTGAGCAGAGAGCCAGACGCAGGGCTTGATCCCAGGACCCTGAGACCATGACCTCAGCCCACTGAGCCACCCAGGCGCCACCCCCCTCAGAGGTTTTAACCCATTTTTTGTTGTGTTTTTTTAAAACCACTCAAATTGCTCATCTTTTTAGAATCCAGGCCTTTGCCTCTTCCCCTAGCTTTGATCTATATGTTAGCATTCCATGAGTACCGGACAGTCCTTCTGTTTGGCCAGATCTTAGACTTTTACTTACTAGGAGGTTTTAATAGCTGTAAATACATGTGAAGAAAATGGAGAAATACATGAAGAAAATGGAGAAAGCCTGTATCTGGTTTAAAAAAATTCTTTAATTTCTTTAGTATATATTGTATGTATCTTTACTACATATTATACTTTGAAATTAATTGTGGAGTTGTAGGGTAGCATTATATAATGACTCAAAAAAAGTTAAGACAAGAGTTTCTTCAACCCAAGAGTCATTTCCAGTCTTGACACAAAGATTTTTACTTTTAGATTAGTTTCATTCAGTGAATGAAATAAGCAGTCCCAGTGTTCTCAGCATTTCTCTGAAGTAGGAAAAATAACACCCTGAGAATGTCTAAATAACTTAGTGATTTGGTGGTGAAGCCAGATCCAGAGCCAAGGTCTCCGAATTCTTTCCTTGGAATTTCTAATATATTTATTATTTTTTTTTAAAGTAAGCTCTATGCCCAAGTTGGGGCTTGAACTTAACACCCCGAAATCAAGAGTCACATTCTCACTGATTAAGCCAGCCAGGTGCTCTGAATTTTTAATCATTTAATTCTTTTCTCTAAGAACTCCTTTCAGGATCCTTATTTGAAGTGACTTGAAATTTTCCTGTTTCTACCGTGAGAGGCTGTTTTTATTTCTCTAGTTGTGAAGGAAATCCAAAGACCAAGATGCCATTATCAATCAAGAGAAAGAGGAAGGTTCAAGATGAAGTGCTGGAAGAGTAAAAGACTGAGCTGTAAAAAGGCAAGGCCAAATTGAAGTTTTATGATGTTGGTGCTGATGGATCTCAGGGAGGGAGCATTGGGCCTATTAGATCAAATTCAGTCACTGACTGAGTTTGTTACATTTCAACCTAGCTGGAAAGGGCAGAGGCATCTTTATAACACAAGGGCAGAACTCCAGTTAAGGATTCATTCCTGATCAGAGAATATAGTTCTTGATTATTCATGCAGAAGGGCAAATAGGCAAAGTAGAGAGAGGTAAAACCCAAAGATATTCCTAGCAATAGCTTTAATAACTTCCTCTGCTTTGTAACAGATTTTCTAGCTGAACAAACTGAATAGAGATTTGTTTTCTTTCTCTGGTCATTCAAGAGACCAGTAAGTAAGATATCCATAAGCTTGAATTAAACTTAGTGTTTTGATCATCAGAAGTAGTATATAATTCATTACTGGACCAGGAAAAGTTTAGCTCAGTTTAGTATCCTCGAGATTGTTTATTTAATTTTTTAAGACTTTGACCCTTGTTATCTAATTACACTGACATCCTATGGAGAATTGAGATCTTCCAAGTAGATCATAGCTAAACTAGCTATTGGTACTAGCATGTCTTCTTGTTGGCATCTTCTGGCCCCACAGTATTGGCCAATCATTCATCGTATGTGGGCAAGTCGTAGATAACCAAAGAAGTGTTACCAAAGCAAACCCGTCCTCTTAACACTGTAATGATGAGAACCGTTAGCCAAAACGAAATCCATTTAGAAGTCAAATGTCAGGTTGTGATTAAATAGTGCTATACATTATAAATTTCAAAGCTGAGGATTTCTTTAAGTGCTGTTTAGTGGGAAAATGTTTGTTTCTCTCTCGCTCTCTCAGTGGAGGATCAGCTGAATATTACAGCAGATTTAAAAGGCAAGGTTTCCATGACCAATCGCTAATTCCTTGCACTCAGCAAAGTGGTTTTGAAGATCAGTTGCTGATCTGATTGAAAAATCAGATATTGGGGCGCCTGGGTGGCTCAGTGGGTTAAAGCCTCTGCCTTCGGCTCAGGTCATGGTCTCAGGGTCCTGGGATCGAGCCCCGCATCGGGCTCTCTGCTCGGCGGGGGGCCTGCTTCTCCCTCTCTCTCTGCCTGCCTCTCTGCCTACTTGTGATCTCTCTGTCAAATAAATAAATAAAATCTTTAAAAAAAAAATAAAATTAAAAAAAAAATCAGATATTATGCCACGTGGAAAATTGAAGGGATTTCGGCACTATCCCTGTTGCTTCAGAGGAGAAGCATAAATGTTGTTAGTCGTAACTTAAGTTTCTTCTTTTGTTTCAAAAGCTAAAGTGTTTTTCCCATTGGCAGCTCACTTATCACTTACATGTAAAGAATAGAACTTAATCTATTTTTAAAGGACAGAGGTATCAAGACCATGAGAAGTTAAAGACAGCGCATCCCAGGTCACAGTATATCAATGGAAAAGACACATTTCCTGAGTTCCTGAATGGACTGTATTACCCAGCCTTTCAGGTGGGAGGGGATATACTATTGTGAAGACATTAATTTTGTACCTGTGAAGGTACTGGTTTGGCTTTTGCTTATCTTACTCTCCCAGAACCTTTTTCATTCCGCAAAAAGTGAGAGTAGTGCATTAATGAAGAATCCATATCTTGGTTTTAACCTGTCCTGCTAGGTTGTTACTGTGCCTTCACTAAAGTGCTTTACAAAGGATTTTGGTGCTTAGGTTTCATTCAATCCCTGTGAGGTTATGGTGCAGTTGGAGTGTGATAGTGTGTTAGAACATTTCTGCAGAGACAAAAGCAACCTTTCCTTTTAAGAAAAGCCCTTCACCTATTTCCATAGTCCATGGCAAAATTAAGTTGGAACAAGTTGCTTTTTCAGCAGGCTGTATTTTAATTTTTGCCTCTTCTCCAAGCTAAACAAATGTCCCAACTGAAATGTATTATTCTTATCATTCATAGTATGTTTTAGGGAGATTGTTCCAAGTGTACTTGGAAGTGAGAAGCTGATGCCACTTAAGCCTGCACACCAATTCCGTAACTCTCTGAAATTCTCTTTCTACCACTGCCTCCATCCCCTCATCTGTCCATATCTGCTCATCTCTCCGCTTCCCACAACTAGTTAAGAAAGTACCGTTGCTGGGGCGCCTGGGTGGCTCAGTGGGTTAAAGCCTCTGCCTTCTGCTCAGGTCATGATCTCAAGGTCCTGGGATCAAGCCCCCGCATCAGGCTCTCAGCTCAGCAGGGAGCCGGCTTCCCCCTCTCTCTCTGCCTGCGTCTTTGCCTATTTGTGATCTCTCTCTCTCTGCCAAATAAATAAATAAAATATTTAAAAAAAAGAAAAAGAAAGAAAGTACCATTGCTTAACCAGGGAAATGCTAGTCTTTATCAGAGTCAGAGTTGTGTGTGCACGTGTATGCACATGCAGACTTCCATTATTTTGTTGCATTATTGCTTGAAGAGTATTTCCACGTTACAGAAATAAGATTCCACCCTTCTAAACAAGTTGATAAGTTGCTTTTTATTAGAAGCGCAAGTGTCTAAGAGTTAAGCTTGAAATGAGAGAGAGGACAACTATATTGATTATAGTTTAATTGCTTTAAAAAAATCTGTTATGTTGGGACGCTTGGGTGGCTCAGCCGGTAAGCATCTGCCTTCATCTCAGGTCATGATCCCGGGGTCCTGGGATTGAGTCCCACATCTGGCTCCCTGCTTGGTAAGGAGCTTGCTTCTCCCTCTCTCTCTGTCTGCCGCTCCCGCTGCTTGTGCGCGTTCACGTGCTCGCTCGCTTGCTCTGACAAATAAATTAAATAATATCTTTTAAAAAATCTGTTGTGAAATTAAAAGCTGTATTGCTGTCTTTCACTGAAACTAGCAGATAAGCCATAGAGAACTACAGTTTCTCAATGAGGACCTCTCTAACCATGCTGTTTAAAATCACTATCCCATCCAGTACGCCTCATCTCCTTACACTGCTTTATCTTTTTTTCATAGCGTTTATCACCTTTTAAGAGTCTGTGTATAACTTAATCTGCTCATTAAATTTATCTGACCCTCCCACTGTACCCCCTGTAAAAAGGAAGCATGAGTTTTTGTTTGTTTTGTTCTTTGCCAAACCCCTCACTCCTGGAGCAATGTCTTGTTACACAGTAGGTGCTCAGTAAATACTGGTATGAATTAATCGGAGAGGTATTCTTTAAAAGATGCCTGGGGGGGCACCTGGGTGCCTCAGTGGGTTAAAGCCTCTGCCTTCGGCTCAGGTCATGATCTCAGGGTCCTCGGATCGAGCCCCGCATCGGGCTCTCTGCTCAGCGGGGAGCCTGCTTCTCTCTCTCTCTCTGCCTACTTGTGATCTCTCTCTCTCTCTGTCAAATAAATAAATAAAATCTTTAAAAAAATAATAATAAAATAAAAGATACCTGGGGATTAGAATTGGAGTATATGGGAAGAGATTATTGTCTTATTGGAGCTAGTACTAAATTAGGGATCACATTTCTTGACTAGCTTAAAGGAAAGAATATGTGAAAAAAAAAAACAAAACAAAACCTCAAGGAATTGGGGTTAATTAGACCAGATTAGGGAAATGACATATAGTATGCAAATATGAAAGACCATTATATAAAGATAGCTCTTACTCACCTTGAAGAGGACAAAGGAATAGGCTGAAGCTCCTGAAAAATGACATGCAGAAGAATTTCCTGATTTTGAAATAAATACTGGAACAGGTGACCAAAGAAGGATGGTTTCTCAGAATTGATTTTCAGGGGCGCCTGGGTGGCTCAGTGGGTTAAAACCTCTGCCTTCGGCTCAGGTCATGATCTCAGGGTCCTGGGATCAAGCCCCGCATCGGACTCTTTGCTCAGCGGGGAGCCTGCTTCCCTCTCTCTCTCTGCCTGTCTCTCTGCCTACTTGTGATCTCTCTCTCTGTCAAATAAATAAATAAAAATCTAAAAAAAAAAAAAAAAAAGAATTGATTTTCAGCTGTGGCACCATGTTGGAAGCAGTGATGAGAATGGAAAGAGAGAGCCCAGGGGTCAGAAAACCTGGTTGTAGAGTACACACTTATGAGCTTTTCCTAGTTTCTTTATTTCTGAAAATGGGACTAATGATCTTGCACAAACTATCTCATAGGGCATTTGAGAGAATCAGGTGAGAGCATTCATGTGAAAGCACTTGAAAAATTATGAACTTTTCTACAAAAGTAAGCAGTCATTAATGACCGTATAAAATCACCTTTGTTAGTGATTTAGAGTCATGGAAACTGGAAGTTGGTTTAATGATTGATCGATCATCTAGTTCAGATTCTTAGCTCCTGAAAATAAATTTTCCATCAGTTTTTTTTCATGACCCTCAGATCAAGACCTGAGGTGAAATCAAGGGGGTCAGATTCTTAACTGACTGAACCACTCAGGTGCCCCTCTTTTCCATCATTCTTAAGGCATAGTCATGGCTTTTGCTTCAGCATTTCTAGTACTGTGCCACTATCGAATTGAATAAGCTCATTATTGTTTATGTTCACCGAAAATTGCCTTTCTTCAGACTTTACTAACCTGTTTTTGAACTCAGAAATAAATCTACTCCCTCCTTTGTGTGATGGCCCTCTTATGGCACCCTTGTTTAAGATCTTCATCATCTCTTGCCTTGAAATCACTATAGCTACTTAACTGATTTCTGCCATCTCCTGTTTGTCTTTCACATTTTCAGGAGATTGATTTAAAATAGACATATAATCATGTTACTATCCTTGAAACCTGTCCCTGTCTCCCCATGGCTGCAGGATAAAGTCTGACATTAGCTATTAGCTAATAATAGTTATAACTACCATTGTTGAGCATAGACACTGTACTAAGCACTTTATGAATATAATCTTATTTAATTATCACAGTTATTCTGTAAGATGTTGGGACTACTTTTATACTGATTTAATGTTAAGAATATTGAGCCGTGGAGGCGCCTGGGTGACTCAGTTAATCAACTACCTTCAGCCCAGGTCTCAACCCCAGGTTTCTGGGATTGAGCCCCATATCGGGCTCCTTGCTCAGTGTGGAGCCTGCTTCTCCCTCTTCCTCTGCTTGCTCCTTCCCCCTGCTTGTGTTCTCTGTCAGATAAGTAAATAGAATCTTAAAGAAAAAGAATATTGAGCTGTGACTCCAACCCAGCTTTATTCTTTTTTTTTTTTTAAGATTTTATTTATTTATTTGAGAGAGAGAGAGAGAGAGACAGCATGACAGATAGAGGGATGAGAGAGAGAGAGAATCTCAAGGCGACTCCATGCTGCGTGTGGAGCCCAACACAGGGCTCGATCCCAGGACCCTGAGATCATGACCTGAGCCAAAACTAAGAGTCTGGCCGCTTAACTGACTGTGCCACCCAGGTGGCCCAACCCAGCTTTATTCTTAATCTGCTGTTCTGTCCCTCTAGTATGAAATAGAAGGCTCTTCATAATTTGGCACACCAGGCTCATCTCCAGGTTTGGCACATACATCTAACACCCAGCTCTTTATACCATACCATTTGTGGTTTCCCAAACATGCATTTAGTTATGCTAGTTTTCTAGCATAGTTGTGCATGCCTTTCATTGTGCTAGTTTTCTCTGCCTAGAGTGGCTTACCCTTCTCAGTCCAGCAAATTCTTGCTTGGCTTTCAGTGACCCATATTATTGTTCTCCCTTCTTTCTCACTGTTCCTTGGAAGTATTTGTTTCATTATTTTGATTTTCAAACAGCTTCATCCACTTTTTTTTTTTTTTAAGATTTTATTTATTTATTTGTTAGAGTGAGAGAGCACAAGTAGGGGGAGCAGTGGAGGCAGAGGGAGAAGCCAGCTCCCAGATGAGCAGGGAGCCTGATATGGAACTCAGTCCCAGGTCCCTGGGATCATGACCTAAGCCAAAAGCAGATGCTTTAACCATCTGAGCCACCCAGGTACCCCCACTTTTTTTTTTCTTATTGAAGTATAATTGACATATAGCATCGTGTTAGTTTAAGATGTATAACATAATGATTTGATATTGCTTATACTGTGAAACTTTCACCACAGTAATCCTGTTTCTCACCAGGGATTTTGTCTGCCATATTTGTATTCCCAATACGTAGTATTACCACAGTGCCTACTGCATCACAGTTGCTCAGGGAGTGAATGAGTGAAGGATGTTCCTATTAAGTGTTTTCTTTTTCCATTTACTATCCATATTACAGTTTTTAGATCCCTCTCTGTTTATTACATCTTGGCTGAGCTATTCCTAGGCTTTCCTCTATTTCCATCACAAATGGAATGACTGCAGAAAGTGAACTGCAACCTTCCAAAATAACTTTTAATGAAAAATGTACCAAATGAGCAGGTTGTCCAGCTGCTGCTCTGGGAAGGGTCTGATTGCATTAATTTCTAGCCACCTCCTTGCCAGAATAGAGCCCAAATAAAATAAGAAGAATAAGAGAAGGGGCACCTGGCTGTTCAGTCGGTAGAGCGTGCGACTCTTGATCTCCGGGTTGTGAGTTAGAGCCCCATGTCGAATGTAGAGATTACTTAAAAATAAAAAACTTAAAAAGAAGCCGGGGAAAAACAGCACTTTGTACCTGCTTTTCTCTTTTACTTTCTGTCACCTCAGCAGGGTCATCCCACTTTGTAAGTCACTGTGGATAAAAAAAGACCACAATTTTCCCCTTTCTATAAAACAGAATGGTTTCCTAAGACTCCACAATACCCTTAGGGGAGTCTTAGTCCCTTGGGCTGTCACACAGTTGAAAAACAGAGTCTGGTACTAAATTCCAGGGGAAAGGGTGCAGCTCTTATCCAGAATTGAAAGCAAATGAGTCAGACAGCAGGAATCAGCTCCGAAGTCTATTCAAGTGTGATTAAGTCTTTGCTGTTGGAACAGATCAACAAAGCCATTTGCCTGTCTAAAATATTAGATTACACAGGATTCTCTTAGAAGAAGATAAATTATTAGCGTAATAGTAGCTCCTGGCCTTGTATAATGTCTCTTCTTAGTATTACATGTGAATGTCACAGGGCACATCTAATGCATAGTACTAGGGTGTAGGGATCAGGCCATAGTGCCTTACTTAGGGTGGTTAGGGGAAATGTACCAATTCTCAGCAACTCTCAGCCTAAATGGACTTGGTTATTGTTAAAATTCATCTTTATCAAAGGAAGCACTGGTTAATGATTTTTATTCTGGCTCAACATGCTGGGCATTAGCTGGAATTGCTGAGTGATTTGCAGTGGGGAAAGCATGAGACCAATTTCTTGTTTGTCCACAAATTATCATTAGTAGTTTCATTTGCAGATTGAAGAAGCAGGAGGAGTGGGCTGCGTGCCAGTTGCAGCTTCCCTCCGATTAGGGCGTTAGTTCAATTATGTCCAATTAACTTTTATTGCAGATAGTGGTGATAATTACTTGCAAGTCAGTTTTTTGGCTGCAGTTATCCCAAGGCTGAAGTATGAACTTGATGGATTTTAATAACCAGAATGACACATTTTACTCCCTCCCTCCACTGTAGTTATTTCTTTTTCTAGACCTCTTTTAGACAGGAGATCAAAGCATTGTAAAAATCCATCTCACAATTAAAATGTATTGTCCTTCTTTTGAAGAGCTGTATGGGATCATATTTTAGAAGAATCTATTAAAAGCAGCCTTAATGGCTTCTTATATTCTGAAATCATACCCTTGAGTTCATTGCTTCTTATCGTAAGAGAATAGACTGAGATGGAACTGAATGTCATTTACAGCAATATGTGCTTATTGTAAGATTATAATAACTTGGCAAGGTGCAGTCTAGTCTTCTGCTTGCATATGAAATTCTTCAAAGTGCAAAAGTAAACTTTTGCTTGGGGCACTTTTATAGATTTTTTTTTTTATATTTTATTTATTTATTTGACAGAGAGAGATCACAAGTAGGTAGAGAGGCAGGCAGAGAGAGAGGGGGAAACAGGCTCCCAGCCTCCTGATTCGGGGCTCAATCCCAGGACCCTGAGATCATGACCTGAGCCAAAGGCAGAGGCTTTAACCCACTGAGCCACCCAGGTGCCCCACTTTTAAAAATTTTTTAAAAGATTTATTTATTTGAGAGAGATGAGCACAAGTAGGGGGAGGGGCAGAGGGAAAGAGAATCTCAAGCAGACCGCATGCTGAGCATGGAGCCCGATACGGGTCAATCCCACGACCCTAAGATCATGGCCTGAGCTGAAATTAAGAGTCGCCCGCTTAACTGACTGAGCCACCCAGGTGCCCCTATTTGGGGCACTTATTTATGTATTTATTATTTATTTGAGAGGGAGAGAAAGATGGCATGAGCAGGGGGAGGGTCAGAGGGCTAAGCAGATTCCTCACTGAGTGGGGAGCGTGACATGGGGCTTAATCCCAGGACCCTGAGATCATGACCTGAGTGGAAGTAAGATGTTTAACTGACTGAGCCACCCAGGCATTCTGAACACATCTGTTGCTTATGCTCTTTCCAAGGCTTCTAACATGATGGTACTATTTCCTCCTATTACCACCATTCTGATATTGTTCTGTTGCTCACTAGTTGCCATCTCCATACATTCATCTATCACAAGATTCATAAAGGGATTGAACCCTTGCAGTACTCCTTGGACATGTCTGCCACCATTTAATTTCAGTGATAATTTCTTATCCATAAATTTTTTCTACTTGGGAGCATGAGCTTTGCTCTTGATGTCTAACTCAGTGAGCTCAAAGATGCTTCCCTAAAAAAAATTTATGTTATTCTAACAGAAAGTTGCATAATACCTTTGGAAACATCCTTGCCAGGTGGAGAGAAAGAGACAGAAGGAATAGTTTGTGTTTCTCCAAAGATGACAAAGTCCCTTTGCTATTTTTTTAGACTTTCCCTTCATTATTGTTTAATGGTAACCCTGAAAAGTAAATGGTCTTATAAGCAAAGTCTTATCTCCTTAACATGCAGAGAACTGAAGTCGACTCCAAACTGGGACCGTTCCTAGATCTTTAGGTGACTTGCTATTTCTTTCATTTCGGATATCCTTGCTCACCCTAAAGTCCTTTGTTGCTAGGCTTTCTTCCCAAGGGCTCATCAGTCTCCCTAGATACTTCATGGACGTGGCTGCATAAAAATTTTGTTGAGAATAAGTGGCCAAGGAGTATGGCAATGCATTTTAAGAGCTTGCTTTTCTTTGTGTGAAGTAAAGGAAGAAAGTTCTTGGCTGCTTGGAGAAGGGCCGTAATACAGTTATTTCTCCTCCAAAGCTTCCCTGATCACACTAAAAAGGAAAGAAGAGGAAAGGGTGAGTGATAAACATCATCCTTGCACACTTCAAAGCTCTTCATTGATTGTTACTGAAAACCTTTCTGCTGTAGAATAACTGAGACTCTGCCTGCCAGCTGCTGTTGGTGTGAAAGTGGAGAAGCTAGTTATAGTGGGTACTTCTCAGGAAGTCTGGAGATAAAGTTTATAATGTCATTTGAAACTTTTTGTATAGTGGGAGGAAAGAGTATCAAAACTCTGTTCCACTCTGGAAGACACAATAAGGATTTCCCTTACAGCATTTTTTTTTTTTAAGATCTTTTTTTTTTTAAGATTTATTTATTTATTTGTTTGACAGAGAGAGAGAGAGAGAAAGAGAGCGCGCACAAGTAGGCAGAGAGGCAGGCAGAGATGGGGGGGGAAGCGGGCTCCCCGCCGAGCAGAGAGCCCGATGCGGGGCTCGATCCCAGGACCCTGGGATCACGACCCCCGAGCTGAAGGCAGAGGCTTTAACCCACTGAGCCACCCAAGTGCCCCTCCCTTAGAGCATTTTTTATGAGGTTCAGGATGTGTGCTTAGAAGGAAAGGGCTTGCAAAACTCTTACTGAAACATGAACATGAACTTGATGGACATACTAGTGAATGTCAGGCCTGAAAAAGGAGGGTTATTAATAGGGCCATTTCCAGATAGACATTTCTTTTGGAACCTTTCCAAAAGTGAAATTCTCCATCTTTAAGTAAGAGGGTTGCATTGAATGCCATACAGTGGAAGGATTGCCAGAACAGAGTGGAGGTTGGGAGAGAATTTGAAGTATAGGCACTGGAGAAAATGTTATTCAGGTAAGTGTTGAAAAGAAATTGGAAGTTGATGAGGCAGAAAGATACAGGAAACCTATTCCAGATGGCAAGAACCCCAAATGTCAGCACTCACCAATGTAGAGGTAAGTTACCTGCATTAAGATGAAATAATGGTTACCAACAGACCATTCTCTCCAACTCTTCTTTGTGATCTCCAGCCCTCACCCCCTTTGCAGACTTCAACACTGCTGCCTTTTTTATTTTTTTATTTTTGCTATTTTTGTTAATTTTTGGAAGTGAAAGTAAAGTTTATTGAAGATGTAGAGAGATACAGATGGAGTGTCTAGGAGACTTGGAAAGGGAAAAAGGAGCACAAGTCTCCTTTTTTGTGTATTTTTCTGTTTTGTTTTTAAAATAAAATGTCCAGAGGCGTCTGAGTGGCTCAGTTGGTTAAGTGTCTGCCTTCGGCTCAGGTCATGGTCCCGGGGTCCTGGGATTGAGCCCCACATCAGGCTCCCTGCTTCTCCCTCTTCCTCTGGACCTCCCCACTGCTTGTGCTCTCTCTCTCTCAAATAAATAAGTAAAATCTTTAAAAATAAAATGCCTGGAAACAATCTCAAAATTACAGAAAAGTTGCAAGTACAGTACAAAGAATATTTTTCTTCCTTAAGTCGTTTGGCCTGATTGCTTTGTCATCTCAGAATACTTTAGTGTTTATCTTCTACAAACAAGGACACTCACCAGCATTACCACAATGCAACCACCAAAAGGAAGCTAACATTGATACATTGCATTAAGGATCCAGTTCAGAATCACACATTGCACTTATTTATTTATTTAAAGTGGGTTTTTTGTTGTTGTTGTTTGTTTATTTAAGTAAACTCTACCCCCAGCATGGGACTTGAACTCACAACGCACTGAGTTCTGGAGTCACACGCTCTACCAGTTTAGCCAGCCAGACGCCCCACACGTTGCATTTATTTGTTACGTGTTCTTGGTCTCCTTCAATCTGGAACAGTTCTTCAGGCCTTTGACTTTCATGACCTTAATGCTACTGACAGTTATTTTGTATAAAGTCCCTCAATTTAGGTTTGTCTGATGGTTCCTTGTGTTTAATTGAGGTTGTATATCTTTAGCAGGAATATTACAATAGTGATGCTGTGTTCTTCATTGCATAATTTTAAGAAGTGCAGAATTTTTATGTGTCCTATTTCTGGTAATGTTCAATTACTTGATTAAGGTGGTGCCTGCTAGGCATTTCTAGTGTAAAGTTACTCTTTTTCCCTTTTTAATTAGTAAGTATTTTGGAAGGAGATACCTTTTTTTTTTTTTTTTTAAGTAGGCTCCGTTCCCAACATGGGGCTTGAACTCATGACCCTGAGATCGAGAATCCCGTGCTCCACCAGCTAAGCTAGCCAGATGCCCCTGGGGGGAAATACCTTGAAACTATGCAAATATCTTGTTCCTCTCCACCCTTTGAATTTATTAGTTTATATATTTACATTAGTAATGTAATGATTTTCTATTAAATCTATTAGTAATGTAATGATTTTCTATTAAAAATTTTTTTTCTAACTTGAGTATAGTTTCCATACAATCTTACAGTAGTTTCAGGTATATAACAATAGTGATTATCTTTTTTTCTTAAGATTTTTATTTTAATTGAGAGAGAGAGATAGCAAGAGAGAGCACAAGTGGGGGACAGGGGCAGAGAGAGGGGGGTAAGCAGGTTCCCCACTGAGCTGGGAGCCTGAAGCGGGGCTCGATCCCAGGACCCGGGATCATGACCCGAGCTGAAGGCAAACGCTTAATCAACTGAGCCACCCAGGCGCCCCATGATTAAACTTCTTTATACATTATGGATTTTCTATTTTATTCAATAGACTAATCTGTTATCATTTGCTTGTTTTTTTTAAGGATTTTATTTATTTATTAGAGAGAGAGCATGAGCAGGGGGAGGAGCAGAGGGAGAGGGACAAGCTGACTCCACACTGAGCGCAGAGCCTGATGCGGGACTTGATCCCACGACCCTGAGATCATGACTTGAGCCAAAATCAAGAGTCAGATGCTTAACTGAGTGAGCCATCCAGGCGCCCCTATTTGTTTTGATGTTCAGATTATCCCTGAATTTGTCAGTGTATCAGGGGAAAAAATTATATACCTGTATATTTAATCCTAAAGATGACTAAATCATTTGCTGTCCTTTTATTTCAAAGGATTGGCTGTGATACTACCTAAACTAACATCTTATGAATAGTGGTAGAAAACAAAAGTTTTTAATCCTTCTGTTACTAGGACATACCTCCTTCACTCATGAACCCATTCATTATTCTTTCCAATTTCTACTGTGCAAACTTCTCTTTTGGGGGTTTCTGTCACCATTTGAGCATTCCATAGCTTCTGTGTTCTTTGACATGTCACCATTAGTCTTTGAACACTTCCTTCCTTTCCTGCACAATAAGATGTTCCAGACTCAATTATCTGACTCAGCTATTTCTCCATAGAGCCTTTGTTCCTGTTAGTAGACAACTTTGAAAATCAGGTGTCTAGAAATCAAGATCTGTTTGGACCTTATTGGGGCTCATTGCTGTTGGATGGTGGAGTCGTCATTGCTTCCCTCTGGGGATGCTCTCATACCACTTGGTTTCTGGCTCCCCATAACAAGCCCCCCACCACTTTGTGGCTGTCATCCTCACTCTGTTTGGGTACCTTCTTTTTTTTTTTTTTTTTAAGATTTTATTTATTTATTTGACAGAGAGAGAGAGATCACAAGTAGGCAGAGAGGCAGGCAGAGAGAGAGAGGGAAGCAGGCTCCCCACTGAGCAGAGAGCCCGATGCGGGGCTCGATCTCAGGACCCTGAGATCATGACCTGAGCCGAAGGCAGAGGCTTTAACCCACTGAGCCACCCAGGCGCCCCAACACACACTGATTAAAAAAAAAAATAGTGCTGTGGGGTGGTTCAGTCAGTTAATTGTCTGCCTTCAGCTCAGGTCTTGATCCTGGGGTCCTGGGATGAGTCCCGCATTGGGCTCCTTGCTCAGTGGGGAGCCTACTTCTCCCTCTGCCTGCTGCTCCCCTTCTTGGGCTCTCTCTCTGACAAATAAATAAAAAATCTTAAAAAAAAACAACTGTGGAATGATTATTTAATTTTTCAGGGCTACAGAAAGGAGCAAAAGAATTCTGATCAGTGAATGAGGTGTGTACTTTGAATCTTTGAGAGGTTTAAAGGACTACTTTTTTAGTTTTTGTTTTGTTTTATAAGGCAATTTCCTGAAATGAGGAAGCCTCCTGAAGCTCGGTTCAGAATTTTATTTCAGTGGGTGTTTACTCTAGCTATAAAAGTACTCTTCCAGTAGGGACTGTCTGTTCTCTCTTCTTTCTATAGATTGAACCAGTATTCCAAATTTCATTAGCTAGTTGCAACGATTTGTAGGGTGTAGAGGGAGGGGGTGCTGTTCTTCCTCAATGGGCTTTCAGTTCCTTGGTGGTTTTGCGGCTTAGAGGACTGTCCCACTTTCAGAGACCCTTTAGCTTCAGAAACCTAGTAATTCCTCAGATATGTGGGATATGAACCATAAAACTTGAGGTTATAGTGAATCTCAGTGAAATGGCAGTCAGATCTTGGGATTTTTCTTAAGGCTACAGAAGCCCTCACCCCAAATTGTTACACATCAGGATTCCTCATGGTCCTCTACTCCCACTGGCAGAGGAGAAAGAAGGGCCTAAAGAAACAGAATATATTAAAATAGCAATTATGCCTTGTCCTCTTACCTTAAAATCTGCCTACTGCCAAACTAACCCCGGATGGCAGCAGACTAGAGGATAGAGTGAGGGCAATGTGTTGACTATAAGTAAAACTTCATTCCCCATCTGCACTAAATTTATTAGCCTTTCTGAAACTTCACTAGATATGTAAGGCACGTAAACTCAAAGCATTGTGTTCAGAGAACAAAATCTGAGAAAGTAATAGGCCAAATGAATACAGAGTGGATATAGGAAATGTGGGGCATGGAAAAGTATGAGCCCACCCTCCCTCCGCCCTCACCCAAACTTAAAATCCTGAGAGCAGAGGGATATTTCCTGTCAGAGACCTGGGTGGACTCTATGATGCCCAGCTTCCAAAAGCTGTCATAGTACAAGCGTCCAAATGGAAAGTAACTTAGAAAAAGTATGAATTGAGAATAGGTTCAGAGTTAGAGTTCAGGGAAGAGCCTGAGGAGAGATGGGGTAGAGTTTTCTGTCCCAGGATTGTTTGAGGATGAGAGAGAACTGTGTTTAGTCATTACTTATATTCTCAGAGTTTCCTCAGTGTAAATTAATACAACTTTTCCCTGAAAAAAAAGGTTTGACAAGTCGAACATAAAGTTTGCTTTTGTCTTTATGTAGACACTTTCCCGGTACATTCTTACCTTGGTTATAGTTACTGGCTTTATAGTTCAGCTTGAAAGAATTTTCACTAAGGGCTGATTAGAAAGTGTTAGGCTAGCCAAAGGATAATAAAGTTCCAGGGCAGAGTACTAACCTGGGACAGGCAAGTCCCCAGATCCATAGGAAAGTCAATAATTACATTCACACCTAAAAAAAGAAAACCATGGCTTAGAATTGTATGTTTTTGTTGTATATAATAGTGTAAGAAGAGGGCTATGGTAGGTGGTCAATAAATATTGACTTGAGGGACAGCTATGGTATAGTGCAGTGTTTTGCAAACATTTTTGTCTAAGCCCACGATAGGGAGTTCATCCCACTAAAATATATATAAATGAGATAATTGAAATGAGAATCATTAAACAATAAGCATTCTTTG
The DNA here is from genome assembly GCA_028534135.1 of Potos flavus. Taxonomy (NCBI): domain Eukaryota; kingdom Metazoa; phylum Chordata; class Mammalia; order Carnivora; family Procyonidae; genus Potos; species Potos flavus. The sequence goes on along the minus strand of CM052891.1, from coordinate 37,001,656 downwards.
TGTATTTTGTTTATTCACTTTTTTTAAAAAGGCTAGTCACAGTCTGCAGATTAGAAAATACTTGTCTAATGGAATGAGCCATAAGTCTAGGAGTTAAGACAGAATTTAATGTGAGGTCCCAGCTGCATATCACTGGACAGGTAATTTAAATCTTTCTGAGCCTGGGTTCCTAATTTATAGAAGAGGAATGATACTTGTTCCATCTCAATTAAGAGATTGTTCTAAATTTCAAATGAAATCATTTGTGTAAACATGCTTCAACATATAAAGAACTATAAAAATGTGAGGCGATAGTTTGGTTCAGTTGGCAAAATAAAAAGTGATCTGAATTTTAGTAGATTAGGAAAGTGATAATAGCCAACATTTATTATTATTTTTTTTTTAAGATTTTATTTATTCATTTTACAGAGAGAGTACAGAAGCAGGCAAAGCGGCAGGGGGATGGAGAAGCAGACTTCCCGCTGAGCAGGGAGCCTGATGTGGGACTCGATCCCAGAATCCTGGGATCATGACCCGAGCCATAGGTAGACGCTTAACCGACTGAGCCATTCAGGCGCCCCAATAGCCAACATTTAAATAATGATCACTATATGTTAGTCACCAATATCATGCACTTGAATGGATTTTTTTTTTAATTTTTTAATTTTTGTTTTTAAGTGAGCTCTATGCCCAACGTGGGGCTCCAACTCACGACTCTAAAATCAAGAGTCTTGTGCTCTACCAACTGAGCCAGCCATGCGCCCCAGGCACTTGAATGTATTAAACTCATTTAATCTTCACAACAGGGGTGCCTGGGTGGCTCAGTCATTTGAACATCTGCCTTTGGCTCAGGTCATGATCCCAGGATCCTGGGATCGAGTCCCGCATTGGTGCTCCCTCTGCTCAGTAGGTGAGTCTGCTTCTCCCTCTCCCTGTGCCCCTACCTGTGTGCTCTCTCTCTCACTCTCTCTCAAATAAATAAATAAATAAATAAAAATTTTTAAAAGATTTTATTTATTTACTTGACAGAGAGAGAGATCACAAATAGGCAGAGAGGCACGCAGAGAGAGGGGGAAGCAGGCTCCCTGCTGAGCAGAGAGCCCGATGCGGGGCTTGATCCCAGGACCCTGAGATCATGACCTGAGCCGAAGGCAGAGGCTTTAACCCACTGAGCCACCCAGGCGCCCCTAAATAAATAAAATCTTTAAAAGAAAAAAAAAAAAAGAAGACTCCTCACAGCAATCCTGTGAACTAGGTACATTTTACAGATGAAGTTAAGTGTCTTTCCCAAGGTCACACTGCAAGTAAGCAACAGAGCTGAGATTCAAACCTAAAATCTTGTCTTAACTATGATATAGTGCCACTTGTTAATCCAGGTTTCTTGGAGGTGATTCGCATGTGGTCGACATTTATCTGCATGTGAATTTTTCCCTTATAAAAACTTAACCAGAAAATGACTTGCCTTTGCCACTCACTTTTTTCCTAAGTTACTTCCTTGCCTCTCCTGACTTTACATTCAAGAAGTGAAAGCTAATTAGAATGGTATCCTAGGGACAGCTGGGTGGCTCAGTCCGTTAAGCGTCTGCCTTCGGCTCAGGTCATTATCCCAGAGTCTTGGGATCACATCGAGTCCCACATCAGGCTCCTTGCTCAGTAGGGAATCTGCTTCTCCCTTTGCCTGCCGCTTCCTTGTTTGGGCTCTCTTTCTGACAAATAAATAAAATCTTAAAAAAAAAAAAAAAAAAAGAATATTATCCCAAATTGTATGGTCCAGCAATGAGCATTTATCCCCACAAAGTGCTATATTGCACTTTGTGCATTGTAGTGTATAATGGTATAGTTTATAATGCATTATAGTATATAATGGTCAAATACAAATGACTTTATAATTTGTGTGTGTATAAAATAAATTTTACAAATTATTATACCATATTTGTCTTTTGAATATACTTTTTAAACCTAGCATTTATATTATAAGCATTTTTCTTCGTTTTTAGATATTCTTTAACAATTAAAAATTGAGAGGCTCATGCTAACTTTATTAGATGAAAAGCCCATAATTTATATAACCATTTCCTTGCTTTGGGACATTTAGATTGTTTCCAGTTTCTACACAATTATGAACAACACTGAAGTGAAGAGAGTCATATATAAATCTTTGTTTGCATCTTTCACTGATTGTTCCTTAAATTAGATTTTAGAAGTGCAATAACTATGTGGGAGAATATGAATATTTAAAAAACTGTCCATGCAGGGGCGCCTGGGTACCTGGGTGGCGCAGTTGGCTGAATGTCCTTGGTTTCAGGTCGTGATCTCAGGGTTGTGGGATCAAGTCCCGCAGCAGAGTCTGCTTAAGGTTCTCTACCCTCTGTCCTTCCCTTCCCTTTTCTCTCTCTCTCAAATAAGATCTTTAAAAAAACAAAAACTATTCATGCTTATTTCCAGAAAGAGTGTATCAATTTAAGCATCTCACTTTAGACTCAATCTTAGGAAACAAACTGAGGGTTGCTGGAGGGGAGGGGGTGGCAGGGTGATGGATATTGGGGAGGGTATGTGTTGTGGTGAGTGCTTTGTAAGACTGATGAATCACAGACCTGTACCCCTGAAACAAATAATACATTATATGTTAATTTAAAAAATAAACATCCCACTTTAGTGATTCTTCACTATATCCTTGACTACAATATGTTTTAGATTTTTTTCAAACATGTTTGTCATTTTTTAAGCAAAAAATAAAATCTCATTCCACTCAACTTACATTTCTTATTATTAGATAGTTGCAACTATTTCTTCATATATTTAGTAGTTGCTTGTATTCTCCATACAACTTTGGTGGGAGCCATGTCTTCACTCCCCTTACATGGATTCAGATGTTACTGTGGATCCTGTCCCTTTCACTCCTTCCATACTTAACTCTTCCACACTTGTTCAAAATTTCGTTTAAGCTATTCTCTGTGGTTTTGATGAATTACCCTCTTATGCAGTGTAAACCAGTGTTACTTATTACATAGCAAAAATACTGTTCTATAAATGTCTCTTGAAATTTTTAAACGCAGCAGTGAACTTTGATGAGGCACATTAGACTCAGAAAAGAAAGACATGTCTGTACCAGGGTCAAGAAACATAGGCACACATGGTCCAAATGCTCTTACCTCAGCTTATTTCAGAATAACACCCTGGAGTTATATGCCCAGAATGGGGGCAGCTAAGTGACTGCCTGTAAGCCTCTTCAATTTCTGTCACCCTTCAGACTTCAAAGTCGGAGTCTAGACTGGGTTAGAGGCCCTACTCTCTGGTGAGGTGATTCTGACGCAAGGGAGTCACTAAAGAAATTGGGCCTGTACCTTGTGCAGTTGAGAGGAGGAGAAAGCGCATGAAGAAGCAACTTGTTTAGCTGTTCTCTAAACATATGCTTGCCAAAATTTTTTAACAGCCTGCTAAATTCTTAAAATTCTTTTTCTGTGTTGTAGCTGTGGGCTGTATAAGTTTACACAAGCTAACTAGGGAACTGTCTTTTCTATTTTTATCAGCATGAATACCGTCTGTGGTCTGCCTTGTTTCGTGTTCAGTCAGGGCCTATTAAAGTTCTTTTTAGATACCCTAAGACTTAAAATTGTACCCAGCTTTGATATCTTTTTATTTAAAGATTTTATTTATTTATTTGACAGAGAGAGAGATCACAAGTAGGCAGAGAGGCAGGCAGAGAGGGGGAAGCAGGCTCCCTGCTGAGCAGAGAGCCCGATGCGGGGCTGGATTCCAGGACCCTGAGATCATGACCCGAGCCAAAGGCAGAGGCCTCAACCCACTGAGCCACCCAGGTGCCCCAACTTTGATATCTTTTTAACAGATTCCCTTTTAAAAAAATAGTTTGGGTCTGTTGCCTCAGTTTCCCCATTTGGGTGTGATATAAGTACTTGTCTGCCACTGGGCAGCTTTTCCTGGACTCCTATGGGACTCAGGGTTTTAAAGATTAAAAATTGCCACAAATTGTAACATATTTGTTGAATTATATTTCATCTGAATAATAATTTGAAACTTTTTGATTCAGAACAAGTTCCTACAGAAAATTGTAAAAGGTAAAAATCAAGTATTTGTGTCTTATATCAAGGAAGCAGTTTCTTCTGGTTTCTTGTTCTTCTTGTCTTGCTGGGCACAGTCCCAGATACTTGTGAGTAAAACTCTACACAGTCCGACAGCTCTGCTTGCAATTTTGAATGGAGTTAAATGCAAAGGTCAGACTTTGTTTCTAAGATGGTTCATCTTAAGTTATAGTGATCCAGTCCTGATAGGCCTTTGGAAACTCAAGCCTTATTCCATACCATGATGAAAATTGCAGGTTCTGATTTAGCTGCCTACAACGAACACAGCCTGCATTTTCACATTTTTAGGAACACTGATTTCTACTTAATGGAGATTAAAGTGCGGAAATCAAACGATACTTTTCAATACAGTGTAAATAAAAAGTAATACCTAGGGCTTTTTTTTTTTTTCTTTTTTAAGTTTTTATTTATTTGAGAGAGAGAGCACGAGCAGGGGTCGGTGGGGAGAGGGAGAAGCAGACTCCCTCCTGAGCCTCACAGGGTGCTCAATCCCAGGACCCTGGGGTCATGACGAGAGCCAAAGGCAGGTGTTTAACCAACTGAGCCACCCAGGCGCCCTGGGGATTTGTGTGTGTGTGTGTGTGTGTGTGTGTGTGTGTGTGTGTGTGTGTGTGTGTGGTTGACATCTTTATTGTTTGGAGGGTGAGGGGAGCAGGTGCTCAGGAGCGCTTGGTAGAGGCGGGCTGATTCCTCTTCCCCATCACAGGCTTCTGGCTGCACAGGATGGCACTGGCTCTGTGAATGGCAGCTATGCCCAGGTCTGGGCAGTACTTGTTCTTGTGGATCATGTGCCTGATGCTGGGGGGTGGGGGCATTCTTGGTGGTGGTGGTCCCTTGTAGGAGGTGGAAGGTTTCCGCTGGCTGGATCTCGGCTTCGTGACCACCACTAACCTTTGCTATTGGCCACCAGCTCCACACCCACAGCCTTGCAGTGAATCAGGTGGAAGTGGGAGTGGTAGTGGAAGAAGTCGTAAGCCTTCAGGTTATTGGGTTTGATGCTGTATGTCTGCTTGTTCCTGTTGATCAGGAAGCTGGAGTAGTTGTGCCGGAACATTCATTGCAGGTAGGTGGACATGGTGACAACTACTCTGACTACAGTAGCCAGAGCCGGAGAGAGCTGCCCAGGCATTTTTTTTTTATCTCCTCCGTCCTCACAGAGCGAAGGTACCTGCCCCACGCACATGCACAGGCACTTGTTGACGCTTGTATTATCCATGTCTCGAGGATGTAAATTCAGATAATTTCCAGATCCTGAGATTAAAGTATATGCTATTTTCTTAAGGAATGTGAGTCAGTGATATTTATTCAATATCTATTATGTGACAATCTTGTTCCTGTTCTGTAACTTAGAAGGATAAAATAAAAGACAGGCTCTGGTCTAGGGACGCTCACTCACACTCAAGTTGAAAGGTTAAAATGTCCAGGGATTCACCAAAAAAATAAATAAATAAAATAAAATGTCCAGGGAGAATACTTTCCCGGTACCAGAGTAACACATTCAAGAGAAAGCACTGGGTCGTAGATGAGTTACATAATTACAGGATCCAGGAAAGCGCATCCTTGCTGAAGAAGAGAGCCCCTTTAGGGCCTAGGGTGGGGTGGGACCAGACAGAAAGAGTACCTGTTGTCCTAGGCTCTAAAGGGCAGTTAGGAGAGGTGTAATGTTTCCAAGCCCTGAGTGGGAATGGTTTGCAGTAGGGGTGGTTCTGGTCTTTCAAAAAAGTAAGCCCTGGGCACCTGGCTGGCTCAGTCTGTGGAGCATGCAACTATTGGTCTCAGGGTCATGAGATCGAGCCCAACGTTAGTCATTGAGATTACTTAAAAAAAATGTAGGGGCCCTGGGTGGCTCAGTCGGTTAAGTGTCTGCCTTCGGCTCAGGTCATGATCCCAGAGTCCTGGGATTGAGCCCCAGGGTCTCCCTGCTCAGCAAGGGAGTCTGCTTCTCCCTCCATCCCTCCCCCTGTCTTGCTCTCTCTCTCTCTCTCTGTCTCAAAGAAATAAATAATATCTTAAAAAAAAAAAAAAGGTAAGCCCGGAATGAACATTTGTTCTCTTCCCTGCCTCCCTAGAGTTGTGGGGTCACGATTCCAAGTGAATTTTAGCTCCCCTTATAGGTTAAAGATGGAAAAGAAAGATGCCTTTGAGCAGTGGCTGAACTTTATTCAGATTGGGTAATTAGTGAAAAGTTCAGTTTAATTGGAAGTTCACAGTTAAACCCGGACTGACAAAATTACCTGTTGAATAGATTGTTTTATTGTAACAGACCACGCAGATGACTGACTTTGCAGAGTCTGATTGGATAAACATGTAATTTTTACTGTCTTTCGTCCTGTTTTTTTTCCCCAGAGCAGTATTTTCGTGGTCCCCTTAGGTTTTAGCCTAATTTCTTGGACCCCACGAATAAAGGAACAGGGAGCAAGCAATAGGATAAAAATTTTTCCCTGTTATCAAAAAGTAGTCTTTTTAAATAAGCCTTTAACTCACAGATGAGAAGCTGTAATCAGAGATACTGGACTCTTAAATTAATGCAGTTTTGTGGCATTAATCATATTCTCTTAAGATTCATGTCCGCAGGATTTTCACTGTTGGATGTATTTTATAAAGTGAAGTCAAATAAGGAGCATGACGTTTTTTTACCTGTGGTCGCAGAGATGGCACCGGTGTCAATTTCAGTTTTTAATTAAAGACCACAGATGACAAACTAAAATTTTTGAACCACAGCATGAATCAGAAAGTTGGCTAGTCAGCCTTTTTTTGGAGGGAGTGTTCTTTTTGAAGGTGGGGGTTGCAGGCAGGGAAGGCACACCAGGAGAGAGAATTGGCAAAGAAGTGTAGTGGGAGGCAGTAGATTGTGGGTGGTGAAACTGGGCTGGAAGTGATGGCTCTAGACCACTTCACCTCGCTCCACAGCCCTGAGTAAAAAGAAATCCTTTTTCTAGCACTCGATCTCCTCTCCCCTCCCTTCCTTACCTTTCAGTTTTCTTAGGCATGAGCAGGGACAAGCAGCACAAACAACGACTGAGGTTTTCTTACCGCACGGAGATACTCCTAACGTAGAGCTAGTCCTTTATTAGACGCCATTCGGGAAAACAGTGTGACATCACAACTCTAATATATCCTCCCGCAGTCTTCTGACAGGGATGGCGGAAGGTGGGGATAGGGGGAGCAGATGGAAGTACTTTTGAATTTTCCCTGTGGGCACAAGGGTTTTGTTCCTTAATTGGAGGTAGTCCGGTAAATGCTCACGCTGGTGCTAATGCCCCAGGAGAGTTTGAACACCTTCGTTCTGGGTTTGCTGGGATATTATAGTCCCCCTGCTTAGGGAGCAGACCAGCTGGCGGCAGGAAAGCTGGCCGAGAGCTCACTTGGCCTGAGCTCTGGATTACTACTTGATTCTGTTTGGAAGTCAGGACTTGAATTTGAGGTCCCTTGAGAAGGTAGTGCTAGTGTTGATTTCTGGCCCTACTTGTGCTTCTGGAAGTAACAACTGTAAAATTACATTGGAATTTGCTTTTTAGAAAAAGCCAGGTGGTAATCTGAATGTGTGGGTGGTTTTAAGTTTGTTTTGGGGGTTTTTTTCTTTTTAAGATTTTATTTATTTGACAGAGACAGTGAGAGAGGGACATTAAGCAGGGGGAGCGGGAGAGGGAGAAGCAGGCCTCCCGCCAAGCAGGGAGCCTGATGCGGAGCTCCATCCCAGGACCCTGGGATCATGACCTGAGCTGAAGGCAAATGCTTAATGACTGAGCCACCGAGCCACCCATTGTTTTTGTTTTTGTTTTTTTGTTTTGTTTTTGTTTTTAAGATTTATTTATTTTCAGAGAGAGAGAGAGTGTGAGTGGAGGGAGGAGGGGAGGGAGAGAATCCTCAAGCAGACTCCCCGCTAAGCGCTGAGCCCGACACGGGGCTGGATCCCAGGATCCTGAGATCATGACCTGAGCCGAAATCAAGATTTGGATGCTTTAACCTACTAAGCCACCCAGGTGCCCCTGGTTTGCAGTTTTTATTTTTATTTTTTTTATTTTAGTTGTTTATTTGACTGAGCCAGAGAGAACTAGTGGGGAAATGGCAGAGGGAGAGGGAGAAGCAGGCTCCCCCCTGAGCAGGGAGCCCAATGGAGGGCTCAATCCCAGGACCCTGAGATCATGACCTGAGCTGAAGGCAGATGCTTAGCCAGCTGAGCCACCCAGGAACGCCTGGTTTGAAGTTTTTAAATAAAGGCCTGTGTTCAGCCTGGGTGGCTCAGTGGGTTAAAGCCTCTGCCTTCGGCTCAGGTCATGATCTCAGGGTCCTGAGATCGAGCCCCGCATCGGGCTCTCTGCTCAGTGAGGAGTCTGCTTCCCCCTCTCATTCTGCCTGCCTCTCTGCCTACTTATGATCTCTCTCTCTCTCTGGAAAATGAATAAATAAAATCTTTAAAAAAAAAAAAAGGCCTGTGTTCTGCTCCCAGGCCTCCAGAAGGGTACTTTATATTGTATATCCCTGCTGCTAGAATGAGTTCGGGAAGGAAGTTGCTTCCTTCCTATTTCATCGAAACCCTGGTGACCTCGCCATATTCCCTGCCTTCCCTGACCTAGCAGAATCTAGTTCTTTTTTCTTTTTTAAAGGTTTTATGTATTTATTTGACAGAAAGAGATCACAAGTAGGCAGAGAGGCAGGCAGAGAGAGAGGGGGAAGCAGGCTCCCTGCAGAGCAGAGAGCCCGATGCGGGGCTCGATCCCAGGACCCTGAGATCATGATCTGAGCCGAAGGCAGAGGCTTAACCCACTGAGCCACCCAGGCGCCCCCAGAATCTAATTCTTTTTTTTTTTTTTTTCAGAATCTAATTCTTAACTAAAGTTGAAACTGGTCAAGCGGGTTGAAGTCTTCCTTAAGTACAGAGGGCAGTCTTTTGGAAAGGATGGCAGATAGATCCCTGAACTCTTAAAGAAAGGGTCCCAAATTGGAGGCTGTACTCTTAGCGGCCTAGATGATGAGTTTTCTAAACTTGCTGGGTGGTTCTTGTTGGGGACATTATCACGCAGGGCTCCAAGCTCTGGTATCTTTCTTCCTCATTCACCCCCTCCTGTCCAAACTAAAAGTTGACTTTCTGGAGTCTTTTTTTTTTTAAGTAAGCTCTACACCCAGCATGGGGCCTGAACTCAGCCCCGAGATTAAGAGCTTCATGCTCCACTGACTGAGCCAGCCAGGTGCCCTGACTTTCAGAATTACAGAATTCACCTATTATTTGTGCTCCTTTGTTTGCTATTAATAAATCCATTATTGTGTCTTTACCACAGTTTAGCTGGTTTAATTGTCTCCTCTTCTTCCTATTGAAATCCAGAGTTGTGGTCTTGAGGGGCAGTATGTTATGGTCAACTTGGAGGATCCACAGCCCCCCACACTCATCTCTTTCTGGTTGTAGGCATCAAGATTTAATAGATTTAGGGGTGTCCGGGTGGCTCAGTCGTTAAGCCTCTGCCTTTGGCTCAGGTCATGATCCTAGGGTCCTGGGATTGAGCCCCGCATTGGCTCCCTGCTCTGCGGGAAGCCTGCTTCTCCCTCTCCCACTCCTCCTGCTTGTGGTCCCTCTCTCGGTATCTCTCTCTCTGTCAATAAATAAATAAAATCTTAAAAAAAAAAAAAAAAAGATTTACTAGGTATATCAGAGATTGCTGTGATCGTGCGTAGTCTGGTGCCTTCCCAAAAGCACAGGGGAAGTGTATCTGCAGGACAGCCTAGTGAGTATGTTCTCTGACCCTCCGTATCACAGCATCTCTGCTATCTGGATGAAGGACAGGCGAGGAGGCAAAGTGTACTTGGCTCGTTGGAGGGGCTGCAAGGAGACCACTGTGGCTGAAAGTAGAGTCAGCAAGAGTGTCAGGGGGGTTAGAAGATGAGGTCAGAGAAGTAGTAGGAACAGATCGTGGTAGGCCTTGTGGACCTGTTAGGGTTTTGTATTCCAAGTGAGATGGGGAATCGTTGGAGATTTTTGAGTTGATATGATTTCTAATTAAAAAAGTGAATTACTCTGGCTGCTGTGTGGAAAACAGACTGGGTGATAGGGGCAAGGGTGGAACAGAGAAACCATTTAGAAGGCTATTGTTGTAATCCAGGCTAGAGATGATGAGATGACAAGTGAAATTATTACCTATCTCCAAGAAAGGTTGGGAGACCTAATTAAGAAAACCTCACTAATGCCCCTCATACAGCCCATTTCACAATAGTAGGCTCCACTATTCACTAATTCCCTTCTTTTCCTTGGATTTTGCCCTCTCCCATATTAGGACCGTAGAGGAGAGGTTATTAAATAAAGAACAGCTTTCACAAGGGAAGGGATTGTAAGCAGTACCTCAGTCATTTGACCCCAACAGAAGCCTTTTTATTTCTTGAGGTGCTGCAGTCGGTGCCCTATGTGCATTGTTATCCCACCCACCAGAGACCTGAAAAGGCGGAATCTGTGCCAGAACTCTGGGGCAGCTGCATTCTCATTGAGGCATTTTCTTTCTGCAGTTGCTATCTTAGACAGTGTGAGCAGCCTCTTCTTACAAAGTATCTTTTCAGCTACCTGGCCTTGCAAGCCGGAGCTTTCTGATACCCATCGTGACAGGGTAGTTTCACGTACCTGAGAGGGCCCCCAAAGAGAAAGAAAGAGGATTTGTGGTCTTTGTTGAACACTTGAGCTCTTTCCCCACTCCTCTTTTGCTGGGATTAAAGCCTTAACGTGCCACCTGGATTCCTGGGTTTGGCAGTATGGAAAAAGAATCCCGTGTATTTTCTTTTAGCACATTATACTTGTTTGAGAAGAGCCTGGTCCTTGGTACACAGGGAGCGTATTCCCTACAGAGGCCACATCAGGTCTGCTTTCTTGGGCAGGTCTCGTTGGTAGACATTACTGAGGAAACCGTGCCATCTTGACATAATGTCAGGATTCCTTGCCTAGAGGGGGCTGCTGGCAGCCTACAACCGCCCCGATTTATTCAGGGAACAATGCAGTTGTTTTTCTGGGGGCTGGGGGGTCTAATTGTGTGATAGGCAATAGGAAAGGTAAATCCCCAGAAACTTAGAAACAGAATTTGCTTTAACAGTACTTAATTGTATCTCCCAGGCAGCTTTACCCCTTCTTCCTTCTAAAAGTGAGCTCCGATTACTGCCATTGCAAGTTGGACTTTGGGTCCCTTTGCAGCTCATACACTGTACTGCTTCTGGAAATGTCTGACTGCCCCAGTCAGGTCTGTAAATAGACTGAGCCAGGACCTATGAAGGCCAGCTCTCTTCAGAAACCCTGTTCTATTTTCAGGGAGAAATCATTTTTCCCTTCACCTCAGTTAGAATCTGCCCTAGCCTTTCTGCTCCTGCCTTGGCTGGGGCACAGATGAGAGCTAGCATGCCCTGTATCTGGCAATCCCTTGGGCCTGCCCGAAAGGAGTAGGGAGAGGCCGTCTATAGGAAATGCACATGCCAGGAGTGCATCCACAGCTGGAGAACATTAAAGACTTTACAAATGCACCTTATTTTCCAGTTATTTGTGTGGATAGGTATTTCCAGTTTTTATTTCTGCCCCCCATGCATCTGTGCTGACTGAAACATCATTTTAGCCATAGTAATAGTTGAGAGCAAATTGTTTCTGTAGATAAAGACATAGATGTATTTTCAACCAACATGCTGCTAATTAAATTGCTTATCTATCTAAACGTGGGCCTCTGCTGCTCATATCCGATGTCCCTGGTATCTTCCTTGAGTGAGTTGCCTTGTATTCTATGACCTTGTTTTTTCGTTCATTGCAGTGTGAGTGACTGCCCCATGTTGTGTTGATGCCAGTCTGCCATGCTAGCCTGTCTGCCAGGACCAGGTGACCTGTCCTTTCAGCTTCTTTCTCACACGCAGATGAACACTGGACTTCAGAAATGTAAGTAATCTGGATCCCAGGCCAGGATGTGACCCTTATTTTGTCTCTACATTTGGGTAATCACAGAGGCACATCAGGGGTGTGTTGACCGTGAACTTTGGTACCTCCAAGATATTCTTCAGCACAGACAGCAGGAAAGCAGCTGCCAAACTTGTCAGCAATGTGGACACTTTTCTGATCAGAGAGATCCTCTTAAATACTAGAATTCCTCTGTGTGTGTCATCTGAATTATCATTGTTGCTGACAGCTATCTGTTGAGCCACAAAGCTATAAGGAGTTTTATGGGATATATGTGTCATCCTTCCAAAAGGTGTTTCGGTTTGAACTCCCATGAGGAATTGAATGAAAAGTCACACTCTTGATTACTTACTGTACTCTCTGAAACATACTACTTACCCTTTTCTGTTGTTCTGGACTCTGTGAGCATTCTCTACCATTCCCTTTGGCTTTGCTCTCTGCCGAACCAGTGACCTCAGTTCACAAGTAAAGAAGCTTTCACCTCCAGAAGGGACAGGGAGCTAGTTTTAACAGTCTCTCTGGGTATATTCTTGCTAATAAACTTGTCCACAAGATTGAACTTTTGAGAACTATTAGATTCCTGTCTTTTTCTTTTTCTTTCTTTCTTTCTTTTTTTTTTTTTTTAAAGTAAGCTCTATACCCAACGTGGGGCTTGAACTCACAACCGTGGGGTCAAGAGTTACATGCTCTACTGACTGAACCAGCCCCAGATTCCTGGCTTCTTTCCCTGCACTACAATGATGTGCAAGGAAAAGATTCTATTCCTAGCTCATTACCATGTACAGTGTCTTCAAGTATAAATATTGCCCTAAATTTGGGATTTGACCTTCCTTTCAGAGGAAAAGGGGAAATCATTGAGGCATCTAGGCTTACCCTTTAATAGAAAAGGTGCTTCAGCACCTTACCCAAATCCTTTATGACAGGGGCTGGTCAACTTTTTCTGTAAAGGTCCAGATAGCAAATATTTTAGGTTTTGTGGGCCATATGGTCCCTGTTGGATCTACTCAGAGCTGCTGTGGTAGGGCAAAGGTAGCTGTACACCACATCCAAATGAATGAGTGTGGCTGTATTCTGCTAAAACTTTTTACAAAAACACAGCAGCAGTATTTTGGCCCACAGGCTATAGTTTGCTGACCCCTGCTATGTGAGATCATCTTCAGAAGTTAAAAATGGGACTCTTGGGTGGCTCAGTCGTTAAGCGTCTGCGTTCAGCTCAGGTCATGATCCCAGGGTCCCGGGATCGAGCCCCACATCGGGCTCCCTGCTCAGCAGGAGGCCTGCTTCTCCCTCTCTCACTTCCCCTGCTTGTGTTCCTCTCTCGCTGTGTCTCCCTCTATCAAATAAATAAATAAAATCTTAAAAAAAAAAAAGTTAACAATGCTCTAGCCTCTTGACTTCCTTTCTTTGAAGGAGACTAAGACTCAGAGCCTCGCTAGTTCTGGAATTTGGCCAGTGAATCCAACTCTCGTAATGACAAAGCTGAAAGCAACAGTCTTCCTTCTGTACCGCCTGACCCAACAGGCGAGCTACGCTGTGCTGCGCCAGCTTTCCCCCCACTCTCTCTCTCAGTAAATGATGGCTGTCGGTGATAAAGCTGTACGTGCTCCCTGGCCACTGAACTCTGCATGCTCACTGCATTTTGGCTGGTTCTGGGCTTCAGGGACACAACTGGAGAAGGGAGGATACTTGGAAACATGACAGAGCAGCTCACTTGCTTTCTTCTAGGTTCCTTCATGTGCTCCAACAGCTTTACCCAGAGATGGGATATCAAGGCTGAGCCATTTGGGAGGAAAAGCAAACTGGTAGCTTTATCTTGGGTGCTGACTTCGGATCTCCACTCCTTTTCCACCCAAAGCAGCCTCAGAGGGAGCCTCTGCCAACCACTGTCTTCAAATTCAATTCAAGAATTGAGAGAACTTTCTTCCCTGGTTTCACGCTTGTCTGTTTGGGGAGGATAGTGTATTGGAATCCCTTTGTCTCACTTGGTTGCTATCCTTAATTATTATATCCAAGCCTTTGCAGAGAAGAAACCACCTGAACCTGATGGTGTTTTAAGCTTATTTGCTTTCTTCTCACCTCTCCCCAAATGTATATGAAAAAAAATTCTGCCATGTCACTTATAGCTGTTAGCATTGAACACCGACTGAAGGTGAGATGGAGGATAAACTCTCTCCTTCGGGACCCAGCACCAAGGTCCTGCTCAGAGCCCAGGCCTCTCAGCTCTAGAGACCTTAAAACCAGTTTCGTGACTCTGCTTTTCAGCCTGGCTCTGCCCCTCATCCTCAGGAGGGTCTTATGAGTTGTTAGAAACACAGAACTTGGTGTCTGGTGGGGCACAGATGGAGTACAGATGTTCATTGATTATTGTGCTTTATGTTGTAAGAGCTCAGGCAGGAGAGATGTATTAGGGATCTGGAGATGGGGTATGTGGCATCTTGGCCAGCACTCTTAAGTCACCTGGCTAATCGCTTTCCCCAGGCTTAACCCACTACAGGTGCAGAATCACAAGATCGATCCCTTCTGACGCCAGCATTTCCTCATCTCCCCTTCCTTTTCTTCGTGTGTAAGAGGATGTAATGCATTTCCCACCCTAGATGTGGCATTTGCCGTCGGGCAGTCTAGAGTAAGGAACTCCTTGGCTTTGGTGGGTCCTGCACTTGATAAAGGACCGCAGTTTGGGTTAGGTGGATACCCTCCTAGAGCTTTTCTAGATTGTATATTCCATGATGTCACTTGTTTTGAGAGTTTTCAGCTGTTTTGGAACTTTGTTTGGCAAAATTTCCTCTGACCCATCCTTTCCCAGTTCCCCAGAAAATGTGTTTTTGAACTTTTTTTTTTTCATTAACTCCAAGCCTCTGCTCTTCCCCAGCTCACCATCAGATGTATCATAGTGGCTCAATAAATATTTCTAGGTGAGTGGCTGAAATGACCAAAGGTCCTTGGTCCTCAGATCACCATTCATTCATTCATTTATTCATTCAGATTTTATTTATTTATTTGACAGAGAGCAGGAAAGCACAAGCAAGGGGAGCAGCAGAGGGAAGGGGAGAAGCAGGCTCCTGACTGAGCAGGGAGCCTGATGCAGGGCTCCATCCCAGGACTCTGGGATCATGACCTGAGCTGAAGGTAGACACTTAACCGACTGAGCCACCCAGGCACCCCTCAAGTCATCTTTTAGCCAACAGCTTTGACCTTCTTCATTATTGAGTATTAGGGATTGATACAAACCTCAAAATTAGGAGCTCAGTGGGTTAAAGCCTCTGCCTTCGGCTCAGGTCATGATCTCAGGGTCCTGGGATCGAGCCCTGCATCGGGCTCTCTGCTCTGCAGGGAGCCTGCTTCCCCCTCTCTCTCTGCCTGCCTCTCTGCCTACTTGTGATCTCTCTCTCTCTCTCTCTGTCAAATAAATAAATAAAATATTCAAAAAAAAAAAACAAAAAACCCCCCCAAAACTTCAAAATTACCCAGTTTTACTACTACTTTCTGTGCCTGTCTGCCCCCTAGTGGAAGGGCCTGGAAATGTTGAACTAGCTCAGTGACTGGATAAGCCCATAGAAATCTCAGAAATATTAGCTAATATTTGTTAATTGCTTACTATGTGCCAGGCACTATTTTGAGTATATTTGTGTATATTCTTATTTGTTCTCAATGATCCCATACGAGAAACTCTTTTAGCTTTCTTTTGAGGAGGAGACCTAGAATAGCACTTGCCAGTGTCACATTAATGTTCAGTGACTAGGCTAGAACTCACTCTTGGGTCAGACTCCAAACCCAGTGTTTGAAACACTGCCTGTGCCTCTCCACCTATTGATAGAGTTTCCTTCTGCATATGGTACTTGTGTCTTCTGACCTTCAAAATAGAAGGATAAACTGGGAGGCCCCTGTGGGAAGCTGGGATTCAGGGAGATAATCGGCCTTCGCCACCCGCCCCCACCTCCCGCAGTCCCCGGAATAGACAACACTGCTTTCTGCTACATTTAACTCCCAGACAGACTCAAGTCCACCGGGCTTTCTCAGTCAGGTTACTTTTTCTGTCTGCGCAAACTGAACCAAACCTGCTATCCCTGAATAACTTTTGATAGTCATGGTTCCTGTTCACAGAGCTTTTTCCTACTCACTGAATCTCTTGATCTTAGTAATTCTGTGAGGTACAGGGGTACCTGGGTGGCTCAGTCGATTGAGCGTCCAACTTGGTTTCGGCTTAGGTCATGATCTCAGGGTCGTGAGATCAAAGCCCACATCAGTCTCCACGCTCAGCATGGAGCTGACCCCTCTCCCCCTTCTCCCCACTTGTGCACACGTGTGTGCTCGCCCTCGCTCTCACTTGCTCTAAAGCAAAATGAAATAAACTCTTTAAAAAAATTCTGTGAGGTACAACAGCAGGTATCATAAATTTTATGATTTATAAATGAAGAATAACTGACACCCTGAGTAGTAGATAATAAAGCCAGTACTTGAATGTAGATTCTAAGCACAGATTCCCTATTCTGTACACTGCCTTATGTCCCGATTAATAACACCCTTGGTTACCAGATATTTAAATAAGTTACTTTACAGGGGAGTCTGGCTGGCTCAGTCTGTAGAGCATACAGCTCTTGATCTCAGGGTTGTGAGTTTGAGCGCCACGTTGGGCATGTAGTTTACTTTAAAAAAATAATAAAAATGTATAAGTTGCTTACAAAATTGTGGTATCTGTGTTAGCTGTACACTTAGGGGAAGATGTTACAGAAGAAAGAAAGCTTCCGGGATGCCTGTGTGGGACTGAGATAGTGTTGAGAAAACTTGGGTTTTTGTTTTGTTTTGTTTTATTTTATTAAGGGCTGAACTTAAGTCTGGTGCATGAGGTGGGTGGTGCTGGATTCCAAGAATGTAGCCTCGTTTTTATCCAGTATATACTCCTCTCATCCTTGAGAGTCTTCCTTGACAAAGATACTGTAGCCTGTGTCCACCCTTCCCACCTTTATTTCCTTGTGATTCTGATTCCTTTATTTGACTGCCCTCATCACCACTGTCAATATCAGCAGAAGCAGGACAAAGAGAACTAATCGGTGTCCGGTGTCCGTGTCCCATTCCATACCCCTGAATCTAGCCAAGCTACCTTTTTCCTCTGCGAGGGCAAAAAAACACCCTGAGACTTGGTACTGACTTGGAACAAAGGAACTCTGTCAGTCAGCAAGCCCCTGTACCACTCTCTCTTCCCTGGCCTTCAAGGAGGGGGGCCCACCGACATGGAGGAAGGCCCAGGAGCAGACCTATATTACCTGTCTGAACTAAACCCGGGCAGCTTTTTTTTTTTTTAAAGATTTTATTTATTTGACAGAGAGAAACACAGCGAGAGAGGGAACACAAGCAGAGGGAATGGGAGAGGGAGAAGCAGGCCCCCCTGTGAGCAGGGAGCCCGATGCGGGGCTCCATCCCAGGACCTTGGGATCATGACCTGAGCCGAAGGCAGACGCTTAATGACTGAGCCATCCAGGTGTCCCACCCGGTCAGCTTTTGACCGCCGTTACTCAGCTGAGCCCGAGTACTTCCGCCGGAATAGAACCTGTCCTGCTGACACTTCCTGAGTCTTGCACGGCTGCTCTGGGTCAGGCCCGGGGCCAGGGGTGTCACGTGATTTCGACCACTCAGACACCTAAGTACAGTGGCTGATCTGGGCAGTTTCTAATGGAATTCTGGTGTCTTGAGTGATCCCAGATTTTTCGGTATTTTCTTGTCTCGGAGAATGTAGCAAGGGTCAGAAAACGGCCCCACCTTATGGAGACTGAAGCCCATCGAGGGTCAGTGGCTTATAAGCAGCAGCAGAACTCAGACTCTCCACTTGGGGCTTTGATTGTGCTCACCAGCTAGTGCTACCTGGAGAAGGTTTCTGGGTCTCCGGGCCTCCCTCTCTTTTCTGGCCTCAGCTGTCTCTGTCACATTCATCCTTTTAAGACCCTCTCCAAATCAATCATCTTGCAAACATTTCATTTATGGGCAGAGCATCCATTCTGTAAGCAGTTAATAAAGCAGACCTCAAACGTGTGGGAGTGCCTACTATGGTGCGGCATTGTGCCCCCCAGAGCACAACTCTTTCTGGACTCTCGTGCTCAGTTCTACCTTGGTGAGCGTGGGACCAAATCTCTCTGTGCTTTGTGGACTTGAGCTCTCTTTTCTTGCCTCTAAGAGCGGCATTTTCTAAGCAGTTGCTGCCAGGCTAACCAGCAATGCCACCAAATGAAGGCAGCTGTGCCCTTTTCCTTCTAGCCCACTCCTTGAGCCACTTCCCTTTCAGCTGATGCCCAGTGACGTGACTGAATGGGGTCTCCTTGGGCCAAGGCAGCTGAGGCCACAAGCCGGGCATTCAGTCAGCTTAGTCCTTGCTCTGTCCTGGCTGCCTTCTGCAAGGGGAGGAAATAGGGCGGGAGTTCGCCAGCTGAGCCTAGGCTCCCGGCCAGGCCCCTTCCTTCTGCTTGGGCGGTCTGTGGGCTTACTCGCTCAGCAAACCTTTATTAAGCACCTTCTGTGTATACTTAGGAGAGACCCTGCCTCAGAGACGGAGAAGAGGGCTGAGACCTTTTGCCGGAGCCTGGCATCCTTAAAGAGCCCTTGTTCTCGGAACCTTTTCCTTTTTGACTGGAAGTCCGACATCCGCCGGAGCCCCCTGAGGGGTGGCCGCTGGAGACGGGAACAAAGAGACTGCTAACGTTAATGAGGCACACTGAGTGGGTATTTCCGCAGTCTCCAAAGGAAGGCAGGTTTGTCCTCTTTCCTTTTGGAAAGTGACAGCTGACAAGGGCGGGATACAGACTATTTTTGGCTCTCGGGACTTAAAGATTCTCTGAATCCTTTCTTCTCAGCTCCCTGCCTGCTGCCCTGTCATTATTGTCACCCCCCACAAGGAAATAAATTAAGCCTTTTGATCTTCACCCAATCAGGCAAAGAGTGGGCTGTAAACAAAAGTGAACCTGGGACAGAAGGCTAGGGGAGGGATGCTGGCAGCGCTTCCTCTGCTCCTGAGGAAAAGAGCATCCTGTCTGCTGTGCCAGGACGCCCACCCAGGGGGTATGGCGCCCCAGCTGCCGGGGCACGAGGGAAAGCTGCTGCCTCCCTGACCACCGCAGCCTCAAGGGGCGTCACTGCGGGCACCCTCTTTACCACGGTGTCTTGGGGAAGGGACTGAGTGGCCACAGAGGGCCCGGACATGCAGCTCCAGGCAGAACCTCCCCCCCTCCCCCCCCAGGGCCAGCGTAAGCCAGTAGGAACTTGGAGAGAGTTCCATGTAGTGGAACAGCCGTCAGTTACCTTTGTGAGAATTGGCCAGGTTCTGGCTCTCCAAAATCCGGGACTTTGAAAGTTGCTCTGCTGTTCCGATCTTTGGTGGCCTCATTTATAAACGAGAATCCTGATAGTAGCTGCCTTCTAAAGCAGGAGCGAGGATTCATTGAGACAGCCTGTCACTGAGCACGACGCCTGACCAGTTAGAAGTACTGACTAAACGCTAGCGATGCTTGTGACTGCGGGAGCCCGGTGAGACTGGGTCTAAGGTGACGACCAGGGACGACTTCCTTATCCCCTGCTCTACCCTACACCCTCAGAAGGGGAATCTAGAAGGGCTGGTTGGCTTGGCACTGATGAGCTCCCTCTCCTTCTTTGCTCTCCTTACCCTTCTCTCTCTCTAGGGGACACTCCACAGAAAATGAGAGCTGCTCACTATCCTACCCCAGCCGAATTGGACGCGTATGCTAAGAAGGTCGCAAACAACCCACTGACTATAAAAATCTTCCCCAACAGTGTGAAGGTTCCCCAGCGGAAACACGTTCGTCGTACTGTGAACGGCCTCGACACATCAGCCCAGCGCTACAGCCCCTACCCGACTCAGGCCGCCACCAAGGCAGGCCTGCTTGCCATTGTCAAAGTGCCAGCCAAAAGCATACTCAAGGACTTTGACGGCACCCGAGCCCGACTGCTCCCTGAGGCCATCATGAACCCCCCAGTGGCGCCCTATGCTACTGTGGCACCCAGCACTTTAGCCCACCCCCAGGCCCAGGCTCTGGCCCGCCAGCAGGCCCTGCAGCACGCACAGACCCTGGCCCATGCCCCTCCCCAGACGCTGCAGCACCCTCAGGGTATCCCGCCAGCCCAGGCGCTGTCCCGCCCTCAGAGCCTCCAGCAGCCTCAGGGCCTGGGCCACCCTCAGCCCATGGCCCAGACCCAGGGCCTGGTCCACCCTCCGGCCCTGTCTCACCAGGCTCTCCAGCACCCCCCCAATCCCTTGCTGCATGGAGGTCGGAAGATGCCAGACTCAGATGCCCCCCCGAATGTGACCGTGTCTACCTCAACTATCCCCCTTTCAATGGCGGCCACCCTGCAGCACAGCCAGCCCCCGGACCTGAGCAGCATCGTGCACCAGATCAACCAGTTTTGCCAGACGAGGGCGGGCATCAGCACTACCTCAGTGTGTGAGGGCCAGATCGCCAACCCCAGCCCCATTAGTCGCAGTCTGCTCATCAATGCAAGCACCCGGGTGTCGACCCACAGCGTCCCCACACCAATGCCTTCATGTGTGGTCAATCCCATGGAGCACACCCACGCGGCCTCAGCCGCGCTGCCTGCCGCAGGCCCTGTCAACCTGCCCACGGGCATCTCTCGAGCCCCCGCTGGCTACCCTAGCGACCTCAAGCCAGTCGCCTGGAACCAGCACCAGCTGGCGCATCTACAGCAGATGTGCAGTGAGGCTGGTGGGACGCCGGCCCCTGGCCTGACAGGCAAGCACGCAGCAGGACGCGAGTTGGCAGGGCCCGGCTTTGTGGGCAAGGCCCCTGCCTACCCGCAGGAACTCTGCCTGGCACAGTCCTTCCATCTGAAGCCAGCCCTGGAGAAGCCAACCCCGTCCCCACCCGTCAACGGCCTGGCAGCCCCACTGGCCTACCCCAATGGTCACTACTTCCAACCCCTGTGGAACAACATTCTGCCCACCCCCAATAGCGACAGCTCGGGGTCTCAGGACCTCGCCATGCCGTTCCATGGTGGGCAGCCCGCGGGTGCACCCCTCGACTGTGGGACGACTGCTGGGGCCCACTACCGAGCAGGGACCGGGGGCGGTCCGGTGGCAAGCCAGAACAGCTTGATGCAAACGGTGGATTACTTAAGCGGGGATTTCCAGCAGGCCTGCTTTCGAGAACAGAGCCTGGCCATGCTGAGCAAGGCCCACCGAGCCCCCGGCACCCGAGCCCCTGATCCCGCAGATAGTCGAAATCTTCATATTCAGCACCCTGGGTATAGATAGGGAGCCCCGGTGCCCTCCACAAGCGACACATCGTACAGCACCCTCCTAGGTTTAGACTTACTTTTGAGTAATTGGATAGTTTCAAAATTTCGCTGCTCCAGTGTGATCATTCTTAGATGTTTAAGAAAGGGAATTTGGTGGGATCTAATTGAGGACAGTGGGGGATCTCCTGTGCCCTCATCCTCCCCTCCACCATACCTGGCAGCTTCTGGGTGTATGTGAGGACCTGACCCCAGCTCCAGGCTTTTCTCTCTGCTGCCTCTCAGTCCCTTCACCTTGACCCTTTCCCACCAGGCACCTCCCGTCTTTTCTTGCACCTCTGCCTGTTTTAGGCCTGAGGTGTGGGGAAGGGAAGGGTCCTGGGGGAGGTGGCTGTGGTGCCCAGCCCCTTCAGCTGGGCCACTCCCTGTCTGTCTCTGTCTCTTTGGGACTAAGAAGCCAGACTTCTCAAGTGCTCTGGAAGCTAATTCCTTATTCACCCAAAGATCTCAAATCAAAACTGACCCAGTCTTCACCTCCTCCCACCCCTCTCCATTCCTCAGGGCTTTGTTGTACACCTACATCGATTCCAGAGCTGCTGTGCTTGTCCTTGCTACACTCCTCAAGGGCGCCCTGCAGGCACTTGGCCTTAGCCTTGAGGCCTGGGAAGAAGATCTTTGTATTGGTATCTTAGGTCCTGACCGTCCCCCTTCCAGCCCTGGAGATAGGTAGTAAGGTGGTAGTGACCATTCAGCGAAGCCAAAATCCCTTTCTCACTGTCGTCTCTCCTAAATCACCTGCTCCTCCCATCCCCCAGGCCCCTCCAGAAACCCAGCAGAACAAAGCAGGGTCTTGAGGAACTAAGTAGGTAAAGGATGATCACATTGGAGTTCGGAATTAAAAACACCCTCTCCCCCCCAAAAAAAGTTAAAATGCATTTGGTTCTCTCTACACTGGCTAAGAATATTGCTCTACACTGTAAGTTTTAAATGTCCTGTTTCTGTATGAATGTGGTGTGGGTTTGAGTAGCGTGTGAGCGGCCCCACAGGTACATTCACCCTCTGTCACCTCCTTTTGCAGCCCCTCAGTTTAATGAAGAAAGAAAGAAAAAAAAAAAAAAAAACACAAAGCCTTAAGCTCTTTGAATTTTTCCTTTACCAAATGAGCATGGTTCTAACAGCTGGAGGCGGACCTCCGCGGGAAACAGCCCCTCCTGTCCTTGCCCGCCCTTCACACGCCCATCCTTCGCCCCATGCTCAGCGTGTCTCATCCCCAAGTGGCAAATAGTTGGCTAGAAATTTAAGACTTTCCTGTAATTTTAAATTTAGATCATGTTTTGTAATTTTTTGCACCTTTCTGTTAAAGATACGTAGTTGGGCTTTTTTTTTTTTTTTTTAAACCAAATAAGCCCTTACCTTTCCTCTTGTCTCTGGGGAATGTGAGCTGATGTTCTTATTTAAGATTTGGGGTTTTGTTTACTATACTATCCACTGTTCTTTAGCCAGAAATTCTCTAGTGATCTGAAGCAATGTGACTGAAGACCAGTTTTTAAATTATGTGTTGGCAAATTGCCTTATATTTAAAAAGAAAAAAAAGAAAAAAATGCCTGATCGTGTTATGCCAAATGATAGCAACATGAAGTCCTAATTTATTGTTCCTGATTTCCCTGCCGTCTGTGAACACTGGTACCTCCCTGTCCCTGAGCCCTTGGGGGCACCTGCAGCTTCTGGTTCAGGGCCGCCCCCCAAGGCGTTGACCACCGTCTCACCCAGGGCCCCCTTCCGCTTCTTGCTTCTCGGAATTACATTTAAAGAGCACCACTGTCTCCCCTTATCCCTTGCTTGATCTCCAAAACCAGATATTTTTGCCGTAATTTTTTCCAATGCCTCTCCCCGAAAGGTGAGCTGCCATCTTAGGAAATCAGACCAGACACCAACTTGGGGGCTTTAAATCAAACCTCAAACCCTCAAATCTCTTCCTGTGTAGGGGTGCAAATCTCTGAAGCTCTCACTCCCACCCCTAGTCTGCATGGAAAATGTACTGTGACCCCCCCAATCCCCCCCAACTGCCCTTGCCTTTGGTGTGAGATGTTTCCTAGTTCACCCTGAGCCCCTCTCCCCCTCTGCCAGCCAACCCCCAACCAGCAATAAGGGTCCAGGCCAGGGCCTCCTCTCTGCGCTCCCTGCGTCCATCCCACACTGCCCCTAGGGAACACGGATTCCCTAACGCTGTCCACATACTGTAGCATTCATTCTCCATCTCCCTCATCTTCTCACCTGTGGTGGTTTATGGGTGTGATGGGGTTTTTAAGATTATTATAAACCAGTAAAAAGAAAAAACTCACCTTCTGATCTTGTCCTATTCGTTGAATGCTGTGAATGTTTGAGGTGATTTTTCTTGTAATGGTTTCTAACATGTCTCACTTCCAAAAGGGAAGCCAGTCCTCATTTTTAAGAGGGGAGCCCTATAGTGTCTGTCCCTCAGAAGCCAGGGGTGGTGGCGGCCCACAGCCTCTCCCTGGGCAGGGCGGTGTGTGGCCCTGCGGCTGATTGTGCTGCCACTTGCACTCCAAGGACCATTGAAAAAGCGGGAGAGCCGACTGCACGCTAAACCCTCCTTCCCTCCCCGAGCTTTTTTTTTTGTTTTAAAGATTTTATTTATTTGAGGGAGGGAGAAGCAGACTCCTGCTGAGTAGGGAGCCCGAGGTGGGGCTCGATCCCAGAGCCCTGGGATCTTGACCTCAGTGGAAGGCAGACACTTAACCCACCGAGCCAACCAGGCACCCCCACTTCCAGCCCTCTGGAAGTTCTTAGGGCCTCTGGCCGGTGGGCGTAATAGGTGTGGTAATCTGTAGCCCGTGAAGCGGCCCCGCGGAGTACTGGTGGAATCGGGAAAGGCCGGTCCCTTTCTGAGCATGCCGGTCTCTGGAGTGCCTTTCAGAGAAGGCGCTCTGCCTCCTTTACTCCATGCCATCCCTGTGAGAGTAAGCTTTCTTGCGCCTGGGTCACATACCTGCAGTGAGCCTAAGGTCCCACAGCTACAGAGCGGACGAGGTGAGCCCAGCTCTGGCTTCTGGGCAGGTGCTTGCGGAGTCCGGCTTACATTCTGAGGCATAACCTGGCCTGAGTTCCACAAAGCAGTTCTGCCTGCCTGCAACCACAACTGGAATGAGGAAGTCTGGGGTCTGGGGCCGACCACGACACCAACTGTGGCACACAACTCCAGGAGGCACCCTTCGGCCTTGCCCTATGAATGCGCCCCCTGGAGTGGTGCATGGCAGCCCTGCCAGCAGAGGGAGCCCGAGGGAAGACGGAGGCTGGATGGGAGGTTCCACCTCTTACCTGAGGCAGGAGCCACAGAGCCCGAGTTTGCTAGAGCCCGTGCTTTTCCCTTCCAGGTTCCAGAGGTCACTGTACTGAGATGGTTTATTTGGGGAAGAGGTGGCCTTTACTTTCTCAGCAAGGCAGTCAGGGCCCCATCTGCCCCTAGGTCAGTGAATTTGACCTTTTGAAGGGTAAGCTAGTAATTACATCCCCACGCCGGCATTTCAGGCTGTCCTATCTGGTCACCTAACAAGGGCTCTTTTCGTCTTGGCCTGTATGTGGGACACTGAAGGCCAAAACTCCGGCCTTGAACTTTCCCCTATTAGGTAAAGTTGCCACACGCCGGTCCTCTTCCCAGGGCCGACAGAGAAGAGTAATGGACCTGATCCTGATTAATCGTACAGTTTACAAGTCTAGGGGAACAGGAGTACTCCCGTCTTACCAGTAAGACTAATGATGCCCCACGTAGCTGAGCAACTTCCCAAAAAGCAAGCACAGCAAGGATCCAAACCCAACCCTACTGCCAAAACTAGAGGGAGCTATTCTACCAGGGACTGCTAGAGCTTCAGACAGAATCCAGCCCCTCTCCCAAACCAGCGGAAAGAGCAGTCAGTTCACAGCTCTGTTTCTATTTCATCAGCCAAATGTGGATAATCGCATTCACTGAGGCCTGTACGGAAAGTAAACAAATACGGATGAGAAAATCAAAAGGCCTTTGGCTCTGCTGAGGCTCTGGGTATGGCCTGGGCTTTGGAACTGGATTACCATTCTGTCCAGCACATATTTTGTGCTGGGAACAAGCACTGTCTTACAAAGTCTTCACTAGAGCCCCCTGACATAGCTTCTTTTACGATGGTGATAAAAGTGACTTCATTTGCCTATCGTATTAAACGAAGTCATGCATGTAAAGTGCTTAGCAGTGTCTGCTGCATGATAGCTACTGTCACCAGACCAAGAAAGACCTACCTAGGGCAGAAACACTAGTCCCGTGGAGTATGGATCAGGGACTCCAGGCTTAAAAAAAAACCATGTTCAGAGCCTGCACCTCCCCCATGTGGCCACCAGACGGCAGCGGCAGGCAACTGCCTTCCGCACAAAGCCTGATGCAGCTCCCCTGTCGTCCACCAGAGGACGACCCAGCAGGGCAGGGAGGCGAGCCCTGGCCGACTTTGGCCCTGTGCCTTCACAGTTGGGCCCAGCCTTCCAGGGCCCTAACCATCCCAGATAAGTCAGACTCGAACCAAGTTAATAAATACAATTCAGGATTTATTAAAAACCAGGGCTCCCCTGCCGTTCCCTCCTGGCACTAAGTAAATAAATAACCAGAGGGGGTACAGCCGAGGAAAGGGGAAGAGAAATCAGATCTCGAGACAGATTCTTTGAACTACCCCTCACTTTCCCACCTCCCACCCCCCGACTATGGCTCTTGGGACATAGCACCAGCAGGCACCTCAGTCCCGGGTAGAGTGTGGCCGGCACCAAGGCATGTCTTTCTTCCCTGCCCAGGACAGGAGACAGACCCTGGGATCACTTGTTTCCAAGCCCTTGATGACCCCAAGACCTGCTCCCCTCCAGGGGCCAGGGCTGAAGCACCAATAGGAGGCACCTGAGGGTGGTAGGGAAGGCGGGAGGGGGAACAGGGGAACAGAACCCGGGCAGCAGAAGAGGCTGAAAGGGGGTCCGGCCCCCTCTCCAGGTTCAGCCAGTTCCTGACTGAGGTCATATTCCACCCTCCCTTTCTCCGGAAGCCCCGTCTGCACTCAGCTGAGGATCTTTCGGGGCAATTCAACAGAGGCACGGATAAAGACGGCGTCATCCCGCACGTAGTTTCGCTTACGGATATCCTGGTGGGAGATGAACTTGGGATAACCAAAGCCCAGAGAGCTCTCATCCAGGGACCCCCGCCAAGTGCCCGGTTTTTGGAAATTCTTCCAGTTTGGGTCGGGGTGAAAGGTCTCAGTGACGTGCTGTGGCTTGGCCAGCCCAGGGTCGCTCTGATCCAGCAGGGAGAAGGTGACGCGGCGGGCAAACGGCCACTCGAGGAGATTGTCGAAGGCACCTGGCAGCACGCGGATGTAGAGCGAGAGGTGTGTGCCCTCACCGCTGCCGTTGCCATTGAGGAACGCCGACACCTGCAGCTTGTAGCCGTACTTGTGCGTGTAGAAGGCCGGGCTGAAGCACTCGAGGTTGGGCTTGGCTTTGGCTTCCTGAAGCCGCCGACCGTAGCTGCCGATCTTCCAGATGAGCACGCCGTCACTGCCCACCGAAAGCTCCTCCAGCTCCCGCCGCAGCTCCTGCAGCTCCTGCCGCTGCCGGCTCACCAGGGCGCACATCATGGCCAGGTGCGGCTTCACGCTCTCCTCCACGTGCCGGGCCATCGCCAGCTTAGGGCACTGTGGGCAGAGCCCCGGGCCGCGGAGGGAGAGGGGGAGGGAGGACGGTTCTCAGTAGGCGCAGGCCCCGGGGAGGGGGGGGGCGGGGCAGGGCGCCAGGGTCCCAGCTCTGAACGGGGACGACAGAGAGGACACTTAGGAGGCCGCTGGCGGCCGGCACAGGGAAGGACCAAAGGCTTCCGAGCAGCACAGCAGGGGCCACGGAGGGCCAAGAAGGGGGCTGGCGGGAAAGCGGGGGGCAGCTCACCCTGTGCTTGCAGCCGGAGTCTTTGAACGGACAGAGCACCAGCGCCGTGCTGCAGCTCTCCTTCAGGTGGGCGGGCAGGTCCTCCCGCGCCACGGTGCCCACGCCACACTGGTTGGGGCAGGGCACGGGCAAGCGCGGGCACTGGTACTGGTGGCTCTAGGGCCGCAGAGGCAGAGGGACAGCGGTCGGCAGCCTGACTCCCTGCCCCTCGCCCCCCGCCCGCCGCCCGCCCGGGAAGGGCCTCACCTGGATGGTGTCGAAGACGAACTCCTTGGTGCAGTAGGCGCAAGGCTGGGTGCGCTTGGGGCACTCGGAGGCGGCGTGCTGGGCCAGCAGGCGCCGCATCATGCGGGCGCCGCACTTGTTCTCACAGTACACGCTCTCCTGGGGGCACACGCCCTCGTGACTCTGCGGAGATGCCCCGGAGGCTGAGTTAAGGGTGCTCCGCTCGCCCGCGCCCCTCAGCCAGCCCCCGCCACCACGCCCCGCTCACCTCAAAGGCCTCCCCACTGAAGTCGCAGCCGCAGAACTCGCACTTGAGGCGCCGCTTGGGGCAGTCGTGCTGCAGGTGGGCGGGCAGGTCCCGGCGGCTCAGCTTGGTGGGGCAGCGGTTGGGGCAGGGGATGACGTTGAAGCTGCACGTATTCAGGTGGCTCTGGTGGGAAAGGAGGCTGTGAGCACCCGCCGGGAAAGGGGTCGGCCCGCCCTCCCCGCCGGGGACTCACCTGCAGGTGCCGCAGCGGCCCGCTCCAGCGGCAGCCCTCCTCGCTGTGGATGCAGCGGATGGCCAGGCCCAACACCTGCACCTCCAGCTCGGGGTCTGGGTAGATCTGGGTGGACGGGGAGGAACCAGCCAGGGTCAGAGCCTGCTCCGGTCCCCAGTCACCACCCCCCACCCTGCCAGCCTAGCTCTACCTGAGCGTCAGGAACACGCTCTCTTGAGCTATAGTCCCCTCTGCTACAGTCCCCTGTGCCCGGGATATAAGGCACAGCAGGGGGTATCTTGCTCCAAAGCTGGACACCAGGGTCCCCAGCGTGCCTGCACATGGCACTCCCTTCGGAGGGGCGACCAATCAGCCTGCTCAGTTCCAGGCAGCCCCCACATCCTCTGCTTCCTTCCTCCTGGTAGAGGGGTCCTGGCCGTCAGCCACCCGAAGGGGAGGGGAGCACTTCTTTCGGGCACAGAGCGGCTCTGTGCACCCCCACAGGCTGGGCATTGTGCCTGCCCTCCAGGGCAAACACTGGCCTCATTTGCAAACTGGCCCGGTGGGAGGGAAGAGGCCACCTTCGTGGGGGCACAGGATTCCACAGTACCGGGTTGACATTGGCCCTGACCCAACTGGCTGCGAGGAGCTCCAGCCTCCACCAAGGGCAAAACCTGTAACCTGGGCCTCCGCCTGGCACTGTGGGCTCACCTTGGCATAGTCCAAAGGAAGCTGGTCCTCAGGGCATTTGAAGACTCCTTCACTGTGAAGGGGGAGGGGACAGGGTCAGGCTCCAGCCATGGGAAGGGAGAACCCGGGCCCCACCCCCTCAACCAGGTAGCCCCCCCACCTCGGTAGACCTGTTCTCAGCCAGACCCCAGATCCCAGCTCTTGTCCTGAGGAGAGGAGCTCTGGGCCTAGTGGAGGCAGACAGCTGCCTCAGATAGCATTTGGCCAACAGGTGGCAGCTGGTATCCCCACCCCACCCCCAGCACCCAGGAGGGCAGCTGGAACTGGAAAAGCGACAGGACACCTGCCCTCCACCCCTCTCCGTTTTCACGGGCCCCCAGCCCGGTGCAGGAGGGGAGGGGGGTAGGGGCGGGGAAGTGGGCAGCGATGGGCTGAAATTAAGTGGCGGGGCTGCCCAGCCCCAGTTAGGGTTCTTGTCCAAGAACCCAGGGCAAAGGTCAGTTTGGGGCCACTTTACCCCATCCCTTTCCTCCTCCCTCGAGGGTGTGTCTTCTAAAGCAAAGAGAAGAGGCTCATCCTAAGGCACTGTTTACACTCCTACCCAGTCCTAACCACCTGCCTCTGGGAAGGGGCTGCATGCCCCCATTTTGCAGATGAAAGAACTGAGACTCAAGGTAAAGCAGCCCCCGGAAGTCTGTCTGATGGCACAGCTCAGACAGGTTCAACTACACTGTACACACAGAAGAGGCTGGGGCAAGAAAAACCCTCCCGGCAAGCTCGGCCAAGACTCTGCTCACCGCACGGCAGGCTCTGAAAGCTTTCTGACCTTGCACCAATCCCCACTGGGCGGGTAGCACGAAGGAACCTGCTGGCACACCTCCTTCCACCAACATGGCCTTGCTGACCCTGGCCAGGGCCAGTCACACACACCTGGCGTGGCCTAGGCAGGGCAAGGGCTCACCCAGTAGGACCGAAGGCCCTCAGGCATGGCATTCCTGGCAGATCTGAGTCAGGCAGGTGGGAGGCAGAAATCAAGGCGGAAGCGGAAGCCACATGGCAGCCCTGTCCGCGATGCTACTTCATAGGACCCGGGCAGTTCAGGCCCCAAGTGCCCAAAAGATTTCTGGCACCCACCTCCCCCGATCCCACTACCACCACTGGCCATGCCACCAATGCCAAGAGCGATACATGCCCAGGCACTGAAGAGGTGTGCCCTTGCCCACAGGGCAGCCAGCCTTCCTGGACCAACCTGAGTAATAGCCGGGGCAAGAATGGGGAAAGAGGGGTGGGCCATGGGGGAAGGGGTCTGCTTAGCTGCTTCAGGAATGTGCTGATTCCGTGGTCCCGGAGACAGGGAGGGGACTGAGGGAGACAGGGAGGGGACTGAGGCAAGCCCCCAGGCTTCAGGCAGAAGATTAGCCGGAGCAGCTTGGGGCCCAGCCAGGACAAAGGTTCCGCCAGGGCGATGGACACCCTGGTAGGGTAGGGGGTGGTGGTGAGGGACAGAGCCTGTTCCACCACTTCTTTCCTTTGGGGGCCTCAGCTGCACAGCTCAAGAGCTGGGGGGGGGGGGGAAGCAGGGGCCGAGACAGCTCCGGGCTGTGCAGTGGAGGCCCAGGCCCAGGGGAGAAAACAGGATGGGGGGAGGGGGCTGTGGGAGAGGAAGAGGGGATTTCCGGGAGGGGGAGGGGCAGAAGCTGGGGAGAGGGGCACAGGAGGTGGTGGAGGGAAACGGCCTGACAACCCCCTCCCCAGCTCCCTCCGAGGCAGTAAGGGTGGGTCGGCTGGGGGTGGAGGCAGGGGCTCAGCTGGCCTCATCTGGAAACCAGAGGGCCGGGGAAGGGCACCGCAGAAGACAATGGGACTGTGTGTCTGTAGGGGAGTATGTGTGTACACTGAAGGGAGGAGGGAGGAGGGTGGGGGAAAAGGAGGAGGGGGCAGGCAGCACCGCAGCTCTCGAAGGAGCATATGTGAGGGCAGGAGCCGGCCCAGGCTGGGGGGAACCGAAAACAAAGGGCCTGCTGAGATTTCCGCCAGCGGGGGGCTGCGGAGGGCTGAGAGAGGGAGCGGGGAGCACTGAAGGCAGGAGCCCCAGAAATGCTCCCTGCCTGCGCCCCTAGCTCCCCTCAGCAAACAGCCTCCAGATGGCAGTGGCTGACCCAGCTTTCCCCTGTGCTCCTGGGGCACGACCTCCCCCAGGAGTGGGGGGGCTCCCTCATTTCGCCTCCCCACACCCGGGCCTGAACAGTTCCCAGCAAAGGAGTTTAGATTTAGGACACCGCAGAGTGCCCAGAACTCAACAGAGGCCGCAGAGCCAAGGGGCTGCCTGGATCCCTGGTTTAGTTACACCCAGGGTGCGACCCCCTTCCTCACGATTTACAGACCACCCTCCGTACTCAAGATCCCCCGGGGCGAGGAGGGACACCCGAGCGGTTCCACGGCTTCAGGGGCGATCTGTAGCGTCACAGTCCTCCCTCTGTTGTGCGACCAAAAGCAGCCCGGGCTTAAATTAACCCAGTTAAGCCTTTAAGTAACTGTGTGACCCTGGGCAAGTCGCAGCCTTTCTTTGAACCTCTCGTTTCACCATCTGTGAAATGGGAGAACAATAGCCGCCGCTCTCGGATTGCTCTTAGGATCAAAAGAGGTTAGACGCGCGGAAACTCGAGAGGCTTAAAGCCCTGTGCGGGACCGAGGGTTCTGTCGTCCTCTTCCCGTGCGGATTCAAAGTTCAAGGATGCGGCCGCTCCCGCTTTCAGGGGAGGAGGAGGGCCTGCGGCGGGTTAGGAAGGGCGTTTTCTCCCACCTCCACCCCGCGGGCAGGCACGGAATTCTTCCAAAGGGCCTCGGGACCCTTCGGATTAGTGCGTGGGGTCTTCCCTCGGGGCCTGACGTCACCGCCGCCCCGTGACGTCACGGTGGGCGCCCCTGAGGTCAGAGAGCCCCGGCGCAGACAAAGGCCCGGCGTGCCTCCCGCCTGGGCCCCTCCCCACGCGCCGTTCCCCCTCGCCACGGTCACGGCCGTTCCCCGCTCCCCCGCCCCGGCCCGCACCTGAGGAACTCCTGCAGGCAGGTGTCGCAGAAGCGGTGGCCACAGGTAGAAACCTGCACCGGCTCGCGCATGGGCTTCCCGCACAGCGGGCACAGCAGCCGCCGCTTGGGCTTCTCAAGGAACTTGTAGTCGAAGCCGGGCATGGCGGGCGGGCGGCGGGCGGCGGGCGGGCACCGGCGAGCGGGGCCGGGCACGGGCGAGCGGGGCCGGGCACGCGGCGGCCCCACAGCCCGCGCCTCGCTCGGGCCGCGCTCCCGGCTCCGGGCGGCGCCGACTGGCGGCCGCGGCCTGCGCCCAGCCCCCGAGCCCGCGAGCCCGCCCGCCGGAAGAGGGGGTGGAGCCGCGCCCGCGCGGTCCTAGCGCCCACCGCACCCGGCTCCCACCCACCTCGCCGGCTCGCGGCTTCGGGGTCGGCGGGCCGCCAGCCTGGCGCCCTCCACCCCGCGCGGGCTCCACCTCTCTCTCTTTCCGAAGAGCGATCGTGGTTGCTCGGCTTCTCCCCGGGGCTGGGGGCATCCTGACACTGGATGGGGTGCAGGGCCCCGGCGGCCGGCCTGGGCCGCACCACAAAGGTTCGCTTCTCCGGAGTCTACAGCTCGGTCTCGGGGGGTCACGTATCGCCCCAGGGCCCGGGACTCCAGCTTGCAGGTGCTAGGCAGCCGAAGCCTGGCAACCGGATCTGGGGAGCTCGGCTGGCGCGGGGAAGCCGAGCTGGGCGCTGGGCCAGAGGAACCTCGGCCCCAGCCTCAGGCTGCGCCCACATTCCTCCCTGGACCGCGGCCTTGCCCAGCCTTGGGGTGTCGGGCCGCCACCCCCACCCCCGAAGAGACCACATTCTAGGCAGGCAGCTGATGTTTTTATTGGCGCGATTTCCCAGTCATCTGGAAAACTGATCTGGCCCAGCCAGTTACTCTTTCTCCCAACCTGCTTTGGGGGAATGGCGTGGGTGGAGGGACAACCTTCGGCAGGGACCCCCCCTCCCGCAGTGGACTCTTTGGTGCCCTTGCAGATGCACTCCCAGTCCTCTCAGAAGTCCTGCAACAAATCTATGCCTCCGGATGGGGAGGCTCCCTATCCCAGGCAATGCAGAAGCCAGGCGGCCAGAATGGCCAGTCCAGGCAGGACAGGACTTGCCCTGCTCCAAAGCAGGGAGCTGCTCTCCCAGGGGGCACCAGCGACTTCTTTTCTAACTGGGCTGGGGGGGAAAGGCAGGGTCTGGGTGGAGCCACAGCTGCCTCCAGCTTTTTTCCTGCCAAGACTCTGGAGACCACCCTGCTTGGGAAGGTTGGGTCCGGTTTCTGACTCTAGCCAGGCTGGACCCTGGGGACACCAACTTAAGAGGGGCGGGAGAGAAAAGAGAGATGTTGGGGGAATGGGGTGGGTTGAGGTTTCCGGGTCCAGGGCCGAAGGGGAGTGGCCACTTCGCTGGTTCTTATACAGCACCGAGGACCCTGGTGGGGCTAGTCCTCTGCAGGCGTCTGCGATTTTCAAGCATGTTCCGAGGAGCAGCAATATCTGGGTGGTCCAGGGGTGTATTTAGGTGCCTCACGGTGGGACGGGCTCATCTGTAACCGCTGGAGGGTGCAAACGACAGACCCCTGCAGCCACCCAGAGAGAGGGCAGTGCCTCCAGCAAGAGATACCCACCTCCACTCCCACTCCCACACCAGGCCCTGGACTCTGGACCCTGACCAGCCAGAAACAGAGGTTCAAACTAAACCGGACTGGGGGCAGGAGAAAGAATGCCTTTGGGCCCTGGGAAGCACTGGGAACAGCCCTTCAAGTGAGGCCCAAGAAGTAGACTCCCTTGCCCTCCCCCGGGAGGCAGCTGTCTTACCCAACAGCTTCTGCTTTCATTTATCCGGGGGGGGGGGGGGGGGGGGGCTTAACATGCTTTTAGTGCTTTGGGCTGTGACCACTGGGGGATGGGAGTGTGGGCAGGGCCCCCCCCCACTGGATTAACCCTTGTGGAGGTGAGGCGGGAAAAGTTAACAACTCACGGCGGACAGCCAGGAGAGTGTTGCCATGGCAACAGGACACAGACGTCACTGTGTAGGGGTGTGTCTCCTCCAGCTGCACGGGCCGAGGGAGTCCAGCATCCTCATCCCGTCTTCCTAGTCGACCTCGGGCCCCTTTCCCCCAAGAGTACACTTCACCTTCTGCCAAAGAGAATCCCAAGGAGGGGGAAGAGGAGGACACGGCTTGTGAAGCAGCTACCCTCCCGGATGGCCGTGCTGGCCCCCAGAGGAGGTCTGGCAGCCCTGAGCGGGATACCGCCCCCCTCCCCGCTGCCCATGGGCCTGCCAGTACCCCTACTGCCCCCACAGTGCCCACGGATCAATCACCTGCCCCAACGGCTACAGTGAAGGCGTCCCCGCAGGCCACCGTCGCTATCTTGATGTTCTGCAGACCTTGGACTTGACAAGGTGCCCTGCTGACCCGGCGGGCACTGGTGCCCAACTGCCCATGCTGATTGCTGCCGAAAGTGTAGCAGTCACCAGAGGCTGCAGGGGAGGAAAGAGGAGAGGAAGGAGAGGGGGTGCCTCAGCTGAGATCCCAAGGAGGCCAGGGGAGTCCACTCGTGGCCTCCTGGGCCCGGGTCCGACTCACCAGTCACGGCAGCGGAGTGAGCAGTGCCCAGGTCCACACTGAGCAGGGGCTCCCGGTCGAGGGGTGCAGAGCCTAGCGGTGTGAAGCTCAGGGCCTCCTCCACCTGCTGGTGGGGGGCAGGCTCCTCCCCCAGGGAGAGGGGGTCCAGGCCCAGCTTGTTGAACCTGAGGGTAGAGCCAGAAGCCAAGTCCGACTGACGGTTTGCAGACCTTCCTGACCCCGCCAGTGTGGGCCAGAGCTGGTCCCCAGGGGACAGATCCCACCCTGGGTTGAACCCAGCAGCACACGCAGCCCCACCCTCGGTTCGGACCCTCAGTGGAAGGTAGGTGATGATGGATGGAGCATCAGCAGCCAGGGAGGGAGAGGGCAGGCTCCTCATTCCACGGGGCCCATTTACCTGTTACTCCCACAGGCCAGGGCTCGGCCTGGGACAGTGAGGATCATGGAAGAGTCAATGCCACAGACCACCCGCTGGGCTTCCTGTCCTGGGGGCATGGACACTTGCTGGGGGCAGCTGTGGGACTCCCTGGTGCCCAGTCCCAGCCGGCCTACAAGGACAAACCGGGATGGGGCTAGTTTGGGTTTTAGGGTTGGTGATGCCAGGATTCAGAGCAGCCATGGAGAGGAGGTGAGGGCGTGAGGGCATGTCATCCCTCCCCCCACTACGCCAGGAGGACAAAAACCCCATGTAAGTCCTCTCTAGTTTCCGATGCCCAGCATGACACCTGACCCACAGAGGGCCGCCCGGAAGAAAGAGATCTCTCAATACATCATAAGCACCCGAAGGAAGGGATTCCTCTTCATCTTGTCTCTGCACCTGGCACAGGGAGGGGCTCCTACTAGATGGGCAGTAAAGTTTTGTGGAATGAAGAAATGAATGGAATCGGCTTAAGGGAAAAGAGGGAGAAGGGGCCACGGTTGGAAGGTGGGTATGAAGTCTTCTGCAAGTCCCAGTCGGGGTGCTGTGGGATGGAGCCGAGAGGCTGGAACAGGGTGGGGAGCTTACCACCGTCTCCGCGGCCCCAGGCAAAGAGTTCTCGCTCAGTAGACAGAGCCAGCACATGGGACGCCCCACAGGCCACCTGCACCATCTCATAGCCCAGCAGGGCCTCCACGATGGTGGGCTGTGGGGGGGGGGGAGAAGCAAGAGACTAGGCAAGGGGCCTGGGCTGCTGCCTGGCCTCAGCATCCCATGGAGGGACGAACATGTTGGAGGCTGCAAATTCTCACCGGACAGCTGTGTCTTTAACCGCCACACACACACACACACACACACACACACACACACACACACACACACACACGTTGCCACCACTAGGGAAGCCTAGTCTTTCTGTACTTCCCCTGGCGTTCCCCAGAACAGGTGCAGCCCAGGAGCTAGAGGGACCTGTGGCCGCTGGGGATCCCCAGCCCCCGACTCGGGTGCCAGCTGTCAAATGAACACTCCTTGCCATCCCCCCACTTCCTCCTCCCCAAAGCACCTGCAGCACCCACCTGGCTGAGGTCATTGAGGCTGCCATGGCCTAGGCACCCATTGCTGCCACTGCCAAAGGTCATGATGATACCTCGGTCTACAGAGGAGGGTGGTGAGGAAAGAGAAGGGAGAGAGGTTGGGCTGTTTTTCCAGACGCCGGTCCGTGGGTTGGAGGAGCAAGGAGTTGGAAGCAAAGGCTGGAAGAATGGGGTAGGAGGTAGAAAGGGACAGCCAGGGTGTCTCTTCGTGTGAGTTTGGACAAGAGACGGCCTCTGAGCTTTAGATCTGAGCTTTCCAGATCTGTCACTGAGCCCCCCTTAAATAAGGATAATATACAGTAACTCCCTGGCCAGGCCTATTGTGAAAGGTAAAGGAGATTGTGTAAGTAAAGCACCTCTCTCTCTCTCAAAATAACAAATATGTCTTAAAAAAACATAATAAAGCACCTGCTGCAGGATAACTAGTAGAAGCATTAATGAGTGAGCAAATGACAACCAGTGAGGGGAGCTGCTCTGCGGGGGGCCTTCTCAGACTCTGTGGGATGCCCCAGGAGAGTCCCCTGCTGGACTCACCGGTCAGGCAGGCTGTGAAGAGGTCCCCACAGGCCACATGCTTGATAGTCACGCCCGACTGGCCCTCCAGGAAACGGGAGATGAACTGGGGCTGCGGCTGCTCCATAGCCCCAGGCAGGAGGGCGCCCCCTCCCGCGCCTAGGGGCGGGGCCTGCGGGAGGGTGTGGGCGGCGCCTGAGTGCCCCCTCAGGACCCGCCCCCTTGCCCCCCCCAGCTCCCCCCAACCAGCCGGCTCACCTCCCACAGGATGAGGCGCCCCGAGCGCGTGACTCCCGCCTTCTGTGTGCGTCCGGCTGCCACCTGGACCACTTCTGTGTTGAGCATCGGCAGCCGCAGCGGGGCGCTCAGCCCGCCGCCCCACGCGTACACGGACGACAGCGGAGGCGGAATGGCCGGCCTTGGGGGTCCCCGGGGTATGCCTGCGGGACAGCACGTCAGGTCTCTTAAACTGGTGGGAATGGCTTGGCACGGCGGGGGGGGGGGGGGGAAGCACCGGCGGTCGGCTCTGACTTACCCCTGCAGCGGGCGCCGGTGGTCCTGCTCCCTGTGCTGCCTCCGGGGGCCATGGGTGGCCCGGGGACCAGGGACTTCTCTGCCCTGTGGGTCAGATGGGGGCTTCAGGACACGGACCATTCCTGGCACCCCCCCCCCCACTCTCATACACATACGCGCAGGAACGGAGGACTTGCCCAGGCTTATTGTGCTCCCACTGGGTGCCCCCCCTGCTGCCCAGAGCTCCCGCCCCCGCTCCCCGCACAGGCCTCCTCATGCGGACACTGCCCAGGTCGGTGTGAAGGTTGAGGAGGGCGCGGATGCAGAGGGGCTGCGCCATGATGTGGCTGAGCGGTGGCCGCTGCGAGGGCTCCAGGCTGAGCAGACTGAGGACGAGCTGGCGCAGCTCGGGGCTGTACCGGTCAGAGATGGGTGCAAAGGTGCCACTCATGATCTTCAGCACCAGCGCTGGCAGGTTCTGTGGAAGCACCGAGGGTGAGGTTGGCCAGAGCCCGCCCCAGGCTCTTGGGTGGCAGCACTTCCCGCCTCCAGGTCTAACGGGGTGCTCCCAGCCCTGCACCGAGAACCTGCAGTCTGACGAGGGGACTCCCAGGGACAGGAACTCCTGATAGGGGAGTTGCAGCTATGTCCTCAGAAACTCTAGGTGGTTGGGAGAACTCAGGTCTTGCCCTTGAGGGGGGTGTCCCTAATCTGGTGTGAGAGCCTTGCTCTCAGGAGTCCTCAGTTTAGGGGCGCCTGGGTGGCTCAGTGGGTTGAACCTCTGCCTTGGCTCAGGTCATGATCTCAGGGTCCTGGGATCGAGCCCCACATCAGGCTCTCTGCTCAGCGGGAAGCCTGCTTCCCCCTCTCTCTCTGCCTGCCTCTGTGCCTGCTTGTGATCTCTTTCTCTCTGTCAAATAAATAAAATCTTAAAAAAAAAAAAAAAAAAAAAAAGGAGTCCTCAGTTTAACCGGGGACCCAAGCCTGAGGGAAGCCACAGCCCGGCCGTGGGGTAATGCCCCAGTCTCACGAGGGAAACAACTCTGCCACAGGGGAAGAAACACAGGAGTGGCTGGGGCCAAGGACTTCCAAGAAGGGGGAGATAGACATTTCCCACTTGTCTCTTTGGGGGTATAACTCACCGCAGCTTCAAAGGCCCTCTTGAGACTGGCCAGCTCATAGAGGACACAGCCCAGGGCCCAGATGTCACTCTTCTGGTTGTAAGGCTTGCCTTCACACAGTTCAGGGGAGATGTAGCACGGGGTGCCCACCACCTGCAGGAGGCAAGCATATCTTATTATAGCTCTGGGGAGGGAAGGCTCTGTCCAAGGCCCACCGGAGACTGCTTCCTCCTGCAGGACCACCCAGCCGGGGGGCCAAGGGGCCAAGGTCTTGGGACGAAGAATGAGCCTTGGCCCTCAAAACATCCAGCACCCCTGAGGTCCCCTCCGTGCCCAGGCACCGTGTAGGCCTTGCTCTTGCTACTAAGGATCTTGGAGATGCCGAAGTCCCCAATCTTGACAACCATGCGGTGTTTGTCGAGAAGGATGTTTTGAGTCTTGAGGTCCCGGTGCAGGATGAGATGGGTGTGCACATGGTGCAGCGCGAGCAGGATCTGCACAAAGAAGTGTAGGATGGTCTCCTCCTCCAGCAGGGAATTACAGCGCTTCTGGATGAACTCGGCCAGCGTGCCCCCTGCAGCCGCAAGGACTTGGTTAAGATCTCGGCTTTTCCCGTGCCTGGCACTCCCCTGTTAAGAAACCCCAATGGCGGGACACCTGGGTGGCTCAGTCGGTTAAGCCACTGCCTTCGGCTCAGGTCATGATCCCAGGGTCCTGGGATCGAGTCCCATATCGGGCTCCTTGCTCAGCGGGGAGCCTGCTTCTCCCTCTGCCTGCTCTGCCTGCCGCTCCCCCTGCTTGTGCTCTCTCTCTCTGACAAATAAATAAATAAAATCTTTAAAAAAAAAACAAAAACCCAATGGCGAAAAAAAAAAAGAAAAAAAAACCCAACAGCGCAGACAGGGCAAGGGTCTGCTAACCTCGCACACCTGGGGTCATAATCCTATACCTCTGACCCGCCGTCAAACCCATTCTGAGGACGGAAGCTGGCTGCTCTGGGTCTGCTTGTCCCAGAGGAGAGGGGCCCTTGGAGCCACGCCAACGCGAAGAGGCTAGCCCACCTGGTGCATACTCCATGGCGATCATGAGTGCCTTGTCCTCTAGGAAGTTCTCATAGTACTCGATGACATTGGGGTGGTTGAGGAGCTTGAGGACCTGGCACTCGTTTTGGGCTGCCTGCCGCTCTTCTTTGGTCATCTGCTCCACTGGGATCTGCTTGATGATCACCAGCTTCTGATCAGCCTTGCGTAGGCACAGGTGCACAATCCTGGGGACACAGAGCACAGGGGTGGGGTCCCAGCTGAGCCTCCAGCCACATGTCGGGCAGGGCAGACCTGGTCGTCGGATGTTCCTTAGGAGAGGGGAAATAGGCACGGAGACTAAGAGGTCATCTAAAATGCATAGAACACCAAGTTCGAGAACAGGGAGAACTGGCCACAAATGCTGTGAGAGAGACCTTGGGCAAGTCATTCAACCCGAGGCTCAGTTTCAGCACAGGCACAGTGAAGTTAGTCTTGATTGTCCTTAGTTCCCATAGACTTTCGAGTTAACTTCTTGGGTTCAAGGCCTGGCTCCTCCTTGTACTACTTACCTGGTTTGGGATTATATGACATTTTCATCTGGAAACCAGAATCAGTTTCCCTGGGTTGTTGAGAAGAGCAGATGAGAAAATGCATGTAAGGCACTTAGCACGGTGCTTGGCACATCAAAAATCCTCTGTGAGTGGAAGCCATTAATACTATTATTTTCTTCCAACTCTGGTCAGTGGCCACAAAAGCAGGGTTGCTATTCTCCTTCGCAACTATATCCCCAGAGCAGAGCCCAGTATTTAGCACACAGTAGGAGCTCAATGAGTATCTGCTGACTGAATGGACTGTAAGAGGATCATCTAAGTATCAAATTTATATTTCCAACTTAAACCTCTCCTCTGAGCCCCAAACTAACAAATCCAACTACCTGCTTTGCGTTTCTACATGAATGGCTTGCAAGCGCTCTCAATTTTTTAAAAAGATTTTATTTATTTGTCAGAGAGAGCGCGAGAGTGAGCAGTACAAGAAGGGGGAGTGGCAGGCGGAGGGAGAAACAGGCTCCTCGATGAGCAAGGCACCTGATGCGGGACTTGATCCCAGGACCCTGGGATCATGACACTTAACCGACTGAGCCACCCAGGCGTCCTGCATCCTAACTTTTAACAAATTCAAAATAAAACTTGATTTCTGCCCCCAAACCTTTCCTTCTTCAGTCTCTTCCATCTCAGTAACTGATAGCACCATTAAAGTCAGACACCCGGGGGTGCCTGGGTGGCTCAGTCGCTAAGCGTCTGCCTTCGGCTCAGGTCATGATCCCAGGGTCCTGGGATTGGGTCCCGCGTCGGGCTCCCTGCTCAGCAGGAAGCCTGCTTCTCCCTCTCCCACTCCCCCGCTTGTGTTCCCTCTCTTGCAGTGTCTCTGTCAAATAAATCAATAAAATCTTAAAAAGAAAAAGTCAGACACCTGAAAATCATGCCAAAATCTTTCCCGTTTCCACTTCCAAAATATTATGAACTCATCCTTTTCTGACTTGCAGCCAGAACGACATTTTAAAAATGCAAATCAGGGGCGCCTGGGTGGCTCAGGCTGCCTTTGGCTCAGGTCATGATCCCAGGACCCTGGAACAAGCCCCGCATCGGGCTCCCTGCTCAGCGGGGAGTCTGCTTCTCCCTCTCCCTCTTCCCTTCCCCCCTGCTTCTCTCTCTCTCACACACTCTCTCTCAAGTAAATAAAATCTTAAAAATAAATAAAAATGCAAATCATACCACGATCATTCATTCTGCTTAACCCCCTTTCCTTTTACACTTCAAATAAATCCAACCTGTTTACCTCAGCCTACTAGGCCATCAGCTGTCCTCTGTGACAATCACATTTTATACCATTCTCTCTCTATATATATATATAGATCATTCTTTATATATATATCACATATATGATATATATATCTGATATATATATATACACCATTCTTTTTTTTTTGTAAGTCATATCTTAAGATTTATTTCTTTATTTGACAGAGAGAGATCACAAGTAGGCAGAGAGGCAGGCAGAGAGAGAGGGGGAAGCAGGCTCCCCGCTAAGGAGAGAGCCCAATGCAGGGCTCGATTCCAGGACCCCGAGATCATGACCTGAGCCGAAGGCAGAGGCCTTAACCCACTGAGCCACCCAGGCACCCCTATATACCATTCTTTACCTTGCCCACTACATTCCAATTTCACCAGTCTTTTTCTCAGTACCTTGAATACTCTAAATTCTTTCCCACGTGAGGACATGCTGCTTCCTCTGCCTGAAAAGCTCTGCCTTAACCTTCGGATTACTGGTTTTCATTCCTCATGTCTTGCCTTTAAACTTCACCTCTCAGAGAAATTTTCCTTCACCACCCCAAAAAAGTACTCGTGGTGTATATGCCACGCTCGCAGGTTGTTAATAATTGCTTTAATACCTTCTTTGTTGTATTATTTTACTACAGTCTGTAAGCCCCGAGAGGGAAAAGACCATGCCCATTTTGGTCTTTACTGTACACTCCGCGCCGAGAGCCTGACTCGCACAGTTGGCGCTCAATATCTGTTGAATGAGTGAGTCAGGAATCAAAGAACGCAACTCTGCGGAGGCGCAGAGGCTTGTCGGGGGGCGTGACCTCGTTGGAGGCGGAGTCTCCCAGCTGGGACCGGGACCGGAAGCCTGGGCGGGGCTTTCCAAGCAAGCGCTCACGCCTCGGGGCGGGGCTAACCGGGCAGATAATTCGCGGTCAGAGTTGAGGCTCATTTTCCCTCTCCCCGACCAATTTCCTTCCCCAGATCCCTGGCTCACCCGAAGGCACCTCTCCCCACCACTCGGATCCGCTCGTACTTCTCCATCTCGTTTCTCAGAGTCACATTTCCGGAACCCCCCACCCACACGCGGCGCGTGCGCGGACCCGCCCACTCTAGGGCCACGCCCCCAACACTGGACGATAATTGCGGGGCGGAGCAAGGGAGATTGGTGTGGGTTTCAACTTTGCATCTGCCTTGTGCTGTTAACGCAGTCCGTGCAGCCCCCGCCCACAGTTGCTTTTTCAGGATCCCCGAAATGGGGTTCTATGCCATTTCTTGGCGCGCTTGGCAGCTAGGACGGTACAAGCCATTCCCTACACACGTGTTCGCATCTGCCCCTCACAAAGCTTCTTTAGACCCGAGGGGTGCCCTTCACAACCAGTGAGGGTGGAAAGCGAGGACCGATCTCTCTAGCCCATTTCTTTTTTCTTTTTTCCTTTTTTCTTTTTAACATTGTATTTCTTTGAGACAGAGAGAGAGCAGGAGCGGGGAGAGAAACGCAGAGGTAGAGGGAAAAGCAGATTCCCCGCTCAGCTGGGAGCCCCACGCGGGGCTCTATCCCAGGACCCTGAGATCATGTCCTGAGTGGAAGGCAGACGCTTAACGGACTGAGCCACCCAGGCGCCCCTCTCAGCCCACTTCTTTGCCCGCTCGTGACACTATTTCAGAAGGAGAGCGCGTATTCTCATTGGCACGCAAATGATAAACAACCAAAACTGTACCAAGAGCGTCAGCATTCTCGGTCTGTGGGGCAGGGAGCAGGATTAGTTTCGTGTTTGCCTAGGGAGGGACCCGGGAAACCCTGAGCCGTGCACACTGATTCACCTAGAGAGAAGGCGACTCCAGGCTGTCCCAACAAGTGAGCATCGCGCTCGTCAGCACTCATTACCCCCTCTCCCTCCCACCCCCCCAACTTTGCTGCAGGGTATCCGCCTGCCTTCAAAGCTCAGTTATAGGGAGAATCTCCTTGGGGGAAGATGAGAGGGAAATGGACCACTATGTGAAAGCATCAGAGAGAGGAGGGAGAGCTGTTTGACAGATGTGAGTGGGTTCAATCAAGGCTTCTGCCTAAACGTAAGGGGCTGGTTAGTATGATTGTCTAGGGTCTTGACCGGGAGTGACTTTAATTCCTGTTGTCTCCCTGTGCCTCCTGCTCCATGCGAGCTCCATAAAAAGCTCAGTTAGGGAGCAAGAGGATGGTGATTAGCTAAGGGACAGCGCCCCTGTTTCTGAGTGAGTGAGGAATGTGAGGAAAGGAGTGTTTATGTTCTGTCCCGCCCCACCCCTCAAAAGGGACTCAACCATGTCCACGTGGAACAACCACGAGAGGGGCCCCACGAGGGGCCCTCGGTCGCTGGCGCAGGCTGCTGTTGGCTGATGAACAAAGCTGCCCTGTGAGCAAAGGGAAGCGCAGAGGCAGAAAGCCGCTCAACCCGGGACACTAGTGCTCTCACCTAGAAACCAATCGGGCGGTGGTTGACCCAGGAGCCCCAGAGGGGTTAATATGTAACCTTGGAGCCATCAAGGGAGGCAGAGCAAACACCCAAACCTCTTGGTCCCTGGGTCTCCGGCGCCTAAGGCTTCTAGCTTTCCCTCCCTCTCGCAGCATCTCTTCCCTAGCCGCTCCCTCCCCCACCCCCACAACTACTCTTCCTCTCTTTACCACCACCCCCAGCCTCGGGTTCTCAGCCTTTCCTCCGTTCGCACCTCGAGTGTTCGGAGGCGGGAGAGAATCCCGCGCCAAGGTAGGGATAGGCTGACACCTAGTGACCAAGAGGTGAAACTGCTCCAGGCCACTGTCCTGAAGAGTAAAAGTCACCCCAGCAGCCCGCTCTTCCTCGCGCCAGCCTCCAGGGAGCCGGGAGACGAGCCGGGAGAAGAACCGCGACTGTCTGGGGGAGGACTGTGACAGCCGCTCGGCCTCAGAAGCGCAAGAGTGGGCTGGGAAGGAGGGTGATAGATTAGTCGACCCTTCCTAGGCACCGAGTCGATGCGGGGCGACACAGAGGCTAATAAACATGTCCGTCTCCAGCCTTGAAGAAGCTAGAGATCCGGTGGAAGAACAGGGTATGGGCGGAGACCATGATCGAGGCTGGGCTCGGACCCCTCCCCAGGGCCAGGGCTTAAAGGACGCGGGCGTGTGACGGGCCCCGCCCCGCTCCGCCCAGAAAGGAGTTGAGGGCGGAGAGAGAGTTCTCTCGGTACCTGCCCAGGCGGGGGAGCCGGTAGCCCCGGGGAAAGTGGGGACGCAGGTTAATGAGGCCAAGCGAGCGAGGCGGGACTCCGTCGGCCGTCGGGAGGCGCCAGCGAGGGGTTCCGCGGCGTCGCCGCTCCCCAGGATAGCCCCTTTTCGCCCGAAGTCTGCGGGAGCAGGCGGGGCCGGGAGGCTCCGGGGAAATGGGGCTCCGGGGAAATGGGGCTCCGGCCCTCGGTGCCGCGGCGGCGCGGGAGGGGCGGGGGCAGGCGGCCGGGGCGGGGCGGGGCGGGGGCGGATGGGGGCGGGGACAGAGCCCCGCGGGGAGAGAACGGGAGGAGCGCAGGGGCCTAGAGGGCT
This sequence comes from Potos flavus, assembly GCA_028534135.1. NCBI lineage: Eukaryota > Metazoa > Chordata > Mammalia > Carnivora > Procyonidae > Potos > Potos flavus. The sequence goes on along the minus strand of CM052891.1, from coordinate 36,957,355 downwards.
CCGCGAAAGCTGTGTGCGGCCGGCGGCCGGCGGGGAGGCGGCTGGTGTGCACTGGCCCGAGGGGAGCCCGGTTCCCGGAGCAGTCGGACCAGGCGGCTTAGGAGGCAGACAGACGGAAGGCAGGGAGGGCCAGCATGCCCCCACCGCTGCACCCCGCCCTGCCGCTGCTCCTGGGCGCCACGCTGACCTTCCGGGCCCTCCGGCGCGCGCTCAGCCGCCTGCCACTGCCGGAGCACGTGCGCGCCGACCCCCTGCGCACCTGGCGCTGGCACAACCTGCTGGTCTCCTTCGCCCACTCCATTGTGTCCGGGGTCTGGGCGCTGCTGTGGTGAGTGAAGAAGGACTGGGGGAGTGAGGGTGAGTGGCTGGGGGATCCCACGTTACTCTCCGCAACACTCTCCGGCAGGCTCAGGACATCCAATCTCACCTGATTCCCTGTTTGGAAAGCTCTCCAACTAGGAGCGGCAGAGGTCCCAGGGGAGGGGGAAAGCTCATCTGGGAACCAGGAGACACCTGGGTTTCAGCCAAGCCTCTCCACTTCCCACAAAGCCAATAGCGCGAGGCCAGATTCCCCGGGGACTGGGAGGGGTAATTGGGGAGTAGAGGGTCCTTGGGGATGCGGAGATGTTGAGAGCCTGCCTTCTTCCCTCCCAGTCTATGGCAGACCCCCGAGATGCTGGTGGAGATTGAGACGGCATGGTCGCTTTCTGGCTATCTGCTCTCTTGCTTCTCCGCAGGTAGGTCTTGCCCAGAAAATACTAAGTAGGTGCGGGGACAGGGCGCTTTTTGTTCAGTTCCTTTCATGATGTTTTTCCATACCCCCGCTAGGGTATTTCATCCACGACACGGTGGACATTGTGATTAGTCGTCAGACACGAGCTTCTTGGGAATACCTCGTTCATCACGTCATGGTAAATGAGAAACAGGGGATGGGGTGTAGGCCTGGTGCTAGCAACCTGGTTCCAGCCCTTTCTGACCCTGGGAGGTAAAAACCATCTTTCTTAACCCTATTTCCAACCGATGTCCTACATCTCATGCCCCGACACTGAAGGCTGGCAGTATCTGTGCCCTTGGGGAGTTCACTTTTGAGGCCAGTAATCCGTGGTCTTACCTATGACCTCCTTGAACAGATTGGAAACTCCACCCAGAGCCAGAATCTGTGGGCAGGGATCAAAATTTAGTCATGTTGAATCCACCATAGACTATAACCCAGAAGGAAGCCAGTAAGGATGGATTTCCCAGGCATTAACCTAGTAGCCTTGATATGCCCACCAACTTTTAGGAAAGCCACGGTATTTGGGTTCCCTAACACGTTATCTCCTCGTGTTCTAGGCCCTGGGTGCCTTCTTTGCAGGCATCTTCTGGAACAGTTTTGTTGGTGGGGGAGTCCTAACATTGCTGGTGGAGGTCAGCAACATATTCCTCACCATCCGCATGATGATGAAGATCAACAATGCCCAGCACCTCCTCCTGTACCGGGTCAACAAGTATGTCAACTTGGTCATGTACTTTCTCTTCCGCCTGGCCCCTCAGGCCTACCTCACCCACTTCTTCCTGCGTTATTTGGGCCAGAGGACCCTGGGCACCTTTCTGCTGGGTAACCTGCTCATGCTGGACATCATGATCCTCATCTACTTTTCCCGCCTCCTCCGCTCAGACTTCTGTCCTGAACGTGTCCCCAGCCAGCAACACAAGGACAAGTTTTTGACAGAGTGAAAGGCACAAAGCCTGCAACTTGCGGCCAAAAGAGCAAATGCAGCCAAGAACAGCCTCACACATATAGGAGAATTAGCCCCAAGCCTGGGACATCCTCTGAGGCCAGGCTCTGCACCTGCTATTGAAAATGCTAATGAAAGCACTCCTCTGAAGTCCTTGTCCTTTCTTGGGCAAGGGGTGAGGGAAGCAGACAGACCGGTTGGACATGGCAGTTGGGTGTGGGGACAGGTGCTGTGAAAGCCAGCCAGTCCACACTGCCCCAAAGTGGATGCTAATGAGAACTGTGTACTGGTTTCCTATGAAGCCCCTTCCAGATACGGGGAGGGATTCTTGTTTGTTCTCTTACCCCCGTGATGGTGGCAAATTATAGTTGTCCTGGGACAACGAAGCCCAATCTGGGTCACAAATACCTGAGCTCCCACTGCCAGGATTAACAAGTGTGGTGAGGTAATAAGGCAGAGTGTTCCAAAAGGGTAAGTAGACCAAAGTCTTGCCCAAGCCCTGTTAATTTAAGTGTGTGTATACCACAGTATGGCCTCCCCAAAGCCCAACCAGAAATCAACAGAAACATACATGGTGAAAAAAAATTATATTTAGATTTAGCCAGCTGGACTCAGTTTAGATGATCCCAATCTGAAAAACAAAAGGGGGGAGCTTTGTTACTGGGAGTTGCAACGTGAAGATTAAGCTGGAACGTCACGGTTAAAAAACAAAATGAGGTGAGGGTAGGGTCTATTAAGGATAGGGGTGCAGTGAGTTAAGCAGCAAAAGTCAGGATGGGTCACTATCAGACACCTCACTTGGACCCAGGTGATGGGGTGACTTCATAGCATAGGTAGCTTACTTTGTTGGCAACATCCAAAGCATCATAGTCAGGGGCCAGTCGAACATATGCCTTCTTCTCTCCATCGGGCCTAGAATTAAAGGAAGTCTTAATTCCTCCTACCCTCACTGTCCCCAAGCCCCCCAAGCCCTCCCTTTTCCCTCTAGTTTTTCTGACACATCAGTTGTGCCTTTGTTCATGTCATTCTTTCCCAGATAGTGAGTTTTCCATCATTTGCACAGGAGGCTAGGATGCCACCAAACCACAAGTGAAGCCAATTCCCCTTTCTGGGGAATACCACAAAACATTTTAAGACTTAAGTACAGGTAATCTGACATAAACTGTCTTGCTCTAGGGCCTGCCTCGGTCTAGAGTTGTAGGGATCAAGAAAATGAACACCAACACCATACATCAAGTCCTAGAGGCAGGAGAGCTAATGTGTCCTCAAAAGTCCGTATTAGATACAAAGGACTAGAATTACAGCAGAAGCTGCTCATTTCTTAAGGCTTGTAAGCTGTGAAACCCACTTCTGACTCCATGCAGGTTTCCTGGCTCCTGACTGAGGTCCTACTCACCTGATCAAGGTGTTGACCTTGGCCACGTCAATGTCGTAGAGTTTCTTCACAGCCTGTTTGATCTGGTGCTTGTTGGCCTTGACATCCACAATGAACACAAGTGTGTTGTTGTCTTCTATTTTCTTCATGGCTGACTCAGTAGTCAGGGGGAACTTGATGATGGCATAGTGATCAAGCCTGGGGTAAAAGCAAAATGGTGTCAGCTGGCCTGGGTCAAAGGAAAGGATAGGCCCTCTTTTTAGAGCCCAAAGCCAGAAGAGCCCAGGTGCATCAGACCATGAAGTAGCAATCAGTTTTGTCAGACTTTGGTCGCTAAACAGTGTCATCATCTGCACCCTGAAACTTAGGGACCTGAGGGCAGAAACCTGTGCACTTTCTTCCCCTTGAAGGGCTTAAAAAAAAAAGATTTTTATTTATTTATTAGAGAAAAAGAGCATGCACGAGATCAAGGAGAGGGGCAGAGGGAGAAGCAGACTCCCTGCTCAGCAGGGAGCCTGATTTGGGGCTTGATCCTGGGTCTCTGGGGATTATGACCTGCGCTGAACCAACTGGACGAAGGGTGCCCCCACTTGAAGGACTTTCATCCTTCAGGTTATTTAAGATTCATCTCTGAGTTCCAAACCCCCTTCATTCTTTGACTTCAGCATTTTGAAGGGCAAACTTCTGGAAGAAATTTGAGACTTGAGAGGTTAAACAACTTACTTCAAGAGCAGAGCCAGACTATGAAATTTTGAAACCCCGGGTAGAGTTCCAAAGAATGCTGGTGCTTCACTATGTGATTTGATAGACATTTCTGCCCCCTCTGGTTGCTGAAAACCTGTTTGAGGGCCATTGATTGAAAGCAACTTTTATTTACAGCCCAAGTTAAACTTACAGTGGCTTGACGACACCTACCATACAGCGTTCCCTGAAATTCAGAGAAGCGAGTCTCTGTTCACCTGGACACTACATTCCTATCTTAAAGCTAGACATCAATGAATCTTAGAACACTGAAAAAATAAAGCTAGACATGAGGTCTCTACTCATCACACTAAATCCCAGGTCCAGAGGGGAGTAAAAAGTGCTTTCTTTCATGGACACAACCTACTCTTCTGGCCTTTTTCTTAAGCAGTGGGAGGTGGTAGTTACTACTATTGCTCAAATCTGTGGCCTCCTAAGGTCAGTTTTATTACTAGTAGTGTGGAACCAAAACACTGAAGACCCTAAACCTTTTGCCCATTTCCCCGTTTCTTGAGTGTAAAGACTTAAGACAGTAAATGAGAAAAAAAGAGAGAAAAGACAGTAAATAAGACCCTTTTATACACTGTTGCAGGCCTTCTCTGTCCAATAGAGATTTTTAATAAGTGTCCTTATCAATCTAGAATCATCCCACACTGTGAGCCTCAAGGACTATTCCCTACAGCAATAGGTGCAATGAACTAAACCTGGAACTCCAAAAAAATAAAACATTTATCAAAGTCCTACTTTATACTCCAAGAAAGCAGAATTTAAAACCCTGACCACCGGGGTGCCTGGGTTACTCAGTGGGTTTAACGTCTGCCTTCGGCTCACTCAGGTCATGATCCCAGGGTCCTGGGATGGAGCCTTGCATCAGGCTCCCTGCTCCAACGGGAAGCCTGCTTCTCCCTCTCCCACTCCCCCTGCTTGTGTCTCTGTCAAATAAATAAAATCTTTAATAAAAAAATGTAACCCTGACCATATACGAAGCAATAATTAACCTAACAATTAACTAACCTTAATAGTCATTAAGCTGTTTTACACTATTCCTGCCATTATTGTAAAAACGTCTCCTCTTGTTCTTAAATAGAGCATTAACAATCTCTTCACACTCCCCTTAGAGACCCACACTATGTACTAACATGAATTTGCGAAGTTATGCTACAGAATGGTTACCCAACATCTTTCCAAGGGAAAGGGCAGTACTGACTTGTTTCTCCTGGGGGCGCTCTTTCGAGGATATTTAGGCTGCCTTCGGAGACGCAGAGTCTTGGGTCGTCGGAACGTAGGTGATGTGCGGATCTTCTTTTTTTTGTGACTGTGGACGCCTTTTAGCACCGCTTTCTTGGCCTTCAAAGCCTTTGCTTTGGCTTCGGCTTTGGGAGGGGCAGGGGCTGAGAGAAAGAAAGAAAATAAGGCCACGGGATTCAGAAACCAATCACTCCCGTCCTCAAAATCCCTAGCCGGCGATCCAGGCCACACGTGCATCAGTGGTTCCTTTGAAGACATCACAAGTCTCAGGTTAAAACTTTTCCATCATATGCACGATACTGGGGCGAACTTACGAGTAACTCCAGGAATATGACGAAGGAGAAAAAGGAACTAGCAATGATCGAACGCTTCATACTTGACAAGATGTGTGTTAGTGGTTTTACCTACCTATATAGCTCTAACACGGAAAAAAACGAAAAAGAAAACTAAGTTGAGGACTGTAATTCTTTACAGGTCTGGAGACAGGGAACTCCGGCCTGTGGATGCGTGTAGTTCCCCAAAGCCAACAGTCTGGCAGCCCCGACAGGTGGTGCCGGCCGGGCTTGCCTCCCCAAACCTCTTCTCAGCAGCCCAGCCCATGCGGCTGGGCCCACGCGCACCGCAGCGTGCCGGAATGCGAGAAGCAGCTCCGAAGCAGACACCCCAAGGCTTAGCTCAGCCACTGTCCTCCCAGTTCGTTCATTCCGAGGGGAATCTCACTCCAGCTAACCGTGGTAACCCCCCAACCCCAGCACAAACCTTCCTTCTTAGCTTTCGGCGCCATCTTCGTAAAAGGGATTTCCAACGCTCGTTTCCAGGGGCTTATAGAGCAGAGTCTCACCGAAGACTCGCGATGCTTTTCATTTAAAGCTGATTGGATAATCTGTAGCGCGGCGCCCTCTGGGAATGGTAGTTAGGTTTAATTTCCTCGCGAGAGTGATTAAGCATGCGCCGCCTCTTCCATCAGGAGTCTAAAGCTACTTGGGGGTTGTAGTTTTTTGGAGACACGTGTTTATTTTTTTCGGCTGTGGGATGTGGATGGTGTAGCCAGCGTCTGCCCCTAAGTGCTTCCCATCTCGAGGAAACAGTACTGCAGGTCCAGGAGATAGTATCACTGAAAACTGGATGGAGTATAATTAGGTTGACTCAGGGAGAGTGAAGCAAAGTTCTAGACTGTTGGAGCAGAAATTGTGTGGTCCAGGGGCGCCTGGGTGGCTCAGTCAGTTAACCGGCTGCCTTCGCGTCAGATCATGATCTCGGGGTCCTTGGATAGAGCCCTGCTTCGTGCTCCCTCCTCAGCGGGAAGCCTGCTTTTCCCTCTCCCTCTGCCCCTCCCCACGCTTGTGCTCGCGCTCTCTGTCTCTCTTTCTTAAAACAAACAAGCAAAAAAGAACTTTAAGAAACTGTCTGGCCCAAGTCCCTCTAACAACTTCTACCCCTCTTTACCTGTGACAGATTTCGTGCATTTCCCGCACTTGAAACTAACAATACTCCAAACACCCGGGGTACAGATTTCTCTAGGGCTCACCAGTTCTTGTTAATTTCGTTCAGTCTACTCCCTTTAATTAGTCTTCCTTTCCCTGCTCCAGTCATATCCGCATCCTCAAATTCAGCTCCCGACATAGAACAAGTTTTAATACAGCTTAGGTTTGCTTCTCTGAGGGTCTGTTTCTGTCCCACCTCCACCCTGCCCTTTCTAGCTTCCTCCTTCCCTCTCTGGAACCAGATCTCCCCTTCTACGGTGAGAATTATTGTGTGCTACACTCCTCTTCCATCCTGCAGAACTGCAAAGTGGAAAAGTTGTCCTTGATTCCAATGGGATCAGACAGAACGCCGGTACCAGAGCGGACTCCCCTAGTCCCAGAGTGGCGACCTTCCCAAAGGGCGAAGTTTCAGGGCCACCTAGCCCTTCGTTAGACTCCATTGAGGGAGGCAGGTTAGTCTTCAGCCTCCCACCCCTCACTCTACACGGGAGCCTTGAAGGAAAACACCCCAGAGTTTAGACGTCTCTTTCGTCGGTGGGCATCCCCTTCCGACCCTGGTATCCCCTGTCTGCTTCCCCCCACTCCACCCCATCCCGGGCAGAAGGGCGAGCGGGGGCAGACTCTATGAGTCACGTCCTGGGCCTGGAGTTGAGGAGGGAAGCGCCGCCTCTCCTTGGGTCCCTTCTCTCCTCCTTTTCCCTCCCCGCCGGTTCCTGGCTCAGCCAGATACTGCGTAGCAATCACCGATTCTCCATCACCAATTTGACCGGGTAAGGGTCCCCTTGGAGCCGGAGCCCGGCCCAGAGGCACAGCGGAGAGCGACCTGGGGGACTTGGATCTGGGCGGGTTCCAGCCTGGGTGGAAGCGGTCCTAATGCCCTTGAGGCGTCTGGCAGGGTACCCAGAGCTGGGGCAGCGCGGTAGGGAGGAGAGGAGTGGGAGGCTGGGACAGGCTGCGAGGCCGAGAGCTGCCGGGAGAGGGGCAGGGGGCGGCCCTTCTCCAGGAATTTCCGGGGATCATGTTACAGCGCTCGCGGAGGGAAAGCGGAGTGGGACGCCCGGCTCTGCCGCGGACTGGGCCCCTGGCCCCCTCCTCCGGCAGCCCGCGGGCCTTGTAGCGCCATCCCTGCCCACACTGACCCCGTGCGGCGGGGCCGCTCCGCGCCCCTGGGCAGCTCTGTTATGGTAGGGCAGCCTCAACCCCGAGCTGTCGTCGGGTCACCGCGGCCCCGAGTCATTGTAGGAACTGTCCGGCCCCGAGTTATTGTGGGGTCTGCGCGGGCCCGGCCCCCCACCGACGGGACTTCCCGCCCCCATTTGGCGGCGGAGGAGTCACCCCGCCCCCGAATCGTCGTCGGGACGCCCCGGGCCCGGGTGATTGTGGGTTCGCCCCGGCCCCGGATGATCGTCTCATCCCCGTGGCCCGCTGTGGTCGTAGCGTCCCCGAGGCCACGGGCTCCCGTAGGCTCCCCGTGGCCCAGAGTTATAGTCGGGACACCCCGGTCGCGGGTGATTGTCGGGTCTCCACGGGCCCGGGTCGCTGGGGCGGATCAGGCCCCCGCGCCTTCTCGGGGCTCCCCGCAAGGCCGCAGGCGAGATGAACATTCTGGCGCCGGTGCGGAGGGACCGCGTCCTGGCGGAGCTGCCCCAGGTAGGCGCTAGGGCCACGTCGGGCTTCTGGCTGCGGTGGGGTGTGGGCGGGTAGGAGGCGGCACCAGATCGGTTAGAGGCTTGGGCCGGGTCCTGCCGCCCAGCGAGGTCTGCTGCTTCTGGGTGGCCCCCTATCCCCGCCCAGGGCAGCTTGGCTGCGGGACGTGGGCCAGGAGTGGGTGAGTCCCGTTCTCTTCTATCCCTCTCAGTGCCTGAGGAAGGAGGCCGCTTTGCACGTGCACCGAGATTTCCACCCCCGCGTCACCTGCGCCTGCCAGGAGCACCGGACAGGCACCGTGGGGTGAGTCAGACACCCTTAACAAAGAATGGAAGTCTTGGTCGAAGCTAGGGTACACAATCCCTCCCTGAGGGGCTCCATTTCAGCCTCTACCAGCTGTATGGTAATTCTCCCTTTTTTACACCCATGTATTCTCCCTTTTCTTCTCAGCAAAGATGTGATGAGTCGTATGAAATGGGGTGGGGTAGAGAGATGGCCCTTCACTGCCTCACACAGAGAAGGTGTCCAACAGGAAAGGGTGATCTCCAGCTCAGCTTCCCGCATACCAACCACTTGAGCCCCAGGGCAGAGGGCCGTGCCTCTAGGGATGTATCCCATTATGGGTAAAATAAGGCAATCCGGATAACATTTGTGTGCTAGTAATTGAGCATTTACTATGTGCCAGGCAGTGTGTTGGTTACTATTATTGTCTTTTATTAAATGGAAAACACATCAGTTTTAAGATATATTCTGATTTCATGGGGTGCCTGGTTAGGGCAGTCGGTTGAGTGACTGCCTTCGGCTCAGGTTATGATCCCAGGGTCCTGGGATTGAGCCTCACATAGAGCAGCACATCAGGCTCCCTGCTCAGCGCGGAGCCTGCTTCTCCCTCTCCCTCTGCTGCTCCCCCTGCCTGTGCTCTCCTGCTCTCTCTGTCAAATAAATAAATAAAACCTTTATTTATTTATTTTTAAAAATATTTTATTTATTTATTTGACAGAGAGAGCACAGCAGGGGGAGCAGCAGGCAGAGGGAGAGGGAAAAGCAGGCTCACCCCTGAGCAGGGAGCCTGATGCGGGGCTCGATCCCAGGACCCCGGGATCATGACCTGAGCCAAAGGCAGATGCTTAATGACTGAGCCACCCAGGCGCCCCAGTAAAATCTTAAAAAGGGGGGGGCATTTAAAGAAAAGATGTATCCTGATTTCAGAGATGTTAAAATGTATGTAGGGGAGTGAAAGGGGGGATATACAAGACATTTATCTCAGAATATAGGACATTAATCTCATTTTAACCTTCACAACAACCCTATAGAATATATACTAGATCCCCACTTAAATGTCGAAACCGAGGCTCAGAGAGGCTAAGGAACTTGTCCCAAGTCGCACAGCTAGTCAATGTAAGAACTGGCATTCAAACTCATGGCTCTCTGATGCTGAAGCACAAAACACTCTTCTGCAGGCGTATGTGTCCAGGCAAGCTCCTGGGAGGCCTCGTGTCCATGGTAACCTCAGCCTTGGTGCAGCTTCCTTTATGGACTTAGTAGGGAACATTGAGACGCCCTACGTTGCAAGAGCTAGTGCTCACTCTTCCTGCCCCCTTTTGTGTCCTGCAGATTTAAGATCTCCAAAGTCATTGTGGTGGGGGACCTGTCAGTGGGGAAGACTTGTCTCATCAACAGGTAAGAAGGTGCTCTCGCTAAGCTGGTTGGGGCTGGTCTGGGCAGGGTTCGGCCAGACCTAGCCAGGTGGGCCGGGCTCAGGGCCAGAGCCTCCCGTGCTCCCTCAGGTTCTGCAAAGACACTTTTGATAAGAATTACAAGGCCACCATTGGAGTGGACTTTGAGATGGAACGATTTGAGGTGTTGGGCGTCCCCTTCAGTCTGCAGCTGTGAGTGCTTCCTCCATACCTTCCCCCAGCACCTGAACCCCATCTCACGCCCCCTCCCACATACCTGTGTTGTACCCCCTCCTTCCTCCCAGCTGGGATACTGCTGGACAGGAGAGGTTCAAGTGCATTGCATCAACCTATTACCGAGGAGCTCAAGGTAAGGGCCTCGGGGAAATGGGGCAGGTGGGTGTTCCTGGTCTCTAAGCTAGGGCTGGAGGGATTGGGGAAATGAGACAGTAATTTTAGCTGTTTTTGCCGCTTTTCCAGCCATCATCATTGTCTTCAACCTGAATGATGTGGCCTCCTTGGAACATACCAAGTATGTGGGGATGCTGAACTATAAGGGAGGCTCTGGGAAAAGAGGGTTCAGAAAAGAGAGGTGGTCATGGGGCATTAGTAGGGAAGGAGAAGAATGCATTGAGGGGCGCCTGGGTGGCTTAGTCGTTGGGCGTCTGCCTTTGGCTCGGGTCATGATCCCAAGGTCCTGGGATCGAGTGCCATATCGGGCTCCTTGCTCAGCGGGGAGCCTGCTTCTCCCTCTCCTACTCCTCCTGCTTGTGTTCCCTCTCTCACTGTCTCTCTCTTTGTCAAATAAATAAATAAAATCTTTAAAAAAAAGAAAAGAATGCATCGAGGACCAGAGGGAGGGTGGTGGGCCTATGAGTGTCAGCGGGAGGAGCCTCTCCAGCTCGCTCATCCTTGGTCGTCTACCCTCTGTGGCAGACAGTGGCTAGCCGATGCCCTCAAGGAGAACGACCCGTCCAGTGTGCTGCTCTTCCTCGTGGGTTCCAAGAAGGACTTGAGTGTGAGTGTGTCGGTGGGGGAGGGGCGGCTTCCAACTCGGTGAGGGGACCCCGTCCCCCTTTGCCGTCTGACTCTGACCTTCCCTCAGACTCCCGCTCAATATGTGCTGATGGAGAAAGATGCGCTCAAGGTGGCCCAGGAGATGAAGGCTGAGTACTGGGCCGTCTCATCTCTCACTGGTGAGTCAGAGGCTTCGGGTCTTCTGCTGCTGTGTCGCTCCTGTCTACCCGGCCTCTCCTTCCTGTCCCTTGAGCCATGCCCAGTGACCCGAGGCCCGGAATGGCCCCTGAGGCCCATCTGCCCCGTGTGTCAGGTGAGAATGTTCGGGAATTCTTCTTTCGTGTGGCGGCGCTCACCTTTGAGGCCAACGTGCTGGCGGAGCTGGAGAAATCGGGGGCCCGGCGCATTGGGGATGTTGTCCGTGAGTGCCTGCCTGCCTGGCTGGGGGGGGTGGCAGAGAGCGCGGGGGAACCTCTGATCCCCGCTACACATATCTCCCGCCCTTCTTCAAGGCATCCACAGTGATGACAGCAACCTCTACCTAACTACCAGCAAGAAGAAGCGCGCGTGTTGCCCGTGAGCGGTAAGGGGACCGTCCAGAGCCTGCCCGGGCCTGGGGCACTGTGCCACCTTGACTCCCCTAGAGCTCGACCCTGGACATTTGCACTGATTGTTTTTCCAGACCAAAGAGCTGCCTCTTGGTGGCAGTACCCCTGGAGGGGTAGCAGGGACCATGCTAGCCGCTCCCCCGCTCTGGGCACCATGCCAAAGACTAGATATTCCCCCTCCTCCGGAGGCTCTCCAGGGTGCCCAGCAGTGGGGAGGTATTCCCTGCTGCTTTGGCTTAGCCTGCCGGGCCCTTTTGAGTAGGAGGATGCTTAATGATCCCAGCCTCACACCGTGCCTCATGCATTAAAATCTCTGTTATTAGCAGTTTGGGGACTGGAGTCCTTTGTTGGGGAGGAGGGATGTGGAATGGGCAGGGCTGGATGGCTGTCTCGGGACTCGAGCTCCCTGCTGGATTCTGGCTGTCCCTGGCCCCTGGGCAGGGCCCACACAGGCTGGGAGCTCACGAACCACATTTTGGAGGGCCGTACTGGACTCAGTGGTTGGCTTTGAGAGCGCTTTCCTTTGGTTCCTAATCCCCAACTGTGTCCCCCTACTCGGTCTTTATTCCCAAATTTCTACCACTGGATAATTGTTTTCTTTTTTTCATCCCCTTCTCGCCTTCCCTTTAAAAACAATACTTCCCCAAGGGGAGCACAGTAAGAAGTGACTGAGTTTTGGATGCTCTTTGGGTTGACCAGAAGGCCCAGGGCGGGTGTGGGTTTGGCTCCTACTCAGAAGATGAGCTATCTAGGGGCGCCTGGGTGGCTCAGTTGGTTAAGCGTCTGCCTTCGGCTCGGGTCATGATTCCCAGGGTCCTGGGATCGAGTCCTACATCGGGCTCCTTGCTTGGTGGGGAGTCTGCTTCTCCCTCTGCCTGCTGCTCTCCCTGCTTGTGCTTGCTTGCTCTCTCACTCTCTCCCTCTGACAAATAAATAAAATCTTAAAAAAAAAAAAAGATATGCTATCTAATATCTCTCTAACATTATTATTAATATAAGCATAAATTTATGAGTAGTGTCTTTTTACCTTTTAGAACCTGATCAAAACAAATAAACAGCATAGAGGCATTTGGCTGGCTCACTGGGTAGAGCGTGTGACTCTTGATCTCAGGGTCGTGAGTTCAAACTCCATGTTCCCTGTTAAACCTAGAGCTTACTTAAAAAAAGACAAAAACGAAACAAAACAACCCAGCATACTTTTTTCCGTCCTCAAAAAGAAAAAGACATGCTCTGAGTCAGAAGGTCCCCCATTTCAGTCCTCACTGTCATCTTCGATCACTTCTCACTGCGTTCTCCTCAGAGAAGTTTATTTATTTATCAAAGATTTATCCATTTATTTATTTATTTATTTTAGGATTTTATTTATTTATTTGACAGAGACACAGCAAGAGAGGGAACACAAGCAGGGGGAGTGGGAGAGGGAGAAGCAAGCTTCTCCTGGAGCACGGAGCCTGATTTGGGGCTTGATCCTAGGACCCCAAGATCATGACCTGAGCTGAAGGCAGACTCTTAACGACTGAGCCACCCAGGCATCCCAAAGAGAAGTATTTTTTAAAGGGAAGGCAGGAAGGGGGTGAAAAAGAAGAAAACAATCCCATGGTAAAAATTTGGGAATAGGCACAAAGTAGGAGGACACAGTTGGAGATAAGCAACCAAAGGAAAGAGCTCTCAAACTCCCAAGCAAATCACTTATCCTCTGTGCCTCAGTTTCCTCAGGCTAATAATACTGATGAGGTTTCATGGATGAAATAAGGTAAAGCACTAACACACATGGGAAGAGCTCAAAAACCTTACCTATTATAATTAATTGGAGGGAAGAATGGCAAAGAACCTGGCTCCCTATAGACATTTGACCCAGAGTCAGATTGGCTGGGAGTATCTCAGACATCTGGCCCAACAATGGTGGGACACATGTGGCCTCAGGTGTCCTCCTGAGAGGCCATGGGGGGCCAAGATTAGAACATAGATGATCCAGGCTCCCAGTCATTGAGTGTTCCGTCCATTCCATGCCTGGTATCATTCTCACCTAGCCACTCTGTCCTGAAAGGGCTCACTTTTCTGCATACTACCCCCCCCCCCCCCCAGCCCGGGGCTTTTCCTTTCTTGCTGTTCCTGGAGTTGTCTGGAGCTAAGGTGGGGAGGGGGTTTGGGTAGTGGCCCTATCCGCTCAGCTTCCTGGGCCTGGAGCAAGTTGAAGGCTGGGATCATGCAAATGCAGATAGAGCGGCAGCAAAGGCCTTGGATGCCTGGAGAAAACAGTTTAAACACCATCCTTTCCCCTTTTTTCCATCTGTTGAGGCGTATCCTGGCTTAGGAGCCTGGTGCCAAGAGAATTGGAGGGGAGTGAGGTGTGGAGTGTGGGTGGTATGGCTCCAACGCATTATCACACTCCCTGGGATTGTTTTTTCCATGTCTCTTCCCTCACAGGGCTGTGCTCCTCATCCCTCCTCTTGTACAGAGCCTGTAACTCAGTGTGTGTGTGTGTGTGTGTGTGTGTGCGCGCGCGCGCGCGCAGACCTGCCCCACAGAGCTGCTGTAGAATGTTTGTGCTGCAGGGGTGGGGGGTGGGGATCAGGGGTGTGGTTCGGTTTTCTGGGTGATACCTGTGAGGGGCATGTGCCTGTGTGCATATTGCATTAGTCCATGTGCGAGTAGATTTTTTATGTAGGCAATGTGTGTGATCGATGCATATGCCGTGTATATGCTATATTTAAGGGTGTGAGGGGTGTGTGTAGTAGGTTACTATGAACGCAGGCGGCCCTGCTCCCCCTCACAGCAAGCCTATGGAGACACATGCGGTTGCCTGAATGAAATAAGATAAAGCACTAACATACATAGGAAGTGCTCAAAAACCTTAATTACTTTTAAGATTTTATTTATTTATTTGACAGATGGCGAGAGAGGGAATACAAGCAGGGGGAGTGGGAGAGGGAGAAGCAGGCTTCCCCAACCCCCCCTCCCAAGCAGGGAGCCTGATGCGGGGCTGGATCCCAGGACCCTGGGATCATGACCTGAGCGGAAGGCAGGACGCTTCACGACTGAGCCACTCAGGCGCCCCTCAAACACCTTAATTATTTTAATAACTGTTTGGGGGAAGAGTAACCTGAGACCCTGGCTCTGTGTTGACATCTTTATTGGGCAGTGTTGTCTCCGGGACAGGGTGCCTGGGGCGGGGGGGGGGGGGGGAGCTGGGGATGGGCGCCACGAGGGGCTGGGAGCCGACAGCAAGTGCCCATCTTGAGAACTGGGCCTTGGGCTCCTGCGGAGGGGCGTGAGGGCCGAAAGAGAGAACGCGCGCGAACGCGAGCGAGCCGGAGACCGCCTTGCTCCAGAGCGGAAGGGAGCCCGGAGAAGCCGGCTTGGCTGCGGGGAGGCGGGCGGGGCTCCAGGGCCGCGCGCGGCTGGGTTCCGAGGGCTTGGGAGGGGCTGGATTGCGGCGGAAGCCTGAAGCTGAGAGAATGCCTGGGGCGGGGCTAAGAACGGGGTAGGGGCGGGGCTAAGGTCTGGGGGTAGGACTAAGAGCTGGGAGTAGGTCTGGAGAGGAACTAGGGATGGGACTGAGGGCTGGGCCTGAGCGGCCGAGCTAAGGTTTAGGCCTGAGATAAAGAGGCGCTACTAAGGCTAAAGGTGGGACAAAGAGGGGCCTGGAAGGAGCTGGGAGGCCCCGGATGAAGAGCGCGGCTGAAGCTTAGATTTGGGCTAAGACAACGCAGAGCCAGGGGAGGGTGGAGGGAGGGATTGGGCAAGCATGAGGCGGAGTTAAGGGCTGGATTGGGGCGAAGCTGAGATTGGGGTTTACGGCTGGCTCGACCAAGCTGAGGTTCAGGATTGGACTTCCGCGAGGAAGAGTCTTGTAGAGACGAGAACTGGGCTGAGAGCGATGTGGGTCAGGACGACACTGAGGATTGAAAGGTGGACTAAGGAAAAGACTGAGGACAATGCCAGCATCTGGGATGAGAGCAGCACTGGTAAAGAGGGGGCGGGGCAGGAGTTTGGGGGTGGGTTTCGACCTGGGGGCGTGGCACCCAAGGAGGGTTTAGAACTGGGAAGAGCTGGCGAAGGAGGCGGGGCCAGGGGCTGGACTGGGGCGGAGTTAGGGCCTGGGGGCGGGCTCACCCCGAGCCGTGGACCAATGATTGAGGACTGGGGTCCTGAGGCCCCGGAGAGTCCGGCTGGAGCCGGAGCTGCCAACCCAACCCTAATTTGTAGGGCTGGAAGGCGTTGCCGTGTTGCTTCCGGAGGCCGGCCGCCGCCTAAGAAATGCGGGGCCTCTCTGGAGCGCCTGGTCCAGCACCCACCCAGTCACCAGGCTGGGACGGGGGGGTTCCATTGACTCTGAAGGCAGGAAGGAGTCTGGAGGTTCCACGCGTGACATCACAATCACCGCCAGATGTGGGCAGGGCCAGAGCGGCATTTCCTAGGAGACGCGTGCACACCGCACTGCCTAGCTCCCTCCTCCTCCCTACTTCCCCTCCTTTCTCCCTTTCCCCTCCCTTCCTCCCCCATTCAGCGGCTTTGGTGCCCAACCTGGAACCCTGCCACCTGCGCCACAAGGGCGGGGGCAGCTCCTCGGCTCGTAGGACTGGGAGAATTCTGTACAAATGAGCATCACCTGTGAGTTTTGAGTTAGGTCCCTGCGCCTGGTTGAATGCCCCTCCCAAGAAAAAGACCACAAGCTACCCTCTTCCTTTCAAGCTATCACTCTCCTCATTTCATTATGAAGTCCGCCCTGTGTCAGGCCACAATTACTTCTGCTGCTGGAGCAGAGTTATGATTGTTAGGGCTCCCTGGGGGTTTCGGAGGAGTTAATCAGCGGACTCTGTCTACAGACCGCCTTCACGGTCACTCCCGAGAGAGAGCAACAACAGTGGAGTCAGATAAAGCAGAGTTTGAAACCTGACCCTTAGGGTTCAGGCTGGATCTGGGAAGTCGTGAAGTCAGGACTGAGTCAAACCAGAGGATGAAGAATTGGCTGTGTTGGAGCTGAAAAGCAGGTGCCGTAGGAAAGTGACAGCTAGCAGGATGGGCTTTGGATAGGAACCCCAAGTAGACAGGGCTGAAAGAGCACAGGTCATAGAGGGCCAGGAAGATTGGGTTTGACTCCTACCTCTACCATCTATTAACTTGTGTCTTTGGACAGGTTTTTTATCCTGAGTCTCTGAGTCCCCATTGATAGAATGGATTGTGGTGAGGATTTGGAATCAAAGGCATATTTTAAAAGCCCAGTACAGTGCCTGGCATTGGGGAGATGCTCATCCTGGGTCATTTCTCTTTCTCTAGAAAAATCCCCAGCTGTGAACCCTGGGCAGAATCTCCAACGCTGTAGTTTCTTTGTAGTTCCAATAGGGGGTTTATTTTATTCTACTCACGTAGTCATTCAATCAACCAACATTTACTGGGCACTTTTCAGGCCCCGGGACTTGCAGATACAGAGGCAGATCAAATATGGGCCTTGTTCTCATGTTGCCATAGTAAGTATATGAAGTGCCATGACAGGGTAAAGGGGCACAAGACATGTGTGACCAATTCTACTTAGCTAGATAGCATTGTTCTTTCCAAGATGAACAGGTATTTCTGGGAAGGGAGAGGCAGGAGAGAAGGAATGGAGAAGAGAGGGATGGGAGGAAATATGAATGGGTGGGAGAAACTTATAACTGAGGAAGGAACCAGGGCCTGGGTCCTGGGCAGTGAGCTGTGTCATGATAAGGAGTTTCACTTCATCCTGAAGGCAGTGGATGGCTCTTGAACAAGAGGAACATGGTGGACCAATTGGTATTTTAGAAAATTCAGTTTGGCTGCATTGTGAACACTGCATGAGGGTAGTGAGACAGAAGGCAGGGAGGCCAGGCAGGAGGCTCCTGCAGCGGTCTTAGGGATAATGGAAGTGTGAACCAAGACAGAGGCAGATGTGGGGGACAGGTAGGCATGGCAAGACTTGGTCATCAAGTTGGCATAGAGGTGAAGGAAAGAACAATCCCTAGATTTCTAGCTGAGGTGTCTGTCCCTCTCTGAAATGGAAGAGATAAGAGGAGATGGTTTATTGAGGGTAAGGAGAAGATGAAAGGCTTGTGTGAGACATTCTGGTCTAAGATGTTTTGGGAAAGTCCAAGAGGGTATCGACTACGTGCTCGGGAAAGCAGTCTGGATTGGAGACCCTGATTTATGTCATTTTTTGGGTGGATGTTGAAGCCATGTAAGTGGATGCCATTATCCAAGAGAAGGCTGTAGACTCTTTGAGAAGGAGGCCAAACACAGAACCCTGGTAATCGCCAATTTTAGGGGGACAGCAGAGGAAAAGGAAACCGCAAAGAAGTCAGGAAAGAACGAAACAGAGAAGGAAGGCAGGTGAGATGAAAGAGGTCTGTCGTGGGAGTCAGCAGAAGAGTTTGCAGGAGAAAAGAGATTGATTGTTCAACAGTGTCAGGTGAGATGAGATGAAAAGAAGGCTGCTGGGTTTAGTTATTAGGAAATTGTTGGGGGGGGGCTGCCTAGCTAGTTCAGTCAGTAGAGCGTGGGACTCTTGATCTCGGGGTTGTGAGTTTGAGTCCCACGTTGGGCATAGTACTTTAAAAAAATAAGTAAGATCTTAAAAAAATTTTTTTTAAAAAGAAAGGAAATCGTTGATGGCCTTTGCCTGGGCTCTTTTGATAGAAGGGTCCAGTAGCTTCCATGCTGTATGTGGCCGGCACAGAAGAGAGGTGGAGACTCCGGGCTCACTGAAGATAGGGACTGGGCCTCCTTCACTGGTGCCTTGTGAAGCTAACATGTCTGTTAAATGAAGGAGTGAATAAATCTGGATTGAAAAGGAAGAGAGGTGCGGTATACAGTGGTAGAGGGAGAAACGGGGTTTATATAGAGTGTTCTGTTTAAAGACATTCATTGCCTGTAGGAGCAAAACCAACAGTGAAGAGGGAGAAGGTAAAAATTCTGGTTGGGACCTAGAATTCAGGTGCTTTGGGCAGGAGGACGGCAGAGGGATACTTCCCGAGGCTGGAGGAGAGTTGATGAGGGTGGGAGCGGCCTTGGGTTATGCTTGTGCGATGCGCTGAGAGGAACAGCAGCAGGGTGGGAACATCCGGGAAGGTGCTAGAAGTTTCATTCATTCATTCCTTCAATACATTTTGGGTACTTACTGGGCTGTGGAAAATAGAAGGAGCTGACCAGGGACCTGGCAAACAGCTCAAGGGGCAGGACTCAGCTCTGACGCCCCAAAGGGCAAAAGCTCATTGCGGGAAGGCAACCCCATGGTCGATGATGGAGCTGGGGCCCCATCCCAGGGAGGGACCGTCTGACCAGCCTCCTCACAGCCCTGCCCCGCAGCCCTGCCGCTCTTGTTCTCTGCTCCCACAGGCCTTCCTCCCACCACCTCCCTTCCCATCAGTGTGTGCGTCGTGCGGTGGCCCTGAACTGTTCGTCCTCTCTGTCCCTCTCCTCACCTTGAGAACAGGGACTGTTGGGTTGTTTCGGAAATTTCCGCATCTCCGGGGCGCACGTGGAGCTTGTCAGGGAATGTCTGAGGAATGTCGGGCATGGGGAGGGGGCTGCAGCCACTGCCACTCTGTGCTCTCTCAGATGTAAACAGGTTACCCAGCTGGGAGAGAGGACATCTGCTGGCTGGTGTGCCCTCTAGCACTGATGCATCGACCTTCTCCTCTGAAGGTGGGTCCAGGGACTGTCCAGGCCCCGGGGTTCCCCACCTCCCTCACTTGAGAGAAGGGACAGCTGGTGGCAGGCAGGAGGGAGGGGAGTGTTTGGTCCTGAGCGGGTTACCCAGCTGCTCTCGCACCCCCCGCCCCCATCCCCTACTCCTGCCAGGCCGGGAGGGCCCATTCCCCATTCCCCAAGGCCACAATCACCGCTATCTTCGGCCTAGCGCTTTATGGTGCACGGGTTTTTTTGACATATATGAACTGAGCCCTCTTGACCATCCTGCAAAATACGCATTACTGCCATCCCAGTTTTTATGGCTAAGGGAATGAAGGCTCAGAGAAGTCCCATGCCCTGGGACGCCCAGCTAGTAAGTGACAGAGCCAAGATTTGGACTCAGGCCTGTCTGACGTGCCTTTCCCCTTGCCCCCAGTTTGGCAGTGCTGAAGAAGGTGGAGGTGGTGGTGACCCCAGGTCCAGCCTCACTTGCCTTATTCCCCCCAGGGTGGAAAGGGGACATGGGAGAAGCAAAAAGGGAGGCCACCAAGTGGGTCAGGGGTGTATGGGGGACCCGGGGCCCTCACAGCCTGGTGGGGAGAAGGGAAGGGAGGAGGAAGGTGGGGCAAAGCTCATACCAAGCTGCCGTCCCCTCATCTCTCAAGTACTTTTAGGGCCACTTGGACTAACACACCCCCAGCCTGGGTTACCTCCGGGGGGTGGCCAGGGTGAGGTCCTGTCCCAGTTCCACGCTCGTAGAAGCTAGATAAAGGCTCAGCCCTCCTGGCCTGTCCGGGGGGAGTAAGCCAGCCGTAGCACCCCAGATCAGGCTGGGACTCATCAGTGCCAGCTCACTTCTTCCTCCATGGGTGGGAGGAGCTGGAGTCCAAAGGGGGACCTGCAAGAAGGTGCCTTTTTCTCTCTGTCCTGGTACGTGAGACCGTGGGCACATGGAGTCACTTCACAGGCTCGCCTTTTAGCTGGAGGCCCGAGGGAGAGCCACTGGCGGACTGGAGCCTTAGGCAGGGTCTGAGGGGAGGCGGTGGGGGTAGAGGATGGGAGACTCCAGCGTGTCCAGGGCTGCGGGGTTGGCCCGAGCACGAGAGGTGGAGCCTTTCTCCAGGGCTCTCCCCAAACGCCACATCCTCCCCCCAGCGGCTTCTCCGCTGTACCTGTGCTGCCTCCAAGGGGTGGCAGGGCTCAGGGTGGAGGCGGGCCGTTCACGTCTGAGGCTCTAAGGAGATGGGATGGGCAACAGGGGCCTTGATGAGTGGAAGACTGAGCGCGGGGAATGGGAGAGAGACGAGAAAATAAGGAAGGTGTCAGGAGGGAGGAGGGGCTTAGAGAAGAGGAGGGAAAGCACACACCAGAGGCAGGCGGAGAAGCTGAGGAGCCTGACCTTATCTGCCCTCCAGGCTTGAGCCTTCGTGCCACGGCAGGGCTTGGGGCCGGAGTGACCCTGAGGCTGAGGGGTAGGCCCCGGGCCAGGCAGGAGGCAGAGAGTGGCAGAGGCAGGTGTCATGGGGCAGCAAAGGGGGACTTGCTGAGACATTTTCCTGGGAGTGTGCGGGGAGGATTTGTGCAGGGTACCTGAGGAGAAAGGGGAGAGCTGAGTTCCTAGTGGGTGGCTACCACTCTGAGGTAGAAAGCTGCTGGGGAAGGGGAGGGTGGGTGGCAGCAGGTGAATTTGGTGAAGCCTCTAGATTGAGCTATGGGAGGGGAGCCCCGGAGGTGTGCTGCTGTCGCCACCCCTGTGTGACCCAGACCCCCCTGCCCCCTCAGGTGAATTCAAGGACCCGGACAGGTGCTGCTGGAAACACAAGCAGTGCACTGGGCACGTCATCCACCCCTTCCCCTCGGACTATGGCCACCACAACCTGCACCTGCACTCCGCCAGCCACTGCGACTGCGAGTCTAGGTAAGGGCCCTCTTCCTCGGGAGACCCACAGCCCAGGGGAGACTCCTGGGCGCAGCTAGGCCCACCGTTGCCCTGCGGTTCACCCCTCAGCTTTGACCCAGCACCGGCTAGCTCAGCCCCAGCTTTATAAACCCGGCCCTGCTCTGGAGCCACGGGGAGGAGGTCTTTCGGCAGCCTGGGCTTGAGTCGGGCGGAAGCCAGCTGTCCCTCAGGCTTCTGGCTCTGGGTCCCCGGGGGAGTCACGGAGGCGTGGGAGCCAGGCTGAGTCCTCTGTGTGGCAGGCTGAAGGACTGCTCAGAGAAGACAAATAGCGACAACTCCCGAGATGTGGGCCCAACCTGCTCCCGAGATGAGGGCTCAACATGTTTCAACATCATCCAGTCCCCTTGCTTTGAGTTCATCCCAGAGGAGGAGTGTGTGGAGCGGTTCTGGTATGGCTGGTGAGTGCTGGCAGGCTGACAGGGGCGGCACTAAGGGGCACCCGCCCCCCCACTCTCTGTCAATCTTCTTCTCCTGTCCCCCTCCCTCCCAGGTGCAAAAGCTATAGGCCTGTCTCTGTGGCGGTGATCCATCATCCCATCCACCATGACTATGTGGCAGATGACCTGAACGAAGAGGAGGAGGAGGACGAAGAGGAAGAAAGCAAGCCTCCCATTCCGACCCAGGTGGGGCCCGCCACCACCGCCCCTGCTGACACAGGCCTGGGCGCGGTCACAGCTACCCCGGACTCGGCAGCTCCCATCACGATCTGGCGCTCTGAGAGCCCCACAGGGAAGTCCCAGGGCAACAAGGTGATCAAGAAGGTGAAGAAGAAAAAAGAAAAAGAGAAAGACAAGGAAGAGGAGCCGGATGAGAAGCCAAAGCCGAAGAAAAAAGTCAGGAAGGGCAAGTTGATTAAGAAGAAGAGCCCAGTTAAATCGGAATCTTCGCCTCCGGACTTGAGCCGATCAGTAAGCCCAAGAGAGTTGACCAGGATGTCAGAGTCCAGCCCCGACAGCCGGGAAGACCTGGAGAGTGTGGACAGTTACAATGACCCCAGGCGGGAGGAGCCCTCCAGCGAGGATATTGTGGAGTCTTCATCGCCCAGGAAGAGAGAGAAGAACACGGTCCAGACTAAGAAACCTGGGGCGAAGACCTCACCAGTCAAGAAGGTCAAGAGGAAATCTCCCCCAGCATCAAACCCCAATCTCAGTTGAGGCCAGGGCGTCCAGGGTGAAGAATAAATGCGATCAAGCCTGTAGCTGACCCCCTGCTGCTGTTCTCTCTCCCTCCAACCTGTCCCTGGTGGGGGGGTAAGGAGGGGGTGGGCTCTGGGCGTAGCTGGAGCCAAGGGGCCAGGGGGCTGCAGGGGTTTCTGAAGGGTAACCTGCCTTTCGAGAAGGATCCATGGGAACTTGGGCGGGGGGCATGCAGCCTGTTTCTCTGTAACATCCTAAGCTCGGGACAGGAGAGGAGCACATCTGGGTGGGGTGGGAAGGAAGCTGCCCATCTCCTGGGAGACTGGTCTGTGTGAAATCCGCTCGGGGAAAGGCAGTGCTGTCTGCAGTGATACCCCTAATAAATCGAACCTTTTAACCCACTCTGTGCCACTGTGCCTGGCCTTTCCCTCCTCTAAGTGGCCCTTAGGAAGATGCTGGTGGCACCAAAGGGAATGTGATCTTCTAGCTGGTGTATCCCTTGTTCCTGCTAGGCCCTTCCAGACCTTTGTGCTGAAGGGAATGGAACTGAGTTCCTGGCAGAAGACCAGCCTTTCCTTTCCAACTCTTGCCAACAGCCAAAGAGATCTTGAATGATGGGATGAAGTCGAGATGGGAGGCTCATCAAGTTTGGGCAGTAATGACCTTTTCTGAGTTCTCTGCTGAGCCCCAAGCAGAGGAAAAGGAGGGGGAAAACCTCACTTTCCCAGCACCAACTTGCAAAGGTGTGAGACGAGGCCCTTCTGAAGAAACATGGCACACCAGGAGTCTAGAACACAACGAGGCAGTGGGGCTGGGGGAAGGGGCCGGGGCCAGGGGGCTGGCTGGACCCAGCTGGTAAGAGGGGCACCGGCCTCCCCTGCAACAGCCCGGCACTTCCGTTCCCAGGGCGTGCGGGGGGACCAGGCACGCATGGGGCCCGTCCTCGGCAGACGTGCTTGTGCGGAGGTACTGGACTATCACAGACCAAGGCCCAGCTGGCAGAAAGAGTGGGGGAAGAGGTGCAGGGGCGCAAGAAACCGAAACTTACTCGCAGTCCTTCACTGTGCCAGAGGAGGCTCATGGGCACAGTAGATGGCGTGGCTGCCTGGGAGTGCGGTAACAGCAGCTCATGGGTCCTGGGCCTTACGAGGTCCCGGGCCCCGGGCCGAGTGCTCACACATCCTCTGTCCGTGCTGGCAGCCGCCCCGACAGGCAGGTAGCAATCGCTCCACTTTACAGAGAAGATGGCTGGCTCACAGCCAACAGGCCCAGGGCTGGCAAGCAGAGCAGGGGTGTGATCCCAGGCAGATACGGAAGCTGCTTGCTGCTCTGAGTCACTGTCTCTCTAATGGCCTGGAAGGGGTCACGGGGAGCCCCCAGAGCTCCACACACCGCTTTGAAAGCTACCCTTCAAGCGCCGGAGCGTTGGAGAGAGAGACTTTGCCACGTGCTCTGTAGAAACACTGTTTATTCAAATGACAGGCAGGAAGCGGAGGCAGCAGCAGGTGGGTGAAGGCGGCCGGGCAGGGGCGGGGCAGGTTAGCACTGCTCCCCCAGGTCCCCTGCAATTCTGCTTTGCTAGCCACCCAGGCTGTCGGCATCAGGGTCAGAAATACTTTCCCTCCTCTCCCTCCTGCCCCAAACTGAATAAATAGCGTTCCTCTCCCCGCAAGAGCTGGGGGAGACTCATGTGCTGAGCTTGGTGCCCCGGGGTCACAGCCCAGAGTCAGGTGAGGGCAGAAGCTCAAAATGGCTTGTAGGGAGTAGAATACAAAACTGTCCCACTCTCATTCTGTCTTCCTCTTCTTCCTCCCCGCCACACTCCCCTCCCAGCCTGGTCCCGGGACAGGTGGTCGGTGAGGGCCTGGAGTGGGAGGATTGTTGCCTAGCGTACACAGAGCTCAAATTCGCGAGGCCATCCAGCTTGTCACCCATCCAGGCTGACCACCAAAGAGAATGTCAATTCACGCCACTTTATGGACAGAAAAGGAGGGGCAGGGAGTGAGGCAGTGGGCAGCTGGGCCTCTCCCAGCCTCAGAGGTAACCAGAGTCCTAGGAGCAGGCCCCCTACCGATCCATCTCATCCAGGAGCGGGGTGGCATCGCCGGCAATGGACATGGGGGTGCTTTCGATCATGGGGCTGGGAGAGGGTCGAGGTGTCAGCCGCTGCTTCTGTTTCCGCCTCTCGGCTTCCTTCTCCTGTAGCCACTGCTCTGCCATCTTCCCCCAGTCGATGGCGGCGTGGCTGTTGGACCTGGGAGCGGGAAAAAGGGGACTCTGAGATCAGGACTCTCCAGGAGCTCTCTAGAAGAAAGCCTTCCTTCTCCCATCCTTACAGAAATGGACCTCCTATTTTTTGGCAGCAGCCGTGGCCAGCTGCCACGTCACCCTCTTCTGTCTTCTCCCAAAAAGCAGTCATCCGGGCTATCGCCCGGGTCACGGCTCTCACGAGTTCCAAGGAACCTGCCTACGCCGAACCTGCTGGCCTCCTGACACCTGCCCCTAGGAACCCGCTCTCTGCCACCAACCACATACTTACTTTGGCTGCTGCTGCCGTTGCCGAGAGCTGGAGGAGGGCTGGGGCTGGGCCTGGGCCTGGGCAGACTGTGGGGTGGTGCTGGCCTGGAGCTGGTGGTACTGTGGTGTGGTGATGGGCTGGCTGGGGGTTGTGTAGGAGTAGCTGGGGGTCATTAGTGGGGTGGCCACTGGCTGCTGGGCTGGCGTTGGGAACACCTGGAGAAAGGAGAACCGTTCAATGGGGATGGGTTTGGGGCTTATCCGGCCTTGCTATGAACTTCTGGCAAACCGAAAGCTGGGGCTCGGCCCAGAGCTTTCCAGCTGACCAACCACCTCTTGGGCAGTGTGTGGTCCCAAGCAGCAGAGAGAGGTGAGGATAGGACCAGGCACAACAACGGGGCCCACCAGTCCTGGCCGCCTAAGTGTTCCAGAGATCCCAAAGGACCGTGGAAAAATCAGACCTTACTCCCTTTACCCTCAAGTGGGCCCGAGGAAAAGGACCGTGGGTTGGAGACAGTTCCTAAGGCTGTAGTGACCCCATCTGTATGTATGAATCCCCCCCCTTGGTGGGCACTGCCAGAGGCCAGTCTATGGACACCGGTTGGTAAAGGAGGGTCAGGCACAGATGATTGTTCCCTTCCAGTCTTCTCCACCCCCTACAGGGAGCCTTGTCTCCAAGCCACGTACGTGGTAAGCGCTGCTGCCCCCTCCACTGCCGCCATAGCCATACTGGCTGGAGGCCCACTGGGCTGGGGTGGCATTAGGGTTCTGTCCTTGGCCTGTCACGGCCGCAATGGCACTGAACATCTGGGAGGTCATGTTCTGGGGCAAGGCATTCACAGCTCGCGTCAGATCTGTAAGCACACAGAGGTGGGGACGGGCACGTTACAGGTCAAAGTCCTGGTGCCATCCCTCCAGCTCCCAGTCCCAGACACGAGCTCCTCACCCGCAAGGTTGATGTTGGCTGGGGTGGCATTGATAGAAGCAGGTGTCCGGGTCCTGCTGCTGCTACTGGGGGTGATGCCTGTAGGAAACGGCCAAAGTTAGTTACGTCCCTCCAGAAACCTATTTCTGGTTTCACAACGTTGGGGGCCGGAGGAGATCTGAGGTGGGTGAAGAGAAGAGAAGCTGCGTTGGCAAAGTAGATGGAGGACGTCCTTGATGCCAGGAGGCTGGAGCAGGAGTGACACAGCTGCAGTGACAGCTCAGGCCTTGTCCCTTCCACAAGTGGCAAGTGAGCACCCTGATTCTGGGCCTAACCGTCCCTCTAAGCACACCCCAGAGCTCAGCGCAGAACTCACCTGGTACGGGATCCTGGTAGTGATCCTTAAACCATCTGAAAAGTCCATTCACAGTAGGGAAGATTTGGCCCCGGTACCGGAATCCTTCGGGAGTCACTGTTACATATTCTATCCTAGGATTTTGGAAGGAAACACGTGTCAGACACCACTTGGGACTGGGCCTGAGAGAGTGGCCAGAAAAAGTCTCTACCATGTGAAGGAGCTGAACTGGGTGCTGGGGGGAAAGGAGAGACGAAAGAGCCCCGACTCTGTCGAAGGAGGCCGCACTCTGAGGAGGTGCGCAGGTCAAGGCCAGGAGTTGGCAGCCCCTGGTGTGCTAAGTACAGGCCGCCAGAGGAAGGCCTGCCGGGGGCTGGGCCGCCACCCTGGGCTGCGGGATGACGGCAGCACCTGCAGGTAAGGGTAAGACTGAGGTCCCAGTGTCAGGGTCGGAGGGGCTTCCCAGGGCAGTACAAACAATTCCCCAAGAACTGGAATCTGGAAGCACCCCTGTTCAGGTGGGGAGTCTGACCTTACTCAACACTTTGCAGCGCAGGGGGAGTGCAGGACGGGCTCTGGGTTCAGAGCAGTTCTAGTTCTAGCTCTGGCTCCGTCACTCGCCACCTAGATGACCTTATGTGGAGTTACTAACCCGAATCTCAGCTTTGTTTGAAAATAACAACACTTAACCCTTTAGAACTGAGTGTGGGGAACGAATGAGACAGGGCACCAGATGCACTCAGCACAATGTCTGAAATAAGGTTCTGTTCAATTAAGGATAACTGTCAATTACCAACAGACGATGACAAGTGCCACCAAGTTCTCATTTATATGTAAGTGGAACCCTGCTTCCTAAATGTCCTTAGTTTGGCAACACAAGGAGCCTGCACGCCTTCCCAAGGAAAGTTATCATGGCGCCTCTACTGCCTTGTTTAAAGGTCCCTCGTTTGTTTGACTGCTCCTCATGGGACAGCGTCCAGCCAAGCGCCCCAGCTGCCATCCTCTGGAAGTGTGATGGTGAGTCAGAAATGGCTTCTCAGAAACGACAGCGATATTCCACCTGTGCCCAAGACGGTGTAGGGTCTGGAGTCTAGAGCTGCTTGTCGCCTAGCCACTGAGTCCCTACCTACAGTCTACACTGTTCATCATGTGCAGCAGTAGAAGGACAAGAGCAGAAATGCACTGGCCTTGGCCAAGAGCCGAAGGGAGGATGGGGGCACAGGGAAGGCTGGCAGAATGATTAGTCTCGGTAACAGACGAAAAGAAAGCAGATCCAAAAAAAAAGAAAAAAAGAGGGACTTTGTCTGATTCAGAGTGAGCTCTAGAGGGACCCAGAGGAATACGTAGGAAGGCCAGCCTGTCAGTCACACACAGAAGGGAGCAGAGGGGGGTCAATGGGAGGAAGAGGAGAAGCTCTTCTGACCCACCCCGGCAGTGCAGGCGGAAGTCGTCTAGCACACTCCAGCGACCGTGAGCCGCCCCGTGCTGACCGCGCTGGCCAGGGCAAAGCACAGAGGAAAAAGGAGAGACCTGTGTCCTGGCCCCTATCTTGGCCAGTCAGGTGGAGAGGGGCTGGTAATTTCCATCTCTCCTTGTGAGAGAGAATAGGTGAAGGAAAGTTTCTCTCATAGGGTTGAGGAAAGTATCTTTCTTATCGAATCTTTGCCCTTTTGCCTCTAAATCGTCACCCTCTTTCCCCAACTCCAACCTCCACTGCTGGTCTAAACAGGTAAGAGGGAACAGAGAGTCAAGCGGAAGCAGAGAGAGAACCGCTCCCGGGGTCTCTAACTCCCCTGCTGGCCTTTCTGCGGACCCCGGCGGCAGCTCCTGCGCTGCACCAGTGCTCACCTGGGTTTACCCCGGGGCTGGTATCCCAGGAGGAACTTGCCGGGCAGTTCCTTGCAGGCACAGATGAAATAAGGGATGAAGGTGGGCTTCTCCTTCTTAGTTTTGATGAGCAGCTCCTCTAATTTCTGGGGGTAGAACGAGGGGGAGAGGTTGGGATAGCAGCGTGCTTGGTACACAGGGTGTGGCGCACGCACGAGCCACACCTCCTTCACCAGCAGAGCATCCCCTGCACTGAAGTGACCCGGAGAGGTCATGTCTGGAAGAGCCCTGGGCTCACCTTCCGGTCACCACCACTGCAGTCCTGGTAATACTTGTGGTTCAGGAGGTCCCGGGCAAAGGACGCCATGGGCTGGACATAGCGAGCAACAATCTCATCCAAGTCTTCAAATTCCTGTGGGGAGACGGTAAAGGCCCCACGTGTCACACTGTGAGCTGAGACTCCTGGCCCTTCATCCAATCCACTCCGAAGAGAACCTATGGGAGGACGTGGCCTTCCCAGCCCTGCTGTGGCCTCGCTCCGCTGCACAGTCCCCTCCATTGATCGGCTTATTAGGCACAAAATCTTTTAAACCATAACTTTGATTCTCCCCTGCTGCTTGGGGACAACAGGGAGCCACATAAAATTTCTACTGAAACCAAAAAGAGAAACACGTGTGTGCATGTGTGTGTGGGTGTGTACACAATCACGTGCTTCTGCATGTATACTTTCTCCTCTTCCTCCGCCGGCGCTCTCTAGGTCGTCTATTTTAAGATGCAGAGGACACAGAAAAAGGAAAAAAATACACAGAAGTTGTTATCAAATGACTCATCTCAAAATCACCCTCCTGTTCTGCTGCTCCGTGCAGCTAAAATACATATAACGCATGTAAGTCACTAACGTCAGCTGAAAGTAGCCAGAAATGCCTTGTTTCTGGAAGCAGGGGAGGGGACAGGAAGTGCGCGGGAGCCGGCTCTCACCTCACTGTTGATCCACAGGGTGGCTCCCAGGCTGAAGGCATTCTCCTTGCCTTCTTCCCGCACGTCCACGTGTTGGTAGATGCCATCGCTGACCTTCCAGGTCACGGTCAGGTGATTTTCACCCTTGCTACTCGGGCGGATGATCACGTCACCCTGGTCCATGGTCTCCATCATCTTTTCTGCTTGCTTGAAGTTTATATTATGGAAAGATGGGTGTGCGATCACTCGCTTGATGTATGCTGAGGAGGGCAGGAAAGAAGGACAGATCAGGCGAGGGGACTGGGAGCCCACAACAACGGGACAAATCGTGGCTTCATTTCTGCCCCGCTGTCAAATTCTGAGACTCCTTCACCCTCTCCGGACTGGATGCTCTGATGTGAAGGATGTGTGCACCTGGGTTCCTAAGGTGCTCAGAGAACGAGCCTTTAAACGTCACGGTGCGTTCGTAAAGAACGTGTGACCCAAGAAGACCCTGGCTTCCAGCCCCGCCACTGACTCCATCCATGAGGTCTCTGGGCCTCAGCACCTCCGAGCGGAGCACTCACTCCCACCGGGGCACAGCCATCAGCAAGTGCATCCTGCGGAGGGAGGGCTGCCGAGACTTGCACTGTACAGGTGCGGTGGTGGCCACACTCACTGGTCCGCTGCTGCTTCCGTTTCATGTCCTCCTCCTGCTTGTGGTCTGCCGCTTCGGCGTCAAAGTCATAGTAGGTGTCCTTGGGCAGTTTCCACTCGTTGTTCCTGTCCATGAGGTCTGAGGTTCGGCAGGTAAGGTCGGCGCTGAACTTCTCGATGTCAATCTTCATGATGCGGCAGTGAACGGTCATTCCCACCTAGATCCACAGAACATTTGAGCTGGAAGGGACAAAGATGATCTAGCCCGATGCCCCATTTTACCTGTGAGAAAACCAAAGTCCAGGCAGAAAGATGGGGGAGTGACTTGCTCCAAGCCAGCCAGCTAGCAAGTGACAGATCAGGAGTTCAGTGTTGAGTCTGGTCTGCAGACTACAGGCCATGCCCTGCACAGATGCCTGTCACTCTAGGCAGGAAAAGCAACTGGGACTTACCGTGTCTACCCTGCCACTGACTATTCCCTTCTCCGTAAAGTCACCTAATTATTACTCCTGGGGTGCCATCAAAGCCTGGCTGCCCTCTCTGGAGGGGAGGCAAAGCGAGAACTTTCTGTTCTTTCCCCAACTTGACTCTTTCTGTCTAAACAGCAGCACAAGCCAGTCACACGACATGGCCCTCCTTTCGAAAATCTCCCTAGCTTCCGTTTTTCAGGAAGATCTTTCCCCAACCCTCCTATCTCCACAATTCTCGGGGGTTCGTGACACTCAGAACCAGAAAATTTGGCAGATCTAGTACCAGTGATGTTGCCAACTAACTGGGTGATCCTGGAAAAGACACTCGAATTTCTCCAAAAAAAGAAGGTCCTATTTTCCTCCCCCATCATGTAGGATTAAAGACAACATATGTAAATGTCAAGTGCTGGTATCTACTGGGTGCATAATAAAAGGCAGCTGGCAAGAGAATACTAGAACAGCAAGAGAGCTCAGCCTTTCTGTTTCCCAGCATGGAATGCTGGGCCCTGCTTCCTGCCTGCAGACTAAAGCACGGCTTCCCACACAGGAAGAGAGAGCCCTCTCCTGAAGGGCTGGCAACCCAGTGAAATCTCACAAAGACAGTGAACAAAAGCTGCTACTCATTCACATGCTTCTCACCCTGGCTTCTTTCAACTAGTTATAAATCCTCCTGACACTCTCTCCCTACCGGTAGCCAGTGGGAACAGAGCCTTACTTCTGGGGGGAACAGCCCAAAGTTCCGGAGTGCCCAATTTGGGAGGCTGAAAGTCCCACTAGATGTCTTAGCCCGGTCGTTCATCTACCTTCACTCGCTCCTCTGGCCGCTTTACCACTTTGTCACTGAGGAACTTGGTGGGGATGAAGCCGGTGACGCCATTGTCTAGCCGTGTTTTGACCCCAATGGCCTGGCCTGGGCATGAACCGCTGTCAAAGTGGTTCCAGACCTGAAAAGTACATCGGAGAGGAGCTTGGTCATCAAGATTCTGGAGATCACACGTTCAAAAAAGAGCTGCTGGGCACTGCAACTTATCTTACCGTAACACCTGGCAACATGATCTGAAAACACAATGACTCAGCCACCCACCAACACAGATTTTTAACATCCCTAAGGTTCCTTGACTCATAACTGATGTCAGTGGCTGGCACCACCGGCCATCAGAGCGATCCTTTATGTTAATCAGATCTGTATGTCCCTCTAGCTACAACTGAGGTCCCTTCTCCCACTTTGCTCAGACTTAAGAAATATACATGCCAGTCTCCGCAGAACAACCCATTTCAGTGAACCAGGTGACCCCTGGCTTTCTCATAACCTGGACAAATCCCACAGCTTCTTTTATTAGGTCAAGGTCAGAAATTCTCTTTCATAGACTGCCTAATAACATTTGAGACCCAGAAAAAGCGTTCAGGGTGGCTTTAGTAACTTCTGACCATCAGAAAGGCAGATAATGTCTAGAAAAAAGTGGAACAAATTAAAATGTGCGTGGAAAATGGAAAAATTCAAAAGAACCTAGAGATACCTTCTAATTAGCATGTATGGGGACACTGTGCCTCCCCTGTAAGAAATGCATGTCTTCATATCTCCAATCTGGTTGAGTTTAGTTAGATCCCCAGAGAATGGGAAACTCGGGTTAAAGGCTGAGCCAGAACAGAAGGCAGCACACAGATTTCTGACCAGCATACCAAGGGACTTCACGTTAGACCTGTATGCGTTCTAGCCCTCTTCCCCCTCTTATGTATTTGGTAAGAGCACCACCTAAAACAGGACTCCTTTCTAGAGTGTAGAGAACATTCAGTGGAGAACTCCAGCAACCATAGTAACACGGCAGCACGTACCTCACTGAGTTCAGGGAAATTGTCTTGTTGACAGAAGGGGCACTGCCAGAGCCCTGTCTCATCGTTGCGGATGGCCTGGTCATAGCTCTCACCCTGCGGACGCCTGTGGGCAATGCCAGTGACATTGCAGATGATGAGCTTTCCTGCAGAAAGGGCGAGGCGGACAGGGAAGGAAAGAAGAGAATGGGGAACGGGCTAAGAGAACTGGGGGGGTGACTCCTTCCCACTAACATTTAGTGACAAAGCATCGGTCTTACAACATTTTCCAGACTTCCCCCTCATCCTTGAGAAGGGAAATCTTTCCCCGATTTGATGATGGGGGAACATGAAGCCTCCGCGAGTGACTCCCTCAAGATCCTGCAGCAGCAGGTTAAAGGCATAGTTTGACTCTGGACTCAGTTTTGACTTCTAGCCCAGGGCTTTATAGTTATAATCTTCTTACAGGCTCCCCTGGCCTTTCCTCTCCGCAGACCCGCCTCATTCTGTTGCAATCACAGCTTGGTGTGAATGTACGAAGTGAACCCTCCCCTCCGCCCCGCCCCTGACGTATCCTCCTCCAACTGAAAACCAGACCCAGAATTTACCAATGTAGAAGGTCTCTGGTGTTTCTTTGGTTAACATATTGAAGATTTCCTCCGTGTTGGGAGAGCGGTAGGCTGTCCGGAGGTCCTTATACCGGCAGCTCAGCTCCGCCCGGATGTCGTACAAGGTGATATGTTTGTCGCCGTAGCCCTGCGGAAGGAAGAACCCATCAGGAAGAACCTCGCAACCATTCCCTGACTGGAGCCACGGGGGCTTTCAGTGAAAGGAAGAGGCCAGTTGGCCCCTATCGGGGCTTCTCTTCTCTTCTTCCCCTTCAACATTTACGACAGGAAGTTTTCAAGTTTTCTCTTAACCATGCAATGTTCTAGAATAAAAACGCTTCAGAGAACCCCAATGTGTGAAACAGACACATGCAAAGCTGTGCTACTGCAGAGGAGGCGAGAAGGCCTAGAAGGAAACTCGACTACTGCCCCGAGCCCCTGGTAATGGCTGTAGCAGTCTGAGACTTTCTGGGCTCCTTAATGGGCAGACTGAATACTTCCAAAAAACCCGGTAGAGCCTGGGTAGGGAGAAGAGAGGATCGAGTCTCCCACGTCAACAGTATCAGAGGTTTTCTGGGAACTTGCTGCCCGAGTCTCCTCCCAACCAGGGCACTTGGGATGATTTCTGTGCCGGGCCTCTATGCTGTCACCCACCTGCCTCTCCAGTTCTTCTGCAAAGGCATCAAGGTCCAGGTCCTTGAGTCGCTCTGGGTTTTCCAAGATCTCTTCGAGGGCTCCTGCAGGGTTGGCATCCTCCGCTGATTCATCATATTCCAGAGCATCCACTGCCATCTTCCTGGCCCACTCATAGGTCTCAGGGTGGACTCGGGAACCATCAAGAACTTCAATGTATGAGTCAGTGCTGAAGGAAAGGCAGAAAAGGAGCCAGGATATAGAACGAGAATCTTCTAGTAACAACCCAAATGTCCACCAATGGGGAACCGGTTAAATAAATTAGGGTACCTCCATACAATGGAATACTATACAGCCATTAAAAATAATGAGGTAGATCTATGTGTGCTGACATGGAAAGATGGCCACGATATACTGATAGGTGAAAAATGCACTGCAAAACACTATGAACCATATGATCCCATTTTTGTAGTAAATGGGTAGTTAGTAAATGCATAGCAAAAATAAAATTTAGGAACGTTGTAGTATACACCAAATTGTTATGGTAGTTATCTCTGGGGGGTGGGATTATGGGGGACTTCCACTTTCTGCATAATACTGCTATACATTGAATTTTATATCATGAACTTAAATAAGTGTTATAACAAGATAAAACAAGAAGGGGGAAAAAGACTTCTGACAATTTGCTGGCAGCTATTTTCCCCCATAAAGCCTTCCCAGGCTGGTCTTGCCCGTGCACTCACATGGACCTATGTTATTCGTGGAGTGTTACAGCAAAGCTGGGTGGAAAATGAAGTTTTAGAACTTGAAGCCTATTTCCCCACTGATTTCCATTACTGAATGAGGAGCTATGTGCCCGTGGAAAAGATCCTCCAAAGACTGAGTTGATAACTTCTGGAGAGGAAGAGGTCAATAGTGAAGTCCAAAGTCCAAGTGAATAGAACTTTCTCTCAATAACATCATCTCAAAACATACCGAATCTCTCTCCCCCTTCCTTATTTCATCATACCCCCACACTCCTTTTCCATTGCCCCTGCTAGTCCCACCCTTATCTAGCCATGGCAGATCATAACAGAACATGTTTGTGTTTACTGAACAAAGTCTGGTATGTTTCCTGTCCTTAATTTATAAAATAAGTTGGTTCTTTTTATGTTTTTTTCACACAAAAAAAGCTTCACATAATTGAACCGATCTTTTCCATAGGTCAGAGGCTCTTGACTTAGTAAAGCTTCCTCACCTTTGCTTTGAAATATTTCTTAGTTCAAACACCTTGGGCCCTTTGACAGCCCTAATTCCCTGAATCCCCAAAGCAAAGCCCAAGGGAATTCCTCCTGGCCCACCCAGGCAGAGGGCATCACCTGTCCCCCAGGGAGGCCGTGTCGATCTTGAGGAAGCCAGCACAATTCATGAAGACTTTGGGACCCATGTGGCACATGGTGACCAGCTGGGTCCGGCTCTCGAGCCTGGTGTTGTTTTGCTTCAGGATCTAGGGGAGAAGTGTGCAGTGAGCCAGAGCAGCAGGCAGGCCCCACCCTCCCCGCCTGCTTTCAGGTTTCTGGGAAACCCTCCATGATGGGAACTTGGTCCCCATGCCTCAATATCTGAGCACTATGCCATACTGTCTATTTAAAAAAAATTATTTTAGTAAACTACGTCACACCTGCCAAAAATAACGCGTAACTAATATATGGCTTAAAAGTTCATGTTAAAACAGGGCGCCTGGCTGGCTCAATCAGAAGAGCATGCGACTCCTGATCTAGGGGTTGTGACTTTGAGCCCCACGTTAGGCACAGAGAGTACTTATAAAAATTATAAAAAAAAAAAAAAAAGGTTAATGATAAAATATATACCCAAGTACCCATCACTCGTCTTAAGAAAAAAAAATTAGGGGCGCCTGGGTGGCTCAGTGGGTTAAGCTTCTGCCGGTTAAGCCTCTGCCTTCTGCTCAGGTCATGATCTCAATCTGGGATTGAGCCCCGCATCGGGCTCTCTGCTCAGCGGGGAGCCTGCTTCTCTCTCTCTGCCTGCCTCTCTGCTTACTTGCGATCTCTTTCTGTCAAATAAATAAATAAAATCTCTAAAAAAAAAAAAAATTACCAACACTCCTAAAGCTCCCTGCATACCGCCCCCTTTAGCCCCCGACTGAAATCCCTTTTTTCCTCACTGGAATAAACCACTGTCCTGAGGTTTGTGTCTGGAACTCTTCTCACTTTCTTCCATTCATTTTAAATCTTGGTTTATGGCTATCTTTCCCACAGTATTTTTTTTTTTTTTGAAGATTTTATTTATTTGACAGAGATCACAAATAGGCAGAGAGGCAGGCAGAGAGAGAGGAGGAAGCAGGCTCCCCGGTGAGCAGAGAGCCCGATGCGGGACTTGATCCCAGGACCCTGAGATCATGACCTGAGCCGAAGGCAGAGGCTTTAACCCACTGAGCCCCCCAGGCGCCCCTTTCCCACAGTATAGTAGTGAAGAGCACAGCTGTGGCCAGCTGGGTCTCAAGTCTGAGTTGGACTCTCATTAGCTGGATGACTCTGGACAAGTCCCTTTACTTCTCTGACCTTGGTCTTTTGAAATCATGCTGGCAGAGTGTAAAGGCTCAATGAAATGGGAACTTTTCTTACTTTCTGATTTAACCCCACCTTACCTTGAGGAGATGCGTCCCTTTTCGAGGTCCCAGGCCACAGACATACTGGATTAAGGCCTGGCTGTACGGGTGGGCAATGGCACGGTTGACATCGACCCCAACCTCATTGACTCGGTTGATAAATTCACAGTACAAGGCGTTCAGCAGCTCCTCTTTCACCACGTGCTCCTGTGGACACAGAATAGGCAGGGGTTAAGGTTCCTGTACCATTCTGCCCGCCCAAGCTTGCCTGTCAAACCCTACTCACCTGCAAGGGATGAAATTTGAGACACAGAATGTCTTCATCAGAGCTGCACACCTGGGCAAATTCAATCAGAGGGTCCTGGATGCGCCGGGCCAGGGAGACAGCCTGTCTCAGCACTGGAGGGTAATCCCGGAACTCTGCCTAGAGTCAAATGAGGACCAGCAGGACCATTAAGTTCCCTCAGCTCTCAACAGCAGAAGGAAATCCAAAGTGTTCTGGCCTTAAATCACTTTCTGTCTCCCCAGGGAGACGAGAAATTTAATCTGCAGGGCTCCCTATCTGACCCATGACTGATGAAATGAAGCACCCCCACATGTGTAAGTGAGTAAGTGCAGTCCTGTGCCCTTGATCGCTTTCGTTTCCCTATTAAATTTCCCTGGAATTCACAGCTCTTACTGGTGCAGGTCCTAAGAATGGGGCTCCAGCATTACCTCTGATTTTTTGCTGTTCATATAGAGAATGGCCAACTCATTATCAACCAGCTCCACCCCAATAGAAGACAGCTGTTGGCCCTGGTCCAGCTCATGCACAATGCGCTTCACATCTTCAATCAACATCTGGGCGTCCCTGGAGGGATGAGGGGTGTTGGGTCAGGGCTCTTTCTGAATAGTTTCTCAAGGACGGACAGACTCAGGGCTGGGATGGGGGTAGGGTGGGGGAGGAAAGGACTTTGAAGACAAAGAGACACTCCCTGGGGATGGGAAATTTACCAACGGTCTACAGAGGCACATGCCCACTTTGTTAGAGGCATATGCCAGATTCAATAAGGGACGAGTGAATTTAAGCCAGGTCTAGTCTGATCCCCTGGTGCCCCTACCTGTTTTCTCCTGCGACTGTCACCACATGAGGCTTTTTGTTCAGAAGAAATTTCTTTAGGGTTTCAATGTCTTGCGCCTGGATTGAAATAAAATTGGAACTAAATGGCTCTGAAGATAGGGAGATTTTTAACAGTTTCCTCTCCCTAAGTAGCGCCAAGACCTTCTAAGACCAGAGAACAGTAAGCTCCAAGTTAGACATGATGTACACACACTGTCTAAGTGGAACACAAAACAAGGAGACTAAGGTCTCTGGTTTGACTGTCATATATCCATCAATATTTCCTAAAGTTATGACACTTCTGGGTTATACTTAGTTGTGATCAAACACACTTGGATCTTCCTTTTCTTCCTTTTTAGTAATCTCTACACTCAACATGGGGCTTGAACTCATGACCCTGAGATTAAGAGTCCCATGCTCCTCTGACTGATCCAAACATATTTGGGTTTTGCTAACATAAACCACTGTTTGGTTGTCAGGACTATTCTAATGTCATTTCAGTGTTCTCTCTTTTTTTTTAAAGATTTTATTTATTTATTTGACAGAGAGAGAGATCACAAGAAGGCAGAGAAGCAGGCAGAGAGAGGGGGGGAAGCAGGCTCCCTACTGAGCAGAGAGCCCGATGTGGGGCTCGATCCCAGGACCCTGAGATCATGACCTGAGCCAAAGGCAGAGGCTTTAACCCACTGAGCCACCCAGGCACCCCAATGTGTTTTAAAAAAAAAAAAAAAAAAAAAAGGTTGTTTATGGTGGCTCAGTCAGTGAAGCTTCTGCCTTCTGCTTGGGTCATGATCCCAGGGTCCTGGGATTGAGCCCCACGTTGGGCCCCTGCTCACCGGGAAGCCTGCTTCTCCCTCCCTCTCCCTGCTGCTCATGCTCTCTCTCTCGCTCTCTCAAATAAATAAAATCTTAAAAAAAAAAAAAAAAAAAGGCTGGGGGCGCCTGGGTGGCTCAGTGGGTTAAAGCCTCTGCCTTTGGCTCAGGTCATGGTCTCAGGGTCCTGGGATCGAGCCCTGCATCGGGCTCTCTGCTCAGCGGGGAGCCTGCTTCCTCCTCTCTCTCTGCCTACTTGTGATCTCTCTCTCTCTGTCAAACAAATAAATGGAAACTTAAAAAAAAAAAAAATGGTTGTTAAAAATTACTTTAGAATGCAGCTCTCTTGGGAAAATGGAAAGATACAATTAGGTTAAAAAAATCAGAAACATATACGTGAGATGAATTCGAATTCCCCTTTCCTTGGAAAAAAACACTGAAAGGCTAAAGCTGGGAAAAGGTTGGCTTAATGCCTCACTGGTTTTCAGCTCCTGGAACAGGATGACCCAGATGCTGGTAAGAACAGAGGCCATAATGGCAGCTCCCAGAAGCACACAAGGCCGAGGGCTTGGCCTCCAGCCAGAAGTAAATTCTGCATCAGGACTTGAGTGCCATCTACTGCTTATGGAACTGAGGCTTCTCCCAGGACTCCAGGGTTCAGCAACCAGGTAGAGATAATCAGGGTCTTGTGTGGACGTTGCACAGACCATAAACACGTATCCCCATGGAATTGTAAAATGCACTGTAGACATACACTTGGTTACCCCATCCCAGCCACTTGCCTTCTTTTCCCGTTCTTCCTCTCTCCATGCAGTTCGCCGTTTGGTAAAGTGGGGGAGCCGAAGGAAGTCTGTCACTTCTCCTTCTCCGTTGACCAGGGCACAGAACACAGGGTGATCTCTGCCAACCAGACCCGAAAAGAACAGTTCGACAGTCAGAAATAAGAGAATATAGCTAAGGAAAGAATGAGGTTAGGAAGACAGGGTAGGGGTGAGGCAGGGCAGGCACGAACGGGCAGTTACCTGGCAGAGGAGAAAGCGATGCCTAGGACACGGATGCCCTTCCCTTGGTTCTCATCCATAAAGTCATCGTCTTCCTCTACCTGCTGATCTGGCCGGTAGGGTGCGACCCTCAACCAGTTGTAGAGTTTTCGACTACAGGCCTGAGGAGACAGACACACCAGACACTATGGCCGAGAGGCTCACCAAGTGTGCGAAGGAAACAGATGCGGGTGCGCATGTGCAAAGGTTGTACTGACATGCGCACATGCTCCTAGCCCTTGGCAGGCTTATGGTGTGAAGGCATACGTTGCTTTTGGAAACAGGGGAGTATACAGAGAACAGTAATAAAAACAAAGAACGTTTGGATTGGGGGTGGCGAGCCAAGAGGCTCTTCAAATGGGGAGGTCTTGGGAGTGAACCATGGCGTTGTTTGCGCTCCCTGTGATTACCCTCCCCCTGCCCCCAGTGTTTCTCCATTAGCTAGAAGACTACTATTAAAGGGTTCCTGCACTCTCAGCTCTAGCTTGGGGAAATCACAGGACGAAAGGCCACGAGTTTCTGTCTTCACCTTTATGACATATTCTTTGGCTTCTGCCAGAAGCTTGTTCTTGAGTTCTTTGGCCATCTGTACATAGAGGAATTGCTGCAAAGCCCGTTCGATGGCCATGGTGCGCTGCCGGTTCCACTCCTGCACCTGGTGGCTGAACTCATCTCGGTAGTAAAACTGTTTGATCTCTTCGAAATATGTCTGGTCATTGCCGTAGCTGAGAAGAGACAACATGGCAGTGTCGGGGATGGAGGAAAGGGGATACTCCAATGTCCACCAACGTTGAGTGAGCCGGGGACAATGGCTCGCTCAACTCTGAAACTGTGGTTCACATTCCTGAGGGACCCCCTCCCTCATCAAGCCCTCTCCCAAAGAGCCCCCACCCCAGGGCTTTGCTTACCCTTCTACACCCTTCATGTCTATGCTGATGTCAATGGTGAGCAGCCCTTCATCTTCAGCCAAGCATATCTTGAGGAACTGGTCATCTCTCAGTTCCTTAACAGGCTTGTTCTTTAAGTACTTGAAGGAATAAGCGTAGTGGGCCTCATCCACGTCCTACAGACACCAAGAGGAATCATCAGCCTACTGACAGGCTGGCTTGAGCAGACGGCTCAGCTGCGCACGAAAGCAAGAAACTCAGTTCAGTCGAACACAGAGCTGGGTCACGTGTTGGATCAAAGCCCTGCACCCAGCTCACCTTTCTACCTTTCTTGGTGGGGGTTATATTGAGTTTGGCTCTCTCCTGGAAGGTCTGCCTCAGCACCTGTCGGACAAGGGGCTCTCGGGCAATCTGCAGGGCTACCATGTAGCGGGCACCTTCCAGCACAGCTTCGGGCGTAGGGAACTGGCTGTGGGGAAAACGGGGCAGCTGCAGGAGGACAGTGTCTGGCCCTCAGGCCCCTCCTCCTACCGGCCACTTGCCGCACACCTACCTGCAAACGTAATCCTTGGCCAGCTCCAAAGGCTCCGCAGGGAACTGCTCCGTCTCATGCCGCTGGTAGCTGTCCCGGAGGTTTTCCCCGAACTGCTCTGGAGTAAGCCCGAACTTTTTGGCCAGACCATCTAAAGCATACAGGAGGGTGAAAGGTACAACAACAGCTGGGCTGACGA
Organism: Potos flavus; assembly: GCA_028534135.1. NCBI lineage: Eukaryota > Metazoa > Chordata > Mammalia > Carnivora > Procyonidae > Potos > Potos flavus. The sequence continues at coordinate 36,917,186 of CM052891.1, read as the reverse complement.
ATCTCTTTGCTCTGGGTCCAGAGCAGCAACTCTGGGCACTATTTTAAAAGGGTGACGAATAGGGGCGCCTGGGTGGCTCAGTGGGTTAAAGCCTCTGCCTTCGGCTCAGGTCATGATCTCAGGGTCCTGGGATCGAGCGCCGCATCGGGCTCTCTGCTCAGCAGGGAGCCTGCTTCCCCCTCTCTCTCTGCCTGCCTCTCTGCCTGCTTGTAATCTCTTTCTCTCTGTCAAATAAATAAATAAAATCTTAAAAAAAAAAAAAAAGGATCACAAATAAGTAGGACCAGGAATTTTACAAGGAACAGTAAAACTGCCTTTAAGCACCTGACAGGCTGTTAGGAGGCAGAAGAAACAGGAATTTTCTGTGACTCCTGGGCTCAAAACTAGGGTAGAAGTTATAGTTTAATAAAAGACCATCTCGAAGATAGGACGGACTCTGCCCCTCTGATCACGTGTGCTTCCCATTCCTTTGGGAAGTTAGGGACAGGCCGGACCATTACTGTGGGGTGGGTGTGGGTGCTGGGGGCCTGTGTTCAGAACTGGACTGGTGATTCACTCAGTTGTCTGTTAAGTCCTCTTCCTGCCCACCAGCGACTACCAGGGAACTCCCCTTGCTCACGGCTACGAGACCCAGGACACGAAGCCGCTAGCTTTTACCTAGCCCAGCGCTCTGGCAGATGGTGTACATGTCTCGGCGGGAGGCCTGCTTGAGCTCTGGGCCCCTCTGCTCCTCATCTTCTGCCTCTTCACCCTCACCTGGAAGAAACCGTGAGTTAGTGTTCCAGTTTCCAGTCACTCCCAAGGATCTGACACGTGTAAAGAGAAGCCCCAAAGGGCACTCGGCCCAGGCCGTCCAAGGGGACGGTATGGCCATCAAGCCTCCTGGGTTTTCTTTTCCAGCACTCGCCTTCCTCATCTCCCTCTTCCCGTACACGCTTCAGCTTCTTGCGGCTGGCCTTGGCGGCATTCTGCATCTTGGGGATATCACGGCCATAATAAAGCAAGAAATGGTTGTAGACATCTTTCAGCTCATCCATTGACTGCACATCCTTAAGTCTGGAGGAAAGGGACATAAGACCTTGATTGTCACTGAGTAAGACTATAAACACAGTACTGCTATAAGAGGTCCAATTCCCCCTGAGGCAAGATCCTGACTGGGATGGGCACCTGTATTCTTCAATTATTAGAGCTACACACCACCACCAGACCATGACTTACTTGCAACCAAGGTATCCTAGAGAAGGAGTAAGTCAAATGGTGGTCGGTGGTTGTTAGAAATAGAGATGAAGTTGAAGTACCATGTCTCTAGCAAAGTTCAGGGTCCTTGAGAAGTCTGCCCCCCAACCCTCCAGCTTCATGATGCTGGCCACTAAAGTCATCTGCTCCCCTCCACATGCCACACTGACTGCAGGCTCATCAAACTCCTTTCTGGTTATAAGTTGGTTTCCCATGTAACTTTACATGCAGGGAATTCTCAGATCAGCAAACATGACTATCTTATCCTTTTAACCTTTTACACCAATATAGATAACTAAGATGAATTTGCCTGCAAGAAAGATCACTTTTGATGTGGCGACAAATCAAAGGGATGGGCCCTGTGCTGAGGATTTTGTAGCTTATGCTGCTCCCTGGGGGCCCGCCTTTGGTCTGAGGGCTCCCTGAATGCAATAAACCCTGCACACGTCACCTCTCCATGTCGGTGGTATCCAGAGCCCGGATGCCATCAGCAAGCGGTTTGTCGGGGTCAGCAGAGATCTGCTCGTACTGATAAGCCTGCATCTTCTCAAACAGCCGTGTTAGGTTCTCCTTGCGGATTCTCAGTTGGGTCCACTAGGACGAAAGAGGGCAGGAGTAAGGGCTGGTGTTTGGCCCTGGAGACCCGAGGCTGCTCTGTTCCTTACCAGGAGACCCTGGGGGAGAGCATGACAGGCTGGGAAGGTTTGGGCTGCCACCTGGTATGTATAGGAAGCTGGGGCTCTGGTAGTAGTGGTGCCCAATCCACACCTCAGCCTCTTAGGAGGCATGGATCCATCTTACCTTTTCATCCCACTGCCACACCCTCCATAGGTCATTGATGTGCAACTCAGGCTCCACATACTCCTTACGGTAGAAAGCAATAAAAGGCACCTAGGGGTAGCACGGAGACTGCAGTCAACAGGAGTGGAAAGATCTGTGAAGAGCTTCTTTGCCAGACGGGTAAATAGCACTAGAAAATTCCAGTCAGAAGCTTGACCTTCATCACAGGCTCCTCAAGGGCCCGTGCTCTCCCCCACAGGGGAAAATAATGTTGCAGACAGGTAACATCGTTCTCCTGATCACCAGTCTCCTTTGGTTCTCACACTCTTGAGCCAAGGGACCACATCTGAGAATAGGAGAAGGGGGCTCCCCATCTGACAGGTGGCTCCCCTTTCCTTTATCCCCTAGATGAATTTCTTTTTTTTTTTGAGAGAGAGCGTGTGCACGTGCACAGTGGGGTGGGGTGGGGTGAGGGGTGGGCAGAGGGACATGGGAGACAATCTAAAGCAGGTTCCATGCCTGGCACAGAGCTTGATGTGGGGCTCGATCCCAAGATCCTGAGATCAGGACCTGAGCCAAAATCAAGAGCTGGACACTCAACTGACTGAGCCCCCAGGCACCCCCACAGCTCAATGTCTAACCAATGGGCTGTTGGAGAGATTGAGGCGCTACCTCAAAGTGTTGATTTCGCATGAAGCCCAGGGCTTCTTTAATCTTCTGAATTGTGCTGGGCCCTTTCCGACTGAAGCTGCTGGTTGGCTGCCCTCGGTCTAGGTAATCACAGCTTTCCTAGGGCCAGAAAAAAAAAGAAATAGCAACGACGCTGTTACTTGTTTTGTCTTACCACGCGTGAAACTGCTTCATGTCAAAGGATAACCTCATCAGACGAAATCTAGAAAAATCCCTCATGCGCATACACACACTCATCCAGTCCTGTACTAGGCACACAGACGTCTGGAGCATGGGAGGAGAACATCTTCATCTTGAGGAAGTAGCTTCCAGTTCATGTCAAACATAGGGATCTTTTTTTCAATACCTGCAGAGAAATGGTTGGTGTGGCGAAGGCATTCCTGTAGATCCAGTCAGCTTCTTCTTCTAGTTCATCATCTTCGGCCCCCTTAACTGGGATGGAGCGGAGCTGTGGGGGAGAAGACAACAACGAGACTGACTTTGTCCTGTATTCCCTGTGGGAAACACACACACAGCACTTCAGGACAGAAATGTGTGCTCCACAGACACACATTTCCGGCACCCTGGAAGAGTGCTGTCCTGGCACGAAGTAGACGCCTTGTCTATCTGCTAAAGGAAGAGTACCATTTCAAGAACCATAAGCCGCGCAAGAGCTTTGTCTAAGAGCTAGACTCTCTGTACCCCCTGGTCAGATGGGGTTCAAAGCCAACTCCCTACGTACCATTTAATATCGGACTGTTGCTAGATTGTTCCTCTGCTACAACTCTTGGAGCAAGGAGGCACAGGGCAGGCGACCGCAGAGCGGCAGAAGGACAGAAGCTGGTGTTTTGTTTTTTTTTCTCCTTAAAGATTTTATTATTTATTTGACAGAGAGAGATAGCAAGCGAGGGAACACAAGCAGGGGGAGTGGGAGAGGGAGAAGCAGGCTGTCCGCCGAGCAGGGAGCCCGAGGCAAGACTCGATCCCAGGACCCTGGGATCATGACCTAAGCCAAAGGCAGACACTTAACGACTGAGCCACCCAGGCGCCCAAAGCTGGTGCTCTCTTACCTGGAACCTCTCAGGCAGGTCGGTGGCCCGGATTTCATTGTCCTGATCCGTGAGGTGGCTGCTTTCCAGCTCGCTGGGCTCATACATCTCGAAGATGCTCCTGCGGCTCACACGTTTCTTCGTGGTCTTCTTGGGCCGCACGCGGATCTCACCCTCAGCCTCATCATCCTCGTACTCGTACTCTTCCTCCAGTTCTTCATCGTACTCGTTGTATTTCTCAAACTCGTCATAGTCAAAGTCCACACCGAAAATCTCCTGGGCTTCCTGCAGGGCCCTGTGGGTGACAGCAAGAGGCCGTTGGCCCAGGTTCTGGTGAGAGCAGAGATGCAGCCCATGCATAGATCCTTTACTTGCCCCAAAGGAAACAAAGATTGAGAGAAAGGTGAATTAAAAAGGCATATTTACTGTGGAATAAAGGCTTAGTTGGGGGTATTTCTGGGAAAATTATTATTTATGGAAGATGAAAAGCCCAGGGCTGCTATGTGCCCGTGTCAGGGATCAAACAGTAACAGGGCACACAGGTCTGTAATCTGCTCAGCGGAGTCATCTGCTGCTAAGGCATCACAGTATTCCCTTAGAGCAAAAGCTGTCCTGCAACAAAGTTATACTTAGAAGGCCCATATACAGAGAATAAACACAGCGCTGCAGGTGCAGAGGGAGGCTGGAGGGAGGCGTACACACAGGTGACTCCACCCTGAGCCCACAGTGGCCCCACAATGCAGAGCGCTCTCAGGGCTTCTAGAAGCAGTCTGACATTCCTGCCCAGAAAAGGTTATCTGAGGCGGGGAAGCAAAAACGGTTCAGAGCTGGGATGTCCCATTTTTGGCAGAAACGTCTGACCTCCTCCTTCCTGACCGCATCTACTCAGATGCCCATATCACCACCCTGTAGCAGACCCCACTCACGCATCTGTGTATCCGGGAAGCTTTTTCCGCCACTTAGGTTTTTTCAGAGGCTGTCCATCATCATCCACAATGAAGTCATCAATGTCTGGGCAGGGAAGGAAGGGATTAGTGCTCAGAGGCAGGGCATGAGCCAGGACTGAACAGCTTTACTTCCTACTATGTGAGTGGCCAGGGAGGAGAAGAGTAGGGAGGCTCCTGAAAATGAACTTCTTTCTGTCAAATGCTGGGGGCCCGTAGCTGTAGGATGGTTTCCTACCCCACTTGTAGGGGCTAGGCAGCCCCAGCACCCACTCGAACCCAGGCTTCCCTGCCTGATGTCACATACCTGATTCTTCATCATCTTCCTCCTCCTCCTCTGGAGGAGCCATGGGGGCCTCCACGGCTTCCTGCCCTTCTTCCCCTTCCCCGTCCTGGAAGATTTCCTCTGCAATTGCCTCTTTCTCATGTTCTTCTTTGCCATATTCCTCCTCGTCATCATCTTCATCATCTGACATTTTTTTGACACGTCGGTATTTTTGCTAGGGGTGGGAAAACCTGTCTCATCAGGGTCTGAGGGGACAGGCATAAGGATGCTTGCTATTTCTAGTCTCACTCCCATTTTCCCACCATAGTTGTGCTGACCAGGGGAGATGGCAAAGAACACGTTAAGTGATGCTCTTTCGGCACCAAGCCCACCCTTGAAACTCCGACAAGCCTTCCTCTAACAGGCACCCAGATCTGGAATGCAAATCTAGTATCCATGGCACAAGGACACGGAGCAGCTTTGTCTTCTCTGATGCTTCCCAAACTGTTCTGGAGGTGCCTCATCCCCCAGAAATCATGGGATTTCAAGGGCTTTTTCCTTCATTCCCCAGGGATAGAGACAAAGAATGACACTTACTCCTCTTTTGACTTTGACACCCAAATTCTCCTCAATGAGGTCAAAATCATCATCCTCCAGGCGGTCATCAAAAGATGCTGGAGAAAACAAAATGTTACCCATGGCGACGGGGAGGTCCCCTTCTCCACTGCAACTTCCACCCCAGCCTCGCTTGACTGAGGAGAGACTACTCACTGCGTTTTCTCTTCTTGTGGCCAACATCATCTTCTGAATCACCAGAGTCACTACCCTCATCCTCCTCCCCTTCATCTTCATCGTCATCATCATTGATAAAGCCTTTCAGATTGCCTTGCTCATCCTGATCATCTAGGTTCTCCTCCTCCTCCTCCTCATCTGGAAAACATGCATGTTTGAGGCATGGAGTTTGGGTAAAGGGCTGGGGTGGGGCGGGGCCACCTGCTTGACTGTGATTCTCTCTCTGCTCTAAAGCTAATGATATGGGTGCCATGTTAACTTTTCAGCCTCATCGAAAGATGTAAAACATGGCCACTGACTTAGAGCAGCAGCGTCTGGAAAAGGACTTTTACTTTCACCATCTGTCTTTAGGCAAGATGATCTTCCTAATTACTTGAGCTCTTCGAAATCACACTAGGGGTTTTAGAGCCACCAATAATCTTTATTTTCCTCTTAGCTTATAAATTTGGCAGCTATATTACTTTTTTTATCCATAATTCTTTTGATAAAACTTACATTTACCTTTCTGTCTTTAAAGCCATTTCATGGTTCTACTCTGCTGAGAATCCTAATGGTTGAGTTTGGCCAGAGAAATAGGAAACTGGGCACATAAATACCAACACTGCTAGGTCTCTAAAAGAGGAAAACATTACGTATGTATTTATTTGTTGGTTTACTGTCTGTCCCCACCCACTAATGTAAACTCCAAGACAGCAGGGTCTTTATTCTATATTTCTAGTTCTAGGCACAGTGCCTGGCATACAGCAGACAGATGCTCAGTAAGTATTTTCTATAAATTACTGAAAATTCTCAAGCTGGTACCTCATGTGTGATAACTTCTGTGCTCAGCCTGAGCCTCTCATCAGCAAGAATCCAACTATCCAAAGCTTAGCAATAGTGGGGAGAAGCTTGAGGCTGGGGCCTCCTCACCGTCATCCTCCTCTTCCACAAATTTCTTGGTGACTCGGGGCACCACTTCGCCTTCATCATTGTACTCTTCCTCTGACTCCTCGGCCTCGCTTTCCACAAAATCAGACATGGCTGCAGCTTCTCACGGCCTGCCTAAAGATGACTAGGGAAGAAAGGAAGATGGGGATAAAAAAAAAAAAAAGACACATGACTTTAAAGAATGCCCTTAAGCCTTTCCACCAACAGCCATCTAGCCACATGCCACAGCTCTGCCTCCTCCATCATTCCCACCTAGGGAGGAGACAGTAAGAAACAGATGGCTCCATTGCATCCATTTTCCACTCCTCCCATAGATACTCCTCTCACATGTTCCTTTAAAAAAATGATTGATTAAAGAAAAAAAAAGGGGGCGCCTGGGTGGCTCAGTGGGTTAAAGCCTCTGCCTTCAGCTCAGGTCAGGATTTCAGGGTCCTGGGATCGACCCCCGCATAGCGCTTTCTGCTGGGCAGTGAGCCTGCTTCCCCCACTCTCTCTGCCTGCCTGCCTCTCTGGCTACTTGTGATCTCTCTCCTCTCTGTCAAATAAATAAATAAAATCTTTAAAAAAAAAAAGATGATTGATTACCCTGGACTTCTTTATATATAGTTGACTCTTGAACAGCCGAGTTTAAGCTGCATGGGTCCACTTACAGATTTTTTTCAATAAATACATAGGATACCGTAAACGTATTTTCTCTTCCATGTGATTTTCTTAACATTTTCTTTTCTCTAGTTTACTTTAAGAATATGGTATTTAGTACATATAACGTCCAAAATGTATTAATTGACTATTTAGGTTATGTTATGTTATCCCAGCCAACAGTAGGCTATTAGTCAAGTTTTCGGGGAGTCAAAAGTTATATGCAGATTTTTGACTATGGGGGAGGCCAGTGCCCCTAACTGCCACATTGTTCAAGGGTCAACTGCATAACAAAGAATTTTATCTCACTTATCATTTGGGGACAGGAATGGGTGAATGAGGAAAGAAATTATTGTAAGGAGTGATTATATAGGTAGGGATATGGTAGCAGTGAGATTATATGACTTGCTCATAAGAAATTTGGGAAGCAAGTGCCAACTTAATGACAGATACTTTCATATATACTACACCTGGCTGCTCACAGAGTCAAAGGAAAATTTTTTTCCACAGATTAAACGACATTGCATGAACTTGAGCCATGTGTGTGACTACTGGTTGGGGACATTTGGATGGAGAAGGGGTCTCTTTAGAAACATTAGAACCTTAACTCTATTTTTACCATTTACCTCCCCAGCAAAAAAAACATTTTGAAAGTGACTTCCATGGCCTACAGAATAAAGGCAACATAGTTAAACGCAAAGATTACTGGACTTAAGAGTAGAGGTCAAAACCTGGTCCCATCATCTACCAGATATATAAACTAAGCAAATTATTGAGTTTGTCTGGATATCAACTTCTTCATCTGGAAAACAGGAATAGCACTACCTACCCTGTAGAGTAGTTTAGACTATTACATGACACAAGGGAAAGAACCTAATTTATGGTTTCGATAAATGTTAACTAAGTCTGAATTTGAATCTTGGGCCTAATTTTCCTTAGCATTCTGTAATTTTGTATCAACCAGTCCCAACTCTGTCTTCTACCTCCCTGCTTTCGGATTCATCCAGAGCCTGGAAATGGAAGAACCATAACATGGAGCTACCTGGGCCTTGTAGGACTGTATTTTTTTTTTTTTTTTGTAGGACTGTATTTATTAGATTTATTTATTTGAGAGAGAGAGAGAGAATCTCAACCAGACTCTGCACTGAACATGGAGCCCAACGCAGAACTGGATCTCACGACCCTGAGATCAGGGCCTGAGCCAAAACCAAGAGTCGGACACTTAAACAACTAAGCTACCCAAGCGCCCCACGTCTTGTAGGACTTTAAAAAACAGCACACAGCACATACATCATAACATCAATATCCTATTCTGGAATCCTGCAGCTGGCTGCTGATAAACTCAGCATCAGTTCTCGTTTTGTCCTGAATTTTGGCTCATCGTGTATGTGCCCATTTTCCACACCTAAGACCACAAGCTTCAGGATACTAGAGACCATAGCTAATTGAAGGGCTAATAAAAACCATGAAAACATAAATGGCGAAACGAGAGGCATCAGAAGGCACTTTGTGATTCTGTACCAAGTAACTTCTATCCTTCTAGTGCTCTGCACAAAATTGGAACAGCTAAATATCTGTTAAATAAATTACTTGCTTTTTCATACTGTTGCCACCTTCCCCGGTAAAGATGGCAGTGGGATGGGAGAAAAGAGGAGGGTGGCTAACAGTTACCTGAAATGGTCTGAGCTCTAGAAGGAGCCTTAAGTGCTACGGCTCTAATTTTTCTGAAAATTACCCTTACTGATACCAACTGATATCACAAGCAATTAATTTAAGATTGCACTCAAAGACACAAAACTGAAGGTACCGAGTTCTGGTGGAAAGGGAGAGGCAATGATATGGTCTTATGCTCAATTTCAGGCTGAGGTTTCAGATGCCATTCAAGCTTTACTAAATGAATGCCTGCCGTGTACATACATTCTGCTCAGACCTGGGGATTTGAGGAGAAACAGGACTGTTTCTGGTAGAGGGAGAGAGATATGAAAACAAATAAGGACCACAGAACAATTTTATGTATTATATGTAGACAGCAGGCACAGGAAGAGAATTAGAAACCACCCAACCCACAACACTCACACAAAACCCAAGCCAAACTAAAACAGTCCTTTCCTTTAAGCAATTCAAAAAAGAAAGTGCCCAGAGGAACAGTAATCACACACCTACCAAGTTCCAGACACTTAAGGAACACCTATTAACCCCTATACTGTCCTAGGAGTTATAGTGCACTCTCTCCACTCAACAAGGAGATGAAAGACTCACAGAGGAAGTCACTTGTTCAAGTTGCTACAGGTATCAACTGCAAGAACTGAGGTCTGAGTTAAAGTGGGTCGGACTCCGAAGTCACAGCGGTACAATGGTTTCTAATACGTCAGCAGGTCTCCAAGTGTGGTCAGGGGACCACCTCCTCCCTTCTCCCATGAGTGTACAGTGGAGTTTTCCAGAGGTAATATGATGTATAGTATCACAACATTGAATGCAGAAGCAGATTTGAAAATCCAGCCATATTCTATGAAGGGAGACAAAAAAAGATTTGGGAGGGGTGCCTGGGTGGCTCAGTCAGGTAAGCGTCTGACTCTTGGTTTCAGCTCATGTCGTGATCTCAGGGTGTGGGATCGAGGTCAGGTCGTGATCTCAGGGTGCGCGGGATCGAGTCCTAAGTCTTCTTGTCCCTCTCCCCTCACTCCCCTCACTCCCCTCACTCCCCACACTCCTGTGTACATGTTCTCTCTCTCAAATAAAGTCTTTAAAACAATGTCACTCTTCTCACTACTTTTGTTTTGAAGATTATAATTGTTTTTTATAAAAGTATCATTTATGTTAAAATGTAGTGAGCTTATTTTTTCCCCAGCTTTATTGACATATAATAGACATAAAACACTGTGTAAGTTTACAGTGCGTAATGTGTTAATATACCTGTATACTGCAAAATAACTACTTTTTTGGCGGTGCTTTATTAGGATTTCAAACTGAATTAATATACCCAATTGTAATTTCTTAACTGGTAAACATCAAAATATACAAATCTCATAAACATCAACAGATACAACCACATAAACAAGACGTCTTTGCAATCTTAAATTATTTTTTTTAAAGATTTTATTTATTTATTTGACAGAGAGAGAGATCACAAGTAGGCAGAGAGGCAGGCAGAAAGAGAGGGGGAGGGGCACCTGGGGGGCTCAGTGGGTTAAAACCTCTGCCTTCAGCTCAGGTCATGATCTCAGGGTCCTGGGATCAAGCCCTGCATCGGGCTCTCTGCTCGGCAGAGAGCCTGCTTCCTCCTCTCTCTCTGCCTGCCTCTCCTCCTACTTGTGATCTTTCTCTGTCAAATAAATAAATAAAAATCTTTAAAAAAAAAAAAAAGAAAGAAAGAAAGAGAGGGGGAAGCAGGCTCCCTGCTAGCAGAGAGCCCGATCCGGGGCTCGATCCCAGGACCCTGAGATCATGAGCTGAGCCGAAGACAAGAGGCTTAACCTACTGAGGCACCCAGGCGCCCCTTAAATTATCTTTAAGAGTATAAAGGGGTCCTGAAAAAAAAAAAGAGTATAAAGGGGTCCTAAGATCAAAACGTTTGAGAGCTGCTATACTATACAGCTATACACCCACAGGGTGGTGATACAAGTCTTGTGGTTAGACTGATGCTCTTTTATCCCCCAAGACCTGCGTCCTTAAAGTAATTTACTTTGAGTACTGTAGAAAGTGAGTATCTAAAACTGCTAATTAAATCTGGTGCTCTAATTTGAATCCTCACATCACGCCCCCCCCAGCCCTGAACTAAGCCATTAAAAATAGATTTGGGTACAGCAGCCCCCACGCATGGCTTGCTTTAATTAGGCTATCAGACCCACAAATTCAGTCTTACGAGGCCTCAACATCTTCACATTGAATGCCAGCTCCTGCAGACCAGATGCCCTTCGGTCTAGTTACCAGAGAGAAAGAGATAGACTACCTGATGAAAACAACAGCTTTTTTCTGTCCCGGGGGGCAGCTCGTGCTCTGTGCTACAAGCAGCTTTCCTCCCATTCCCTAAGTTAGCGATAGAGTACATGCTGTGCTCTGGTGGGAGGAATGCTTCCAGTCTAGCTCCGTGCCAAGACTTTCAGTTAAAAGAGGTGTGCCAGGAGCAAGCTTGACTTGCTGCAACTCGCAGGAGCTAAATACGCGGAGGGTGCCGCAGCACTGCAGGCTGAGGTTGGCAAGCAGCGACTGTTCTCGAACAAAAACACTCTTTATTAGCGTATGATTACTATTAACATATGATATCTGAGATGAGCCTACCAGAGTTCAGATTTTTTATTTAGTACTTAGGCTCTTGAATTTTCCCTACATTCAGACCGTAAGCTAAATCTGCTACTGAAATAGATCTAGAAGGGGCACGGGGTAGCGAAGGGAACTTTCTCCAGGCAGAAGCACAGCTGCAGTACAAGATGTGGCTTAAAGGGAAAGGCTGGCTGTTACCATGACATTCTCTGGAAGAGGAATGGAGCTGGGATCAGATTGCCACAGGGAGGCCCTCGGCAGTCCCTCCTTTTCAACAAGATGATGTAGGAAGCAATTAAAAGGAGACTAGAGCAAAAAAGATGTCTGTTAATTTCCTCCACTGCCAGCTTCAATTAACATTTACTTTTAAATATATACATACATATGTGTGTGTATATACAGGATTAAGCTCTGTGCTGGGACTTTGGTATATAAAAGTGAGTAAAATATGCTTTTTTACCTTGGTAGAATTCAATCTATCTCAAAAAACTTATACATGCAGTTATGACAAAGCATAATGAATGCTGTATTATAGTTATATACCAGGACTATGGGAGCAACGAGGAGAGAGAGATGTCAGAGAATGCCTCAGAAAAGGTGATGCCTGAGTTGAGAGGAGTTAAGAGGATAATCTGGAAAAAGCAACATGAGCAAAGGTTTAGCTTTAAAAGGGCCTAGTGGTATGGGGAACAGTCCCACAAGTCTGCCATGGAGTTTGAACTCTAAAACATTCTGTATTTTAAATTGAACAAAAGCTTAGTACTATTCCAAAAGTGTTCACAAGTGACTACCCAATTTGGAATTCAAAAACCTGAAAGTTTAATAAATGAAGCATTCGGAATCCACTTAAGGCAAGTGCTTTTAAATTCAGAACTCTTTTAAGAAAAATCCTAATCAAACCAAATCAAAATGTTAAAATAAAGAAAAAGTAAGAGGTGCCTGGCTGGCTCAGTCAGTAGAGCATGCATTGATCTCAGGGTTGTAAATTCAAGCCCCACGTTGGGTGAAGAGATTACTTAAAAAACAAAACAAAACTACACACACACACACACACACACACGCACACAAAACAGAAAACATTAACTCTACCTATCATCACTTTAATGTGCACACCACGTTTATAGGAAATAACAACCTTATGATCTTTTCTTTTTCTTTTTTTTTTTTTTAAGGATTTTATTTATTTATTTGAGAGAGAGTGAGCGAGAGAGAGCACAAGCCAGAGGGGAGAGGCTGGGGGAGAGGGAGAAGCTGACTCCTCGATGACCGGGGAGTCCCATGCGGGGCTGGATCCCAAGACCCTGAGATCATGACCTGAGCTGAAGGTAGATGCATAACGGCTGAGCCACCTAAGCACCCCTCTTAGGATCTTTTCAATAACAAAGTATAGAAAGCATTACTGCTAATGATGACTAGCATAAGTATTTTTTTAAGATTTTTTTTTTTATTTATTCATTTGACAGAGAGAGAGAGAGATCACAAGTAGGCAGAGAGAGGGGGGAAGCAGGCTCCCCACTGAGCAGAGAGCCCGATGCGGGGCTCGATCCCAGGACCCTGAGATCATGACCTGAGCCGAAGGCAGAGGCTTTAACCCACTGAGCCACCCAGGCGCCCCTAGTATAAGTATTTTAAAAACACAAGTTATCTCTTTTCTTTCCACATTTCCTTGAAGAATAAGGACAAGCGAGGAGCAGAAAAAACTGAAATATGTAACCAGAATCAGAATCCCTGCAAGAGAGGGCGGGAGTAGGTTACTGAGTCTCATGCCACACACACTGGGGAACATATTCCTGCCCTATCACAGGAGTTATCAAACCACAGAGGGTCAGATCTGCCACTGCAGCACAAAATCTGACACTGATGATATGTAAATGAATGAGTTGCTTAATTTGGCCAAGGAGCTTTAATTTGTTGACCCGTGATCTAGAAGTACAGGGGTAACTGAAAGAATTGGTGACCAAGGTACCATGGGAGGCTGTAAGAGTGGACTCCAATCTGGTTTTGAGGACGTGACTTTGAATAAAGACTGTAAGGCTGTGGAGGAATTAACTAAGAGGAGGAGCTGGCTTCTTTGGCGGTCACGCGAGGAGAGTGGTGTTGGAGGAGAGTACTTCCAGCACAAGGCCCAGGGCCAGTGGCAGGGCCAGTGAGGGCCTCTAGAGAGAGAGGGAGCAGGGTTCATAACGAATTGGAGTGAAGTCATAAGGATCTTGATAGAGTAAGTTAAAGATTTTGGACTCTAAAAGGTGCTGGGAAGCCCCTGTAGGGTTTTAAACCGAACTGACTTAGTTTACTTGCTAATTCAACAAAGATTTATTTAATGAGTGCCTACTACATGTCAGGTATGCAGAAAAAACAAAGTCCTTGTTCCTAGGATATCGATATTCTGATGTAGGAGACAAACAAAATAAACATTGCTCTAAGTACTAGGAAGGAAATACATACCCTTACCTCTGAGAGGGTGAGAGGGTGAGTTTAGGCTGAGATGTCAACAATGGGTAGGAAGAGATTCCTGGTAGAAAAGGTAGGCAAGATCTTGGCATATGGTAGGCAATGTCCTAAGGCCAGTGTGCCCAGAGAATGGCGAAGGCAGCAGAATGGAGAAGGAGGAGGGGCCTGCTCAAGTGGGGCTCTGAAAGCCATGGAAAACCACTGGGGTGCTTTAAGCAGGGAGACCTGGGTGGAAGCAGGGAAAACTGAGGATAGCCCTGTTGGGAGCCCAGGCAAAAGATGATGGTGGTTTGGAATAGGGTGGTAGAAGCGGAGATAGATAGAGAACAGAAAACATTTGAAATATATTTTGGAAGAAGTGACAGGACTTACCAAAAGACTTGGGTAGGAGGGTAGTAAGTAAAAAGAATCCGAGATGATTCTCAGAGGTCTGGCTTCGGTTATCATGTGGATAAGAGTACTTCTTAGTGAGACAGGGAAGATTACATTTGGAATTATGGGAAAACTAAAATGTTCTTTTTGTTATATTAGGTTTGGGATGTCTAAGGAACATCCAAATGGAGCTATTAAATAGGCATTCTGTGTACAATTCTGGAACATAGAGAAGGCAGGGCTACAGAGTTGAACTTGACAGTTGCCACCTTTCAGATGGTAATTAAAGCCGTGAGACTGGATTATCTACAGGAAGTATGCAGAGAGCCCAAGGTTAAACTGTGAAGGAAATTCAACATTTACACACTAGGTAGAGAGCAAAAGTGGCTAGCAAAGGAGACTGAGAAGGAGCAACCAGAAAAATGCAGATGATCCAGGAGTTAAGTGTCAATAAAACCAAGAGAAGAGTTTCTTCTTTTTTTAAAAAGATTTTATTTATTTGAGAGTGAGCGAGCACAAGCAGTGGGAGGGAGAGAGAGAAGCAAGACACCCCACTGAGTAGGGAGCCTGACGCAGGGCTCTATCCCAGGACTCCGGGATCATGACCCGAACCAAAAGCAGACACTTAACTTAACGGACTGAGCACCCAGGCGCCCCAAAAGAAGACTGAGTTTTAAGACAGGAGTAAGCTGTGTTGCATATTCCAGGGATTGAGGAAGGTAAAAACAAAGTATCCATGACATTTGGCAATAAAGAAATCGTTAGTAACCTTGACCAGAGACCTTCGACCAAACGGTCCGAAGAGAAACCAGACTAGTTGAGCCTGAAAAATGAATAAAATTCGAGAAAGTTGACACAGATAGAAATCTGGCTACGAGGGAAATAAAAAAAGAAGGATGATAGCTGGAGGGGGATGAGGGAGATACCAGAACATAATCTGTATGTGATAGGAAGAGACTTTTATGGAGAGGTAGGATTGGGCGATCGATTTTATCAGGGAATAAGGGAGAGGAAGAATCTAAGGATTTTACACAGGATCCTGATCACAGTGCCATTTACTGAGACCAAGAACATAGGAACACGGGCAAATTTACTTGCCTCCAAATACCATTTTATTCCAATATACTATATGGGCTTCCCTTCTTGTGAAGGTCTACTGAGAGAGAACTGTGAAAACTGACAGCCTCTCTAGACTGCACCACTTCTAGACGTGATTAATCTCTTAATAAGGTTTAAGCCTCTTAGGGAGTAACTAGGATAATCTAATCTAGTAGCCATACAAGTCAACTAAAGAAAAATGTATTTGTATTGGCTGAAGGGACACAAGTGATGGAAAAGGGCTCTAAATTCAGGTGATGAGGGAGTAATTACACTTTTGAAATCAATACACTGAAGACTTTAGAATTGGTACCTTCCAAATAAACACTACAAGTATGCTTTTTTTTTTTTAGAAGAAATTAATCAAATTCAAAACTGTTTACATTCCCCATGTTCATTAATAGCAGTGTAACTCAATACTCCCTTGCTACTTCTGATATTACAGTGAATTTCCACGGATGTATTTTCAGAGAGCTTAGGCCTCCTCTTACAGAAAAATAAGTATCCCTTCTTGAAACACCCAAGAGAAACGAACTGCTCCAGCTGGTTCAAGGGACTGCCTGGAGAGAAAGGCAGAAACTGGAAGAAAATGAAGTTTTGACTCAGTAGCCCATTCTGATGTTTGCAGTAGGCGGTTGATGGATGCAACCATCTATAAAAAGTTCTAATTTTATTTTCTACAATACGGAAAAAGATGGTATTTGGCATTGCCCTCAAACCTGATGGCCTAACTGCTGAAAGATCCGTAGGTTTACATCGCCAGAACAAAAAATCCGATCACCTGATCCTGACTCAGAAGCCCCAAGTCCCTTCCATTCCCAAATCCTTTGGCGTGGCCCAATTTTCACAAGCTCTCAGAGAGACGGACGGAATCCCAGGAAGCCTGTTGATACAATACGGCGCCCAATTCACGGGTTCCGGGTAGCACAGGGCTGGGAAAAGCTCTGAGACTCTAGGCAACTACTCCGGTTTCCTTCTCCTTTTCCCTCATAGAGCAGGGAAGGCCGGGGTGCCCCCTTCTTCCCGCATACGGATCCCCAGTACCTCTTCCCTTACGGGACCAGGCCCTAGGAGCCTGGTTCCTCACCTGACCCTTTCGAGGAAGACGCTTTCCAGTTCGAACTTTACCTGCCTGAAGCCCGCCGCTACTCCGGTGCGCTAAGCCCCCACCGAGGAAAATGGAGTCGTCGAACCGAGACTGGGAAAGGATAGTACGGACCCACCGCACGGCCCCTCCGCCGCCACCGCCGCCGCTGCTGCGTCAACGTGCTACGTCACTTCCGGCTCCCTGTCACTGGGAGTGGGCGGGCCATTTCTTGCTGTCTTCTCCCACCCGGCTCTCGGGGCTTCGTTTAGGAGCGCGCGAAAACTGGCCGAAGCGGCTCGGGAAGGTAAGTGTTACAGAGACCTGGGAACAGAACTTGGGCATCGGCAGCGTCAGGACTAACTGCTTCCTCAGGCCGCTCTAGCCAAAGGAACCATAAAGACTAGACTAGGGCTTCCTCATTTCCTCCTCTCTGTGGTTCTGCCTGCAGCTTCCGGTTCCGGGGAGGGGCTGAGTTTTCTAAGAAGATAAGGGGCTCTGCGCTACAGGCAGGATGGCTGTGGTGTTGCTACTGTTGTTGGGGGGTTTGTGGAGTGCTGTGGGAGCGTCCAATCTGGCTGTCGTTACATGCGGCTCGGTGGTGAAGCTACTCAATACGCGCCACAACGTGCGACTGCACTCACACGACGTGCGCTATGGGTCAGGTACTGCCACCCGGGTTCCGTGGGTTGGGAGGGCCTGGTAGGCTCTGGAGGGGGCGGGGCCAAGGGAAAATTTGAGGGGTGTGGTCTGGGAAGGTTAGGGGGAGCCCGGGGGAGGTTCCTGAGGTCTAGAGGCGGAGAATCGGAGAATTGGGCAAAATATCAGCTTCTATCTGGTGAGCTACGTATCGGGCACATTACACATATACGTTTTTTGGCCTCCCAACATTCCTACGAGGTAGAGACGATTGTTATCCTCATTTTACAGATGAGGAAACAAACTCAGATAAATCGCATGCTCAGAGCCTTGCAGCTAGTGAATGACAGAGACGGGGTTCGAACCAAATCTGTCCAGTTTCAAAGCCTGCTTTCAGCTACTCCAGGCTGGCACTACTCAGTGCGGGAGAGACAGACATGTAGAAAATTACAGTAAGTGCTGTACCTCTGAAGTCTTGAACTCCCAAGACCTCACTCTTGACTGTATCTTTCTGTTCTAGCTGTTTTGCATCTTACACTTGCTCTTCAACCCTTTTCCTTTGGCCTCTTTTTACTCAAACTTTACCCTTCTTGTAAAGAATTTAAAGCACTCGTTGGAATTGGAGAGGAAACCGTTTACAGGGCTTTTTAACATAGAATATTAAGATGCTTGGTTTGGATTAATTTATAATTTAGCAATTATTTGTGGATTCATTCAGTCGGTATAGATGTAATAAACTCTTATTACGTCCCTAATACTAATCTAGATACAGGAGATATAATAGTGAGCCAGTCACCAAGTTACAGGAAAACCAAAACTGACAAAAAAAAAAAAAAGAGAAAAAAGTTCAGTTAGTGAGATGTGAGATGCATCTAAGATGATTGCTAGATTTCTGTCTTGGATGTCTGATGATGCTATCAGTTAAGAGAGGATGGAAGCTAGTCTGTGGTTCGTGATTCTCAAAACATGTCTGACTAGTTAGACTAGGAAAGGACTGAGTTGTCATCGTTGGGATGTTTTATAATCTTAGCAGCCATTTAGTGAACACTTGCTATGTGTCCAGCTCGCTACTTTTTAATTTGATCTAGTTTCCTAGTTTGGCTCTACTAAATCAAAATGTGGGAGAAAGGCCTGATAATAGGAATCTGTAGATTTGAAAAATTCTTCATGTGCTTCTAATGGGCAGCCAGATTTGAGAACCAGATTCAGTCTGCGCTGAGCCTGGGGTAGAGTTAAGTACAACATCATTGTACTGGCTGGGGGTGGGGGTGGGGAATTAAAGATATGGGGAGAATAAGTGAGATTGCTCAGGATGCACTGTGGTTCTCAATCTGGTGTTGATTTGAATCACTTGAAAAACCTGTTGAACCACGTATAAATGCTTTGGTCCTGATCTCCAATAACAATTTAAGAATGGATAAGGCTAGAACTTGGGGTAATCCCAAGGTTTAAGGGTGGGAGAGGAGTCTACAGCCATACCACCCTGAAAGCACTCCATCCTGTCTGATCTCTGAATTGATGGGAGAGGAAGTGGAGGGTTGAACAGAACCGGGGGAAAAAGTAGAAGATACAAAGTATAGACCATGATTTAGTGAAGGATGGCAATGACCCAGGACCAAGAGAGCTGTAGGGCAATAATCAGAAGTAAGAAGGGAGGCTTGGTTTGCCTTTTTCTTTCTTCTTCTTCTTTTTTTTTTTTTTAAAGATGTTACAAAGTCATTGTGAGCTGAGTGGAAGAGGCAATAGAGAGAAGCTGGTAGTTTGGCTACAACATTCACCCAGATATCTGTGGTGCAAGGTCTAATATGTTAAGTGGTAAAAGGTGAGTGTTATCAAGAGCCTGTCAGGCAGGGCCAGGGACAGGAGGAACAGGCGAGAGTAACCAGGAAAGTGTCTCGAGTGCCTTTAAAGAATTGAGGAGTAGGTGAAGGCCTAGGAAAGAGAATATCCCTGGAGTTTATGTGAGAGAGTGGTCTCTGATGTAACTTGACAGAAAATAAAATTTCTTGGGACGCCATGTGGTAGAGTGGTTAAGAGTGTGAGTTCTAGAGTTGGGCCATCTAAGTTCAAACCCCAGCATGTGTCTTGGTGCTGTGTGACCTGGGGTGTACTATTCAGCCTTTTTGAGACTCCAGTGTAAATTGGAGATGATAATAATAACTACCTTAGAGTATATGCATGTATCAAATAAGAATATTCAGGCAGAAGGTTTGGATTGGTATCTGACATTTAGAAAGTGTTCAGTACACATTAGCTGGCTAGCAATTACTATTTGTATATTTTCCTTTTCCTTTTTAAGCCTGTTTAATCTGGTACCTTTTAACCAGAATTGTACCTCTTTAGGTAGTATTAACCAAATTTAGGGGACTTATGAATACTTTCATTTATTTATTTATTTTTAAAAAAGATTTTATTTATTTATTTGACAGAGAGAGATCACAGGTAGGCAGAGAGGCAGGCAGAGAGAGGGGAAGTAGGCTCCCTGCTGAGTAGAGAGCCCGATGTGGGGCTCAATCCCAGGACCCTGAGATCATGACCTGAGCGAAGGCAGAGGCTTTAACCCACTGAGCCACCCAGGCGCCCCATTATGAATACTTTTAGAACACATTGATCAATCACTCCTGGGGCATTGGGGAGCTGCAGTGATTGCTTGGATTAAAGTTGACAGCAAAAGCTGGTCTCCTTTTTATTGTGAAATGTGACAGAAGTTTTGATTTTAATACCTAGTAAACATTTAATAATATTAAACATGTTTCAAGGTGCCTCGTTAGTGCAGTAGGTAGCGCGTCAGTCTCATAAACCTGTTTCAATCATGTGATATATACTAGGGGCTATCCAGGTTATTGTATATAGGTACATCATACTTGTCTTTCAAAAAAGTGAACAGAAGTTCATTTATTTTTTGCCCTTTGATGCAAATTCTTAGAGTTTTCTGATATTGTACATATAAGTATTATTTATCAGACAATAATACTATATACACGTATTTAGTATTTTTCATGTATTTTTTAAATGTTGTAGACGAAGAAATATCAAGCATAGGGTTTCCTCTCCACTCCTCCAGACCTGTTTTATAATACAGGGCACATTATTGGCCATAGGAAAGAGAGGGATTAGGTCGAGCTCATTCTCTTTTCTTTCTTTTTTTTTTTGGACTGCAGGTAGTGGGCAGCAGTCAGTGACCGGTGTAACCTCTGTGGACGACAGCAATAGTTACTGGAGGATACGGGGGAAGACTGCTACAGTGTGTGAGAGGGGAACCCCCATCAAATGTGGCCAACCCATCCGGCTGACACATGTCAACACTGGCCGAAACCTCCATAGTCACCACTTCACCTCACCTCTTTCTGGAAACCAGGTGAGGTGGCATCCTGTGGATCACTGGTATCCTGTGCATTACTCAGTCGAGTGGTCTAATATCTTGGTCTTTAGCCCTTTCTTTTCTAGGTGTAGATGATCTCTTTTGTGCAGACATGGAGAATTGACTTTGTCTCATAAGTGTGAAGGAAATTATTTCTGGTCAAAATAGAGACTTTACATCTAGATGAAATCAAGAAATGAGAAAAGACAGAATAGGTATATATTGGCATATCATAAGTCATCTTGATAAATTCTGCAGTAAAGAAACCCAATGTTGGGGCACCTGGGTGGCTCAGTGGGTTAAGCCTCTGCCTTCGGCTCAGGTCATGATCTCGGGGTCCTGGGATCGAGCCCCACATCGGGCTCTCTGCTCAGCGGGGAGCCTGCTTCCCCCTCTCCCTCTGCCTGTCTCTCTGCCTACTTGTGATCTCTCTCTCTCTCTCTCAAATAAATAAATAAAATCTTAAAAAAAAAAAAAGATAAAATGATCTTAAAGCAAGTTACATTTGTCTCCCAATTTCCATATGTAAAAAACTTAAAAAAAAAAAGAAAAAGAAAAACCCAATGTTGACACATGGAAAGAGCTCAACATCACTAATCATCAGGGAAATGTGAATCAAAACCATAGTAAGATATCACTTTATACTTGACAGAATGGCTATAATCAAAAAACCAAGAAATAACAAGCGTTGGCGAGGATGTGGAGAAAAAAACGGAACTCTTATGCACTGTTGGTGGGAATGTAAATTGGTGCAGCTACTTTGGAAAACAGTATGGAGATTGCTCAAAAAATTAAAAATAGAAATATATGATTCAGTAATTCCACTAATGTATATTTACCTAAAGAAAATCAAAACAGTAATTTAGAAAGAAATGTGCAGCCCTATATTTATTGCAGCATTATTTACAATAGCCAAGATACGGAAGCAAACCAAGTGTACATCAATAGATGAATGGGTGAAGAAAATGTGGTGTATACGTATATACACAGTAGAATATTAGTCAGCCGTGAAAAAAGAATGAGATCTTGCCATTTGCCACAATATGGATGGACCTAAAGGGTATTAGGCTAAATGAAATAAATAGGAGAAAGACAATACCGTATGATTTCATTTATATGTAGAATCTCAGAAAACAAATGAACAAACCAAAAGCAGAATCAGACCAGTAAATGTAGAGAACAAACTGATGGTTGTCAGAGAAGAAGGGTGTGGGGAGATGGGCAGAATGGGTGAAGGGGAGTGAGATAACAGGCTTCCAATTATGGAATGAATAAGTCACAGGGATAAAAGGTACAGCATAGGGAATATAATCAGTGATATTGTAAAAGCGTTGTATGGTGACCAGTAGTAGCTACACACTTGTGGTGAGTGTAGCGTAACGTATAGACTTGTTGAATGACTATGTTGTATACCTGAAACTGATAATAACAATTGTGTGTCAACTATATTCAAATAAAAAAACAACAACTTTTTCCAAACTTCAAATAAAAATTATTATTTTAAATGATCCCAACTAACCACATTAGGAAAATGCATTAAGGGGTGCCTGGGTAGGCACATATTTTAAAAATAAAATCTTTAAAAAAAAAAAAAAGGAAAATGCATTAAGATTATGGCACTTTTTAATTTTTATTTTTTAACCATTTTTTAAAGTAAGCTCTGTGCCCAATGTCAGGCTTGAACTCACCACCCCAAGATCAAGAGTTGTATGCTCTACGTACTGAGCCAGCCAGACACCCTGGTATTGTGCCGTTGAGCCTTGAGCTTTTAGGAGATATGGACCCATTAATGAGGGCTTCCCTCCCACCCCCACTCTGCACATAATTTTTCCTATTAGCATCTTACATTAGTATGGTAAATTTCCTACAGTTTATAAAGCAATTAATGATACAGTGTTATCAACTAAAGTCCATAGTTTGTTTTGATTTCCTTAGTTTTTTGTTTTATTTTTCAAAGTGGTTTTTTTTTTAAGATTTTATTTATTTATTTGACAGAGAGATCACAAGTAGGCAGAGAGGCAGGCAGAGAGAGAGGGGGAAGCAGGCTCCCCACTGAGCAGAGAGCCCGATGCGGGGCTCGATCCCAGAACCCTGAGATCATGACCTGAGCTGAAGGCAGAGGCTTAACCCACTGAGCCACCCAGGTGCCCTTGATTTCCTTAGTTTTTACCTACTGTACTTTTTCTGTTCCAGGAGCCCATCCAGGATACCACATTACATCTAGTTGTCATGTCTCCTCAGGCACATCTGAAGTGTCACAGTTTCTCAAATTCTTGTTTTTTGTTTTTTTTTTTTCCAAATTCTTGTTTTTGATGACCTTGACAGTTTTGAGGAATGCTGGTCAAGTATACTATAGGGTGCTCCTCTGTTGGGATTTGTCTGATGTTTTTGTTATGGTTAGATCAAACTTATAAAGGTTTTTAGGAGGATGGCCACAGGGTTAAAGTGCCATTTTTATCATATCGTGTCACAGGTACACACTATCTACATAATTTATGACTGTTGAAATAGTGTTTGTGATGTTTCTCCTATAAAGTTATTCTTTTCATCTCTCCACCCCCCCTTTCTGTATTGTACTTTTGGAAGGAAGTCACTATGCGCAGCCCACACTTAAGGAATGGGGAGTTATGCTCCCCTTCCTTTAGATAGAGTAGCTAAAAAATTTATTTGGAATTCTTCTGCGTGGGTATTTTTCTCTTCTTTACTTATTTATGCAATCATTTATATCAGTATGGACTCATGAGTATTTTATACTTTGAGTTATAATCCTATAGCACTGCCTTTATTTTGTTGCTCAGATTGTTCCAGCTTTGGTTATTGGGAGCTCTTTTACTTATCTCCTGTGTCCATTTGACACACTCCCATTTTTGTGTATGTGTGTGTTTTAACCCTTCTTTTCTTTCTGGCACTAAAAGATATTCTAGACTCGTCTTGTGTATATATATATATTTTTTAAGATTTTATTTATTTATTTGACAGAGAGAGATACAGCGAGAGAGGGAACACAAGCAGGGGTAGTGGGAGAGGGAGAAGCAGGCTCCCCGCTGAGCAAGGAGCCCGATGTGGGACTTGATCCAGGGACCCTGGCATCATGACCTGAGCCAAAGGCAGACGCTTAACTGATTGAGCCACCCAGGTCTCCCATCATCTTATATATTTCTTGCCCCAGTCTTAGAATCAGCTATTTCTCCAAGGAGTTCTGTTTCCTTTTATTGGAGAATGATACTAGAAACCATGATCTTAGCCCTTAACATGAGCTTGTTCTTACTGTGGTGTTGTCTGTTTAGGCCTTCTCATCTGACAGAGCAAAGAAGCATGTGTATGTATACATAGGACTATCTATAAATATTTTTATGTGTAAATATCTGGATTATGTTGAAGATGAGTTCCTATTGTTGTCTCCAACTATAATCCATTACCATTTAGATCATTCTAGCCTCCTCCCTTTACTTATTTGTAAATTTCCACACAGGTACCTGGTCCCACCACTGTCATCCATTTACTTACTTGTTCAGTTCCATATACAAGTATAGTAGAATTGTGGGGTGCCTGGGTGACTTGGTCAGTTAAATGACTTTTTTTTTTTTTTTAAAGAAATTTATTTGAGAGAGAGAGCATGGGGTGGGGCAGAGGGAGAGAGAGAAGCAGATTCCCTGCTGAGAGTGGAGCCTGATGCAGGGCTCAAGACCCAAGCCAAAGTCAGACACTTTTTTCTTATTTTAAGATTTTATTTATTTATTTGGCAGAGAGAGAGCACACACAAGCAGGAGGAGCATCAGGCAGAGGGGGAGGGAAAAGGGCTCAATCCCAGGACACTGGGATCATGGCCTGAGCCAAAGGCAGAGGCTTAATGACTGAGCCACCCAGGCGCCCCCCCCCCCCCACAGTTTATTTTTAAACAACACTGGAAAGCCTCGTATTTTTTACTTTTGGGTAGCCTTATTTTTCTTTTTATGATAATTTTTTTAAATTTTTATTTATTTATTTGACAGAGAGATCACAAGTAGGCAGAGAGGCAGGCAAAGAGAGAGAGGGAAGCGGGCTCCCTGCTAAGGAGAGAGCCCGATGCGGGGCTCGATCCCAGGACCCTGAGATCATGACCTGAGCCGAAGGCAAAGGCTTTAACCCACTGAGCCACCCAGGCGCCCCGGGTAGCCTTATTTTTCTTCCATTGCTTCCTTCTCCCTTCCAAGCCTATGTGTCAGTCATGCTAATATTGCTACCATTTGTGTCTTTTAGGAAGTGAGTGCTTTTGGTGAGGAAGGTGAAGGCGATTATCTGGATGACTGGACGGTGCTCTGTAATGGGCCCTACTGGGTGAGGGACGGTGAGGTGCGGTTCAAGCATTCTTCCACCGAAGTTCTGCTGTCTGTCACAGGAGAACAATACGGTCGACCCATTAGTGGGCAAAAGGAGGTACATGGCATGGCCCAGCCGAGCCAGAACAACTACTGGAAAGCCATGGAAGGCATCTTCATGAAGCCCAGTGAGTTGTTAAAGGCAGAAGCTCATCACGCAGAGCTATGAGTCTGGAAGCTGTGAGCCACTGTCACCACACAGTGTTCATGACATCTGCTGCTGCTCCACCTTGGGATCCCTGCCTCAGGTTCCCTGGGCAGTGGCCATGTCACCACCGAGATGAAGATGCATGACAGAAAACAGTGGCTGTGTTTGGAAGCTTCAGCCCTTCACGCTTGAATTGGTGGTTCTCCCAAACTTTGGGTCAGTTCTTTTTGGGTCCAGGACTTGCTGGTGAAGGAGCAGATATTTTTATTCATATTGATAAAACAGAAACTGAGGGAGATATCCCTCCTAGTTGGGAAATTTTTACTCATCAGAAGCTTGGCATCATGGATTATTGATGTGTGACTTTTCTCCTACTTTCTTTCTCCAAAATGATAAAGAATTTCATTATTAGTCACCAGTGTTGTCCTTTATTAGGTGTGCTATTTCATAATCTGATTGATCCTCGAGTCTGACACGAGTCACTGCTATCACTCTAGAGATACTGGGAGCCTTTGCTGTGGGCCCTTTTAAGAGCCTTACTTGCATCCAAACTTTTTCTCTGTTTTCACTTCTCCCCGAGCACCTCACTTTTACTAGATTTTTAACTAATTATGGCTAAAGACCCTCAAGGAATTCAGCTTAATAAATAGAGAAATGTTTTACTCTGGATCTGTTAACTGCAGTTGAGAAAAAAGAGTAAGGGTAGAAAGAGGAACTAATATTCACTGTCTTCTAAATACTAGATACTGTATTATAACTCTTACCTCCTTTAATCTTCATAGATATAGCATAGGTATTACAGTATTAACAATGCAGAACATGAAGGTTGAGTAACTGCCTGAATTCTTAAAGCTAGTAAATAGGGATAGGAATCCAACTGTCTGGCTCACATTCTTTTTACTACGCTGTAGTTGTGTTTGGTCTTGGATAATAACTGCTCTTTTTTGGGTAAATGTAGGGATAGCTTTCTCTGAAGGGGGGGTGGTAGAAAACTTTTGTCCTATGCTTACCTCATTTCTTCCTTCCTGTCTGCTGGTCAGTTCCAGAAAGTTTGCTCCTAGGTCCTTTGAGCATGGTAGTGGTGAACAGAGGTATCTGCCATCTGTTGGAATTTCAGTGACTAGCAGGCCTTTTTATTTTTAGAAACATATATATTTTTTTTCCGTCCTTTCATTTATGGACTTGACGTTAAACATTTGGGCATAATAGGTCTGTGCCAGATTTAGCCCATGACATTAAAAAGCTTGGTCTCTTTAACAAGGACTTGTTTCAGTAAGTTGAGTCCGTGAACTAGTTGAGCTCCATCTCCATTCTTTCCCCTCTTTCCCACTTCACTTGCATTGATCATTTGAGATCTTTCCAGAAGTAGACAAATGATAAAATCAACATTTCAGGTTATTGAGATACTGGGAGTAGGCTGGAAATAATCTGGGGAGAAAAAAGAAAAGAAGTGATAGGAATTAGCTGGGTAAAGGGAACAGATTGGACAAGATGAATATGAATAGAGAGACATGTTGCAAGTACCCCAACCTGGTTTGAACAGAGTTTTCACTGAGTTGCTGGGCCTTCCCTGAGGGTTCACAGACAGAAACTACCTTGCTAAGAGGCTGCAGATTATAATGCTTGAGAAAGAAGTATGAATTTGAAACAAACGGTGGAGTCTTTGGGGAGATGTGAAATGACTGACAAGAGGACTAGATAAGGAAAGAAACCAGTTGGAGGGGTAAAAACTATGGGTAACCCAATGTGAAAATTGAAATGGTGCTTTTCTGAAGGAGTGGAAAAGTTTCCAAGTAAAATGTTGAGGGACATTTATGGAGATTAGGATGTAAAAGCAAAGGGATATACAGTACTTATTTTGAAATCCTCAGCACTTGTTTTATCTTGTATTAGCATCACTGTTATTAGAGTTCGAAGGGATCTTTGTCCAGTTTCCCCAATTCACAGAGAAGGAAACAGGCAAAATAAAGTTGATCCTGAATTATCTATTTCTTGCAATTATGTTTGCTTCCAAGATAAACTTTGTTGTTGAGCGGTAAGAACAATATTCTCTATTTCTGTCATATCCCCTCAGCTCTGCCCAAATTGTACTATATACGGTAGAGACTGAAAGCTTGTCCAGTGAAGGGTCCAGAAAATTGCGTTTCTCACACAGTAGGTCAGTACATATTAATTGACTAGAACAGTATTCAAACAGTACAATGAATGAACGACTCATTCCTCTGTGGATGGAATGAGGTGTGAATTTCAACCGATGTCTTTTAGTTCTTGGTTTTCTCAATGCTTTTCAGATAAGGCTCTTGAGTAAGATAGGACAGCTACTTCGTATGACCTAGGGGTATAACTTCCGCAGTATCCTCAGTTCGGACCCTAAGTGGTCAAGCGCACTCTGTAACCACTCTGGGAAAGTGCTTTGAAAGTGGAGCTCTGCCACGGAAATGAGACAGCCAAGTCTGTTGCCAGCCAGGGGACGGGCTCAGACCTGGGACTCCTGCAAGCTCCAGGCTCCGCATTTCCGGGTGCGGAAGGGTGGGTCAGGGGCGGGGCATGAGTGTCAGTCGGCGCGAGGTCCACCCCCTACCACCCCCCCGCCCCATCTCCTCTGGAGCCACGCCCGTACTTCGCGCAGGCAGCCGGTTGGCCCTGCCGGCTCGCTGGCGCGGGGAGGAGTGGGGCAGGGAGACAGCCGGCTGGCTGGCGGGCTGTGGGGGGCGGGGTGCACGCGCGCCAACGCTTCCTTGTCCAGCGCTCTTCCTGCGCGTGCGGCTGGTCGGCCCGCGGCGGCGCAGAGCGGAGCCGGCGTGGCGGGGGGGGGGGGGCCCGGCAGGGCGGGGGCCGGAGCCAGGCCGGGCCGGGGCCGGAATGTCCCTGTTCTTTTCCGCGCTGTTGGCCTTGTTGTTCGTTGCCCTCAGTGCCCTCTTCTTAGGCCGGTGAGGGGATCCCGGCTACAGCGGGCGGGGGCTGGGGAAGGAAGAGAGACTGAGGAGGGGGCGCGCGCTGGAAAGGCGCGCGGGGCGAGGGGGGGGAGCGGGCTGGAGGGAAAGGTGCACGGGCGGCGGAGGGGGAGGGCCTGAGGGGGGGCCGCGGAGGGGGCGCGCGGCGGGCTTGAGCGGGGGCGTATGGCCCGAGCTGGCACCGAGAAACTGGGAGTAGGGAAAACTGAGGGACCGGGCGAGGCCTGAGGGGATGCTGAGGCTGGGAGCTGAATGGGGGGTGGGGTGGGGTGTGTGTGTGTGTGTGTGTGTGTGTCCGGCCGGCCGGCCGGCCGGCTTGGTGCCCTCCATTCGCCCCTGAGTGTCCCTTTCACCGAGCGCAGAGGGCACCTGCAGCCTCGCCCTAGGAGACGGAACAGGTCTGGCTGCCCAGGGAAGAGCGGCATTTGAGCCGGCCAGGTGTGACCCCACGGTGCCTTCTCGCTGACACCTGTCTGGAGGGCGGAGACAGAGACCCCTTGGGGGTGGTGTGTGATGACACATCTGACACGGCTGCCTGTATTTCGACTCCCCTTCGGGCCTCTTCTTTCTGCATCTGGGGTTCCTAAGGATTGGAAGAATTGCTTTCTTTGTCCCCAACTTAGGAGGTGGACTGTAGTTTGTCTGATTTCATTTGAGTGTAGGGGACACTCCAGGGCTAGGGTCTCGATCTTTGTGGCTGAGTATACGTGACAGAATGTTGTTTTGGGAGACCAGAGAGTTGCCCAGAAGATCCAACTTTAGGACATGACCTTTTTGCAAGGCCTTCTAGGACTAGGAAGGGGTGAGGAAAGCCAAAATTGGGAGAGGGCCCTGTGAACTCACAGGGATTTTTCTGCAGGTGGTTTGTGGTCCGGTTGGCCACCAAGTGGTGTCAGCGGAAGCTGCAGGCAGAGCTTAAGATTGGCTCCTTTTTTTGGATCCAGAATGTCAGCCTTAAGTTTCAGCAACATCAGCAAACAGTGGTGAGTCTTTGGGAACTCCCTGGGTATGCGTGTGGGGTGGGCTCAGCTAAATTTTAACTATTTCTGTTTTTTTTTTCCCTCTAAAATTCTGGGTGGCTTTCCTAGTTAGCCCAGCCTTGTCACCTCTTTGCCAAGATGGTTTTAGAGTTTGGAAGCACTGGGATTGATGCAAGTTGTTGAGTTAAAAATGCTTATAAGGCACAGAGTGTTCAGGGTACAATAAGAAAGATACAGAACTAAGCACAGAAAAAAGATAACAGGAAATAGAAGAGCTTACTGTTCTAATTTAAGAGGAGAAATAGTAACATATCCATAAAAGAGAACTACTGAGCAAGTTCAACCAGTGTCATTGTGAGGAGCAGGATATAGTACTGAGGAGAGAAGTTGGTGGAAATGGAGTGGAGAATATTTAGTGGAAGGGCTATAGCACTTCCTCCTCTTTTTAGGACCCTTCCTGGCTGTCAAGCTGCTCATGGCTTACCTAGCAGCCAGTGTACAAAGCTATTTTCCACTCTTTTAGGAAATTGATAGCCTGTGGATTTCCAGCAAACTCCTTAGCCATGATCTGCCGTGAGTACCCTATATCCTCACTCTTCCCTTGGGGAATATTTTGGGATTGGAGTTTGCAGACTGACATTCTGCAGAGGCCTCACAGCCCAAGGAGGGTGCTGGGGTTTTGCTGATGTTTCCTGGTTAGCCTGGTGGCTATTATTTTGTGCGACAGATATTGATAACTACCATGAAACTGTTCTCCATGATTTGAGCTACATTTTTAGGGAGGATGGGAGAGTGAATGTTGGGGAGGGGACAAGACTGCTAAGAAGGGCTGGATCTGATGGCAGTGAGATCTCTCTTCTGGGCAGACGCTATGTGGCATTGTGCTTTGGAGAAGTGCGTATCAGAACGGACCTACAGAAGGTTTCTGGCCTGTTTGCCCCATTTTCCCAGAGCACTGGGGTGCATCAAAAGGAACTGTCTTTCAGTCCATCCTTACTGAAGATCTTCTGTCAGGTGAGATACTTTTCCCAGTTTCTTGGACTGTGGTAGGGGTGGCTGGCTGTAGAGTGATGGGTGGATTTTTCTGCTGTTTTGGGAATATAATACCAAGAGCTGCCTCTTGTTCTTTCTCTACTGGAAAGGAAGGGCAGTGCCTTGATATTAATGATTATTCTTTGCTGCTTCTTTCTAGCTCTTCTCCCTTCATGTAGAGTCTATAAACATCATGGTTCTCAAGGTGGCTACTTCCGAGTCTTTGTGGCACATTCAGATCAGAGAAAGCAGCTTTCTTTTGGATAGTGATGGGAAAAGGTAACCACTGGGTGAAAGAAGATCTGGTAGTCCCATTCTTGCCTTATAGTTTCAGCGTGGGTGGATGTCAGGGTTTTATAAAGGTGTCAAGTTCTCATGCTATAGCAATTTGAGGAGAGGCTAAGATTAGGCACTTTTCTTTGCTTTGTTCCGTTTAGCCAGTAAAGCTCGACTGAAGTTAAGTGGTGAGAAAGGGGCCAAGTGCTCTTAATTTTTTTCCTTTCCCAGGCTGAAGTGTGAGGTCAGCCTAAATCAGATCAACAGCAAAGTTCTTAAGAGTGGGCAGTTGGTGAGTATGCCATGGTCATTTAGATGCCTTGTTTCCTTCTGGGCGTAGGATATGAAGGAGCTTACATTCTAGATTCTGTGTTCTTATGGGGGATTCTCTCAAGGTGGTGTTCTAGACCACTGCATTTTGACCCAAAACTCCCCGACTCCCTACATCTTAACACCTTAGACCCTTACCCTCCCTGCAGGAGGACACCTGCCTAGCGGAGCTCTCACTGGCCCTAAAGTTGTGTCTAGAAGTGGGCATCAGCAGTCGGCAACTGAAGGCGATCACTGTGGATATGTGGACACTCCATGCTGAACTGCATGAGGGCCTTTTTCATAGTCAGCTGCTGCGCCAGGGCCCAAGCCTGGCACCCAAACCTGTTCCTTGTTCAGGTAAAGCCCTGGCCAGTAAGCTTCTTGGCTGCGCTATTCTCTTATTATTCTGGAATTACGTAAAAACAGTGGTCTCACTACTCATTAGGTGTGATTTGTTATTCAGCATGACCTTTGACGCTGAGGATAGCTAAATAGGGCATTTACTTGTGAGTGAAAGAACTAACATTTAGTGGGTAATTATTGTGAATTAGACTTGTAGTACGAGTTTTATGTATCGTCTCTCACCAAATTCTCAGCATTTCACAAATAAGGAAACCAAAGACAAGAAGAGCAGATAGGTGACTTGACTGAGGTCATAGAGCTAGTCAGTAGTAAAAATGCGGTGTAAATTATTTTGCCCTAAAGTCCATATTCTTTGCATTATATCAACCTGCTCCCCATACTGTTTTTTAAACTCCAGGGAAGGAAGTACAACACGTGCCTGGATCTCTGGGATATTTGCCTTTTGGCCTAGGATTGGGCAATTGGTTAGCCTACTTATGTGGGAAGATTTGGCCAAAGAGGACAGGGCATTTTGGGAGACTTGAGTATGTTAAGGATTGGTGGCTCTTGTGTTATTCATTCATGTTTTCAGAGATGACAGAGAACTTGGCTGAGCCAGCTCTGCCTGGCCTGTACCTCCTTCAGCAGCTGCCAGATGAGGTCAAGGTGAAAATGGAGATCACAAGTGTGGTGCTGTCCATGAATAGTCAAAAGAGGTGAGATCTCTCCTGACACAGAAGTGTGGAGAGTGATGGTTCCAGCTCTATGCTAGGGTCTCTGTAACCAGCCTAGTAGCTGCACTGCGCTGAGCTTTCTGTGGGGGAAAGGGAATAAGAACGACATTCCAGGTATTTCTGAGCCAGAGTCTTGTCTCTGGTCCAGGCACCTGAATTGGACGCTGAAGCTGCTGCATTTCCTGTACCATCGTGATGAAGATCAGCTGCCTCTTCGAAGCTTCACGGCAAATTCTGATATGGCACAGATGAGCACTGAACTCCTACTTAAAGGTTCCTTGTGGGGGGTGTCGGTACCAAGAGGACTAGACCCTCTCCTTCCCCCATGCCCCAGATGGCCTTCTTAATTTAATATCAGTGTAGCCGGGGGTGGAGGGAACATTCGGAGAGAAAATAACCCCAACTCATGAGTTTTGGTGACAGTCTATTCATCTGCTTGGTTGTCTCTGTCTCCTAGTTTTACCTTTTGTTTTCCCAGTGTTCTCCTCTGATCGCTCTTTGCCCTCACAGATGGGTTGTTGCTGTCCCAGAGCCGCCAGCGCATTGTCTGTCTCAACTCCCTCAAGGCTAGTGTGCAGGTGTGATGACTGTGATACCAAGAATCCTTCCTTTCTCTGCTCTCTCCCTTTATCATTGCATTGTGAGCTACTGAGATAAAACCCAAGCCAACAGTTCTGGTGTTATTTCCAGGTGACCACCATTGACCTCTCAGCCTCCCTGGTTTTGAATACTTGTATTATTCATTACCGGCACCAGGAATTCTCTCACTGGCTGTACATGCTAGCACTGGAGACCCAAGAGTCTAGTTCAGCTGTTTTTAAGCACAGAAAGAAAAGGTCAGTGTAATCTTTTTTAGCCACCATCTTATCAGGTGGATTCTCAGATTCTTTTGATCTAAAGTGGCCTATTGTGTTAAATATGTATTTTGATGAGTTCAATAACATTTCTATTTTAATTATTTTTATTTTTTGAGAAAGCAAGCCTGGGAGCTGTCGGGGGAGGGGCAGAAGGAGAGGGAGGGGCTTGATCCCACCACCCTGATACTATGACCTGAGCTGAAATTAAGAGTCTGATGCTTAACTTACTGAGCCACCCAGGTGCCCTGATGGCACTTCTATTTTATATATCTTCCCCATTAAACTAGATTTTTTGGCAGTAGGATGAAGTCCTTTTTGTTTTTATTTCTTCAGTGCCCAGCACAGTGCCTTACTATACAAAATAAACAATTGTTGCACTGAATTTATTTATTTATTTATTTATTTGTTTATTTATTTGACAGAGAGAAAGAGATCACAAGTAGGCAGAGAGGCAGGCAGAGGGAGAAGGGGAAGCAGGCTCCCTGCCGAGCAGAGAGCCCGATGCAGGGCTCGATCCCAGGACCCTGAGATCATGACCTGAGCTGAAGGCAGAGGGTTTAACCCACTGAGCCATTCAGGCGCCCCTGTTGCACTGAACTTAAATGATCCACAATCTTGTCTTGCCTTAGAGTGTAAGGTGATACGTCCTGTCAGCAGTGTCATCTCTCTCTGCGTTGCGTTGCATAGAGAACTTAAGGTTAATGGCCCGGAAGCAGGGACGCCTGGGTGGCTCACTTGGTTAAGTGTCTGCCTACCGCTCAAGCCATGATCCCAGAGTCCTGGGATCAAGTCCAGCATCGGGCTCCCTGCTCAGTGGGGACCCTGCTTCTCCCTCTGCTACTCTCCCTGCTTGTGTGTGCGCTCTCCCTCTCTCTCTCTTTCTCTGACAAATAAATAAAATCTTTAAAAAAAATGACTTGGAAGCAATGCTCCTTGGTTGTATTAGGATGAATCATATGATATACTGATGTTTATATTTGACGTTTATATTTGACCTATGAAATGGCAGTCTCATATGGTTCAACCTAGTATCTTTCTTGCATTCCCGCAGTTTACCATTGGGAATAGCAAATTTATGAGTTTGGTCTTTTATTTTCTAGTTGCATTCCATCCTGAGAATCACAACAAAACTCACCCTGACTTTTGAGAGCTTCAGGTATCTGTTCCATAACAAGAAGCTCCAGTTCTTTCTTTATCAAACAATGATATCTTGTCCCTGTGCAGAACCTTCCCCCAAATCCTGGCTCCCATCATCTTTAGCACTTCCATCTCCAATGTCAACGTTTCCGTTCAGCTTGGTGATACACCACCCTTTGCCTTGGGATTCAATTCCATCTCTCTAGGTAAGACTCTAGGATGGAAAAGGAAGAAGAATCTGTCCATTCGTGAAGCTAGGCCCAATCGATGGCTACAGTGGTTCCATAGAACTCTCTCCTACGTTCTTTGTTCAGATTACCAGCACCTGAGGCCGCAGAGTATCCATCAGCGGGGTGTCCTAACTGTGGACCATCTCTGCTGGCGGGTGGGCAGTGACTCCCACATTCAGCGGGCACCCCACCCACCCAATATGCATGTTTGGGGTGAGGCACTTGTCCTGGACTCCTTCACACTACAGGTAGGTGGGGACTTTGGTGAACAGGGGCCCATACCGTTTCCTTTCCCTGCCATGCTTTAGAGCACAGAGCACCTTTTTGGCAGAAGATGACGCATCAGGGTGTTACAGAACTGTGTCTTCTGTGTGCTCCTAATGGGGCTCTCTCTTCTTCTTTTCTAGGGTAGCTATAACCAGCCTTTGGGCCTGTCTAGCACCCAGTCAGATACCCTGTTTCTTGATTGTACCATCCGTGGACTGCAGGTAGAAACATCAGATACCTGTGCCCAATGTCTCTCTCGCATTTTATCCTTGATGGACACACAATCTGGGAAGTCAGCTGCCTCTGGAGAATCTTCGTTTGGGGAATCTGTGTCATTACTGTGGAAGGTGGACTTGAAGGTGGAGGACATGAACTTGTTCACCCTCTCTGCCCTGGTTGGTAAGTGGGACCGGGAGTCTATACCTAAGTGGGTAGTTTGTAACCCAAGCAGATTATGCTGGTTCAGTCTGCTCCTTCTCATTTAATGAAGGTGATTATTTGGACTTTTTCTAAATTAAAGGCATGAGATGCTGGAAGGTCTTACAAAATTTGGGTTTCTTGATATTTCTTAAAGGCTAATAGAAGGTATTAAGTATTAAGCAAGATTTATTTAAAAAAAAAAAAAGCCTTGATAGTTGATCAAGAAATTGAGACGTGCGTAGTTTTTTTTATTTCCTTATGTGTTTAGTTCTAGAGAGTAATTGATACATCTCTGGGCACTTTGTAGGCGTTAGGGAGCTTCTTTGGCTTTGCCAGATTTAGGTAGGGTAAGATAGGAAAGGAAAAATTGCCCTGAAACATGAGGAATGAACTTAGGGAGGTATAGGGAATAAAGAAAACTAGAGTGAAAGGAATGAGTAAGACAAGAGTGAAGGCCGAAGTTGCCGTTTGAGAGCTGAGAACCAATACTAACGTGGTTTCTGGACTTTAGGTGCTTCAGAGGTCCGACTGGACACACTGACTGTCCTGGGAAGTGCTGAAACGTCCACTGTGGGTGTCCAGGGACTTGTGCTGGCCCTGGTGAAGTCAGTCACAGAGAAGATGCAGCCCTGCTGCAAGGCTCCTGACATCCCCACCCCCGTGCTCAGCCTCTCCATGCTCTCCATCACCTATCACAGCAGCATCCGCTCTCTGGAGGTAATGCTTCTCTGGGGAGGTGGAGTCAAGTTGGTTTTTCTCTAGGCTGAAGAGCATTTCCCAGTCTTTTGAGTCTGTTGTGAAACTCATCTGTGAGAAATATGACACCTTGTGTGTTATTTTTAGCTCTTTATTATGGAACGTAAAATATACACAGAACTAGAGAGAATATATGAATTTGTAGGTGTCCATACCCAGCTTCCGTAATTACCACTTAAGACCAACTTGTTTCAGCTCTATACCCACAGTCACCCCGATGCCCGCTCCTGGATTATTTTGAAGCAGACATAGACCAGGACATATAATTTCAACTGTAAATATTTCAGTGCATATCTCTGAAAAATAAGGGACTTTTTTTTTTTTTTAAAGATCATGATCTGGTGTTATTTCATGGAAGCCCTCAGCTCATTAAAAGGCTGGAAGGGAGGGGTGCCTAGCTGGCTCAGTTGATGGAGTGTGCGACTCTTGATCTTGGGGTTGTAAATTCGAGCCCCATGTTGGGTTTAGAGATTATCTAAAAATCGAGTTTTTTAAAAAAATGAAAGGTTGAAAGGGATTGGAAGATGGAGGCACTGGCAAGTTTTAAGAGGCTTTCCACGATCTTTCTCCTCAGGGTATCAGGTGAATATGGAACCATCTTAGGAAGGGAGTGGGATATCTTTTTGTCAGACTTCAGCTTCCTTTGGAAGGAGAAGTTGCCTTTTCAGAGGCTGGAACTCAAAGGCATTTTTCTGTTCTGGAATTTAAATAGTCTCTGCTTAACTATTCAGAATTGACTTTTTTCTCAAGCTTACAAGGACTCCCTTCTTTGAGGCATACTTTCATATAAGTCAATTGCTGTATTGACTTGTGTGGTCAGTCCTTTTTATACTTTTTATTCATTCATTTATTTTTTTAAAGATTTTATTTATTTATTTGACAGAGAGGCAGGCAGAGAGAGAGGGGGAAGCAGGCTCCCTGCTGAGCAGAGAACCCGATGCGGGGCTCGATCCCAGGACCCTGAGATCATGACCTGAGCCGAAAGCAGAGGCTTTAACCCAACGGAGCCACCCAGGCACCCCATTTTTATACTTTTTAAGAATTAAATCAAGGGGCGCCTGGATTGCTCCGTTGGTTGAGTGTCCGACTTTTGGTTTCCGCTCAGGTTATGATCTCATAGTTGTGGGATTGAGCCCCATGTCAGGCTCTGCGCTCAGTGTGAAATCTTTAAGATACTTTCTCCCTCTCCCTCTGCCCCTTCCCACTCACACACACACTTTCTCTTCTCCCCCTAAAATGAGTAAATAAAATCTTAAAAAAAATAAATTAAGATGTAATCATTGCATGAAACATTTTTTTTTAAAGATTTTATTTACTTGTTTGAGATAAGGAGTGAGAGAGAGAGCATGAGTGGGGTGAGGGGCAAAGGGAGTAGACTCCTTGCAGAGCAGGGAGCTCAATGCAGGACTCAGTCCCAGGACTCTGGGATCATGACCTGAGCCAAAGGCAGATGCTTAACTGACTGAGCTACCTAGGCGGCCTGCATAAAGCTTTCAAAATGATTGTTAAAATAGTTATTATACAGAGTGTGGCTGTTATAGAAAGACAACTCACAGAAACAAAATGTCAAATGACTTGTTAAGTATGTGCTGTATATACTGCATATTCCGTGGTAGATATTGAAGAATCAACAATCTAGAATCCAGTTGGGAACTCAAAAGTGTGTAAGTAAGAACTGTTAGCTCTGTATATTCATGCTAAGGAGAACAAGGCAGGGAGTAATTGATGTAGTTGCTCAGGAAGTGGTCCTGAGTGGAGATGGTTCTTGACCCAGGTGTGCATGTATGATAATAATCCCAGCCATCTCTCCTATTCTGGCATCTTGTAATTGACAGATCCTTTTCTCTTGCTCCCTGAAGGTTCAGTGTGGTACAGGGCTGACCTTACTTTGGAGCCCCCCAGATCACATGTACCTATACCAGCACGTCCTGGCTACCCTGCATTGCCGAGACCTACTGAGAGCCACTCTGTTTCCCGAGTCTGCTCCATTCCTTGCACTAGAGACTTCAGAGACTGTGACTGAACCAGAAGGCCTTCTCCCTGAGCCATCTCCCCCAAAGCGGCTACTAAACCTGACGCTGGAGGTGAGCACAGCTAAGCTGACAGCTTTTGTAGCTGAGGACAAGTTCATTACCCTGGCTGCGGAGAGTGTGTCGCTGAGCCGGCATGGGGGTTCACTGCAGGCTTACTGCCCGGAGCTGGCTGCTGGCTTTGATGGCAATAGCATCTTCAACTTCAAGGAAGTGGAGGTACAGCTGCTGCCCGAACTGGAGGAGATGATCCTCCACCGGAACCCTTTCCCTGTGCTGCAGACCCTCAGGAACCGTGTGTGGCTCCTCTCCCTGGGCTCAGTCTCAGTGGAGTTCCCTTATCAGTATGATTTCTCTCGAACTCTGGATGAGGCTGTGGGAGTTCAGAAATGGCTGAAGGGGCTGCATCGAGGAACTCATGCTCAGGCTTCGCCAAGCCCTGCCCCACTCCCACCTGATCTACTCTTGAAGGTTCAGCACTTCTCATGGGTTTTCCTGGATGACGTTTTTGAGGTGAAACTTCGTGATAACTATGAACTAATGAAGGATGAAAGTAAGGAGAGTGCCAAAAGGCTGCAGTTGCTG
This sequence comes from Potos flavus, assembly GCA_028534135.1. NCBI lineage: Eukaryota > Metazoa > Chordata > Mammalia > Carnivora > Procyonidae > Potos > Potos flavus. The sequence continues at coordinate 36,879,202 of CM052891.1, read as the reverse complement.
GACGCCAAGGTGGCTGCCCTTCGGAAGCAACACGGGGAGTTATTGCCAGCCCGTAAAATTGAGGAGCTCTATGCCTCTTTGGAACATAAAAACATTGAAATCTACATTCAGCGCTCCCGTCGTCTCTATGGCAACACACCTATGCGCCGGGCTCTGCTCACTTGGAGCCTGTCAGGGCTAGAGCTGGTAGCTCTGGCAGATGCCTCCTTCCATGGGCCTGAGCGTGTGATAGAGCAAGTTCAAGAGCTTGATCCAGGCAGCCCTTTCCCTGCTGAGGGAGTAGATCTTGTCATTCAGTGGTGTCGTATGCTCAAGTGCAGTGTTAAGACATTTTTGGGTAAGTAGCACTTCCTCATTTGTAAATAGAGTGTGGTGTTTGCCCTCCGAGCTCCAGAAAGCTCTTTGAGTGACTGCAGAGGAACTCAGTTAGATTGGGAACTGTGGTGGTTTTCGGATGGGTGGAGTGGGATGGGTGGGCTCCTCTTCCTTTCTTTGTTCCTGAATTTCACCCTGAGACTGCTTGGCTAACATAAAGGACAACGAACACAGTCGTGTTCAGGGTTTGCGTGCCTCCTGGATCTGGGTGTTAATCCCCTCACCGTCTGCTCAGTGTCTCCACGCCCTTTTCCAGCTTTTCTGCCAACTGCCAGCTCTTGTTCTTTCAGTTGACCTTGTTAAATAGATGGGTAAAAGTAGTGGCAGGGGAGAAAATGCTCGAGAATGTTGAGACAGTCCTCTGAATAGCCAGCGTATATCCTCCCTGTAATAACAGTTCGGATAAGAGATTATCCCCGGTACCTGTTTGAGATACGTGACTGGCGGCTGACGGGTCGACTTGTGGGCACCGAGCAGAGTGGTCAGCCTTGCTCCCGGCGGCGTCAAATCTTGCACTTGGGGCTTCCGTGGGGTAATGTGGCAGTAGAGAGGAACATGCCCCCACTCAAGTTCTACCACGACTTCCGCTGTGAGTAGGGGGGGGCAGTTGGTGTGGCTGAGGGACGGTGCGATGGCTGGGATGGGAGATGAGCTGAGGCCCTCTGGAGTGCAGAAAGAAGTATTGTAACAAGCTGTACCCTTTGCTTCTCTCTCACAGCGGAAATCTTTCAGTACACGGTGGTATGGGGCCCGTGCTGGGATCCAGCCTGGACACTCATCAGCCAATCTGTGGACCTCTTGACCAAGCCCTCAGCTGATCCCAGCCCACCCTTGCCCTGGTGGGACAAGAGCCGTCTTCTGTTCCATGGGGACTGGCACATGGACATTGAACAGGCAAATCTACACCAGCTGGCTACTGAGGTGAGGGGTTGCAGAGGAGTTGTTTTCTTACTAGGATAGTATGGTTGGGGCTTGTATAGCGCATAGGGGGGAGGAGGGAATGGCACTTATTTGGGAGCTTGGGGATATTCCTATCCAGATCTCACTGAGTTGTTGGGGCTGGTTACAGGACCCGTACAACACAACAGAAAATATGCACTGGGAGTGGAGCCACCTGTCTTTTCATTGGAAACCTGGTCAGTTTGTGTTCAAGGGTGACTTGGATGTCAACGTGAGAACAGCTTCTAAGTGAGTAGAGTGATGGGTGGGGCCTCAGCAGGGTGAGGGATTCAGGTTGGAGGGAGAGGGGAAGAGCCAGGGGGTGGCAAGTGATCAGGGCACTGAGAGCTGGGACTCTGTTGTGAGACAGGTATGATGACTGCTGCTTCCTTCACCTGCCTGACCTCTGCATGACACTGGACCTGCAGTGGCTATGCCATGGGAACCCCCATGATCACCACAGTGTCACTCTGCGGGCCCCAGAGTTTCTGCCTGAGGTGCCCTTGGGCCAGCTCCATGACTCCTACCGGGCATTCCGCTCTGAGAACCTCAATCTCTCCATCAAGATGGATCTGACCCGGCACAGTGGGAGTGAGGCTTGGGTCTGGGGCAACGGGAGGAAGAGTTGGGAGGATGGGCTTAAATACAAAGGACTTCGACTTGACCCTCTGGGGAGGGGATGGGAAAAGCAAGGGAGGATTTGGATTAGGACCTCTTTTTGAGAAAGGGTTGGTGAACACAAAGCTTAGATTTTTTTTTTTTTTAAGATTTTATTTATTCATTTGAGAGAGAGAGACAGAGAGAATACAAGCAGGGGGAGAGGGAGCAGACTCCCCACTGAGCAGGGAGCCAGATGCGGGGCTCGATCATGACTTGGAGATCATGACTTGAGCTGAAGGCAGACGCCTAACCATCTGTGCCACTCAGGCGCCCCCAAAACTTAGATCTTTAAAAGGAAAGGGTGTTGGGGATATTGAGTTGAGGCTGAATGCTGCTTGGGCTTTTAAACTTCTAAAAGCTGAAGCTAGGGATGGATTTAGGTTCATCTCTATTTTAATCACAGGTAGGAGATGCCTATCTTGTCTTTTACAGCAATATCCCAGCCCCGGATTCTGTTATATAGTAGTACCCTGCGCTGGATGCAAAACTTCTGGGCAACTTGGACTAGTGTCACAAGGCCTATCTGTAGGGGAAAGCTCTTCAATAACCTGAAACCGAGCAAGAAGAAACTTGGCCAGCACTACAAGCAGCTTTCCTATACTGCGCTTTTCCCCCAGCTACAGGTCAGGCTCTGACATCCCTGCTGACATCTTCAGTTCTGTTCCCCTTCCCTAGTTTTTTCTTTTCTCCTTATCTTCATCATCTCGCCGATACCATTCTTTGTTCAGTGTTACGCTCCCTTGTTGCCAGGTGCATTATTGGGCCTCATTCGCCCAGCAGCGGGGCATCCAGATTGAGTGCAGTCAGGGTCATGTCTTCACTAGGGGGACTCAGCGGCTTATACCTCAAGGTAGGTTCAAAGACTGCCTTCATTTCTCCGAGCCCTTGCCCTCTCTGCCCTTCTCATCTTTCTTCCTTCTTTCTGTCCCACACTACTCTTCTGTATTGGTCTGCACGGGCTCTGTATGGCTCCTCTTCTCAGCGGGCACGGTCATGCGGCGCCTCATCTCTGACTGGAGTGTGACCCAGATGGTTAGTGACTTAAGTCAGGTGACTGTTCACCTGATGGCTTCGCCCACTGAAGAGAATGCCGATCACTGCCTTGATCCCTTGGTGACAAAGACCCACCTGCTGAGCCTGTCCTCCCTCACCTACCAGCGGCACAGCAATCGCACAGCTGAAGAGGTACCGCCTGACACAGTCTCTTTACGACCTTATTTGTATCACTAGGTGTCTTGGTTTGCTTGGGTGGCCATAACAAATTACCAAAGACTGTGTAGCTTAAACAACAGAAATATATTTCTATGGTTGTGGGGGCTGGGAAGTCTAAGATCAGGGTGCCGAGCATAGTGAGATTCCGGTGAGGGCTCTTTCCTGGCTTGTAGATAGTTGCCTTTGCTGTGTCCTCACAAGGCAGGAAAAGAGAGAGGGAGCATCCTCTTTGGTGTCTCTTCGTATAAGGGCACACTAATCCCATCATAAGGGCCCCATCCTCATGACCTCATATAAACCTAAGTACCTCCTAAAGGCCATACCTCCAAATATCACACCGGGGATTATGGTCTCAACATACGAAGTTTGGTTGGGGGAACAATTCAGTCCATAGCAGTGGGTTTCAGGCTAAGGTCTAGGTAATGTTTCTAACTATATTCCAAGCATATATATCATTATTACATGATGAATTCACTATCAGCTGTTATCAGTGTCCCTCTTTTTGAAAATTCCTTTTTTCCCTCTCCTTCTAAAGATAGTCTCTTGCCCTTCAGGAAACAGTAAAACTTTTTTCCTAGGACCTTATTTGGTGGGTTTTTTTCCCCCCTAATTAAGGAAAGATTTTATGTTGAAATTTTTTTTCTTCTGTTTTTTAATTAAGTAGGCTCCATGCCCAAGGTGGGGCTTGAACTCACAACCCTGAGATCAAGAGTCACATGCTCTACCGACTGAGACACCTAGGCGACCTATATGTTGACATTTTCTGAACCATATAAATATAGTGGATATAGTCTGAGTGTAGTCCACAGCACACATTAAGACCACTTAGTTTTTCTTTCCCTAGGGTCGTCTTATCTTTTCCAGAACAGATTTTTTTTTTCTTCTTAGGTAGGGGGGAGGGGCAGAAGGAGAGGGAGAGAGAGAATCTTTTTTATTTTTTTAATAAAGATTTTATTTATTTATTTGAGAGCGAATGAGAGCATGAGCAGGGGAAGGAGCAGAGGGAGAGGCAGACTCCCCGCTGAGCAGGGAGCCCAATGTAGGACTTGATCCCAGGACCCTGGGCTCATGACCTGAGCCAAAAGCAGACCCTTAACCAACTGAGCCAGGTGCCCCAAGAATAGATTGCTTATTCAACAAGTTTGTTTTCTTATCTCTATATTTGTGGTGTGGGAGAAATTGTGGGAATTTCCATGCTACCTTATGGTTCATGTTTCTTAGGAGCTCTCTACTCGAGTTGGGGATCCTGCCTTTCATACACACCAGCTGCACTTGGTAGATTTACGGGCTTCCTGGACAACCACCAATCGGGACATTGCCTTTGGTTTATATGATGGCTATAAAAAGGCAGCAGTACTCAAACGTAATCTCTCTACTGAGGCCCTGAAGGGGTTAAAGATTGAACCCCAGATGCCAGCTAAAAAGCCAAAGCAGAGTGTTGTGACCAGTGCCCCAGCCCCACCTCCCGTCAACACTCCCAGCTTTAGTGGACAGCCTGATAAAGGGTCATCAGGAGGTAAGCTGGGGGAGAAGAGACTTCATCAGGTTAGGTGTAGAATGTGTACATGGGATTGGACAGAAATTGGGAAGGACTAAATCATGGATGGTTCCATCTAGGTGTAGGGATGAAAACTATTGGTTTTCCACATTAGACCCCCTCAGTCTCTCTCTTTTTTTTTTTTTTTTAAATTTTATTTATTTATTTGACAGAGTGTACAGGAGCTGATGGGAGGGGCAAAGGGAGAGGGAGAAGCATGTTCCCTGCTGAGCAGGGAGCCCAAAGCGGGACTCAATCCCAGGACCCTGGGATTATGACCTGAGCTGAAGGCAGACGCTTATCCAACTGAGCCACCGAGGTGACCCAGGGCACCTCAGTCTTACATAGCAATGATATAGGGACATTTATTTTTTATTTATTTATTTATTTTTTTAAAGATTTTATTTATTTGACAGAGAGAGAGAGATCACAAGTAGGCAGAGAGGCAGGCAGAGAGAGAGGGGAAGCAGGCTCCCTGCTGAGCAGAGAGCCCGATGCAGGGCTCGATCCCAGGACCCTGAGATCATGACCTGAGCCAAAAGCAGAGGCTTTAACCCACTGAGCCACCCAGGCGCCCCTGATATAGGGGCATTTAAAAGGTGTGCTTCTGTGGCCAAGAGAAGAGGATCATGAAGGAGTGATGGGTCAAAACAGGATGAGTAAAGGAAAGAAAGGATTAAAGAATTGTTTTGTGGTTTGATGAATTTGTTCAGTCAACAAATATTGAGTACTTAACAGGCACAAAGCACTGTATTGGGTTCATGAGAGATATAAAATAAAAGACATTCTACTTGCTGCAACAAGTAGTTTATCATCTCTGGATGAGCTAAGATTAGTTCATTCATTCACTCAACCACTCATTCATTCATAGATTCATTTTAGCTTATAGAGGATTTATAATGTGCCAGACATAACCCTAGACATTAGGGATATAAAGATGAGGGAAAGCTCAGAAACTAGTAGGCAGACATGTAAATTATTATTTCATTATGAAAATACTTTGTAAGAATGTTCAAGAAGAGGGGCGCCTGGGTGGCTCAGTGGGTTAAAGCCTCTGCCTTCGGCTCAGGTCATGATCTCAGGGTCCTGGGATCGAGCACCGCATCAGGCTTTCTGCTCAGCAGGGAGCCTGCTTCCCCCCCCTCTCTCTGCCTGCCTTTCTGCCTACTTCTGATCTCTCTCTGTCAAATAAATAAATAAATCTTAAAAAAAAAAAAAAGTTCAAGAAGAAACTATTTAAATCAGCGTAGGGGAGTCTAGAAAGGCTTCCCAGAAAAGATAGTTGAGATGGGTCTTAAAAGATGAGTAAGAGTTCAACAGGCAAGGAGAAAGGAGAGGGCCTTTTAGGGAGAGGGACTAATAAGTACAGAGGAATGCAAGTTCATGGTGAGTTTAAGAAAAAGGTGAAAAGTGATGTATGTCATAAGTGAGAAGCGAAAGTATATGGGAGTTCTTGACTGGAGTGAAGGAGGGAGTGCCATCAGGGAAAGGTTTATCGATGAAATAACATTTAAGCTGGACTTTGAAGACTTAATATGGTTTGAACTTGTGGAAATGGGGAGGAAGGGCATTCAAGGCAGAGGGAGTATCCTGAATAGGAGTAGAATTGGTAAAGCTCAATATGTTCAAAGGAGAGCAAACAGCCTGTTTCAGTTGGCATAGAGAGTAGCTAAGATGAGGGGTGAGGGAAGATCCTGGAAAGGAAAGCTGCACATAGATCATAAAGGTCTTCCATACAAGGCTAAGGAGTTTTTGGTCCTTAGTTAGTAGACAGTGGTGAACTACTGAAGGCTTTTGAATAGGGACGTGTCATCATTAGACTTAATTTTTAGGAAGATAAATCTTGCAGTGCTGTGGAGGAGGACTGGAGGGGAAGAAACTGGAGGTGGAGGGACAGATAAGGAAACTATTGTGGCGTCCCAACAACATGTAATGGGGGCCTGAACTCGGTAGAGGCAGTGGGAATGGAGATGGGGGGATGGATAGAAATGTTGATGTGCACATGAAATGTGTGGCGCAAGTAGCACATCTAGGTAATGTCTAACAGCTGGAGATGAGATCTAAAAGCTTATTACTAGAGATGAAGATTTTGGGAGTTTCAGCATAGAGCTAAGAGGTAAGGCCAAGGAGATAATAATAGTTGCCTACTGCGTGGCAGGTACTCTGCAAAATACTTCTATATGTTGTTGCATTAAATTCCCTTAACAACCTTATGAGACACTTACTCTTATTTTACAGACAAGGAAACTGAGGCCCAGGTTAAAGCAAGCTGCCAAAGGTCACAATCGAGAAACTGGCAGAGATAGGATCTTAAATACAGGCAGACTAGTCTGATTCTGGAGGCTGCTATTAACCATAACACACTGTTAGGCAAACTCATTAGAAGAAAGAGAAAGAGAAGGGAACATGCCAAGGATAGACCTTAGGGGATACTCATTTTCTGGACTTGGGAGAAAAGGATTTAGAGGCATAATCAGAGGAAGCAGTAGAACTATGAGAACACAGTGGCACAGATGGCAAGGGAGTGGTTTCATGGGGAAAGGAGAGGTCAACAAACAACATTTAAGATAATATGAAGTGAAAAATACAAGGAACAGAATGAGGAGAAAAAACATCCTAGAATAATTCAGAGGTTAATATACCTAAGAGTAAAAAAATGCTGCCACTTGCATACGTTTCTTTGGGGAATCTATTACTTTTGTTAAATTGAAGGGAAAATGAAATGAAAACCCTTATTTTGCCCTCAAGAATCAAAGGGTGGAGTGGATGGGCTGGAGTTGCTGACAGGAGAATGTGTTGTAGAGAAATTGAAGGAAGATCAGTTTGGCCCTAGATGTGTTCCCGATCCCTTTGAGATTATGATTTTTTCTCACTTCCTGTTTTCCTGACAGGTGCCTACATGTTGCAGAAGCTGATTGAAGAGACAGATAGGTTTGTAGTGTTCACAGAAGAGGAGTCAGGTGTGAGTGACCAGTTGTGTGGCATTGCTGCCTGCCAGACGGATGACATATATAACCGAAACTGCCTTATTGAGCTGGTTAACTGCCAGGTAACTTCTATTTACCAGAGCACCCCAGCCTTGGGCTAGATCATAGTATGTGTTCATCTTCTCCCACCACCAAAGAAGAATGGACAGACAGAGCTCCAAAAAATTATTCCCTCCAGTGGGGGTCCAGGATAATCACTTTCATGTCTAAAACCATAGCATTCATTCAGTAAGCCAGAATTAGACCAGCTTTAGTCATTGGTCCAATCCTTTCACTAACCCTCTCTCCTTCCCTGGTGGCCCTTGTGCTGTAATTCTGCTTCTGTCTATGGTATAGATGGTTCTTCGTGGAGCAGAGACAGAAGGCTGCGTCATCGTGTCAGCTGCCAAAGCTCAGCTGCTGCAGTGCCAACACCATCCAGCCTGGTATGGTGACACGCTAAAGCAAAAGACTTCCTGGACTTGCCTGCTGGATGGCATGCAGTACTTTGCCACCACTGAAAGCAGCCCCACTGAGCAGGATGGCCGACAGCTCTGGTTAGAGGTTAGTCAGTGGGACTGGGAAGGCCCATTACAGTCCCAGTTTTCCATATTTGGCTCCTTCCAGCAGACTATTTGCAAGATTCTTGATAGTACCCATTGCTACCAGCTTAGTAGAATAATGAAGCTGGTAATACCTTAAACGTAGGAATTGTAGGCAGTCATGATTTGTGGTCTGTGAGCACATAGTGCTTTTTTTTTTTTTTTTAATCTCTTGCTGTTCTTTTTCATTGCAAAGGAAATTCTCATTTCCCAGCACCGGAATAAAGTAGGTTGGAACTTTTTTACTTTTGAGAAGATTGCTGACCCCTGCTAATAAATCACACTAATCAGTGGGCAGCCAAGAAAACAGGCAGTAAGTTTGAGAACTTTAGGTAAGTTCTCTATCTGCCCTTTCTCTGATTTCTCTTATGAAGATGGTTGATTGGTTGTTTCAGCAAAGCAGTAAGGTTGACTAGAAAGATTGCTTGTCTAGCAGTCAGGTTATGTGAGTTCTGATGCCACCTTCGCTATTATAGTAGCCATGAGCCCTTGAGCGAGTCACTGTTATTTATAAAATTGAGTTAATACTTCCCTCTCACCAGATTATTGAAAGGATCAGTGAGAGAGTGCTTCGAAAAACACAAAGCTTCATTTAGAGGGAAAATAATCCTACCATTTTTAAAAAGTTGTTATGTCAGGGGAGGTCTAAGTGTGTGTCAAGATAATGTTTTCTTAGATGGTGAAATTATGAGCAGTTGGCAGGGACTAGGCTGTAGATTTTCTTTTCAGCTGAGTAAAACAATTCGCATTATAATTTCTAGGCTATAATATCAGACTTGTTGGGAGATCTAATAGTTTATAAGATAAGATGTACCTAGCTGGTATTCTGCATTGTTACCTCTTGCACAGGCATGAAGTGGTCATGTTGTGCTGGGCATGATAAATCCAGATGAGTGACTGGACCCAGCTACACCTGTTAAGCACCAGTATGATAACTTCATTTGCCATTATACCCAAGGGGGAAAAGGCTAATCCCTCTTCCCTGCCTGGTGCTTCTTACTCTAACAACCTAAGGGCTCAAACCAAGCAACCTCAGATGTAATTACATACAAGGTAATCATTTAATCAGACGTCAAGCCAAGTAAGGGTCAGGTTGTTGATAATACGAGAGGTCATGTAATATATCATATTACAGCTGTGGTTCAAGCAAGCTGTGCTCTTTACCAGTAGTCTCAGGAAGTAGGCACAGAACATACTAACTACTCAGGCAGAGGTGGGCAAGATGAGCTATGCAAGATCTCTCTAGCATTTTCTGGGCCTCTGCTTCTTTTAGGCATGCCTTCTTTGCGTGTGAACCTTTTATTCCCCCTCAGGCTGTGCTATTAGGATTAGAATAGAATGTGTTTGGCTTAGATGAGAGGGACTTTGTGGGTTTGTTTTTTTTTTTAAAGATTTTATTTATTTGAGAGAAGGAGTAAGTGTGCTTGCGCATGGGTGTTCAGGGGTATGGGCAGAGGGGGAGAGAGACAGAGAGAGACAGAGAGAGAGAGAGAGAGAATCTGGAGCGGACTCCGTGCTGAGTGCCAAGCTTGAGCCCTGAAATCATGACCTGAGTTGAAACCAAGAGTCGGTCGTTGAATCGACTGATCCACCTAGAAGCTCTGATACTAGCCATTTTGGTGTGAAGTGGTCTTGATTTACATTACCCTAATGATCAGTGATGAACATCTTTCCATGTTTCTGTTAGCCATCTGTATGTCTTTTTTGGAAAAATGCCTACTCAGGTCTTCTGCCCATTTTTAAATTGGATTAATGTTTTTTTGGTGTTGAGTTGTAGGAGTTCCTTATGTATCATTTGCAAATATCTTCTTCTATTCAGTAGGTTGCCTTTTCGTTTTGCTTATGGTGTCCTTCACTGAGTTGGCAGGGGACTTTCAGCTTGCCTTTCCTATATGAATTTTTTTGTGACTTGGCAGATTTGCTATGGTCTATCCGTATCACTCATTCTGTTACTCATTTTGACTTCAGCTTAGCAGAGAGAGTCAAAAGAATTCATTCCCCTTACCCCATAGCAACAGTGTCAGAGTGATTGTCTAAAGACAGAAAACAGCAAGAATACAAACAATGAATATCAAAGTGGGTGGGAAAGTCATTGGTTTTGATGAAATTTTTTGTGCTTAACATGATTTGAATTTTTTCCCTAGTTTTTTTACTGTGGTAAGATACGTATAAAATTTACTGTTTTAACCATTTTTAAGTGTAAAGTTTGGTAGTATTAAATACATTCATGATGTTCATCCATTACTACCATCCATCTCCATGACTCTTTATCTTATAAAACTGAAATCGTACCCATTAAACAATAACTCCCCACCTGCCCTTTCCAGTCCTTGACAACCACCATTGTACTTTCTGTCTCTGTAATTTTGGCTATTCTTTTTTTTTTTTTTTTAAAGATTTTATTTATTTGATAGAGACTGTGAGAGAGGGAACACAAGCAGGGGGAGTGGAAGAGAGAGAAGCAGGCTCCCTGCTCAGGGGGCTCAATCCCAGGCACCTAGTTTTCACTATTCTTAAGTACCTCATATAAATGGAATCATATAGCATTTGTCTTTTTGTGACTGACTTATTTCACTTTCTATAATCTCTTCAAGGTTTATCTGTGTTGCAGCATCTTCCTTTTTTTTTTTTTTAAGAGTGGGAGAAAGGGAGTGGGAAAGAGAGAGAGGGGCAGGTAGGGGGAAGGGTTGGGTTGCTTCCGTATTTTAGCTATTATGAATGATGCTATATGAACATAAACAAATCTCTTCAAGACCCTGCTTTCAGTTCTTTTGGGTATGTATCCAGAAGTGGAACTGCTGAATCATATAGTAATTCTATTTTTAATTTTTTGAGGAATTGTGCTTGACATGATATTTGCCACAGTACCATTATACCATTTGACACACCCCCAACAGTGCAGAAGGGATCCAATTTCAGCACATCCTTGCCAACACTTGGTACTTTATCTTTTGATAGTAGCTATCCTAATGGGTGTGAAGTAGGACAGGATTTAATTTTAACCTAGCTTGCTTTTCTGGCCTCAGGCCTGCAGGTTTGGCAAATGTGCATGTAACTCATTTGGCTTTGGGCAGTTGGGGTGGTTTGGGCCAGGAGGGAGTCACGTATGTCTTCTACCCTGGGAGAGCCTTCAGGCTATTCCAGGCGGTGGAAGTCTGGATAGTAGGTATAACTGCTTGCATCAAAGAGGTCTGTGACCCAGTTGGCCAGGAATTAAAGGTGCCTACATCTCTTGTCTTCAGGTAAAGAATATTGAGGAGCACCGGCAGCGTAGTCTGGATTCTGTGCAGGAGCTGATGGAGAGCGGGCAGGCAGTGGGAGGCATGGTTACCACCACCACAGGTCAGCTCTCCCTTATTCCCCAGCATGTGGTTAGGAGCAGATGTGCATTTTCTTACATACTCTTAAGATTAACATATGTTGGGGTAGGACCATTTCGTGTTAGGCTAGGTTGAAAGCAAGTGTCTATAGAGTTCCCTAGACGTCAGACGTAGCCGAAAGACATCGCTGCTGGCTCTTACAATACCTTTATTGAGAATGTCTTTTATCTCTTTCCCACCTCTTCCCAGATTGGAACCAGCCAGCTGAGGCGCAGCAAGCCCAGCAAGTCCAGCGGATCATTTCACGCTGTAGCTGCCGAATGTACTATATCAGTTACAGCCATGACATTGATCCTGAGCTGGCAACTCAGATTAAACCACCTGAGGTCCATGAGAACCAGGAAAAGGAAGATCTCCTAAAGAAACAGGAAGGTATTCAGGGCTTGAAAGGCTTTTAGAAGGGGACTAGGGTACTTGTGAAAGTAGTTACTTCCTTAGTGGTTTTGAGTCAGTAGTGTTATTAGAAGTCCCACCGTGCCCTGGGCATCACTTTGCTCTACATTATGTAAGGTCTGCTGTAAGAGACTAAAGTGTTCTCTTGGACGGAACTGGGATGAATGGGTATTGTTTGATTCTAATAAGCAAACATATTTCTACCCACGAGCATCTCTCACTAATCTGTTTCTATGGGGTTAACAGGAGAGGTTCCAAGAATGGGTTAGAAGATGGGGTAGATATTTAGAGAGAACCTTGAGTTTCTTACTTAGCTGCTAACAATTACGTAGGGGCTGTGGATACCTTTACCCTTATTCATCATGAGCTGGAAATCTCCACCAACCCGGCTCAGTATGCCATGATCCTGGACATTGTCAACAACCTGCTGCTCCACGTAGAACCTAAGCGGAAGGTGAGCATGGGCCTTTATAGAATGCCAGTTAGCCTCACAGGAACCCACAGACCTTGTGCTTTATTTGGGGTCCAGTACGAAAAGCCATGCTTCAAACTGAAAAGGACCTTGTGATTGGTACATCCTCTGTTAATCAATAGTGGCCATTGAAATTTCACTTATCTAGGAAAGGTCTGAGTGTTCTGGAGCCTGTAGCGCTTGTTTACTTGATTGTTTTTCTTGGTCAGTTCTCTACTCAGTCACTTTGATACCTCTAAAATCAGTAACTAGTCCCCACTATCACCTCCATCCCTACCTGCATGGGCCTGCCCCTTACACTTGCTACTAATGCTGACAGGTCCAGGTACGCTTTCTAGGAGAGATCCATATTCCTTGTCACTTTCTCTGTTTCATTTTACTGCAAGACTTATCTATTAAAAAATCATGTTCATTTCCTTTTCCATTCCTTCAGGAGCACAGTGAGAAGAAGCAGCGGGTCAGATTCCAGCTCGAGATCTCTAGCAATCCCGAGGAACAGCGCAGTAGCATTCTACATCTGCAGGAGGCTGTGCGGCAGCATGTGGCCCAGATACGGCAGCTGGAAAAGCAGATATATTCTATCATGAAGGTAGTTACCGGGGCAGTCTGAGAAGAGGGTGTTCTTCTAGGACAAGGGAGATCTCTCAGTTTCTCCTGCCCTGGCTCCCTAGTCTTTGCAGGATGACAGCAAGAATGAGAACCTGCTTGACCTGAACCAAAAGCTTCAGTTGCAGCTAAACCAGGAGAAGGCCAATCTACAGCTGGAAAGCGAAGAACTTAATATCCTCATCAGGTGCTACAGTGTTCTTTTTTTGCCTTTTTCCAGTGCCCCAGCTAGGGTTGATTCTCTTCCTTGCCCATGTTAATGATAGTCTTTGGGTCTAGTGTACATCATCAAAGGCTGATGTAGATTTGGGTACTTCCTGAATGAGCTTGGTTGGACTTGGCCAAAATACTGAGAACAGGAGAGCCCTTCCTTTGGCTCTTCATTAGAGTACCTCTTAGGAAAGGAGAAAACCAGATGGTTTGGAAAGATTACTTTTGTGGCCTTGCTGTGTACAGGTGAACTGAAAATAAAATGTCTTGAAGTTGATCAGTAAGGAGCACAATTGCAGATACAATTGTAGGGACTTTTGAGTGGGCAGAGACTACTTTATTAGCTGTGGGGGGTGCCTGGCTGGCTCAGTCAGTAGAGCATGTGACTCTTGATCTCAGAATCATCAGTTCAAGTCCCAGATTGGGTGTAGAGATTACTTTAAAAAAAAAAAAAAAAAAAAGGCAGCAGCAGCTGTAGAACTAAAAGATGGGCTTTAGCTCCCAGGCTCCAGGTGTGAGGAGCAGTGAATCCAATGGAAAAAATTTAGGGAGTACCTGTTCCAAAATAGGTCCATCTCTGGGTTTACCTCCTCTATCATTCTAGAGCACTGCACCCCACCCTAACCCAAATGCTGTTACCCTTATTGGCTCTGGCCCTCCTGTCCATTTACAGGTGTTTTAAGGACTTCCAGTTGCAACAGGCCAATAAGATGGAGTTGCGAAAGCAACAAGAAGATGTGAGTGTTGTCCGTCGCACTGAGTTCTACTTTGCTCAGGCACGATGGCGCTTGACAGAGGAAGATGGACAGCTGGGAATTGCTGAACTGGAGCTGCAGCGGTTCCTCTACAGCAAGGTATCGGGTATATACAGTCATACAAAGAAAGGCAAGCTGTGTTGAGAGGCATCGACCTATCTCAGGAGGCTTAACTTACAGAAAGAGACACAGAGAGGCTAATTATTATGATTACTGATGATGTTATTGATGATAGAGACATGACCGTAGTTCCCCTCACACACAATTGTTTATACTCTGAAATAACACAGATATGGATGAGCTTGATCAAATTCTTTCATTGAATAAGAGTGTCCCTAGAAATAGGGCCCAGAGGGAAGCAATCTTCCAAGTCCAACTTGGACTAGAATTTTTTTTTTTTTTTAAGATTTTATTTATTTATTTGACAGAGATCACAAGTAGGCAGAGAGGCGGGCAGAGAGAGAGGGGGAAGCAGGCTCCCGGCTGAGCAGAGAGCCCAATGTGGGGCTCGATCCCAGGACCCTGGGATCATGACCTGAGCTGAAGGCAGAGGCCCAACCCACTGAGCCACCCAGGCGCCCCTTGGACTAGAATTGTTAATTCTATACGGACATTCAGCTTTCCTGCAATAAATAACTAATGGCATGGAGGAGAGCACATGATTCATTATTCCACATCCTTCCCCCCCCGGGAGTTTGGAAAGATGTGAGACCATTTTTTAATATCACAGTGACTGGGAAGTGCTGTTGGCACTTAGTGCCCTCGCCAGTAGTGCCCATGAGAAACACTGCATGAAAGGGTGAATTGATTGTATGAAATTGAAAGGGACACCAAAGGTTGGGATTAAACATTTGGAGAATCTAAAAATAGGATATGTAGCAATTCTCTAGCAAGCTCCTGAGAAAGGCTTATTATAGTATATGGGGTCGGGGGGTGGTGGGAAATCTTTTTCTAGGTGAATAAGTCTGATGACACAGCAGAACATCTTCTGGAGTTGGGCTGGTTCACTATGAACAACCTCCTCCCCAATGCGGTCTATAAGGCAAGTCTTATTTCCCCATTCCTCCCCCATTCTCATGCTTCCTAACAAAGGGCATCTGTAAGATTTTATTTATTTGAAAGAGAGAGAGAAGAGGGGCAGAGGGAGAGGAAAAGAGAGAATCCCAAGCTGACTCTGTGCTCAGCGCGGAGCCTGACACAGGGCTGGATCTCATGACCCTGAGATCATGACCTGAGTGGAAATCAAGAGTCACATGGTTAACTGAGCCACCCAGGTGCCCCCTAACACAGGGCATTTGTAAGGGCCCTTCCACATAAATCCAGTTTGGGAAGCAGTGTGGTGATCTGAGAGGTTGAAAGGTTGCCCAGCTTAGCAAGACCATTGCTTTTCCTCCTAGTCTGAACGGATTTGTGGGTTGATTTATCACTCTTTATCCTGTAGGTAGTCCTGCGGCCCCAGAGCTCCTGCCAGTCTGGGCGACAGCTGGCCCTCCGCCTCTTCAGCAAAGTCCGGCCCCCTGTTGGGGGTATTTCTGTTAAGGAACATTTTGAGGTTAGTATACAGTCCTTTGGGGATCCAGAAACAAAGGGCACTAAAAAGCTGTGTGTGTGTTATTATGCTACATTAGGGGTAGGTAAAACTGAGGGATGATGTCTGAGCTTAATTGCTTCTTCAGCCTTTTTCCTCTTTAGGTGAATGTGGTGCCTCTCACCATCCAGCTGACACACCAGTTCTTCCATAGAATAATGGGCTTTTTCTTTCCTGGCCGAAGCGTGGAAGATGATGAGGTTGGAGATGAAGAAGATAAGTCCAAACTGGTGACTACTGGTGAGAACTTTTATGGTGGAGCTCCAGAAGACTGGGGTAGCGGCCCCAGAGATAGCTAAAGCTTCAGAAAGAGGATAGCAGCTGGTATGCTTGCTTTTTCATAGGAATACCAGTGGTGAAGCCTCGGCAGCTGATTGCAACAGATGATGCGGCACCACTGGGCCCTGGGAAGGGTGTGGCACAAGGCTTAAATCGGAGTTCTGGCGTCAGGAGGTCATTTCGGAAAGTACCAGAGGTACCACATGCCCCTGATGATGGAGAGATGGGAGAGTCCTGGGGTTCTCTGGCCCCACTGGGGATTTCTTCATTCTTTTCCAGGGATGAAAGGAGATGGAGATGTTTGGGGTCCTAAGTTTCTTCTGATGGTTTCAGGGACTCACACTCCTTTCCTGCCTTTCCTAGCACCCTGTGGATGATATTGACAAGATGAAAGAGCGAGCTGCCATGAACAACTCCTTCATCTACATAAAGATTCCACAGGTTCCTCTGTGCGTCAGCTACAAGGTCTGCTCCTCCCTAGTACTTTCTACAACAGGTGGGAAGGGAACCAGATATGATCAGAGATTACAGTTAGGCACGACAGTCTGGTTTGTGCAGCTGGTCTGTGGGTGATAATCTGCTGTTCCCTCAGCTGCCTTCAGGAGTCAGTACCATTATGGGAAGAGGTAAAGAGAAATCGGTATCTAAACTGCTGCTGTAGGAAACCACTGGACTCGGACTCAGGTATTGCACTAAAAATGGCAGCTGATACATCTTTTGATTCTTCTTTTCTCTCTCCCCTCCCGTGCCTTCTCTTGCAGGGTGAGAAGAACAGTGTGGATTGGGGTGACCTTAACCTGGTGCTGCCCTGTCTGGAGTACCACAACAACACCTGGACATGGCTGGACTTTGCCATGGCTGTCAAGCGGGACAGCCGCAAAGCCCTGGTTGCCCAGGTATCCCGGCAGAGTTCGTGGCTGTTTGGTTAGCAGGGGCTAGCAAACAGATCCTGTGCTCAGGCGCATTTCATTGTAGGACATATGTAGGACAAGCAGCCTTGGGGATGGGCAGCTGAATGAAGTGAGCAACTTCCGTCCCTACCCCCTCCATGACTTTGGTCAGATGATTAAATTAGACGGTTACTGAGTATTTTGTATATGTTAACAGTTGATCTTTAGGCAACTGAGGGCTGACACAACTTGAGGTTCAGAATGGGTTCTAATTAGACTGTAAGCTTCTTGAAAGCAGAGATCATTTTATAATTTGAATTGCCCCATGTAAGCTTAATAAGCTTAATAAATCTTTATTGACTTGGTTCACATTGATTTATTCTGCCTGTACCACTAATATTTACCTTCCCTTTTACTCCTCTCTGACCTATCAGGTAATCAAAGAGAAGCTAAGGCTGAAGCCTGCAACGGGGTCTGAGGTCCGGGGAAAGCTAGAAACTAAGTCAGACCTCAACATGCAACAGCAGGAAGAGGAGGAGAAAGCCCGGCTCCTCATCGGTTTAAGTGTGGGCAACAAGAACCCTGGCAAGAAGTCCATCTTTGGGAGGCGCAAGTGATCCAGCATCCAAGAGTGGCTGCAGTACAGGATCTGACTCTGGCTCAGGCCCCAGGGACTTGTGGGGTGGGAGGCGCTTCCCTTTACCTATCAGGATTTGTGGGGGGTCAGGAGTCCACAGGGTACTGTGGAGAGAGGCACTGCTCTTTTAGCAGCTGGTCTGTTCTCTGCAGAATACCGTGGATAATAATGCTGAGTTCTACCTCGCACTGATCAGCAGGCCAAGGGCCAGAGAGGCATCAAGAGAGCAAGACCCAGGGAATGGGCCCAGGATCAGGATCTGGTTCCGTTGGGGGCCAACTGAAAGGGTGGGGGGGACAGTTCTGATCAAGTGTGATAAATTTTTATAGAGCTATATATAAATATATACATATATATTTCTAAGTGTAACTGCTCTCCCTCTGTGCTAGAAAGTTGAGGGGAGGAGTCGATCTCCTGTTCCTCATTCCACTGCCTTGTATGAGAGGTATTAGGATTCTGGGGGGAAATCAGCCCCTTCTCAATCTGTGCCAAGTTCACTTGGGAACATGGCAATAGATGCCAGGGCTGGCCATGGGTGCCCTTGGGGTATGCCCTGGAGAATGGTAAGAAAACAACTTAAAGAGAAAAAATATATGTTTTAAATTTGCTTTTTTTTTTCTTTTTGGTGTGTTAAGTGCATGGGTTTCAACCTGTGTCCCTCCCTGCCCATCAACCCAAGACATATCCTCTAGCTACCACTCTAATGGGGAGGACCTCTTCTCTCCTCTATGACACTATAGCACAGATACTTCCCAGCTCTGGTTTGACACTGGCCTCCTAATAGGTCTCTGCACATTTTAGTGCTGGCTCTTGAGCCTATTCATAACTGGGGTTGAGGGGGGATAGGATTTGGGGATAAGAGTGGGGTTTGGCTGCATCAACTTGCATCTCCAGTCATGAATAGCAGGGAAGAGGCGGGGCTCATGTGTAATGTAGCATCAGGGGCAGGGGTTGCTTATGTAACTGGGACAGCAGATTTAGCAGGAGAGGAGGCAGAGGCTTTGGATGGGAACAGTGAGCTGTCGGCAGGGGCAACATGCCCCGGGGGCTGCTTCTCGTAAGGTAGGCTGTGGGGCTCTGGCAGCCTGTTTAGGGGAGGTAAAGGGGGCACGGGCTTAAGGCTTGGGAACTGACTTGGGAGGGAACTGAGGAGAATGTTAGTGATGCCCACTGTGGAGGGGGACTAAAGCTATGCTGTGAAAGTACCTCAACCCCTTACCAAGAGCCACAGGCTGAATCTCTGATGCCTCAAGGGGAAAATGTCCAAATACTGGTTTCCTAGAGAATTTGAATCATGTCCAGGAAATTTAGGCCTTGACCCAAAGCAAGGGTAATGGCAATTTTGCCTGGTGCTCAAAAATGTATCCCTAAGGTGGTGATTTGAGGGTATGCCTTCTAAGATGGGCAGATCTTATAATGCCTCAAGGGCAGAGGTTTAGAGTGGCTCCCTTGGTTCTCAGCAGGGTGGCAACATCCGGGGTCCCTGGGTCCGAGGCTGGAAGAGCCTCTGGTCAGGTGTGGGGACTACCAGGTCAGGCGTGGAAGAGATGTGGGGACTACGGGGGCATCAGTACCTACACCAGGAGCCCTTGGAGCCGGCCCCGTTGCTAATAGAGAAGCCTCTGTCTGAGTGGCCAGTGCCTCAGTTCGTCAACCTTTTTCTGCCGGAGTTTCCCATTAGGCCCCTTAGGGGGCATCACCAGCTGAAGGTAGGTCAGTCCCTGAAAGGGGTCTCAGTCTTGGGGAGACATCTAAGAATGGCCAGAGTTTCAATTGTGCTATTCTCCATTTCTCTGTACAGATTTTAGGCCTTGTGGCTAAAGGCTCCTTCGGAACAGTCCTCAAGGTGCTAGATTGTGGCCAGAAAGCAGTATTTGCAGTGAAGGTAGGGACCTAGGTACTCTTCCACATCATTCTCTAGTCCCTGCCTCCAATCTTGGTTTCAGAAAGGTTTGGTAGGCATCAACAACCTGTAGGAGTCATCACTTCTCTCCTTTTTAGGTGGTGCCCAAGGTAAAGGTCCTACAGAGGGACATCCTGAGGCAGTGCAAAGAGGAGGTTAGCATCCAGGTATGCACAGAGCCCAGGAATGGATCCTAGGAAGAAGTAAACCACAGGTGGAGAAAGTCCCTTTCCTGTCCCAACTAGTCCTGCTCTTCCCGGTTCTGCTCACTCCCTCTCCTTCCACCAAAGTAGATCCTGGGAAAAGTAGTTATCAGCAGTTAATTCTAGGTCCTTCCATAGAAATCTCTCCAGCACGTCCTAGTGTGTTCCTCAGTATCATGCTGGTTTTGGAATTACCAGGCAGGAAATCCCTACTTAGTTCACCTGAACTGAAAGGTGGGGCAGCAGTTCCTTTTCTGCACAACTAGGTAAATCCTGACTTCTTGGCTGCCTTGATCCTCAGTGACCTTTTGCCTCCCTAACTTCCTGTTTTCTTCATTCCTAGCGACAGATCAACCATCCTTTTGTACACTGTTTGGGGGACAGCTGGCAGGGAAAACGGCATCTCTTCATTAGTGAGTGGCCTCTCTTTCCCAAGAATCCTTCTGTTGTACTCCCCACCTGAGATTACCCATTCCTTTGGCCTGTTCTCCCTTTGCTGTTTCCCTTCTCAGAGCACTTCTCTCTCCCAAAAGGAGAGGGAACAACCGGCGGCATCAGTTTGGGCAAGAGGCCTAAAATGCCTTGAGCCCAGGCACAATAACCCCAAATATTGCCTAGACTTCTGGTCCTTTGCAGTGCGCAGCTACTGCAGTACAGATCTGTACTCCCTGTGGTCCTCTGTTGGCTGCTTTGCCGAGGCTTCCATCCGCCTCTTTGCTGCAGAGCTGGTTCTGGTGCTGTGTAAGTGAAACAGGAATGGTAACGGAAATGAGGGAAGAATTAAGAGGGAGGGGCAGAGAAGAGATTTGATATTAACTCTGGAGGTCAAAAAACAGGGATAGGAATGGGATGGGAACTACCAGGGAATCTGGAAAGACAGGAGAGCTTTAGCACACCCCAAACTTGCTGTCATCCACAGGCTATCTCCATGACTTGGGCATCATCCATCGAGATGTGAAGGTAGAGTTAAGCACTTTTTTCTTCGTCTGAAGTGGGGCCTCAGTAAGAAGTGCCAACAGATCTAAGAAGGTGGGGGGTGGTGGTGCTGAGAACAGCTGACCTTGGGGCCCTCATGGGTGCTAAGGATTTGGGCAAGGGCCATCAATGTGTAGGCCTGAATACTGAATAGGGCATGTTTCTCAGCTGGGAGGTATACATGATGGAAGAGGGTTGAAAGGAAGAGGATGACTAATAACTTCTCACCTGTGATTTTTCAGATGGAGAATATCCTTCTGGATGAACGAGGTAAGTCCTTTTCTTTTCCTAGCCCCAGAATGAGAGGACCCTGAGTTTGGGACTAAGTCATGGCTGATGAGGGGACGAACAGAGTGGTGCTGTGGCCTTATCTTTCACAGGCCATCTGAAACTGACAGACTTTGGTCTGTCCCGCCACCTGCCCCAGGGAACCCGAGCCTATACTATCTGTGGCACTCTTCAATACATGGGTGAGAGAGGGCTAAAGCTGGTGGGTAAAGCATTGGCAGGAGTCTAGTCGATTGACGTCAATGACAACCGTCTTTCAAATCTAGCCCCAGAGGTCCTGAGTGGAGGGCCTTACAACCACGCTGCTGATTGGTGGTCCCTGGGTGTCTTGCTTTTCTCTCTGGCAACTGGGAAGGTGAGAGAATGGTGGGGATTTTGGGCAAAGAGAGGAGCTTTGCCCTGTAGTGGGAAGAAGACCTTAGGAAATCTTGCCTCATTCTTACCAAGCAATGACACCGCGCCCTCCCCCTCTCCCTCCAACTCAGTTCCCAGTGGCTGCAGAGAGAGATCATGTGACCATGTTGGCAAGTGTGACCCACTGTGATTCTGAGATCCCAGCTTCTCTTAACCAGGGGCTCTCACTCCTGCTCCATGAGGTAAGGGTGAACACTATTTTCCTTCTTTCCCTATCACTGAAGTGGTATTTCCCCATTCCTCTAATAATCTGGCCAGGGTGGGGGTGTGCTCCAACTTGATCAAATAGCACCTCACCACTTGCCCTCTAACCAGCACTTTAAATTCCAGTTGTGAGTTCCTCATCCTTCAGAGTGCCTCCCCATCCATAACAGGTTACTTCTGAGACAGAGGGCCAGTGCTACTCTCTTATTAATACAGCGCCTTTATTCCTACCTCTGCCCCCAAATTAGCCTGTTTCTCTTTCAAATCCTCTTTAGGATTCTTCTTCCTGCCCTCCACAGCTTCATGAACTTCTCCTTTTCCAGCTTTTCTGTTTAGCCCCCTTCCTATCCCAGTTCCTCATCCTTCATGCTCTATTTGCCTTCAGCTCTTATGCCAGAATCCCCTCCAGCGTCTACGTTACTTACATCACTTCCAGGTCCACCCTTTCTTTCGGGGTGTGGCCTTTGACCCAGAGCTCCTACGGAAGCAGCCAGTGAACTTTGTCATGAAGATGCAAGCTACCCAGCCCAGTCCATCGGAGTCTATGATTTTCAAGGATTTTGACTGTAACCTGGAGTCCTACCTGGTCCATCCCAGCCTTGCTTGAGCCCCTCTACTGTAGATTTGGGCCTATCTGGGAACCTGAGGATTTCCTCCACTGCCAACTCAGTATGACCACTTTGATGATCCAGTTTGTTTTTAATCTGTAGCCTCTTACTATTCTGTTCTACTTGTTGGACCAGAGTTCAAATCTTGGGCATGCTGCTTTTGGCAGCCACAATTGGCCCGACCCCTCCCCACCCTCTAATACAACCCACCTCTCAATTCAACATCTCAGATCAGGGTGTTGACTTTTTCTTTTGCTTCATTTCTCCAGTGCTCATACCCTGAAGCTTTCAGCCAGAGGCTTATTCTACTTTTCCCATTCCTTCTCTCTGCCCTATTTCCTTTCTTTATGTTTGTTTATTTATTAGAGGGGGGAGGGGCACAAGGAGACAATCTTAAGCAGGCTCCATGCCCAGCGCAGAGCCTGACACGGGGCCTCAGTCTCACAACCCTGAATTCATGATCTGAGCTGAAAGAAGAAGTCGGATGCTTAACCGACTGAGCCACCCAGGCACCCCTGCCATATTTCCTTTCTTGACCAATAATGCCACTTCATGGGATCTCAAGGTGCTATTTATAGGCTTGTTGGAAGCAGTATGAATATTTTTCAAAGGTCTCATAAGCTGGCATTTTAACCTCTAAATATGCAGCTAAAACATATAATCTGGGGGCTCAAAGCCAGTCTGTAATCTAATTTTTAAAAATTTCAAAAGTGAATTTAATAGCCTAATGTGAGGAATAGGAACTGAAACAAATGTGGGTTAAATGTCTTTTCTAGGGCTGATTGGGTTGGTATTGAATTTTTTTTCCGAAATAAAACCTCTTCAAAAGACAAGATTCTTACACTGATCATTTTCCTAGATAGCCTAGGATTCACTTTCCGATGGGCAAACCAAGGGATTAAGAGGCATGACGTCAACCTTAAGATTATTAAGGTTATTAATAATAATAATATTATATTAAGATTATTATTAGATGTATTTCAAGAGTCTTTTCCTTTAGTAAGGAAAATCATCTGGACCTTAAATTTGTATATATTTCTGGCCTTTATTGACGTCTTTTCATTTTTCTTAAACTTCTCAAAACCATTTTTAAAAAAATTTTATTTATGTATTTAAGTAATCTCTACACCCAATGAGGGGTTCAAACTCCCAACCCCGAGATCACAAGTAGCATGCTCTTCTAACTGAGCCAGCCAGGAGCCCTTCAAAGTCTTCATTTTTATTATTCTTCAGTTATTTTTGATCTCACTTTACAGACAAAAGAGAGTCTGGAATACCCTGTATACTTGTGTTTATTAATTCTGTTCCCTGGATTAAGCCAGATTTTCTCTGTACAAAGCTGGCCTTTTATTGGCCTCTGCAAGATTGCTTTTTCTGGATTGTACTTTGGCAACCTGTAGGAAAATCCCCATGAAATTTAACTGCTGTCAATATACTATAAAGGGTGTTCATTACAATTCATAATGTTCTATTTAAGGATGCATGGGAGAAATTTCCTCTGGACCCAGCTGTGCTTTTCCTAAATTGCTGTTTGGTTTTACCTTAAAGACACTAAATATTCAACAGACTGTATTTTTCTTTTCATATCAGTGCTAGGCCACTTAAAGCCTAATTTGCAGTCCACTTCCAGCAAGTGTTTAGGACTTCATGTTGTATATTTTGTATGCTAGCCACATTCTTGGTTCCATCTTCCTTTTCTATCTTTATTTTCTTTTTCTGTTTTAATCTTTTTTCTTACTATATTATCTTTGTAAGTCTTTTTGGAACAAGGTTGGGATATGAATGAATAAATAAATATAACATTAATCCTTTGATTATCTGATTTGTTTCTCTTTATTTATTTATTTTTAAAGATTTTATTTATTTATTTGACAGAGAGATCACAAGTAGGCAGAGAGGCAGGCAGAGAGAGAGGGGGAAGCAGGCTCCCTGCTGAGCAGAGAGCCCGATTCGGGGCTCGATCCCAGGACCCTGAGATCATGACCTGAGCCGAAGGCAGAGGCTTTAACCCACTGAGCCACCCAGGCGCCCCTTGTTTCTCTTTAGATACTATTTTAGCTTTACTACATTTTTTTGTAAAAGTTGTAGTGACCAGAACTGCATATTGGATAAAAACCCTGAACACTAGAAATAAGAATTAATGGTTTCTAATGTAGTTAAGAGTATTAGACTGGTGCTTAGATCCACCAATAACTATCTCAGAGTCTTTACACAAGTTATTTTAACTTCTCTGGATCTTAGTTTCCTATATATAAGATGAGGGGGGTTATAATCACTGGTTCTTGATTGAGGGGGATTGGGCTTCAGAGTTCTGTGATGCTTTTTCAAAGGGCAGATGTAGATGATTTTATACTTTGTGTCTGATCCAGTGTTAATTAATGTTCAGGTCACCTACCATTATATAGCCTCTCTGGTCACAACCAGCATATTGGGTTAAGGTCTTTGGACATGGTTGACATGTCTCTAGGGTCCCTTTCTTAGGTAATATTAGGTAGCTTTGGGACCATAATCATATAAGTGTAGTTTGAATCATTTTTCAAATGTGGACATTTTTAATATACTCTATTCAATCAGTGGAGCACTGTAGCAGTGATTATCAGTGGAGGTAGAGTGGAGGGGTGACAGAAAATCAAGTTTCAGAAAGTTTCAGAAAGTATAATTTGAAAAAGCACTGTCTTCACCCCCAGTTTTGATATGCTTATCCCTGGAAGCCTTTCCTGCCATCCTCCACCCCCATTTAGAATCACTGACCTATAAATATAATACCTTTTACTTATCCACATGAAATTCACTTAAAAATACTTTCATATACAACCTGACATCATCTTTTAATTCTGTTTTTTCATTACCTAGAAGAAATCAGATATAGCTATCAGTGTGGATATTTTATGCTGTACTGCCTTTTGTCTTTTCTAAAAATATAAGTCTTAACACCAATCCTTATGTTCTTCTAGAAAAGTATCTTTGTAGTTCCACTCGTTGTTTCTTACCTCTGAGTTTCTTTACCATATATAGATCTGTTCATTTCTTCATTAATTTAACAAATTGGTAGTCAAAATTCCTTAGTTACTTCTTTAAATAGAGTCTTCAATGTAAAAATCTTGTCAAAGCTTTTTCAAAATAAAATCATATTCACTGCATTATTAATCCCTGTTACGAGCTGGTGTCTCCACTGCAGACCCCTCCCTGCATTCATATGTCGAAGTCCTAACCCCCAGTATTTCAGAATGTGACTGTGTTTGAAGATAGTCTTTAAAGATGTAATTAAGTTAAAATGAGGTCATGTGGGCTGGCCCTAATCCCAACGATTTGTGTCCTTTTAAAGAAGAAATTAGGACACAGACACACACACACAAGAAAGACCAAGTGAAGATATAGGGATACAAGAGCTATCTAAAATAAGCCAATGGGAAAGCCTCAGAAGAAACCAACTCTGTTGACACCTGGATCTCAGACTTCTAGCCCCCAGAATTGTGAGAAAATAAATTTCTGTTGTTTGCCCCACCCAGTCTGTGGTACTTTGTTATAGTAACCCTAGCAAACTGATAAAACTGCTATGATGAGTTCTAATAGATTAATCAGGAATGATTATTTACAAAAAAGCATGCTACCTTACTCCCTATAGTTTGGTTTTGCTTATATTCTGAGAATATACCATTATTTCCATGAGTTTTGCTGGTTTATGAAGCCCCACTGATGAGCAGCAGTCACACTGCCTCCTTTGTTCAGTACTCCCATCATACACATCATACACACATACATGAGTCATTGTAGCAAGGGCAACTAATGCTACAGTTTCATCCTTGAGTTCACTTAGAACTGCCTGGTGCAGACTTCTCAGAGTTGCTGATTTGGGTTATGTATTTGGATTTTTACAAAATAAGGAATGTCTAATCCTAAAATTAAAAACTACAAGTGTTGGGATACCTGGCTGGTTCAGTTGGTACAGCATGTGACTCTTGATCTTGGGATTGTAAATTTGAGCCCCATGTTAAGCATAGAGATTACTTAAAAAAATAAAATAAAAGTACAAGTGTTTTTAAATATTTGGACCCCTACTTCATATCATATACAAAACTTAATACCAGATACATTAAGGCTTTAAATGTGATTGTCAAAACATTAAAAATTTTAGAACATTTGGGAGATTAGATCTACAATCAAGGGATGGAGGAGATACCTAAACCAAGACAGAAAATGAAAGCACTATAAAAGACATATTTACATAAAAATTCGAAGAATGAATAACTCCACCAAGATACTCTTAAAGGAAAGATAAACAACTCGACTGCATAAAAGTCTTCTATGGGGATGCCTGGGTGGCTCAGTCAGTTAAATGTCAGCCTTTGGCTCAGGTCATGATGCCAGGGTCCTGGGATCGAGTCCCAAATCTGGCTCCTTGCTCAGCGGGGAGCCTGCTTCTTCCTCTGCCTGCCGCTTTCCTTGCTTATGCTTTCTCTCTCTCTCACTTGTGCTGTCTCTGATAATAAAATCTGGGGTGCCTGGGTAGCTCAGTCATTAAGCGTCTGCCTTCGGCTCAGGTCATGATCCCAGGGTCCTGGGATCGAACCCCGCATCGGGCTCCCTGCTCAGTGGGGAGCCTGCTTCTCCCTCTCCAGCTCCCCTGTGCTTGTGCTCCCTCTCTTGCTATCTCTGTTATAAATAAAATCTTTTAAAGAAATAAATAAAATCTAAAAAATAAAATTAAAGTCTTATATGTAGGGCCAAAGATACCATTAATAAAAATCAATGGACAAAAACAGAGCCAAAAAAAAACTTGTGATGAGTTAAGGTCTATCACACAAAACTCTTACAAATTAGAACAGAGAAAAAAACCTATTTTTTTTAAAAAGGGCAAGGAATATGAAGTGATAAATCAGTTAATACATCTATATCAGTTGACATAGAAGGCTGTCTATACAGGGGGCACCTGGCTGGCTCAGTTGGTAGAGTGTGCCACTCTTGATGTTGGGGCTGTGAGTTCAAGCCTCAGGTTGGGAGTAGAGTTTATTTAAAAAAAAAAAAAAAAAAAGGCAGTTCCATACAAGACATTGAATGAAGAAGAAAAAATACAGAAGTGTAAGAAATGATGTCATTTTTGTAAAGAACTCAGTGCCTTCCTCCCCTCCATGTGTGTGAGTGAGAGAACATGAAAAAAATGGGAGGGAGAAAGGAGTAAGTACAAGTGGAGGGAAAAAAAAAAGACACTAGCCCTCAATCCCAGAGACCCCATTCTATATATTAATTAATTTGGGGGGGAAAATGAGTGTGTAAAAAGACATACAGAATCTGTGTATGTGTATGCATATGTTTTTTACAAAGGTGTACACACTATTGATTACCTCAGGCAGGTAGAATGGAGGGGGGAGGCTTTGCCTTTAATACATCTTTGCATTGCATTGTTTCACTTGCTATAACAGGCATCTATTATTTTTATAATTTGAAAAACACCAAATTTAAAAAATTATGCAAAACAACACCAATAAGCATTCTGTTTATGTTACCTATTTATAATGGTATTTTCCCACTCATCTACCCTTCCATATCACTCCTGATTTGTTGCTGGAAGCACTATATCGTTGGCTACTCACCTAGCAGCTGACATACCAACTGCAACAAGGACTAAGCATTCCAGTTCACACATTTCTATGATAAAAGCTTTTACCAGTAGCACTTAGTTTTCTTTTTTCTGCCACTTCCCACCCTTGTTTTTATTTGCTGAATCTTTTTGATTGACTGGCAGTACGTACACCTTGGGATACCCTCTGCTGAGTCTTGGGAAACCCTGGGCTCATGTTTGTGCTCTTAGGTGGGCTTTCTTCCAGTTTTCCATTCAAGCAACTGTTACCCATAGTGCCTGCAGGCTGGGGCTTATGTTTCGAGAGCAGTGCTGTCCCATAGAAGTACAGTGTAAGCCCCATAAGTCATTTTAAATTTGCGAGTAGCCACATTAAAAAGGTAAAAAGAGGGGCGCCTGGGTGGCTCAGTGGGTTAAAGCCTCTGCCTTCGACTCAGGTCATGATCTCAGGGTCCTGGGATCAAGCCCCACATCGAGCTCTCTGCTCAGCGGGGAGCCTGCTTCCCCCTCTTTCTGCCTACTTGTGATCTCTTTCTCTCTGTTAAATAAATAAAATCTTTAAAAAAAATAAAATTTAAAAAAGTAAAAAGAAACAGGTGAAATTAATTTTAATGTATTTTACTTAACTTAATATACCTAAAATACAATTTCAACATGTAATCAATATTTAAAAAATATTTTATATTCTCTTTTCCATACAAAGTCTTCGAAACTCAGCTTGTGTTTTACACCTATATCTCATATGGGACTAGCCACAGTTGAAGTGCTCAGTAATCACATGTAGCTCGTGGCTATGGTATCAGACCACAGGGTTCTACAGGAGCTTGTCACCTGAAAGCCCTACAGTTCATGACAGATTATAGTTCCTCCTCTTTGGATGATTTCCTTTTCCAAATTCATTAAGACCTCAGAGTGTAAATAAGGTAGAGTGTTGCAATGAACACACTTTATCATAAACTCTAAATACTTACTATTAGGCTGTTCCCAAAAATCAATTCCACCTTCAATAGCTAGACTTCCATGGAGGCGATTCAGGCCCACAGAATACAGTCCTGTAGTTAGTTGGTGGTGTGGGTTGAAATATCGACTTTGCCATTTACTACCGGCGGGGCATTGCGCCAATTTCATTAGGACTCAGTTTCTTGTCTGCAAAAGGGTGATACTTACATCACATACTTCACAGATCCTTAGGAGGATTAGAGGAGTTAATATAGATAAAGCATTTGGAACAGTGCCAGGTACATAATAAACGTTAAATACTGTTCAGCTGTTGTATCCCGTAAACTTGTAGTAGGGCCCGCGGTAAGTCCCAGGAAAACACGAGAAATTTGGAAGAGGCTAAATTCCAGCTCAGGCCACCCCCGACGCCTACGCGCGCGGACCCACCAAGCCTCGTTATAAAAGGCTCCACTCACCTCTCCTTTCCGCGCTCCCCAGCCTGCCCTTCCCGGTCAAGGCCGAGGCGTCAGGTAACTAAGGCAAACCTGGGGAGACACCTGTGGCCAGACGATCGAGACAGCTTTTCGGACAGGGTGTGAGGGTGGTCCACTGGAAGCGGGAGGGACAGACTCCTTGACTCTCCAGCTACCTGGGTACCCGCCCCGAGGTGAGACCACAAAGCGGGCCTCGGGCCCCGGGGGCTTCCAAACCTCCAACGCCCTCCTGCGCTGGTAGCGATGACCCCAGTCAATCGAGAGAGCGCGCGCGGCCCGCGAGCCGGTGGGGAGGGCGGGGCCACCGTAGGCCCCTCCTCCCCCGCCGCGCTCGAGCCCGTTGCGGCTCGCTAGGCCGACGCACCGGCCCCCGCAGCCAATCGAGAGGTGCGGCGCAGTTTCAAATAAAGACGGCGGGTGAACATGGCGTCTGCTCTTGGGTCTGGGAGGTGATCGCTGCGCCTTCTGTGGTGAAAATGTGGCGGGTGAAAAAACTGAACGTTAGCCTGTCGCCTTCGCCGCAACCGGTGAGCAAGAGAACCTCAGGGGCGGAGAGAGCTGGGTCGCGGCTTCGGGGCGGGGACGCCGGCAACGCCGAGTGTCCTGGAAAGCTGGGTCCAGCCTGGGGAAGGGGGTGTGTGTGGTCTATTACTGGTCCTGCCGCTTCAGCGCGACTGCGGTGGAAGTCTACTCTTCCTATTGCCCCAGGAGCTTCTTAGAGAGGGAAGAAGGGCCAGGCTGGCCCAGGCTTTCTCACACTCTCTGCTTTCTCAGGGAAAACCAGCTATGAGAACTCCTCTCCGAGAACTTATCCTGCAGCCCGGTGCCCTCACCAGCTCTGGAAAAGGGCCCCCGATAGGCTACTCGCCGACCTCATCACTGTGCAAGCTGGGATTGCAGGTGAGATTCGCCTGGCCAGCTTCTCGACTGGGCTCTTCGCCGAGGTCGAGAGCTCAGAGCAACACAGGGCCAAGGCTGGAACGTAATTAATAAGGATAATGAAGTCTTCTGCCTTAGTGACATCCATTTACAGCTATTCAGGCCAACAGAGAGGTGCCCTAGGGTGGTTAAAGGAAATCCACAGAGAACCCAGACCTCTCTTTAGCTGTTAGTTTTTATTACCTCCTCCCCCGTTAAACCTTCACCAAACTACTGAGAAACACTATCACTTTGATTAGTGGTTCCCTCCCTAACGTGGGCTCACATGCAGAGATCAGTCAGTTGCCACAGTGAGGCAATTTCCACGTTCATTCCAAGAGGTAGTCAGAACTCTTCCTGGGCTCAAGTTACCCCACTACAAGGCAGGGTACCTGGACCAACTTCTTTTAAACTAGCCCCTCGTAGAATTGCCCTCACTGAGTTGTACTTTTTTCAAAAGTCTTGAGAGAAAAAAAAAAAAGTCTTGAGAGAAGTAGCCACGTAGAAACTGCTTTTCAGTTGTTGTAAAAACTTGCCAAGGAAGGAGATTGACCCCTCTATAAAATTCCTCAAAGAAATTTGTTTTAGAACTTAACTGCCTGGGATACTTGTCTTCCTGAAGAAATTGCTATCCTCTTCTCTTTCTTTCTGATAAGGAGAACTAGGTAGTTTACCGTATTTTCCCTCTTGCTCCAGCTTCTAGAGAGCTCAGGGTCAAATTTAATCATCAGATAGAGCGACTGTTACTCCTTGAAAAAGGAAGATTTGCTTCCTTTTTCTGACTATGATTTTGTATCTCATTAACCTTATCTGTCTGTTTTTTTTATGCAGCCTAAGTTATTGTAATGTTTTTATTTTTAGTTATTTTTATTTTTTCTTTAGTAGGCTCCATACCCAAGGTGGGGCTTGAATTCAGGACCCCAAGTTCAGGAGTTGCATGCTCCACCCACTAAGCCATTCTGCTGCCCCTTTGCAGTCTGAATTATTTTTGAGATACAATATAAATAAAATAGGTTAGAGGAGGAAAGAAGACTATGTAAAAACAGAGACTTCCTGAATAACATATGTATAAAGGTAGTGGCCTTTCTTGAAAACACTTTTTTTTTTTAAATGTGCATTTTTCATGTCAACTTTTTTTTTTTTTTAGATTTTATTTATTTATTTGACACAGAGAGAGAGATCACAAGTAGGCAGAGAGGCAGGCAGAAAGATGGGGAAGCAGACTCCCCACTGCACAGAGAGCCTGATGCGGGGCTCGATCCCAGGACCCTGAGATCGTGACCTGAGCCGAAGGCAGAGGCTTTAACCCACTGAGCCACCCAGGCACCCCTCTTGAAAACACTTTTAACACCTACTGGCCAATAGAACTTTCTGGAGGGGCACAGTCATTTGAGCATGAGCTCAAGTGCTTTCAGCTCAAGTCGGCATCTCAGGACCATGGGATTGAGCCCCATGTTGGCTCTGCATTCAGTGGGGAGTCTGCTTCCCCTCTCCCTCTCCTGCCCCTCCCCCTGCTCGCTCACTCTCGTTATCTCTCTCTTTCTCAAATAAATAAATAAATCTTAAAACAAAACCCAAAACTTTCTGGAATGAAGGAAATGTTTGATAATATGTGTTGTCCAGTATGGTGGCCACGAGTTTTGTGGCTGTTGAGCACTTGAAAGGTAGTTAATGTGACGGAGGAACTAAATTTTTACTTTTAGGGGTACCAGTCAGTTAAGCGGCTGCCTTAGGCTCAGGTCATTATCCCAGGGTCCTGGAACCAAGCCCTACATTGGGCTCCCTGCTCATCGGAAAGCCTGCTTCTCCCTCTCCCACTCCCCCTGCTTGTGCTCCCTCTCTCACTGGGTCTCTCTCTGTCAAATAAATAAATAAAATCTAAAAAAAAAAAATTAAATAAAAAATAAATTTTAGTTTTATTTAATTGTAATTTACCTTATTAGTACAGTCTAGGTTTTAAAAAAAAAGGTACCTAGTGGGTACTGATCTAAGCTCTATAAGCTCTATAGCTTATAGAATTTAACCACAGCCATTAATTAATTAATTATTTGAAATTTTTATTTTGTTTTTCCTCAACAAAATAACTATTATTTTTGCTTTTTAAAATTTTGATTATTTATGAGCATTGTCTGAAACATTTGAACAAGGAAGAAAGTATGTTTCTGCCATCTTAGATAACTACCATATTTGAAAATCCTTTCTTACATTTCTTTTATTTATTTTTTGAGAGAGACCAAGTACACACACACGCCTGAGCGGCAGAGGGAGAAGTTGAGAGAAAATCCCAAGCAGGCTGCACACCCAGCACGGAGCCCCATGCAGAGCTAAATCTCACAACCCTGAGATCACGACTTGAAGGGAAACCAAGAGTCAGATGCTTAACTAACTGAGCCACCCAGGCCCGCCTTTTCTTGCATTTCTTTATGTGTATCTGTGTGTATGTGTTTACATACACACCTGTCCATATATTACTGTGCTATGTTTTTTATCAAGGCAATTTTTTTTATCCTTTTTTCTCTGCCCCCTGCCCCGTTTTTTTGTTTGTTTGTTTTGTTTAGCTCTACTTTTCCTCTCTTTTGCCCTTCTTCTGGAATTAATCTTCTCCACACATGCTTTGCCTTTCCTAAATAACCAGTCCATTTTAACATGCTGATTTGTATCCTTCCATATTTTTCTCTGTGTTCTTTTAATAATATGCAAGCATGCGTTATTTTATTGATAAGATCAAATAAAAATATATGTATCTATATCTATATATATATTGAGATAGCAGATTGCTATCTAAAATAGCTATTACAGGAGTGCCTGGCTGGTTCAGTCAGTAGAGCATGTGACTCCATCTCAAGGTCATGAGTTTAAGCCCCACATTGGGCATGGAGCCTACTTTTAAAAAAATAAAAAATAAAATAGCTATACAATTCATATTTTCTCCAGCATTATAGGAGGATATCCATTTCCTCACATCACCTCCTATAGTATTTGTTAGAGATCTTTAAAAGTCCGGCCAGTTTGGGGTGTCTGGGTGGCTCAGTCAGTTGAGCATCTGACTCTTGGTTTGGTTGAGGTCATGATTTCAATGTCCTGATTCCTTCTCCCTATCCCTCAATCTCTCTCTCACTTTCTCAAATAAATAAATAAAATCTTAGGAAAAAACCAGTCTGGGTGCATCTGGGTGGCTCAATCAGTTAAGCATCCCACTTTTGTTTTTGGCTCAGGTCACTCAGGGTCCTGGGATTGAGCCCTGTGTCAGGCTGTGCCCTCAGCGGGGAGTCTGCTGGCGATTTTCTCTCTCCCTCCTTCTGCCTCCCTTTCCCTGCTCTCCCATGCGTGTAATTGCGTGCGCGTGTGCTCTCTCTCTCTCTCTAAAATAAATAAATCCTTAAAGTAATTTTCCACATCCTCACCAACACTTGCTACTTTTTGTTTTGTTTTTGATAGTAGCCATTTTAATGGGTGTGAGGTGTTATCTCATTGTGGTTTCTATTTGGATTTCCCTAATGATTAGTGATGTTGAGCATCTTTTCATGTACTTGTTGGTCATTTGTATGTATTACTTTGAGAAATGTCTATTTTAAAGTTTTTTGCCCATTTTTTTTTAAGGATTTTATTTATTTATTTGAAAGAGAAGGGGGAAGGTAAGAGGGAGAAGCAGGTTCCCTGTGGGACTCGATCCTGGAACTCCATGGTAATGCCCTGAGCCAAAGGCAGTCGCTTAACCAACTAAGCCACCCAGGCGCCCCAATTTTTTGCCCATTTTTAAATTGGGTTATTTGGTTGTTGTTGTTGAATTGTAAGAGTTCTTTATATATTCTGGATATTAACCCCTTACCAGTTTTAAGATTTTAATTTTTAAAAAGAACAAATAGGAACTTAATAAACACAGCAAAAACCGTAAGGTGCACTTTTGCATTTCTCAAAGTCTTTGGTTTGTATATTTAGTTTCTGAGCTGTTTAGTGCAGACCGATTTATGTTTTTTATTTCATATCTTCATTTATGTCTTCTATCACAGTAGTGCTCTAACCTTACTAATATTGCTGTCTTTGTTCTCTTTGTTTGCTTTTGGCTCATGTCTCTTTGTCATCCACTTTATTTTCTACTTTTCCTTTAAAGCACTTTGAAAGAAAAACTTAAAAACCGAAATAAAATATGTGAAAGGACATAAAATATAAAACTTAACAAATTTATATGAAGCACCAGTCATTGTAACCAACACTCAGTCAGCAAATTGCCAGAATATCAGAAGACCTTTTTATTTTTATTTTTTTTTAAGATTTTATTTATTTATTTGACAGAGAGAGGTAGCAGAGGGAGAGGGGGAAGCAGGCTCCCTGCCGAGCAGAGAGCTGGATTCGGGGCTTGATCCCAGGATCCTGAGATCATGACCTGAGCCGAAGGCAGAGGCTTTAACCCACTGAGCCACCCAGGCGCCCCCAGAAGCCCTTTTTGGCTCAACCTTATGTTTTGAAGTTTCATCCACTGCTGTAAATGAGAGATTTCATGTAAGTCTGATTTTTTTTTTTTTTGGTAAATAATTGGTCTATCTATCTCAAGCTTCTAAAATAGTTTTATCTTCCTTATACTTCAGTAATTTTATTTTTTCTTATCAATGTTGCTTGCAACTTGGTTAGCCATTTCAATATGCAAATTCTGGTCTTTCTTAATTCGGAGAGATTTTTTTATAATATTTGTTAATTAGTGCCTCCTGTAAGTATTCTCCTTTTTCATGGAACTTCTTTTCTTCACATGTTAGCTTTACTGGATTTATCTTCCAATTCTTTTAGCTTTTCCCTAAGATTTATAATTCTTTGTATTTTTTTTTTTTTTAAGATTTTATTTATTTATTTGACAGAGAGAGAGATCACAAGTAGGCAGAGAGGCAGGCAAAGAGAGAGGGGAAAGCAAGCTCCCTGCTGAGCAGAGAGCCTGATGCGGGGCTCGATCCCAGGATCCTGAGACCATGACCCGAGCCGAAGGCAGAGGCTTAACCCACTGAGCCACCCAGGCAGCCCTATTTCTTTGTATTTTTGTCTTTGCTTTAAGATACTCTTCCACTTGATGATCCAGGCCAATAATTCCAGCCTCTACTCTGATCATTGTCTTTTCATTCATTTTATTGAATTTTTTTTGTTTAAAAGTAATATTTATTATTTCCAGAAGGTCTTTGTGTGTGTGTATTGTACTATCCTCTTTTAATTCACTTTACTGAATTTTTTTGTTTAAGAATTTTTTTTTGTTTAAAAGTACTTTTTACTATTTCCAGAAGGTCTTCGTATATGTGTGTTGTACTCAAATTTTCTTCCATTGTCATCTGTTTCTTCCATCAGCTGTTTTGTTAGGGTCTACTTTTTCTAACTATCTTAGGATTTGTCCTTTCTCTGGCTACTAGATCCATTTAAGTACATTCATATTTTCCTTTTCTTGTTCATTGAGTCTTAGGACCAGCAACCCTGCAGGTGGTAGAAGGCACAGTGGTCTTTGTCCCTGTGAACCAGCATGTAGGGGGTTATCAGTCCTTTACCAGGCACCAGGAGGAAGTCTCTGCTCTTCATTTTCCTCTACTATAAAGGTTAGAGCTCTTCAAATCCCAAGGGTTAAATGGATTCATCCCATGTGTTCAGGACACCCTCAGCTCTTGAGGCCAGGGAGACTAGGTCACTAGTGCAGATTGACGTTGCCCTTTTTCCTAGGGTCCATGGATCTCTGTGGTCCCCAGGAAGACATTACGCTAACTCTGGTCCCCAATTTCTCATCTATCCCAGAAGAGAGAAAATCTTGGAGCAACTCTAGAGTTTGGCAGAGCTTACCTAGAGAGCCTTCCTACCCATCCCTCTAAAAGTGGGTTGGAGTTAGGATTGGAGACAAGTGGGGTCACATTCAAGCTACCATCTCCCCAGGATATGGATAGATTATCTCAGCCTTGTTTATATTGTAGGCTGGTTCACTTGCAAGGACCTAAGATGGTCTCCCAGCTTTAGTTAAGGTTTAGTTTAGGTTTAGTTTAGGGTTTCTTTAGTGAGCAGCAAGGCTTAGCCAAATTTTTACCTACGCAGAGGTAATGAAAACTCTTCCTTTGAGTTCAGACAATATCCCGTGCCCATAATTATATGTCGGGAAACTGAATTGACTACCTTGGTCAACTACTTTTGTTTTCTTTGGCAGGAAGGCAGCAACACTGCATCTCCACTGGATTTTAT
The DNA here is from genome assembly GCA_028534135.1 of Potos flavus. NCBI lineage: Eukaryota > Metazoa > Chordata > Mammalia > Carnivora > Procyonidae > Potos > Potos flavus. The sequence goes on along the minus strand of CM052891.1, from coordinate 36,842,982 downwards.
CAATGCCAAGAGGACAGATTCCCCTTCAGAACAGTTCAGCCATCCCTCAAAGTGGCTGGAAGAAGCTTGTCAGCATGAATCAGATGAGCAGCCCCTAGATCTGAATCCCCAAACCAACTCTACTCCCAAAATATCTGAGGAAGCTGTAGATCCAATAGACAACAATGTGGCTAAAACCGTGGTCCTTGTACCCTCTCCAGTGGGACAACAGCAAGACGTTACCCTTGAGGCTCATTCAGATACCATGGCAAAAACAAGCAGCATCTCTCCAGATGAGCCTTTGAGGCCAGGAGATCTGCTAAGAGAAGGGGTGGTGGCCTGCAAAGAAGACAGCTTTTCAGAGGTTGTCCCCGCTATGCCTGAGCAACCTACATCTCAGCATCCTCCATCCCACGTCTTGGAGAGTCTACCAAATCCCTGCTCTGAGCAACAGCCACACTGCTCCAAAGAAAGCCTCAGGGGTGGTTGGACTGAGGCTGTGGTTGAGGACTTAGTCCCTTCGGAAAGTAGTATCCTCTTGCCTTCCTCCATGCTCTGGCTCTCCCCTTCAACTGCCTTAGCAGCAGATTTCCCTATCAGTCGTGTGGACCCAGCGGAGGAAATTATAGAGCACGGATCTGTAGAGGAAAGAGAACTTAGCTTTCCCACACTCCCTGAGAAGGCTGAATTAGGAGATCAAGCACTTGTCTCAAATATGGGAGATACTCCATCCACATGCCTGACTCCAAATCCAGGAGAAATGGAATCCCAGGCAGCTCCAGGCCCAGCAGTAGAAGAAGCTGGTAGGGTTCTCATCTCTGATACAGGGCCTTGGATGTCCCCACTGGCCTGGCTGGAAAAAGATGTAAATACTTCGATCATGCTGGAAAACCTCCGCCAGAGCTTATCCCTTCCCTCTGTGCTTCGGGATGCTGCGATTAGCACTACGCCTTTCCCTACTTGCTCGGTGGGGACTTGGTTTACTCCCCCAGCGGCACAGGAAAAGAGTACAAACACCTCCCAGACAGGCCCACCGGGTATCAAGGGTGGTACTTCTGAGACAGAGCACCTCCTATGGGGGTAAGTGTCCCTGCATCTTTGTGCCTCCTGGGCTCCATTAACCTGGACCTGCTGCTCCCATCCCTTCCCCTTTCTTTTCTTCTCCTCGTGTTCTTCTCTTGCTGCAGCAGCCATCCTCCGGATCTGACTGCCTTATCGCGACATGACCTGGAAGATAACCTGCTGAATTCTCTTGTCATCCTGGAGGTTCTCTCCCGCCAGCTGCGGGACTGGAAGAGCCAGCTGACTGTCCCTCACTCAGAAGTTCGGGACAGTAGCACACAGACTGACACATCTCCCAGTGGGGTAAGAAGGTTATTCCCAGTGGGCCCTCTTCTTTAAAATATGTTTAAAAGCTGAGGATCCGGAAAATCCCTTATAGCTGTGGGTACTCATTATACCCCTGGGACACATCATGATTTTTCCAAGGGAATATAAGCAAGGAAAGTTTTAAAGGGATCAGTTTCTGGATGCTCATCTTCCACATGTACTCTTGACTAATTTTTTTCTTTCCTACTTCCCCATTCTCAATGGCCCTTGCCTATGTTACTAAAAAGCAGCATATTCACTACCTATCCTGACTTACATTGTCAGGGAATAGCAATCAAGGGACAATAGAAAATCTTTGTGTACATGCTGAGAAGGCAAATGGCTGCAATGATAATGTAACACATCATTTTTGCATGCTTTCAACAAAATTGAAGGAAGACTTTAGTTCTTTGTTTGTGGATCATTAAAAATTTTGACAGAAGTTCACTATTGAGATTTTTGGCATGTATCTCCAAAGGAGCGCCTAGAATTGGGTGACAAGCTCTCTTCTCTTCCTCCTTTCCTACTTACTCGATTATTTATGTGAAGCAGATTCTCAGTGCTTACATCTATAAGAAAGGAAAATCAGCATAGAATTGTTGCTGAGCCATGTCTTAGTGTAGGAATTACAGTAATCCACAGACACATGAATGAATAAGGGGAGGGAAGCGCTATCTATTTTATTAATAGATGCTTCCCAATAAATGTTACTGGGTAAAATGGACTTCTGTTGTTGTTGCAGAGATATTGATTAATAACAGACTTTTAATATATTATAGACTTAAAATACATTACAGGAGGATAAAATTCTGAGAGTAACAATACAAGGTTCAAGGAGGAAAAGGGATGATAAAAAATTTCTGACTCTTTTTTAAAGATTTATTTATTTAAGAGGGAGAACGTGTGTGCATGCAAAGAGGCAGAGGGAGAAGGAGAGAAGCAGACTCCCCACTGAGGGTAGAGCCCGACGCAGGGCTTGATCTCACCACCCTGAAATCATGACCTGAGCTGAAATCAAGAATCAGATGCTTAACCAACTAAGCCACCCAGGGGCCCCCAAATTTCTGACTTTAAAGAAGAGCTTGTTTGAGGGGTGCTTGGGTGGCTCAGTCGTTACGTGTCTGCCTTCGGCTGAGGTCATGATCCCAGGATCCTGGGATCGAGCCCCGCATTGGGCTCTCTGCTCAGCGGGAAGTCTGCTTCTCCCTCTCCCACTCCCCCTGCTTGTGTTCCCTCTCTCTCTGTGTCTCTCTCTGTCAAATAAATAAAATCTTTAAAAAAAGAAACTTGTTTGTACATTTTTTAAAAAGGTTATTTATTTGAGAGAGAGAGAATGCATGCAAGTGGGGGCAGGGGCAGAGGGAAAGGGAGAGAGAGAATCCTCAAGTGAACTCCCTACTAGTGCAGAGTCCCATGTGGGGCTCGATCTCAGGACCCTTGACCTGAGCCGAAGTCAAAAGTTGGATGCTTAACCGACTGAGCCACCCAGGGGCCCCTGTTTATTCATTTTTTAATGGCATCAAATAGGTATTAAATCATTATGGTATGTGTAGTATTTATACTGTTGGATATATTTAAGAGTGATTTAACAGTTTTATTCCAAACTATCAGTATATTTATTTATTAAGATTTTAAAGATTTTATTTATTTGTCAGAGAGAGAGAGAGAGCACAAGCAGACAGAGTGGCAGGGAGAGGGAGAAGCAGGCTCTCTGTTGAGCAAGGAGACCGATATGGGACTTGATCCCAGGACCTTGGGATCATGACCTGAGCCGAAGGCAGCCACTTAACCAACTGAGCCACCCAGGTGTCCTTTAAGATTTTATTTATTTATTTGAGAGAATGATCGAGAGAGCACGCTGAGCAGGGAGCCTGATGCGGGGCTCAATCCCAGCACCCTGCAATCATGACCCCAGCCAAGGGCAGAAGCTTACCCAACTAAGCCACCCAGGTGCCCCTCAAACTATCAATATTTATAACATGGTTGAAATTACAGCCTTTATAACATTTTAAAGTTAAGACTACTCAGTCTTTCAAAGTTATTCTGTGAGATATGAGAGGAAAACAGTTTAAAGACCACTGTTCTAGAGGTCTGTGGTTGTGACAGCACAGGTTGAGGAAGGGAATGGTGTCCAGGGAAGGAATTGAGAGCCTCAGTCTTGTGGCCTTTGAGGTAATGGATGGCTGCTGCTAAGAAGAGGTAGTCTCCAAATGCCCAGAGACCTGGGGTTGAAAATATCTTCAACACCTGTCCCTGGTGGTCTAGTGGTTAAGATTCGGCGCTTTCACTGCCGCGGTCCTAGTTCAATTCCCAGTCAGCGAAGTGAGGGCTTTTTCTTTGTTTTCTTCTCCCTCTGACCACCACCACCATTCTGTTGGGGTGCTTGGGTGGCTCAGTGGGTTAAAGCCTCTGCCTTCGGCTCAGGTCATGATCTCAGGGTCCTGGGATCGAGCCCTGCATCGGGCTCTATGCTCAGTAGGGAGCCTGCTTCCCCCTCTCTCTCTGCCTACCTCTCTGCCTACTTGTGATTTCTCTCTGTCAAATAAAGAAATAAAATCTTAAAAAAAAAGAAAAAATATCCTCAATATAATGACTTTACCTTCTGCCAAAATCCTGACCTCCTTCCCCCCTCTTTCCCTGAAGCTTGTCAAATCCCTTTGGAGGCCACTGAGCCAGAGCCAAAGAGGGGCAGCGACAGCACCTGCCGCCATTCCCCATCGCAGTGCCCTGTCCTTGCTGCTTGGCTGCCTCCTTCACACTAATCTCATCACTTGCCTGACTGCCCAGCTCTGAGGAGCATGCGCGTCCTGCAGGGGCTCACGGAGTGCTGCGAGCCTTACCACACACGGGGAATAATGGCCGCTCTGCAGGGGAGGGGAGTAGCGAATGCCACAAGCTCTGTCCCCTTAAATCTAGACTGCTGTAACATCGTGACTCAGCACTGCTGCTCCCGCAGGTTCTGTCTCAGATGATGGCTGCCTTTCAGCAGTAATGACGATTCTCGGCTTTTCTCTCAGAACTTGAGTCTCTGTATGGCTCTGCTGTCTCGAGAGCATACTTTTCCACTCTACACAGCATACTAATTTTTATCTGCACTAAGATAACAAACACATAGACAGAGAATGAGAAAATAAAAACGACTAAGAACTATTTGAGAGGGTTACTGGGAATTAAGAGAATTGCAAATTAAAACAATGAGATGCTATTTTCGTCTACAAAATGGCAAAAAATAAAATAGATAATGCTGGTAAGTATCGTCACATTGTCAGTAGGGTGTATAAGTTGGTTCAACCTTTTTTGAAAGTAGTTTAAGTAAGACCCTTAAAGCAATTCAAACTTTTTGACCCAGTAGTTCCACTTCTAGTGATGTATCCTAAGGGTTAAAAAAAAAAAAATGCTGCATAAAGATAGTACCTTTTTTAGAGATGATGAAAAAATGTAATGAAAAATAATGGTACACCATTAGATGGGATATTCTGCAACGTAATTTTAAAGTATGCTTACGAAGAGTTTTTAATAACATGGAAAGGAAATATAACATAAATCATGGTTTTTATTTTTTTATATATTTTTTTTAAGATTTTGTTTATTTGACAGAGAGAGAGAGATCACAAGTAGGCAGAGAGGGAGGCAGAGAGAGAGAGGGAAGCAGGCTCCCCGCTGAGCAGAGAGCCTGACTCGGAACTCAATCCCAGGACCCTGAGACCATGACCTGAACCCAAGGCAGGGGCTTTAACCCGCTGAGCCACCCAGGCGTCCCTAAATCATGGTTTTTAAAGAAAGGAAATCAGAGTTCAGATAATTTCGGAGAGGCTTCGAGGTGAGGTAAAGTATCAGCAGAAGTTAAAAATGAATGGTACTCTACTTTGATAGGTCCCCCTAAAGCAGATGTTCCAGTCTCAGGCTATTTCAGTGAAGTGAGTGAATATAAATTTAGGATTAAATAACATTAGTATAATGAAATTAAGTAATAGAAGCAGGACCCCATGTTTATTTACATTATAATCTCAGTTGTGATTTTCTTTTTTTTTTTTTTTTTAAAGATTTTATTTATTTATTTGACAGAGAGGAGAGAGATCACAAGTAGGCAGAGAGGCAGGCAGAGAGAGAGGGGGAAGCAGGCTCCCCGCTGAGCAGAGAGCCCGACGTGGGGCTCGATCCCAGGACCTGAGATCATGACCCGAGCCGAAGGCAGAGGCTTTAACCCACTGAGCCACCCAGGCGCCCCTCAGTTGTGATTTTCTTAAGCATTACTGTCTTTCATCATACCTAGAACACCGTCAATATTAAGATGCATCCCAATTTCAGTGGCATTATTGTATAAAAAGATAATCATCTTAGAATTTATTGAATATGGTAGTTCTTTTTTTCAAGATTTTATTTATTTATTTGACAGATTGACACAGAGAGCACAAGCAAGGGGAGTGGCAGGCAGAGGGAGAGGAAGAAGCAGGCTCCCCACTGAGCAGGGAGAGCCTGATTCGGGGCTTGATCCCAGGAGCCAGGAATCATGACGTGAGCCGAAGGCAGACACTTAACTGTCTGAGCCACCCAGGGACCCTGAATATGATAGTTTCTTTCTAAATCAGTAATCTCCCTGACACCTGAGGGAAGTAATATACTCCTCAGTTACAGCAAATCCCGATAGCAAGAAAATCCCTGGTGTGGAGTTATACTGAAATCTTGAAATATTGGGGTAGTTGCTATACTGTTGGTTAAGAATCAGTGCTCTAGGGACCCTTGGGTGGTTCAGTTGGTTAAGCAGCCAACTCTTGATTTCAGCTCAAATCATGATCTCAGGGTCCTGGGATAGAGTCCTGGGTCTGGCTCCAAGGTCAGCCGGGAGTCTGCTTGGCCCCGTTCTTCTCCCTCTGCCCCTCTCCCCACTCATGCTTGCTCTCTCTTTCTCAAATAAATAAACAAAATCTTAAAAAAAAAAGAATCATTGCTCCAGGTGGTGAAATTATTAATGGCTTCTTTTTCCATTTTATTCACTTTATATTTCCATACTTTTACAAACTTTTAAACACACGTCATCCTTATAGTTAGAAAAAAAGTTATTTTGAAAAGGAACTTTTTAGGTACCTCTGGGATTTTTTTTCTGACTTGGCTTCCTCGAGCTGTGAGCCTTGCTCCTGCTTCTAATAGGAGAGGCTCCTGGGTCTTGGCAGGTGGGAGGGGGGATGTGGCGCTGGTGGTGCATGTTGCCTGTGCAAAGGGCACAGCTTTGTTTCTCTGACTAGATAAGTAAGAAACCTCAGCATCTTCAGGAGAGCCAAGAGATTGGACAGGCTCTGCAGCAGGCCAGGAATGTCATGGTAAGTACTGATCGACTTTATGCCATCTCTGGGTCTCCTGTGATGGTCAAGAATGGAGAATCTGGGGCGTCTGGGTGGCTCAGTTCGTTGGGCAACTGCCTTTGGCTGAGGTCATGATCCTGGAGTCCCGGGATCGAGTCCCGTGTCGGGCTCCCTGCTCAGCGGGGAGTCTGCTTCTCTCTCTGACTCTCCCCCTTCTCGTGCTTTCTCTTGCTCTCAAATAAATAAAATCTTAAAAAAAAAAAAAAAAAGAATGGAGAATCCTGGGTGGTCAGTGGTGGTGATATCTTCTCCCTATTGGGAGCTTGGAAATGGGGTCAGTGGTTTCCCCTCCCAGTATCCTTGCTTATTACTTCCTGCTCTGTGACTTTATTTGATCTCTGGTCTAACCTAACCACTTTTCCCTTTACAGCAGTCGTGGGTGCTGGTTTCTAAAGAGCTGATATCCTTGCTTCATCTATCTCTGTTGCACTTAGAGGAAGATAAAACTACCGTGAGTCAGGAGGTAAGCAGCATGAAGGTGAGACTGAAAGTCCAAAAAAAAGGACCAGACGCAGTGTCTGATTCCTATCTTGTAGTCTCGGCGTGCAGAAACCTTGGTCTCCTGCTGCTGTGACGTGCTGAAGAAGTTGAAGGCAAGGCTCCAGAGCCTCAAAGCAGAAAGGGAGGAGGCAAAGCACAAAGAGGAAATGGCCCTCAGAGGCAAGGACGCGGTAAGGTGCCAGGCCTTTGTTCCCAGATGTGGGAGGTCTCTTCCTCAGGGTTCCTGCAGGAGCACAGATTCACTTGACCTCTTTCCCTCAACAGGCCGAGGCTGTGCTAGAGGCTTTCTGTGCCCATGCCGGCCAGCGCATCAGCCAGCTGGAACAGGACCTGGCATCCACGGGGGACTTCAGAGGCCTTTTGAAGGAGACTCAGACCCAGCTGGTAATTTGAAGGCATTTTCTTTCCTGGGGTCCGTGCTGACACACTGGGAGGATGGCCATATCCCCCCACTTTGTTGAATCCAGAGGGAAGGGGCCCTCTCTGTAGGCAATCCTTCTTGTGTAGGTAGGGCTTCGTGCTGAGCAGGAAGAGGTGGCTCAGAAGACAGTGAGGCTGACTTCTGACTTACAACAGGACTGGATATCCATGCAACTGGATGTGAGTATTTGGGGCCATTATATCACCCCTTTACTCACAGCCCGCCCTCTTAGGAGCCCTGTCTCGAACGAGCTCTCCTGACCCACTTGCTTCCCCTGCTAGTATGTAACATGGACAGCCTTGGTGAGCCGGTCTCAACAACTCACAGAGAAACTCAAAGCCAAGAGCCGGCAGACCCTGCAAGAGCGTGAGGCTGCAATTGAGGAAAAGCAGCAGGTACAGACCAGGAGTGGGGACTTCTTAGGCCTGGTTTCCTCCTCTTTCTCCCCAGAAGGCCTTTCTAATGAGTGGTATCATTAGCCTCTTTCCCTGGACCTGTCCTTTCTCTACTCTGGGTTTGGAGACCATCCAGGTCCCTTCACCGTAGATGGCTTTGGGCCCAGTTGTTTCCTTTTGCTCTTCAGCACCTTCTTCAGCTACTTTTCTCTGCTTTCTGCTTTTTACTGGGGACCTTATTTCTGCAGTGTTGCTGCCCAGGAGCAAGGTGCTTTGCTGTTCTGTCCAGAAAGAGAAGCTGGGCTGAGTCCTAGGATTCCTGATTCAGGAAGAACCATAGGAGAAAAATCTATCTTTTCTTCCTAGGTTTCCAGGGAGCTGGAACAAGCTACTACCCATTTAGAGGACTGCAAAGGCCGCATAGAACAACTGGAGTTGGAAAATAGTCGCCTAGCAACAGGTAGAGGGGTGCGCGCGCGCGTGTGTGTACATACATATATGTACACAGGCACTTGTGCCCTGCTGAAGCCTGGGGTGTGGCAGTAGAGCAAGGAAGTGCTCTGGAGCGTTTGTTTCAGAGCAGAAGAACGGAGAGATTTAGGCCTGATGACTGCATGGTGTCATTAGGATACTTTTGGTTTAGATCTCCGGGCTCAGCTGCAGAGTGTGGCCAGCATGGAGAGTGAGCTAAAAGAGCTCCAGAGTCAGCATGCCCAGCGTGCCCAGGCCCTGGTCATGAAGGATGAGTTGCTCCGCCAGCTGACCCGGAGCAATGAGGAGCAGGCTACTCAGTGAGTCACTCTCGGGTTATGGTGGCAACCGGCGCCCAGGGTGTAGGACCTCTGGGATCTAACATAAGGTCTCTGGCAGATGGCAAAAGGACGAGGCGGCACTAAAACACACGCAGGCAGAGCTGCAGCAACAACAGGCTGTCCTGGCGAAGGAGGTGCAAGACCTGAAGGAGACCCTGGAGGTGAGGAGCACGGCCGGGGGCAGGGGAGCCGGGAGCAGCGGGCCTCTTAGCTGATGCCGTGCAGGTGACGTTTGAGGCTGGGGACCAGGAAAAGCCTCTGTTCCCAGGGCTCTGAAATTTCCCACTTAGCCTCATTTCCACCCCCTCCCTCCCTCACTCCTTGCCTTCCTTCCTTTTCCTGTGTCCCCAGTTTGCCGACCAGGAGAATCAGGTTGCTCACCTAGAGCTGGGCCAGGTGGAGTGTCAGTTGAAAACCACGCTGGAAGCCCTCCGGGAGCGCAGCCTGCAGTGCGAGGACCTCCGGGACACTGTGGAGAACCTGAAGTAAGATTTCTACCTTTCTGCGCTTCACCTACTAAGTGTTTATGTTTCCGCGGGGCACATCAAGAAACTAAAGTCTCCGAGAAGGGAATTGTGACACGGCCCAAGAACCTCTTGTTTCCCTCTTTTTTTTTTTTCTTTTAAAGATGTTACTTATTCATTTGAAAGAGGGACTGAGAAGGAGAGAATGAGAGTGCAAGAGGGGGGAGAACTAGAGGGAGAGGGATAAGCAGACTCTGCACTGAGTGTGGAGACCGATGCAGGGCTTGATCCCAGGACTCTGAGATCGTGACTTGAGCCGAAATCAAGAGTCAGACACCCAGCTGACCGAGTCACCCAGGCGCACCGTGTTTCGCTCTTTTAATGTAGCTCTGTGTAGGGATTTGGGAGAGGAGTTCAGAGAAGGTTGCCCGGTCTTCGGCTGTTTTCTCTATTCCTTCCTTATTTCAGGGCTAGCCTGGCTAGCACCATAGCAGAGAACCAGGAACAACACCTGGAGAGGACGCGCCAGTATTCCCGAGAGCTGGGGGTGCTGACTCAGCAACTGCAGAGACTCACCCTCTTCCTACAGGCACAACTAAAGAAGGTAGGATCCAGGGATTCCTTCTCTTGCTTTCCAATCATAACTTCAAACAAAGACAATTTTATTCCTTCCTTCCCAATCTGTAGATTTTTTATTTCCTTTTCTTGTCCTACTGCATTAGCTAGAACTTCTACCACTACATGGAAAAGGAGGGGTAAAAGCGGACATCCTTGCCTCATACCTGATCTTAAGTATGATGTTAGCTGCAGGCTTTTGTAGGTTGAGGAAGTTCTCCTCTATTCCTAGTGTATGGGAGTTTTTCCAGTTGTAGCTTTATCGTGTAGAATGGTCTTCCTAAAACGCTACTCTTCATCCATCTCTGACCTTCACTGACTTTCAGTCACCCAAAGGTGACTTCATCCTGTCATCCTTTTCTTCATCTGTCTCCTGCCTATTATGAACCCTTTACTCCAACTAGACTGCCTGTATACTACACACATGCCCCATCTCTAATCATACCCAGACGTGGGCTGTTCCCATGCCCATTTTCCTCTGTCTTCAAATTGGAAATACCTTTTCCTTTCCTTATCCTCCCTATCTCACCTTCTTTCAAATGTTCCAGAATCACATGGACTCACTGATCTCCTGCTATATTCCTCATGAACTTACTCTTCTTTTGCACTTGCATTAGTTTTCCTTGGATGTCTGTTCTCTTCATCTAGATAATTATGTTTAAAGAAAGCAGATGGGACACCTGGATGGATTTCAGTTTGGGTCATGATCTCAGGGTCATGAGATCAAGCCCCGAGTTGGGCTCCACACTCAGTGGGGAGTCTGCTGGAGATTTTCTCTCTTTCCCTCTCACTCTGACCCTCTCCCTGCACTCTCTCATCCTTTCTCTTTCTCTCTCTCTCAAATAAATAAATATTAAAAAAATAATAATGAAGCAGAAATTTAGCCTTGCTTCTTTGGCTTTCCCAAAGTGCACACTACACAATAAATTGTTGATATCTTTCAGAATAGTTAATTAACTTATTCAACATTGAAAGGTACAACCAGGATCCTGAAATTTGGAAGTGCTTATGATCTAACCCTAGTGTGTGCTGAGCACAGGAAATGTGAAAGAATCCACAGTCTTGCAGGGAAGACCGGTGTAAACTTGACATCTTTTTTAATTTTTTAAATTAAAAAAATTTTTTTTGAAGATTTTATTTGTCAGAGAGAGACACAGTGAGAGCGGGAACACCAGCAGGGGGAGTGGGAGAGGGAGAAGCAGGCTTCCCGCTGAGCAGGGAGCCCGATGCAGGTCTCTATCCCAGGACCCTGGGATCATGACCTGAGCCAAAGGCGGACGCTTAACGACTGAGCCACCAAGGCGCCCCTAAACTTGACATTTGACTTGTGATCATGATAGAGGTCTGCATGGAGAAAGCATCAGTTATACCTTTGAGAGTTAGCGTGTCTTGTCAAAGCAGGTGATCCTTGGGCAGAGTCTTGAGGTTTGGAAGTTTGTCGGGCGGGGCGGGGGCGGGGTTATGTAGGAAGGCCTACTCGGCAAAGGGAATGGTCTATGAAAGTCAGAAAGGCCCTGTGCGTACTTTTTTGTAGTGTCTACCTTGTAACATGACCTGGGTTAGGTGCTGGGGCTACAGGCGAACAAGATAAGGCCCTGCTCATATGGAATTTGGCAAGTTTGGGGGGTCTGGAAAGTAGCTTTTCAGGATAGAAGCTATATGGGGCTAGAATGACAAGGAGAGAAGACTGGAGAAGTAGACAGGAGGCCTGGAGGCTTGAACTAATGGCAATTATAGAAGGGGTAGAAAGGAAAGGGTGGACTGGAGGAATTCAATACATATTTAGAAAATAGAAGTAATAGAACCTGGTGACCAATTTGGTGTTGGAGTAAGGTGGAAGAGTGAATGATCATCTCTAAATTGCTGGAAAGATGATAATACTTTCTAGAACTGGGGGTGGCACACTTTTCCTATAAAGTACAATATAATATTTTCATCTTTTTGAGCCATGTTGTCATTATCTTAACTACTCAATTCTGCCTTTGTAGCTCAAAAGCATAGACAGTATGTACCATAGACAGTATGTAAATAAATGTATGGCTGTATTTCAATAAAACTTATTTACCAAAACAGGTGCCAGGCCAGATTTGAACCACAGGCTGTAATTTACTGCCCTCCCAACCCCCCGGCCCTAGGATCGTAAATACTGGAGGAGGAACAGATTTTTTGGTGGGATGGGACAGGGAAAATGGTGAGGTCGGCCTTGTGCATACTAAATTTCAGGTGGACTATGGAGCATTCTGATAGATTTTTCATAGGCCTTTGGGTCTGGAGATTGGGAAAATAATACACTTGAGAGAGACAGATTGAAAGGTCACCCACGTAGTAGTCGATGTTTTTGTGGAGTTCCCAAGGCGAGGCCTGAGGAATGGATTAGAATATAAAGAAGGCCAAGGATGAACCAAAAGGAGTCCAACAGTTTAAGGAAGGACCTGTAGATAGAAGAAATAGTCAGAAAGGTATGAGGCCTATGTGTGAAGGAGAGAGTCGTGTCCCAGAAGCTGAGAAAAGGAAGTTTCTGAAAGAAGAACATGGTCACCGATTATCAAATAGGTCAGGTGAAACAAGAGCTGAAATATGTCTCTTGAATTTGAAAGTAAGAATGCTATTGGTGAACCAAACAAGAGTTTTGGTGGAATGGTGAAGAAGAAGACTGAGTGTAGTGGGCTAGGGAGTCACTAGATGGTGACAATTTTAGGTGGGAAATGTAGGCTTCTTTATCTTTTTCTTAATCGGAGGGGAAAGAGAAAAGGAAGCTTAAAAATGGGATTTAAGGGGCGCCTGAGTGGCTCAGTGGGTTAAAACCTCTGCCTTCGGCTCAGGTCATGATCTCAGGGTCCTGGGATCGAGCCCCGCATCGGGCTCTCTGCTCAGCAGGGAGCCTGCTTCCCCCTCTCTGCCTGCCTCTCTGCCTACTTGTGATCTCTCTCTCTCTCTCTCTCTGTGTCAAATAAATAAATAAAATCTTTTTTAAAAAAATGGGATTTAAGTTAAGAAGGTTTCTGTGTTTAATTGTTGTTATTTTCGTGAGAGAAGTTCAGGGAAAAGAGCTAATTGAGAAGGTGCTGATAGAGGAAAAACAGAGTAGATAGAACAGCATTCCAGAGGAGGTGGCTGGTGGATACCCGGAAGTTCAGGCGATCACTAACCCTGAAGAGCAGCTGATGGTGTTTCTCCTTCACCCTTAGGCTGAACCAGAGACCCCCCTGGTAAGCACAGCCTGTGCTCCTGCCCAGGAATACCCTCTGCCTACTGACAGCGCCTTCTTGGGAAATGTCTTGACAGCAATGGCAGATGAAGGTTAAAGGCCCTGGGATTTAAGGGTGGGAGAGTTGTGGTCCTGCCCTGATATCTTCAGCTATTGAAGATGCCCACCAACAGACTTCTCTCTCCCTGGCTTCTGTTATGGCAGACCCTTGACCGGGTCACCAGAGGGGCCCTCTACCTTGATTGGTTTTTGTTTTAGAGCCAGAAGCAGCTCCTGTGCCCTTGCTTGGAAGTGACAAGAGTGCGTTCACCCGAGTAGCATCAGTGGTTTCCCTTCAGCCTACAGGTTAGGATGGGCTCCAGGGATCCTGCCTCATTTCTAGATCTGGTACTAACGATAAAGAGTAAAGCAGTGAGAAGTAATTTGCTCTAAAAACCTCAATTTTACATGGGCTCATTTTATTTCTGCCTTTTGGGATCTGCAGTGCTCCGGAAATTCAATTCCTGTGGGTGGGGATCATGGATAAGAGTTGTGGCGATGATGGCTACCCACACTTCTTCCTTCCGGGACCAAAGGGCTCTGCTTCTAGCTCGGACTTACTCTTTCAGAGATCCCAGGCATGGAGAAGAGCCTGGCAGAAATGGGTGCAATGACTCTGGAGCTTCAAAGCCTGTGTTCCCTGCTGCAAGAGTCTAAAGAGGAAGCCGTCAGGACTCTGCAGCGAAAGATGTGAGTGGAGGGCGGTCTTGATTAGAGAGGGCAGGTCAAGTGAGACCTCTCCTTGTCTCCAGGGCCCAGCCAGCGCCTGAGAGGACAGAAATAATGCTGAATTTTTCCCTCCGCTAGCTGTGATCTCCAGGCTAGGCTACAGGCCCAGGAAGAACGGCATCAGGAAGCCCAGAAGACAAAGGAGGCAGACATAGAGAAGCTGAACCAGGCCTTGTGCTTGCGCTACAAGGTGAAGGAGGGGCCTAGAAGTGGGGCGATGAAGAACTGGGGCAGCTCTACTGGCGCATTGGGAGCGATGGTCTCTCCAGGAATCTGGGTGGTGGGGATTTTCCAATCCTTGCCCTAGTTTTGCCCTTCCTGGGGTCAGACATTTCACATGTTTGGGAATTAGCTATGGGCTGACCCATCTCCCAGGCTGACCTAGAAGTCAGGAACTCTGGCAGAACTCTCTCAACACTGAAATGTGCCTTGGCTGAATGTAGCCCTAGAGGAAGAACGGGAGTGTTATCAACTGGTATTATTGGAGCTGGACATGGGTCAGACACTAAATCCTATCTCCTGGCAAGGGCTGCTAAGAAGCCAGCTCTCTCATTGCTTCTTACCTCCCTTTCCCTCACAGAATGAAAAGGAGCTCCAGGAAGTGATACAACAGCAGAACGAGAAGATCCTAGAGCAGATAGACAGGAGCGGCGAGCTCATAGTATGTTCAGTATGATGCCTTCTGGGTCCCTGAGGGCTAGAATCTCAGATTCGGTGGGAATTGGATCCCTGCTCTACCCTTGTCCATCACATGGGATAAGAAGGGTAGAGAGGCCCTTTGAGGGCTACTGCACACCTCTCCACTCTCATCCCCAGAGCCTTAGAGAGGAGGTGACCCAGCTCACCCGCTCACTTCGGCGTGCGGAGACAGAGACTAAGGTGCTGCAAGAGACCCTAGCAGGTCAGCTGAACCCCGACTGTCAACCTCTGGCTACTAACTGGATCCAGGAGAAAGTGTGGCTCTCCCAAGAGGTGAGAGGTGACTCAGAGTTAGCAGAGGAGCTGGGCAGCTCGCGGGAACCCTAGGCTGGGTCTCTACTGATCTGGACATACCTACAGGTGGACAAGTTGAGGGTGATGTTCCTGGAGATGAAAAATGAGAAGGCTAAACTCATGGTCAAGTTCCAGAGCCATGTAAGAATTCCCATGCCATTCCAGGGCCATTTCCCACTACTGTTAGCAAGTGCTCTGCCCTATTTTCCTTGCCCCACAAGCTATGCTGTTCTTCTGAGTGCAGAACTTAATGCATCCTGTCTGTTTTCTAGAGAAACATACTAGAGGAGAATCTTCGGCGCTCTGACAAGGAGTTAAAGAAACTAGATGACATTGTGCAGCATATTTATGAGGTAAAGGAGGGAGGGGAGTTGATGCAGCTAAGGTGCCTGGCAGAGGGCTCGGCCCCAGGAAGTACTCCTGAGCATCGCTCTGGTTCCTGGCCTGTGCTGAGCACTGGGCCTGACTCACTGTTGCAGGCTTCTCTGGAGGCTTCTGCCTTCTCCCCTCAGACCCAGTTGGTGCTTCCTGGGGCTGGGAGCCTTGGACTTGGGACCCTAAGCTGCCTTTTATGCCTCTTCCCAGACTCTGCAGTCCATCCCAGAGGTTGTGAGGGGTTGCAAGGAGCTACAGGGATTGCTGGAATTTCTGAGCTAAGAAACTGAAAGCCGGAATCTGTTTCACCCCTTTTTACCTGCAATACTGCCTTCCCCCAACACCAGGACCCACGGACAAAGAGCTAGCTATGTTTAATGTTATTTAAATAAAATATATTTAATGTATTTCTTCGAGTTCACTGAATCCTATTTTTTGGGTGTGGGGGATGGAAGAGGTTAGAGAAGCTTGTTGGCTCTCCTGCCCAGCTGGGCTCCCATACAACCCTCCCGCTGCATCCAGAGCCAAAGCTGGCGGCTCCTCCTCCCTTGCTTCCTCAAGCACTCTGGGCACTGGACTGCTTGTTCCCTGGCTCTTAGCCTGGGGGTGGGACAGACAAGGATTCATTCTCTTACCTTCTCCATCCCCCTCAAGGCTAGGTCCTGGTAAATAAGGGGGTGAGGACAGAGAAACTCCGTTCCTACTCCCTGCCCCGGACTACCACACTTTGTTGGTGCCTCTCTTTACCCCACCAGTTGCAACTATTTAGGTGACTCTCCTTCATCAGACCAGGTTCAGTCCCCAGCATCCAGCCCAGTGCCCGGCACATGGTAAAGGCGATTGTGGCAGAAATGAGGGCAAGGCCAATTCTTGCCTCAGGGGACCCTGGTGGTAGGGAGGTGGGAGTGGGACGACGGTCTCCTAGAACCCGGCCGGGTAGTCACTCCACCTCGTTGCCCCGCCTCAGTGGGCGTGGCTCGGCTGGGTCGCCAGTCCGGGGGGGGGGAGGGGGCGTGGCCAGGGCGGGGATGTGCCCTCCCCTCAGGGGAGTCACGTAGCTCTGCGGCATCCGCAGCCTCATTTACAGGAGCCTGAGCTGCGGGCGCCACTGTTGCGGACCTGAACCCGCACGGTTCCTGTGGCTGCCGCCGCTAACTCGCTGCGCACCTCTCTGCACACAGGTGAGGTACTCGGGCGAGGCAGGAGCTGCTCAGCATCTCCCCTTCCTCTCCCTGACTCTTCCCTCTATCACCCTTGCCCTGCTCCCGAGGGTCCTTGGATGTGCCTTCTCAGCTCTCTTCTTAATCCTCTCTTTTCTGTCCGCTCGGAAACCCTATGGTTCAGCCTCTTCCATAGTACCCCTTCCTCTTAGCTCTCATGCCCAGACCTCAGCTTTTCTAATCCCAAGTCTTCCTCTGCCTGCGGGATTTTTCCTGGGGGTCAGCCTCTCCCAACCAGCCCATTTTCATCTCAGCCTGCTCCCTCTCCTAGGTTAAGTTCCCTGTCCAGTTGTCTTGCCTACGCTGTCCCCCTGGTTTAGGTCTCTCCCCCGGATAGTTATCCTGTCACCTCCCCACAGGTCTCCTTGCTCCATCCTCCCTTTCTCAGGCCCTCTACTCACTCCTTTCAACCCTGATCCTTTGCTCCCATCTGGCTGCAAAGGCAGTCAGGTTTGGGGTATGGAAAAGAAGAGGTTACAGAAGCCTATGGCAGTTATTTGGGCCACTCCTGCTCCCCACTTGTCCTCCACTTTTCCTCCAGAAGCTGAGGGAAGAAGGGTGATAGGTACTTTTGCCTCATTCTGAAGCCTTGGAAGTAAGTATGCTTTCCCTAGGGGCCCTGCTGAAGATGATAAAATGGAAATTGCAAAGGCCAGGGCTCATGTCCTACCGGAAAGGGTCAGATTCAGTGAAAGGACTGAATCTTTGTTCGGGCAGTAGTTTCACAAGAAGACCTGTAGCTTCGGGGCTGTTCATCTCCCCACCCCCACCCTGCATCTTTCCCCAGGGCTGGGAAGGGTGCCCACCAGGGACAAAAGGAGATGTGGGAACCGGGGCCCTAAGCCTGCTAGCTGTCAGAGGGATTGGTGCCACTGTGTTGCCCAGGACCCACGCCAAGGACTGCTGCCTTGTTCCTAGCTCCATGCTTGTTGGGAGGTGGGGGAGGCCATTTGGCCCATATGGCCAGGAGAGGAAGCAGAGGAAGTAGTAGGTCGGATCCAGCTTTTATATCTTGTCTCCATTCCACAGAGCTGTCACCATGCCCCACTCGTACCCAGCCCTTTCTGCTGAGCAGAAAAAGGAGTTGTCTGACATTGCTCTCCGGATTGTGGCCCCAGGCAAAGGCATTCTGGCCGCAGATGAGTCTGTAGGTAGGTGGGGGCCTGTGGCTAGGTGGGATAGAGGTGGCCAGAGAACCCTGGGGATGAGCTTGCTACCCCTCTTTTGTTTGCCCCCAGGCAGCATGGCCAAGCGGCTGAGCCAAATTGGCGTGGAGAACACAGAAGAAAACCGCCGGTTGTACCGCCAGGTCCTGTTCAGTGCTGATGACCGTGTGAAGAAGTGCATCGGCGGGGTCATCTTCTTCCATGAGACGCTCTACCAGAAAGACGATAGTGGGGTTCCCTTCGTTCGTACCATTCAGGATAAAGGCATCGTCGTAGGCATCAAGGTGCAGCCGTTGGCCCTTGAAGGGGGCCGAACATGGAAACAGATGTGTGTGTGTGTGTGTGTGTGCGCGCGCGTGCATGAGAGGTGACAAGGGGAATCCTGCCTGGGTTCAGCCCTCTGCCTGTGTTTCCCCTACAGGTTGACAAGGGCGTAGTGCCTCTAGCAGGGACTGATGGAGAAACCACCACTCAAGGTACGGGATGGGTGGGTGAAGACCACAGGGTTGTTGGATGGTTGATGCTGGCAAAGAGGGGCAGAGTGATGAGGCTGGCACTATGCCTGCAGGGCTGGATGGGCTCTCGGAACGCTGCGCCCAGTATAAGAAGGATGGCGCCGACTTTGCCAAGTGGCGTTGCGTGCTGAAAATCAGCGAGCGCACACCCTCAGCACTCGCCATCCTGGAGAATGCCACCGTGCTGGCCCGCTACGCCAGCATCTGCCAGCAGGTGTGTGCACGTGTGTGCGAGGGACTCAGATGGGTGCCCCATGCCTCGTGGGGAGAGGGGTGCAAGGGCTTTCTCCCCTCCCACCTGCTGCCCTGCCCAAGCTACTCTGCTCTTCCCTGCAGAATGGCATTGTGCCTATTGTGGAGCCTGAAATCCTGCCAGATGGAGACCACGACCTCAAACGTTGCCAGTATGTTACGGAGAAGGTGAGTCCACAGCTGGGCACAGACACACACTGCAAGGGCGGCCTGACGGGGGAGCCTGTTCCCCAGAGTCCCTGGCTCAGACGCAGGCACTTTCCCCAAGCACTCTTTACACTGTCCCAGAACATGCCTTTGAGTTTGAGCCTGTACTGACCCTCACAGTCATGCGCACTTTCCCCTAAAAAAGGGGGCACTGAGCAGGGGCCCAGAACCTTAGTACACCTCCTCTGATCTCTAGGTCTTGGCTGCTGTGTACAAGGCCCTGAGTGACCATCACGTGTACCTGGAGGGGACCCTGCTCAAGCCCAACATGGTGACCCCTGGGCATGCCTGTCCCATTAAATATAGCCCAGAGGAGATCGCCATGGCAACTGTCACTGCCCTGCGTCGCACCGTGCCCCCAGCTGTCCCAGGTACTATCCTGCTTCCTAACTTGCTCCTGGCCCTAAGACCCATTCTCAGGTTCTTGTGGCCTTCTTGGGTCCCGTACCCTGAGAAAATAGGGAGTTGACCAACCAGTCTGTCTTCTCTTCTCTACCCTAGGAGTGACTTTCCTGTCTGGGGGTCAGAGTGAAGAGGAGGCGTCGCTCAACCTCAATGCCATCAACCGCTGCCCCCTTCCTCGGCCCTGGGCCCTCACCTTCTCCTATGGGCGTGCCCTTCAGGCCTCTGCCCTCAATGCCTGGAGAGGGCAACAAGACAATGCTGGGGCTGCCACTGAGGAGTTCATCAAGCGGGCTGAGGTCGGGAGCTAGAGGTGGTGGCTGTGGGAGAGGGTATGGCTAGGCAGGAGGGCAGCACCTCCTGCTGGGGCCCGGGCAGGGTTTGGCACCTGCGGGCGGCGTCAGCCCACTTACTCCACCTCCCTCCTACCCCCCACCCTTTTGCAGGTGAATGGGCTTGCAGCCCAGGGCAAGTACGAAGGCAGCGGAGAAGACGGTGGAGCAGCAGCACAGTCCCTCTACATTGCCAACCATGCCTACTGAGTACACATTCCACACCACAGCCCTTGGCCTGGCCACCTGCACCCTATTTTGCCTATAGTTATGGCCGGGACCAAATAGCCATGTAGAGCAAAGATGCCTCCATCCAGCACTGAGTCATCTTCCTTTTCTTGTCCTCCCCTCCCCTCTCCCACTGCTGCACCTGGGACCATTGGATGAGAGGATAGGGTGCCCCTTGTGAATGAGGGCAGGAGAAGTTGCTAGAAGTCAGAGCAGGATGCCTGGGTTTCCCCCTGCCTCCTCCAGCCCCCGCAATTTCCCCATGATGTGGTAGCTTCTCCTTGGGCTTTCCTTGCCTGCCCTGTCTCCTGGGATCAGAGAGTAAGACACCAGACATGACTCATGCCTTGGGTACATACCACATAGCAAATAAATGGTAGCAAACCGTGCTACTTTGTCTGTGTGTTTTACACATCCAATTCTCACCTCAGTTTCTGATTTCCACTGACTATCTCTGGGCCCTCTGCCTGTGGAGGTGGGGAGGGTAGTTTTCCTGGGCTTCAAGTTTATGGGGGAGGGGTACACCGAGTCACCATTCCCGGCTCAGGCTCTTGCTGGTGATGTCCATGGCTGGAGTGTGGGCAGTACGGAGGGCTGCAGGTCCTTCAGGGACTGCCACCTCAGACACACTAGGCTGCAGCTGAAGGATGGAGGAAGGCGAGACTTGTGCAATTCCTGAAGGCAGCTTTTGCACAGAGCGCAAAACTGGGATAAGGGGATGGGAGTCTCTCACTTGTCCTCTGCGTTGAACCCTGCTGGGGCTTGACACATGGTGCTGGGGTTGTGGGGTGGGCACTGCAGGAGCGGCACCTGAGCTCCTGCCCAACATGGAAAAGCCCCAAGGCTCAGGACTGCCGGGGGGAGCAGGCTATCTGAGAGGTTGCCAGGGGCTACTGCCCATTCCCATTGGGGTAGGTGAGGACACAGAGAAGGCCGATTTGAGGGTCTGGGCAAGGGTAGACCTGGTGAGGTTTCCTGCTAAACTTTGACCACTTGGCTGGGGCGTGGGGGTACGTCAAACACCTGGGTCTGTCTGAGGGGTTGAAAAGATGAGAGAACCTGCTAGGTGCGTTCCGTGTGAACTGGGGAGGCCATGCTCTGTGTAAAGTGCTCCACCCAGCTAATTAATGCAATATGGGAATGTAGTCCAGTGTGACCTGCCCTTAGATTAACAAAAATAACACTTATATGGTACTTTGTTTTTTTAAAAAGGTTTATTTAGGGGCACCTGGGTGGCTCAGTCAGTTAAGCGTCTGCCTTCAGCTTGGGTCATGATCTAAGGGTCCTGGGATCGAGCCCCACATCGGGCTCCCTGCTCAGTGGAGAGTGCTTCTCCCTCTCTCTCTGACCTTCCTCCACACTTGTGCGCACGCTTTCTCTCTCTCTGTCTCAAATAAATTTTAAAAAATAATAAGAGATTTATTTATTTGAGAGAGGGAGAAATTGCTTGAGCAGGGTAAGGGGCAGAGAGAGAGAGAATCTCAAGCAGACTCCCTGCTGAGTGTGGAGCCCGACACAGGGCTAGCTCCCACAACCCTGGGATCATGCCTGAGCTGAAACCAAGAGCCAGATGCTGAACTGACTGAGCCACCCAGGCATCCCCTATAGCACTATACCATGTGTTCCTGGCAGGCCAGGCCCTATTCTAATCACTCTACATTTACTAACTCATTTACTACAACACTCTATAAAGTAGATACTATTATTATCCCTATTTTAATATGAGGAAACAGGCACAGAGAGGTTAATTAAATTCTCAAGATCACTCAGGTGAAGTGATGAAGTCAGGATTTAAACCTAAGTGATCAGGATCCAGAGTCTGCTCATGAATTTGCAAAATACTCATGAGAGAAGTATTCAAACTTTTACAAATTGGAAATGAATTCGAATGAATTTAAAAAATACTGAATGAGCCAAATATGCTAAAAAGATAGTACTAGCTTTCCACCTCCATATTTGAGGCTTGAGGAGAGGATGCCTAGGAGCTCTATGATATGGATAAACAGTGATGCCATAGGTGATATTTGGGTGCCTACTGTGCCAGCCTCTTTACACGAATGACCTCATTTTACTTATTAAAGATTTTATTTATGTGAAAGAAAGAGTGAGAGAGAGAGCATAAGGGGGGGAGCGGGGAGGAGCAGAGGGAGGAGAAGCAGGCTCCCCGCCGAACAGGGAGGAACAGGGAGCCCGATGTGGGATCCATCCCAGCACCCCGGGATCATGACCTTAGCCAAAGGCAGATACTTAACCAACTGAGCCACAAAGGTGGCCCATTTTATTCCTTCAAGTAATCTCTACATCCAACGTGGGGTTCGAATTTATGACCCCTAGATCAAGCCTCCCGCGCTCTACGGATTGGGCAAGCCAGGTGCCCCTAAGTGAGCTCATTTTAGTAAATGTACCCATTTTCCAGATGAGAAAACGGAGACTTAGAGCTGCCTGTGTCGCCCAACTAGTATTTAACGCCTGCGGAGTTTGCGTTCTTAATCCCTGGGGCTAGGGATGTGTTCTGCAAGGAAGCGGGGGACTAACGAAGAGTCCCGAGCAACACAGAAACCGCGCACCTCCTCGACTGCCCTTGGTGCGGGAGTAAAGTCCTTTCAAACTGCGGAGGGGCTCCTTGCGGACCCCGCCCACCCTCGACCTCTTTTTCTCCCCGCGCGCCTGGAGTGCGGCTCGCGATTGGCTGCGACCGCAGTCGTGGTCCCGCCCCCTCCTTGCGGGTTTCCGATTGGGGGCGGCTTGCATGGCTCCGCCCCTCGGCACCTAGAGCAACCGGAAGCAAGCATGGCGGCCCCCGGGGCCGCTGCTACAGACCTAGGTGGGGTGGCATTCTGGCGGGGCCCGCGGGTCGTGTATTGAGAGGGAGGAACGCGGGCTTTGGGGATTGTGGTATGCCAGAGGTCCCGCGGACTGGGAGGTCGGGGGGTCGTTTCAGACAAGATCCCTTCAGACTTGGGCGCACGGGGGTTCCTACCTATGAACGCGGGCGGAGAGCCTTTGAGTGCATCTTGCTGGGGCTCCTCCGCGTCAGGTGTGGGGCGGGCACCTAAGCCCATTTCCAGCGCCTCAAGTCGGTACCTCCGTACCCCCAGAGGTGGTCCGAGGCAAGCGGGCCGCTCTCTTCTTCGCTGCGGTGGCCATCCTGCTGGGGTTGCCTCTCTGGTGGAAGACCACGGAGACCTACCGGGCCCCGTTGCCTTACTCCCAGATCAGTGGGCTGAATGCCCTGCAGGTGAGAGAGCTCGGTGGGAGAAGGCCAGGGGACAGCCCGCTGGCAAGGTGGAGACTCAGCTGTTGGCCCTGATGCTCCTTCCCCTAGCTGCGGCTCACGGTGCCCGTCACTGTCGTGTTTACCCGAGAATCAGTGCCATTGGACGACCAGGAGAAGCTGCCCTTCACCGTTGTGCATGAGAGAGAGATCCCCCTGAAATGTGAGTTCCTGGAGAGTCAGGGCTGACTCTGGTCTGAGCTCAGTCCAGAGATGGGTTAGCGTGGGTGTCCCTTAAAGGTAGTTAAAAATTTATTAAAAGCCCTCTCTGAATGAACAGTGTGGTTGGTTAGAAGAAAAACAACTTTAAATTCAGTGTTCACCGTTAAGGCAACAGTTTTATTCATAAAACAGTCATGCTACCCAATGAGAAGCAGTTAATACTCATTAGGGGGTAGGAGAGGAAGTGGGATGTAGTGGAAAGGACACTAGGTTTGGAATCAAGTTGGAGTTGTATACAGGCCTTAACTAAATTTAACGTGAAATACTTTTCAGTACCAGGAATTTTGGGGTGAATGAAGAATTGATAATGGTTTCAAGAAATTCGTAGTCCAGTAGGGGAGAAAGACACTTAGATAAAGAAATCACAATCAAAGTATGTAAGAAACCGAGATTGAACCAAAGAAAGAGACTTTAACTGGGAGAAAAGGCAGGCAGAGAAGGTTTTGAGGATGTCATTTTTAAGCCGGATTTTTAAAGGTTAAATGGGGGAAGGGAAGAAGGGAACAGCATGAGCCAGTAATAATAATCGCTAATACTAGTTGTTCATTATATGCCAGAAACTAGATGAAGCACTTTACATGTGTTGCCTCATTTAATCCTCTCCAACATCATATATATAATGATCATATAAATCATATGATTTATATAAATCATATATGATACATAAAATGATCTCCATTTTATAAATGAAAAAACAGACTTAAGAGATTTTAATTTGTTCAGGATCACATAGCTAGCTAGTAAGAGGTGGAACTGGGATTTAAATCCAGCCTGACGGATTCCAGCGTTCTGGCTTTTTTTTTTTTTTTTTAAGAATTTATTTATTTATTTGTCAGAGAGAGTGAGAGAGAAATCACAAGTAGGCAGAGAGGCAGGCAGAGGCAGAGGGAGAAGCAGGCTGGAGGCAAGGAGCCCGATGTGGGACTCGATCCCAGGACCCCGGGATCATGACCTGAGCCGAAGGCAGCCGCTTAACCAACTGAGCCACCCAGGCGTCCCCAGCGTTCTGGCTTTTAACCAACAAACTCTACTGCTTCCCGTGTAGAAGCAAGGAGGGGTGATCAGCGTGTTGGGTGATCTGTGAGCAGTTTTGCTTTTCTGGAGTGTGAAGTGGAAGTTTGGGAGTGACTGGATGTGTAAGCTGAGTCCAGACCGTGACATTCCTGTATGCCATTTACTTTCTAGCTCTTTAACCTTGGTAATACACATTTAAAAAAAAATCATATTTCATGGGGCCCTTGGGTGGCTCAGGTGGTTAAGTGTCTGTCTGACTCTTGATCTCCACTTAGGTCTTGATCTCAGGGTTGTGAGTTAAGCCCCGTGTTGGACTCCACACTGGGCGGGGAGCTTACCTTTAAAAAAAAAAAAAAATTTCATACAGTTCAACCTAATGTAAACACACATAGTTTTTGTTTCTCAAAACAAGAATGGATCATACCTTACATGTTAGTTCACAACTTGATTGTTAATCAATTTGTCACGGATTTCTTCGTATTTAGTGACACGGTATTCAATAATATGAACATATTGTGGAGGTAGGATAGTGGAGTGGCCAAGAGTATGGAATTTGGTGTAAGAGAGACAAATTAAAGCCTTAGTTCTGCTGTTTATTTGTATGAATTTGGGGGAGGTTGTTTACCTCTCTACATCTTGGTTTTCTCATCTGTTAAATAGGAATAGTAATAGGTTTGTTCATTTATTCGACAAATAGTTATCAAGTGTCTATGTCAGATACTGTTGTAGTTGCTGGAGATACAGCAAACAAAATAGACAAAATACAGTGAACAAGATAGACGAAAAAGAGGAGAAGAGCCATAGGAAGATAAATGTATGTTAGATGGGGGAGGGGGGCACCTGGCTGGCTCAGTCAGTAGAGTATGACTCTGAATCTTGGGGTTATGGGTGCCAACTCCAGGTTGGATGTAGCGATTACTTAAAATATTTTTTTTATAAAGATTTTATTTATTTATTTGACAGAGAGCGAGAGAGGGAACACAAGCAGGGGGAGTGTGAGAGGGAGAAGCAGGCCTCCCGCCGAGCAGGGAGACGCTTAACAACTGAGCCACCCAGGCACCCTTAAAATAAAATCTTAAATAAATAAATGTATGTATGTATGTTGGATGGTGACAGGAGAAAAATACTTCAGGACGGAGATAGGGCAGTTTTCTTGGGGGATAAGGAGATCATTCCTGTTTTAGAAGCGCGGCCAGGGAAGGCATCATTTGAAAACAAGACTTCCAAGTAAAGACCTAAAAAGAGATAAAGGAGTAAATTGTGTAGGTATCTGGGAGAAGAACATTTTTGGCAGAGGGATAAGCAAGTATAAGGTCCTGAAGTAGGAGCAGAAGTGATGCCTTTACAGAACAGTGAGAAGCCCATTGTGGTGAGAGGGAGGTGAATGAGGGAAAGAGTAAGAGGAAATAACATAAGACCAGAGTGGTGAAATGGGGCTGGGCTCACATACAGCTTTTATTCTGGGTGAGAAGAGAAGCCGTTGAAGGATTTTGTTTTGTTTCATTTTGTTTTTGTCAAGATTTTATTTTTAAGTAATCTCTACACCCAACGTGGGGTTGGAACTCACAACCCCAAGATAAGAGTTGCACACAGGGATGCCTGGGTGGCTCAGTCGGTTAAACGGCTGCCTTCGGCTCAGGTCATGATCCCAGGGTCCTGGAATTGAGTCCTTCATTGGGCTCCTTGCTCAGTGGGGAGCCTGCCTCTCCCACTGCCTGCTGCTCCCCCTGCTTGTGCTCTCTCTCTCTCCCTCTGTCAAATAAATAAATAAAATCTTTTAAAAAAATCTTTTAAAAAATATTTATTTATTTGACAGAGGGAGAGAGACAGCGAGAGCAGGAACAAAAGCGAGGGGAGTGGGAGAGGGAAAGCAGGCTTCCTGTGAAGCAGGGAGCCCAATGCGGGGCTCGATCCTGTGACCCTGAGCTCATGACCTGAGCCGAAATCAAGAGTCAGATGCTAAACCGACTGAGCCACTCAGGCACCCCTTATTACTAATTTTAATGGAACTACATTTAGCGTTTTGTCATTAAGCGTGCATCTTATCTGTATCAAAAACATTCATTGTATTTAATTATTTTGAGGCACGTATTGAAGTGATCATTGGTTTTTCTCCTTTCACCTATTAGTAAAATGAATATTGTAATAGATTTCCCTTTGGGAGGGTACTTCAGGTTGGTGGTAGGGTGTCCACAGGCAGAGGCAAGAGCTAGTTAGGGGGAGGAGGTGGGGTGCCCTGTATTTGATACCATGCGTGTAGAAATCATTAGAATTGGCTGCAGCTTCCTGGTCTTTCTTTGCAAACAATATTCTTGCTGTCCTGAGACACTGGACAGTGTGAGGGCTGGGAAGGTGGACAGAGGTCAGTACTTAGTCTTCTTACTTTGCTTCTTCCTCTTCCTCTCAGACAAAATGAAAATCAAATGCCGTTTCCAGAAGGCCTATCGGAGGGCTCTGGAGCACGAGGAGGAAGCCCTGTCTCTGGGCAGTATGCAAGGTACCGGAAGGGGTGGTCACGCTAGTTTAACACGAAGCCCTCTTTTTCCTCTTCCCATCTCCAAGTGCGTATTTTCCATACCTTGTCTTAACTTCAGAATCGCTGGGAAAGCTGGGGATGAGATACCATGTGATTCAGCCTGGGCCCCCAGGGGGGCGGAGCCTGGCCGCAGTGCCAGCCAGGTGGGAGCGGGAGATGGAGGGCTTAGGCCTCTGTGGGGGCCAGGGGAAAAGGGAATCGTGTTTTTGCTTCTGGTGCACCTCCTGCTTTTGTCCCCAGAGGCGGAAACCATGTTAGTGGAGCCGCAGGAGCAAGCAGAGGGCTCCTTGACTGTGTACGTGATCTCTGAAAACTCCTCGCTTCTGCCCCAGGTAGGGTGAGCAGAGAGAGGCTGCGGCCTTGCCTTATCCCATCAGCTCGTTCTCTCCTAGGTCACCTCCTCCTCGCAGTAGTGCTCCCCAGCTTGCGTTTGCTCCAGAAAACCCTTTAACAAATAGTTTTTTTTAAAGAATGCCAATAGGAAAAAATAAAAATTAGAATGCAAATAGGGATTTTTTTTCATTGACTCTGGGTCTTTCTAAAGCCGGGACCAAGCTCTGATGACCATTTAAAGTGGAAAAAAAAAATCGGGATGAAAAAGAGAAGCTGGTTTGAATGGGTTGTGGTGGTCCTGTGGGCGACACATTGACCTTTTCACTTGACAAATAAGAGGCTCACTGGGAGCTATGCCACGTACCATTTTCTTTTATAATTTGTGATGAAATATGTAATTTTTAAAAAAGATTTTATTTATTTATTTGACAGAGAGAGAGAGAGAGATCACAAGTAGGCAGAGAGGCAGGCGGAGAGAGAGGGGGAAGCAGGCTCCCCGCTGAGCAGAGAGCTCGATGCAGGGTTCGATCCCAGGACCCTGAGATCATGACCTGAGCTGAAGGCAGAGGCTTTAACCCACTGAGCCACCCAGGTACCCCGAAATATGTAATTTTTATAAAAAGATGAAAGAAAATTTTAATGAACATCCGCGTACCCAACCCCAGCTCGCAAACTACAGTCTAGCCCTATAGCTGAACTCGTGCATCTCCACGGTTCTACCCTGCTCCCTTTTGGCCCAGGGTGACCATATTTTGTGTGTGTCATTTTCTTACTTTTCTTTCAAGTTTTATTCTATGCATCGTATCTCGAGAAGCAACATATTCAATTTTACAAACTTTGAACTTCATATTAATACCCTACAGGTTCTTCTGCAACTTCCGTTTTGTTCCACATTTATGTTTGAGAGAATCATCTGTGATAATCAATGTGCAGTGGAGTCTACTATGTTCATTTTTTAATATGTGTCATTGTAGAAACATATCACAATTTATCCATCCTGTTGCCGACGGGCAATTGGGTTGTCTTCTGGTTTTTGACGCTTAGAAATAATGCTACTGTGAGCATTCCGGGGCTTGCCTCTTTGCCACGTGCTGTCTACTTATATCAAACTTTCTAGATGTTTGTTTATTCCGCTGTCTGTGTTCAGCATGGCATCTCCTAGTTTCCAGCCTGTGAAGATTTAGATCACGCCTGGGACTTAGGTCTGCTGGGAAGGCAAAGGGAACAGAAGTGAATGAAAAGATTCATGCACACCGATTGGTCAGAGGTGCTGAGAGGGGAGTTCACTATGAATCTAGAGGGAGGGGTAGGCTTGTTGGTCAGTGGCAAAAAGCCAGATTCTCTGAGACAGGAGCCAGCGTGCCCGTCTGTTTTCTTCCCTGAGCCCTGGACGTTCTGTCCCTTGCCTCTCACAGGACATGATGAGCTACATCGGGCCCGAGAGGACAGCAGTCGTGCGAGGGATCACGCACCGGGAGGCCTTTCACATCGTCGGCCGCCGTGTAATCCAAGTAGCGCAGGCCATGTCTTTGACTGAGGACGTGCTCGCGGCAGCCCTGGCTGACCACCTTCCGGAGGACAAGTGGAGCGCTGATAAGAGGCGGCCCCTCAAGTCCAGCTTGGGTAGGGGGACGGGGCTTTGCCGTGAGAAGGGACAGGGAGATGAATGATGTGGAGGCGATGGGGCGGGAGAGGAATCTGCGTGCAGACTCTTCACTCCTCTCTTCTGTGGTTTCACATTTTTAGTTAAAGCACTCAGTGTTCCTCCTCCCAGTTTTATCCTCCCTGGGGTTCCACGATGGCCACCAACCCCATTCTGGAGGAGAAACAAGTTCAGCTCAGCCAAGGGTATGGCCGCCTCTGGCTTCCCTGACTTCTGTTTCTCTAGGCTATGAGATCACCTTCAGTTTACTCAACCCGGACCCCAAGTCCCATGACGTCCACTGGGACATCGAGGGGGCCGTCCGGCGCTATGTGCAGCCCTTCCTGAATGCCCTCAGTACTGCGGGCAACTTCTCTGTGGACTCTCAGGTGAGACTGGGAGCAAGCCGAGGAGTTCCTTCCCTGGCTGCACCGTCCTCCACAACAGTGGAGTCTGTTCTCCCAGTTCTTAGAGCTCGCTGATTTGCTGGGAATTGCCTGTGTGTATGTACGACTCTAGTATCTGCTTTCCCTCCGTGGGGTCCAGCTCGGGGACTTTTGTCAAGGTTTGTTTAAAAGACGACCTTCCAGGGGCGCCTGGGTGGCTCAGTGGGTTAAAGCCTCTGCCTTCGGCTCAGGTCATGATCTCAGGGTCCTGGGATCGAGCCCCGCGTCGGGCTCTCTGCTCAGCAGGGAGCCTGCTTCCTCCTCTCTCTCTGCCTACTTGTGATCTCTTTCTCTGTCAAATAAATAAATAAAATCTTAAAAAAAAAAAAAAGACCTTCCATACGGCCCCATTTAGAACTGTATTCACCCACTTGTGCCATCCTTAAGGAATTTATTTTAAAAATAAAACTTCCCGAAATATGTTAATGTAGTAACAGTGAAGATGGCAAGAATGTAGCTTCCTACGTGTGAAGAATGTATCACACAGTGTCCTTTTAGGGAAAATGTGGGAGACATTTTTATCAGGTCTTGCTAGTGGGAGTACTTCTGAATAACTGACTTGAGTTAATCTTGTGGACACTGAATTATGCTGTTCTTGTTTCCCTCTTTGTTTAGGGTCTTAGAAAGCCTGGTAAAAAAATGTGGTTTCAGGGGTGCCTGGATGGCTCAGTTGGTTAAGCGTCTGCCTTCTGCTCAGGTCATGATCCTGGGGTCCTGGGATCGAGTCCCGAATCAGGCTCCCTGCTCGGCAGGGAGCCCGCTTCTCCCTCTGCCTGCCACTCCCCCTGCTTGTGCTCACTCTCTGTCTCTCTGACAAATAAATAAATAAAATATTTAAAAAATATATCTATACTTTTAAAAAAAAATGTGGTTTCAAAGTATGTATTTAGTGTATTAACTTTACCCTGAGCTTTGTTATTTTTTTTCCTTACACCTATTTTCTCTCAGCTCTAATTTTGTCTCATATTTCGTCCTGTCCTAATTGTATCTTTTTAAGGCACTTCAAATCCTTTTTGGGACAAAGTGGAGTATGAATCAATACACAAAATAGGGGCGCCTGGGTGGCTCAGTGGGTTAAAGCCTCTGCCTTTGGCTTGGGTCATGATCTCGGGGTCCTGGGATCGAGCCCCACATCGGGCTCTCTGCTCGGCGGGGAGCCCGCTTCCCCCCCCCCCCCGCTTGCCTCTCTGCCTCCTTGTGATCTCTCTCTCTGTCAAATAAATAAATAAAATCTTTTAAAAAAATTTAAAAAAATACACAAAATAATGTTCTCCTTCTTTGCTTTACAGATCCTTTACTATGCAGTGTTGGGGGTAAACCCCCGCTTTGACCCAGCTTCCTCCAGCTACTACTTGGCCGCACACAGCCTCCCCCATGTCATCAACCCAGTGGAGTCCCGGCTGGGTGAGCTGAGGATGAGGGTCTATCTGCCAGGCTGGGGAGGGACCCCGAAGGCTCAGGGTGGGGTTGGAGGCTGGTAGTATATCGTTCTGGTTCCCAGGTTGGGTGGTCTGAGGGCATCAAGGAAGTGCTGGGCATTTAGGCTCCTTTCTCATGAGACTCGTGAAAATCATTTATTAAACATTTATTACACATGACTCACAATGCTTTTTATAAAGAAATGGTAGGCTGCATCTCCCTCTGTGCAAGCCATCCAGGAAA
The DNA here is from genome assembly GCA_028534135.1 of Potos flavus. Lineage (NCBI taxonomy): Eukaryota > Metazoa > Chordata > Mammalia > Carnivora > Procyonidae > Potos > Potos flavus. Next base: position 36,812,272 of record CM052891.1, on the reverse strand, counting down.
GATACGGTCACGCGTGTAGGAAAGATAACAGCAAAAGTACGTGAAGGCAGAATTCGGATGGACGGTTCTGCTGATCGAGGTTTGAAGCTGGGATTCCAGGCTTTCATTTTGAGGGTGGTACCTACGAAGAAGCGATGACCACAAGCTATAATACAAGGAAACCAAAATTAGTATATCACTGGTTGGGGGATTTCAGACAGTAAGGCTAGGCCGGTGTGGACCACGGTATGGGAGGGACTGCAGGTGGTCCGTTCCCTCGATCCTCCCCTCCCTCCCTCCCTCCCTCCCTCCCACACTCTAGCAGTGTGGAGTACAGAGATAGAAGGGCTTTCCAGGCAAGGAAAACTCTGAGCTTAGATGTAGAAGAGGCAAAACAGATGGGCATTCGGGAAGCTCAGAGAAGTCTAGTGTAGCGGAATTGTGAGGGAGTGACCGAGGTACAGCTGGCAAGGCAGGCTGGTGCCAGATCATAAGGCCCACAGTAAGTAGCTGAGATTTTACCTGGTATGAAGGATTAAGAGGGAATTGACCTGAGGTCATATTTATACTTCGGTATAAAATGGGCTATAGTTATATGGGTGTGATGGGGCAGTGTCCAAGAGGGTGGTCTTAGACAGTCAAGGGGGGCCTGTTAGAGGGGGAGATTCCAGGGGCCTGTGGGGGGCTAAGGACTCTACAGGTATGTGGCACATCTTGGGAGAATGTTCAGAGGACGTCCTTGACCACAGAAACCCAGGACTGGAGGATATCCCGGGGATTATCAGCTGGGGAAAATGAGCCCCAGAGCAGGATCCAGACCCAGAAGGTTTTGGTATTCTGACTTCTCTTCTCTTTGTACCGCAGGATCGAGCGCTGCCTCCCTTTACCCTGTGCTCAACTTCCTGCTCTATGTACCCGAGCTTGCCCACTCCCCTCTGTACATTCAGGACAAGGATGGGGCTCCAGTGGCCACCAACGCCTTCCACAGTCCCCGCTGGGGTGGCATTATGGTAAGGGTCATAGAGCCCCAGCTTTAGGGACAGACAGATGTCCCCTGAGACTGTTCCTCTTGTTGTCCTCCATGGCCCAGCCTGTGGGAGGGGCAGCACCAAGGAGGGGAGGGTGCTGTGAGCTCGTGCCCTCCCCTGCCGGCCCCACGGCTTCTTATTTCTGGCAGTGTTTTCTATAATACGACCCTTTTGCATGTAGCATTTTGCACTCACTGAGGACTTCTCTATGTGTCCATCTTAGATCTTGGCCCTGTTTATGGGAGTCTTGCAAGGCTGGGAACTTTGTTTCTCCACTTAGATTGGGAGTTTCTCATCGGCAGGAACTCTTACAATGGAATAAAAAATATTTTCCACAGGACTTTTGAGGGGATGATGGAGATAATTTATGAAAAGCTCCTAATAGGTATTCAAAAAAACACTAGCTATGACCATCAGGTTTGTAATTTTTAAAGACCTTTCTGAAAAGGTCTTCTTTTTCTCTCCCGGCCTCTGGAGTATCTAGGGCAGAGCCGTGGACGGTCCGGGTGTGGTCTTGAGGCAACCTCCTTTCCCCCCTGCAGGTCTACAATGTGGATCCCAAAGCCTACAATGGCTCAGAGCTGCCGGTGAGGGTTGAGGTGGACATGGTGCGAGTGATGGAGGTGTTCCTGGCCCAGCTGCGGTGAGGTCCTGGCCGATGCGCCTGGCGACGTGGCCCCTGAGTCTGACCCCAGCCTCCTGAGCTGACTAGAACGAGATCTCACCCGGCAGGGATACCTCCCCTGTGCCGAGTTCCCGGGGAAACCAAGTGAGGTTTCTAGGGATCACCTTCTCCTAAGGAGTAGTAGTTGCTGACAAAAACTGTTTTGAGAAAAAAAACAGGCTCCTTGAACGTCAGGTTCCTGGGCTGTGATTGGAGTGCTTAAGGAAAGAGCTACTAATTCTGATGCTAACTGGTACGTCAGTAGTATCTGCCTGATGCCCTGTGCTGAGAATTCTAGGGCTGTGCCTGGGAGCATCGGGAAAGAGGATTCTGACTGATTAGCAATGTCTGCCCTGAGTGCGGGGGGATTAGGGAGGCACAGCACGCGTGCTTATCAGAAGTGGTGCTTATCAGAAGTGGTGCTTATCAGAAGGCCCCCGGGTGGCTCATTCGGGTGGGCGGCTGACTCTTGGTTTTGACTCAGGTCACAATCTCTGGGTCATGGGATCAAGTCCTGCATTGGGCTCCATGCTCAGCGTGAAGTCTGCTTGTCTCTCTCCCTCTGCTCCTCTGCTTGCTCACACGCACTCTCTCTCTTTCTCTCTTAAATAGATAAATAAAATCTTTAAAAAAACAACAAAAAAAGAAGGGGTCCTGGATCATCCCTTAACTAAAGGCTCATTGGTCCCATTTGTCCAAAGAGAGGGTAGGCAGGATGAGGGGATTACCAGAGATCTTGTTGCCATGGGAGCTTTTTTCAAACAAGATCTTAGGAATCCAATCCAGAAACAAGTAAAAGCAGAAACACTGGTTAAAACGGGGCTTGAGTCTGTGTTTGCTGGAGTGTTGCCATTCACCTCCCCGAGACCCCGAGGCACTTCCTTGTGACTTCCGTGGTTCTGGGTAACATTGAAAATCTTCGCCATTATTCTAGGAACCTTAGCCATCTTCTACCCTCGGCCTTCCTTACTTCGCTCTTCCTACAGGCTGCTCTTCGGGATTGCACAGCCCCAGATGCCTCTGAAATGCCTGTTTTCAGGGCCCAAGAGTGAAGGGCTAACGACCTGGGAGCTCGACCGGCTGCTCTGGGCTCGGTCAGTGGAGAACGTGGCCACGGCCACCACCACTCTCACTTCTCTGGCCCAGCTTCTGGGCAAGATCAGCAACATTGTCATCAAGGACGATGTGGCATCTGAGGTGAGCGGGCAGGGGATGGATTCTTTGATGTGACCCAGAGTGGCCAGCGAGGACCAGGGCGTGGTGTGAAACCAGAGAGCCAGTCGAGGAGGCCCGGGGTGTGTGCCAGCATGCCATCCTGGAGTACCCCAGGTTTCCTCTAGGGGGCAGTGCCAGGTTCCCAGCAGGACACCAGCTGGGGTGTGAGGTTTTAAGCGGGGACAAAAAAGATACACTGTAGCCCTTTCATACTGGTTTCCATATCCTGGGCAAACTCCAGGCAATCTGCTTGGTAGATGGCAGACATAGTAAGACCCATCCCCGCCCCCGTCCCAACACCTCCCTGGTGCCTGGAACTTACCGGTAACGCCCCGCCCCCTTCCTAGGTGTACAGGGCTGTAGCTGCTGTCCAGAAGGCCGCAGAGGAGTTGGCCGCTGGGCACCTGGCCTCTGCCTTCATTGCCAGCCAGGAAGCTGTGACGTCCTCGGAGCGTGCCTTTTTCGATCCCTCGCTCCTCCACCTCCTCTATTTCCCGGATGACCAGAAGTTTGCCATCTATATCCCGCTCTTCCTGCCCATGGCCGTGCCCATCCTCCTGTCCCTGGTCAAGATATTCGTGGAAACCCGCAAGTCCTGGAAAAAGCCTGAGAAGAGAGACTGAGCAGGACAACAGAATCTCAGTAGGAAGCCTTCCTTTCTGGCCAGAATAGGAGATGTGAGATTGAGAGGCACATAAATGGGGCCTGCCGTGAAGGACTTAGCTCCAGTAACCAACGTACAACACTCCAAGCAGGGTTCATCTTTCCTTCCCTTCCCATTCCTCTAGCTCAGGTTCCCCCCACACTTTGTGCCCTCCCTCTCCACTTCCCTCCAGAAGACCCGTCATTTGGGTCTCCTTATCTGGCTTAAACTTGAAGGCCCGTCTCCCTCCGGGGCAGGGGCAGTTTGCCGTGCTTCTGTCCTTTTCCTCTCGGTCCTCTTGCACTCAGAGGGAGCCTTAGGGGAAAGCCCTGGGTTGGATTCTAGCCCCCTCCCCTCCACGCTTCTCTCTGACCCCTCAGGGAGAGCCCTAGCACTGCTCTCATGGAATGGGCCAGCTCACCTCTGGGGCCTTCTCCCTCCGTCCCCTCCCTCCTGGCTGGCTGTGCCTGTTGGGTATGGCCTGATGCTGAGCGTGTGGCTGAGTTTCCCTTCACCCTCTTATAGTGGTTAGTGTGGTGCAGTGGGGAAGGTTCCAGACCGGGGATCAAGCATGCCTGAATTCAGACCCTTGTTTCTGTACCTTCTGCACTTAGCATCTGGGGAGCATTGAATAAGCCACTTAATCTCCCTGGGCCTCAGTTTTTCATTTGTTCAAATAGCACTAATGATACCTCCCTTACAAGGTAGTTATGAGGATGAAATGTGATAAGCATATGAAAGTGTCTGGCACATTTTAGGCTCTCAATAAACATTGGTCGAATGCGAATTGGAATGATACGAAGTACGAGCATACCTTTCATTCTTCATTTGTGGCCAAGTAATGGTTTCCTGCCAACTGTCGTGGGTGCCCAGGCCCACCTTGCTTTGACCTGGCCATGTGCCCTACAGAGAGGCCCTGCTTCCCTGCCCTGGAGGGCCCTGTGGTGGCCAGGCGCCTAGGCTGTTGTCCCTCAGCACATCCAGGGGTGCCCAGCAAAGCCGTTAGCATCTACTTCTGCATTTTTCGCAGGGGGTCTGGGAGAGAATAGCTTGTACCAGTGTAAGCCTTTAAATACAAACTCATTCATAAATTCAGAAAAAGAATATATTAAGCATAGGCTGCAACCGGCACTGGGCTAACTGCTAGGTGTGATAAGAGAACAAAGACCGGATCTCTGCTTCCACGGAACTGATCTTTTAAGCAGGAGAGTCGGTGAACAAAAATTAATTTCAGATCATGCATTATAAGGAAAAAAAAACAGGCTGATAAGATGGTGACCCGGGGGGGCACCTGGGTGGCTCAGTGGGTTAAGCCTCTGCCTTCGGCTCGGGTCATGATCTCAGGGTCCTGGGATCGAGCCCCACATCGGGCTCTCTGCTCAGCAGGGAGCCTGCTTCCTCCTCTCTCTGCCTGCCTCTCTGCCTACTTGTGATCTCTTTCTCTCTGTCAAATAAATAAATAAATAAATCTTTAAAAAAAAAAAAAAAAAAAAAAAAAAAAAAAAAAAAAAAAGATGGTGACCCGGGGACTAGTGCTTTAGATTGGGTGTTGGGCGGGGAGGGGGAAGCTTTGAGCAGATGACATTCGAAGTAAGACCAGAAGAGAAAGCCATCTGGGGGAAGAGCATCCCAGGCAAAGATCCTGAGGCGGGAACTCGCTTGAGGGGCAGACGGCAGGACAGAGTGGCGGGAGCGCAGCGAGCATGGAGGCGTAGACGGGACTCCTAAAAGTACCTAGCAAAAAAAATGAATGAAGCCCAAGGCGAGGCCCCACCCAGCCCCGGGGGAGTGGACCCAGGTTGGCGCGCCCGCGGCCGTCCGGCTGGCGTGGGCGGGGCCCCTGGCTGGCCCACCCCTGGGGGCGGGGCGGTACCTGGGGCCCGGCCGGGGGCGGGGCTGCGGACGCTCCCCCTTCTCTCCGCTCCAGCCGGCGCAGGCAGCCGCCGCGGCAGCAGGCGAGCGGCGGCCCCGCGAGGCCATGAAGGTGAAGAAGGGCGGCGGCGGGGCTGGGACGGGGGCGGAGCCCGCTCCAGGGGCCTCGGGCCCGAGAGTGGAGCCCAAGCCCGAGCCGCAGCCGCAGGCGGAATCCGAGTCCGGGTCCGAGTCGGAGCCCGAGGCTGGCCTGGGGCCCAGGCCGGGGCCGCTGCAGAGGAAGCAGCCGATCGGGCCAGAGGACGTGCTGGGGCTGCAGCGGATCACGGGCGGTGAGCACCGGCGAGGCAGCGCCGCCCGCGGCGGGAGGGCGGGAGGGAGAGAGCGCGGGAGGGGGCCCTCGCCCCCTTTCCCGCCCTACCACCTCCCCCCTGCCTCCCCTCCCCCACCCGGTGCCCCTCGCCTGAGTTCCGTAACCTTCTGCCTCGGAACCTGAGATCTCCATGTCCCCTCTTCCCTTGATCTCCTTGTGCCCGCCTCTTCTCCCTTTAGACATTTATTTTCACGCTACTCCTTCCTTTCTGAGGAGGCCATCCCCCTTTCCCATGGTGGAGGTGGGGCAGCAGCTGCAACTGTGACCCCTTCCCCATGGAGCCTTCAGAGCCCTTTGAGGCTTTTCTCTGCAATAACGAGGATGGGTGCTAAGTGCCTTCTGTCTTCAGTCCCCACCCTGGAGGCTAGGCGGAGGCTGAGCTACTTAGGTGACTTTAAGACCCTCCAGTCTCCCTGACCATTAAATGCCCTCACTCTGGGTCCCCCAGGAAGTCTGGGGCCATCCTCCAAACCCAGGAAAGGACCTGGGCAGGAAGCTTCAGTGGGTTGGTCTGGGCCCTCTCAAGGGAGTAGATTAATGCTCCCTCCGACCCCCCCACCCCCCACCCCACCTTAGCCTGTCTTCTTCCGGGAGGCCTAGTCTCTGCTGTGGTTGAGTTCCTGAGCTGAACTGCCTGCGTTGAAGCCCTAGCTATGCCATGTAATTGGCTGTGTGACCTTGGGCAAGTAATTTAACTTCTCTGAGCATGTTCATCTGCAAAATGGGGATAACGGCACCTACTTCATAGGGCTGCTGTGAAAACCAATTTTCTGATTTTGCTTAGTGCCTGGCCTGCTGTGCGTGCTCTGTAAATAGGGCTCTTTTGTCAGTAGTACTGAGGGCCCCACAGGACTGCTCACGGCCACTGCCTGGAGGCAGACAAGTGGGCATTCAGGGCCAGGGAGGAGGTTACCACAGGCAGGGAACAAGGGCTAGGAAGCCTCGTGCCAGAGGCAGTGGCTGAGCCTCAGAGAACAGAGGCATTTGGAGAGAGAGTGGCCCTCTACCTTAGCTTCATTCTTCAGGAATCCTGCCCCAGCTCCCTCTGCAAGAGCAACTCTTGGGACCTCTCTCTGGTGGTGGGGGGCAGGTTGCTGGAGTGGGCCTGAGCTCTGGAGTTGCAGGAGCAGCAGAGCCCGAGGCTGCCAGCTGGAGCCGTGGAGGGGACCGTAATGGCAGGTCTAGCTAGGCCTGTGCATCTGGGTCCCTGGGGAACCAGCTTCTCCCTCCTCTCGGGGCCAGGCAGCAACCATTCTTGGCTGGGCCCCCAGAGCACTGAGCTGCCTTGCCCAACCAGACACTAGCAGACGGAGGGGGCCTGGACCAGTCTGATGTTCGTGCCAGTTGAGCTAGAACTGGCAACAGCAGCACTTAGAATGGGGGGAGAACTTATGGGTGTTTGGAGGTCAGGCTGACCTGTCTGGGTCTTCGGTAACTTTAGAGGTTATTTTGCGACTGTGGGGGCGTCCGACCCTTGTATTGGCATGTGTCTCCATTTTGGAGGAGATTCATAGCCCTTTGACATGGGGCATCTATGGGGATGGGCAGGGGAAGGGGCTTCCTGGGAACCCTTTCCTCTCTAGAAGCTGAGAACCGGGTTCCAGGGATCTCCACCCTGGCACCCCGTGGTCTCCTTTGACCCTAATCACACAGGTCTGAGGTTTGCTCCTCCTGGATTACCGGCCCCGAATCCAGCTTAGGAAGGTATTTGTGGCAGAGGGAAGGGGGTGGGGGCAGTTGTGTTCTGAGCCTTCGGCCACTCTGCCCCTTTATCTGGCCTGACCCTGGGTCCCAGGCCTCATCCTTCCCTTGGCAGAAAGGAGGGTGTGGGCGCGGCGTTCTGAGCCCCGGGCATCCCACTTCCCTCACTTTGTCTGAGGACAAAAGGGCGGTAGGAGAGACTGAGGGCAGACTGTAAGAACTTACTCCCGCGTGAGAGGAGAGGCTCCAAGAGCAGGAGGATGTGGAGAAGAAGGAAGGGCATTCCCGGGAGCCAGAGCTGGGGAGCTAGGATTCTGCTCCCAGTTCTGCCACCTCGTCTCCTTGTGCCCTGCACCTTCTTTCTACATCTTTGGACCGCTGCTTACTTTCTGTGAAAATAAGGTGTGTCGAGGGCGAGGTGAGGGCTGCCCATTGGCCTTCCTCCTCCTTCTCTCTCTCCGTGGTGGACAGGCCAGGGATCCGGCCCATTCCCCCAAGCCCTGCTGGACCCTAGGGTGCCAGGAGGCTACCAGGAGGGCTTCCTGGAGGGGGCCGCCCCGGGCTTGGGGAAGAGAGAAGGACTTTACATTCACTTCCTCTTCCTGCCCCAGAGGAATAGGAGGTGGCCCAGGGGCCTGGAGGGTGATTTCCGGGCCTCTATGGGGGAGGATGTGATGGCGTGCGGGCTGACAGCGCCAGACCCACCACTGCTCCTTTCAGTTTGCCGGGGCCTCCCTGAGCACTTGCAGTTGTTGCTGCAGGAGAACTGAGGGTTGGACCAGGCCCTGATATTCCTAAGCAAGCTTCCTCAGCCACGGCTCACCACTGTGTCCCAGTTCCTCTTCTGGGCCTGAGGACTCCCTTTCCCCCCATGCACACACCTGCCACACCCTCTTCCTGGCTTTGCTTGTACTCTTCTCTCTGGGGGTGGCTCAGAGCTAAGGCTGGGTCGATGAGCTTTGAGGGGTTCCCTCCATTTGCTAAGACTTCCTCGCATTTGGAGATCAGCAGGGGATGGGAGCAAAGGTGGCCCCCTTCCCCCAATATTCCGGGCTCTGGGCTTGAGTCAGCAGAGCTTTGGCTAAGCTGCTTAAGGAAGCTGGGCTTATATAAGCCGATTATGGGGAGAGGAGGGGGTTGGGGGGTAGGGAGGAACCGGGGAGGGGTTGTTTGCCTGCCCTAGCACAACCCAGGTCAGGGAAGTCCTTGCCTTGACACCTCCTAGAGGTAGCACCGGGGACAGCTATGTGGTGGGCGTGGAAATGTTCTCCGGGGAAGTACTATGTTTCTCCTGAGGCAGAGCTGTGTCACCCTCTTCAGCACGAGGTTCTCAAAGGCCAGGGCTGTATCCCTCTCGAGCTGGGGCTCCTCATTAGGTTGGAGACCATCGGGCTCAAAGTCACTGCGCCAGCCCCGCCAGAGCAGAGGCTGGACTAAGGCCCCACAACTCAGGGTGGGAGGGAGACTGGGGGTGGGGGGGAGGTGACCTTGTCTTCCACCCTCCCCCACCCTGCCCCTCCCTGACCTCCGCGAGAGAGCGGTTTGTCTCTCATTAGAAGGCAGGGACTCAGTTCTCTCTTTCTGGAAGGCAGTGTGACCTGGAATCAGAGAAAGTGGTAAGCTAGTCTGGGGTCTCCCAAAGGCTGAGCTGGCAGCCGGGGCTTCTGGGCGAGTCCCTTTTTTGCTTAGCTGCCTGTCTTCCCTAGACTACCTGTGCTCCCCCGAGGAGAATATCTACAAGATCGACTTCATCAGGTTCAAGATTCGAGACATGGACTCAGGCACTGTCCTCTTTGAAATCAAGAAGCCCCCAGCCTCAGGTGAGCGGGCTGGCTGGGTAGGCCATCGACAGAAGGACGAGGTGGGCGAGGGCTGTGAAGCGGGTTGCCCAGGGACTCGTCAGGCGGCAGAGGAGTCAGAGCAGAGCTGGGGCTGGGCTCCTGCTTTTCTTTCCCATCTGTTTCTGGGGCTGGACATCTTGGGAGGACAGTCTGGCCACTTCGGTCCCTGCCAGCCTGCCCTCTGCAGGCCTTCCTGGGAACTGCAGTCGCAGGGGCTCCACACCTCTGTCTCCTGGGGCCCTGGGAACCTCAATTGAAATTGGTGACCTGCTGACCTAGAAACCACCGCCCCTTTAGGGGGGAACCATTTGGCCAAAGGTCTGAACCCTCAATATGCATTAGAATCTCCTGGGGGAATTTTTTAAGAATTCAGACAGATGGGGGGGCCCTGGGGTGGGAACCCCGGGTGGGGCCGGGGCCTGAAGCCCTCTGAGCCCCAGTTGGGGTATGTTACAGAGCGGTTGCCCATCAACCGGCGGGACCTGGACCCCAATGCTGGGCGCTTTGTCCGTTACCAGTTCACCCCTGCCTTCCTCCGCCTGAGGCAGGTGGGAGCCACGTGAGTAACTGGATGGAGGTGGGGGGTGTTGGGGGGGATGGGCAAGGGCTGGGGGTAAGGGTAAGGGTGGGAACGGGCCCTTCCTGAGTTCTTACTGAGCCTCTCTTTTTGGGGGGTGATGTCTGTCTGGAGCCTTGCGGGCTGACTTCAAGCTCAGCTCTGCCCCCTCTGATCTGTCAGGGTGGAGTTCACGGTGGGAGACAAGCCTGTCAACAACTTCCGCATGATCGAGAGGCACTACTTCCGCAACCAGCTCCTCAAAAGTTTTGACTTCCACTTTGGCTTCTGCATCCCCAGCAGCAAGAACACCTGCGAGCACATCTACGACTTCCCCCCTCTCTCTGAGGAGCTGAGTGCGTGGGCGGGGCCGTGGGGGGCTGGGGGGAGGCGGGGAAGGCTAGAGAGACCGAACTGCTGGGGGTGGGGGGTGGGGGGAGTGTGGTTCTGACCCTTTTCTCCCGTCCTGGGTCTCTTTCGTTTGGCCACCATTCCTATGCCACCCGTAGGGAAACTGAGGCTCAGAAAGGCTGGGGGAACTCTGCGAGGTGGAGGTGGGTCTGAGGTTGTTCAGCTCATCCCCATCCCGCAGTCCCGAAGCCTCCTTGGCAGGGGCCCCGGCTCAGGCTCCTGACCTTTGCCCCAACTGGCGGGGGGCGTCTCTTGCAGTCAGCGAGATGATCCGTCACCCGTACGAGACACAGTCTGACAGCTTCTACTTCGTGGACGACCGGCTGGTGATGCACAACAAAGCAGACTATTCCTACAGCGGAACGCCCTGACCTGCAAAACCAGCACCCCCGCCCCAGGAGGGTCCTCGGCCCTCAGCGTGACCTCCCCAACACTCACCTCTCAAGCCGAGGTCTTCTGCCTGGGGACTGGTCCGAGAGCCCTGGACCCCCAAGTCGGCGATGGGAGGGAGGGTACCTGATGTCCCCAGTCCAGGTCTCTGAAGCCCGTGGGGCCTGGCACGTGGGGTGGGGGTGGGGTAGGAGGGCTGTCTGCCTCCATGTCCAGGAAGGCCTCCTGGGAGAGGAGTAGCCAGGACTTCCAGACAGCCTAGCTGGGCCTCTGGGGCCCACGTTTAAGAATAGTGTTCCCCTATCCAGGCCTTGGCGAGGTCAGGGCAGGAACCCATTCCCTGTTCCCTGCCCACCACCAACAGGCCATTTAGAGTTGTCAATTCACAGATGAATATCCATAGCCAGCTAGTCTGGCTGCCAAGATTCCCAAGGGAGTCCAGGCCCCAGCCCCAGCCCCAGCCCTTACCATCCGGGGCGAGCTACTGCCTAAGGTGTGGGGGGGACCTGCCCAGATTGAGGCCTGTGATAGGGACTGGACCAACTGTATATAGTTTTCAATAAACTCTCTCCTTTTCTGTTCTTTGGCTGTGGGCCAGCATGTGTGTATGGGGAGGGGGTGGAGTTGGGGTGGGGCAATAACGAGGCTCCCAGATCTTCCTGTCCTCTAATTCTCTATACCCTGGCATCACACTCAGCATCTCAAGTCAGCATTTAGCTTATGTTGCAGCCAGAAGGGGTTTTTCCTTTGATAAAGATGGAGACCCAGGCTGCAAGAAGGGAAGCTTTGGCCCCAAGTCAGCCAACTCTGGCAAAACCGAGGCTGGGACAAAGGTCCTCAACTCTAGGGTAGATGGAAGGAGTCGGGGGGGGGGTGGTCTTGTTCTCTAGCGCACCTTCCCCCGCCCAGAGATCACTGGGACTGCTAGCTAGGTTGTGCACTGAGCCCTCATCAGAGAGACAAGGTGGGCACAGTTTTGGCTCAGGTCTCGGGGAGCCCCCCTGGCCTGGCTGGCCTGCACAGGACGCTGCCTCTGGCCCCCAGCACCACCCCAAACCCAGAAGAGCTCTTAATTTCCTTAGTGGAGGAAACGGAGGAACTGGGGTAGGCGGAGAGCTCACCCCCAACTGTTCTCAGGCACTAATTCGGATATGCCTGGTAACCACGCTCTCTGGGCTGAGACTTAACCTAACTCTCTAAGAGGCCTAGAAGTGCTGGGATTCATCTGGGTTCCGCGGAGCCCTGGCTGGGGCCAGGCCCTGGGCTGCACTCTGGGAATTCTAAAATGAGTGAGACACAAACACATACTTGTTCCTAGGAATAAGATGGACTGGGCCTACAGGGGAGCGAGAGTCATCCTGCTTGGAGGGATCTGGGGAGGACCCTTGGAGGAAACATCCACGTCCAAGCAGGGCTGTGGACACTCGGGGTGATTGGCTGGAAGAGGTGGGATGAGCATTGAGACGTAGGGAACAGCATAAAGCAGAGGTCTGGAGGCAGGATGGGTCAGGTGCCTTTGGGAAAGTGGGTATTTATGATATGAAAGGAAGGCAGATCTTACTGGAGCCTTGTAGTCCAGGTGATAAGGCTTCTCCCGGGGAAGGTGGGGAGGGTTAATCAGGAATGACTCTGTCGGATTATCTCTGGCCAGTGATCGAAGGCTGGATTTGAAGGAGTGAGACTAACAGCCGGCACACACTGAGTGCCAGGCCGGGGGCTAGGTGTTAACTCACGCTGTACCCACCGCTTCTGAGGCAGGCACTGTTATTATGCCCATTTCACAGGAAGTGCGGGCCTAGAGGGATGAACGTGTGCGGCTGAAGTTGCGTGTCTATTAAGTGGCATCGTCAGGGATCTAACCCCACGGTCTGGCTCCAGGTCACACACCCCCACGCTGCTGGCAGAGGGGCCCGCGGGAGGGTGGTGCAGGAATTCAGGCTGACAGCCGAAGGGAACCTGAACTCGGTCAGTATCCACAGAGATGGCGAGAAATAGACGAAGTGGAGGTTTTCAGAGCGGAAATTTCCAGAACTGGAGGCTGATGGGATGAGACAGCCGGAGACGGAGGAGTCGAGGCTGAAGCCTGGTCCGGGGACTGAATGTCAGGGGAGGGGGGGTAGCTGTCACGGGGCTTGGGAACCCACGTTGGATCAGGACGGGAGTTGGGGGAGGTGATGAGTTCAGGTTGGGACCTGCTGGCGTGTGGGTACAGATGTCCTGAAGGAGGTGACCAGGAAGACAGGAAATTCAGGCCCTGAGACCAGGAGGCAGAGGAAGGCTAGAGACAGTCATCCGGGGTTCAGTGGCTGCAAGAGAGTTGCTGAAGCTGCGATGATGGCTGAATGATGGGGTTGGCGCTCGCCCCGAGAGGCCCATGTCCCTTGAGCCTGGAGAAAGAGTTCGGGCTGGGAAAAGCCTTGGCCCCCTGTCTCCTAGGAAGTCTTTGTGTCTCTGGCCCTGGTCTGCTGCCAATGGTGCACTTTGCTGCGTCTGGTTCCTGGCATTTCCCCTGGGAACCTAGACGGTCCTTGGGCAGTAGAAAGAGGGCGAAGACAGGGTAAGGGTGGGTCTGGTCCTGGCTCTGATGCTGACAAGTGATTGATCTGGAAGGTCCATGTGGACCTGGCTGGATCCGGGCCTCAGATTTCATTTCTCTGCAGTGGACCAGATTTCTTGGCTTTGACTCTTCAGGAACTGTCATGAGGACCCCACCACCGGGTTGAGCAGGAAAGCCCGAGAGACCCACCATTCATGCCTACGCGGGCTGGTCTGTATGGTGCACATTGGGACTGCCAGACCCATGATGAAATATTGAGATGCTTCCCTTCCGATAGTAAAGAGTTGCTACCTGGAGCCCCCAGCACCTTCCTCCCCGCCCTGGGTCGTCCCGTTAAGAGCCACCCTCCATCCCTCACCACCCTGTTAACGAAAGCGAGGGTGCTTTACTTTTGTGCGCGTCATGGACCCCATTGTTATCGTCTACTGAAGCCTAAAGACAGTAAAGGTTTTACGCGTATAAAATATACGGTAATCCTAAATATTTTAGGTATTAAAAGTTATGTAGTAGGAATCTACATATCTACTCTGCGACACCTGTAATATATTATGAAAACATCTCTGATTTCGAATCTGCGATTTCTCTACCTTTGGACAAAGTCACAGATTCTACTAAAGCTATTGTGATTTGTGGCTGACATTCGTAATGGAGGGAAATGCTAAGTTTGAGGTCAAGATCCGTGAAAATGAAGGTGCGATTTCTTCATCCAGTGTTTTAAAAAGATTTTATTTATTTATTTATTTAGAGAGAGAAAGAGAGAAGAGAGCGTGAGCGCGGTGGGGAAGGGAGGAGCAGAGGGAGAGGGAGAGAGAGAATCCCAAGTGAACTCACACTGAGCGCAGAGCCCCAAGTGGGGGCTTGATCTCACGGCTGTTTGAGCGACCGAGCCACCCAGGCGCTCCTCTTCATCCAATTTAATGAACCCAAGAACTAACCAGTTTTAGAACCTTTATGTTTAGAGTCACACCCCCCCACCCTCCGCTAGAAAGAAAGGCTAACTCCCCCAGAACGGGGCACCTCCAGACCCTGCGTCCATTCAGCTCACCCTCAAGCAGCGAACGTTTGGCGGGAGATGACCAGCAGGGGGCAGCATATGAACGGGAGCGCCGGGCTCCGCTCCGAGAGCAGCTGTAGCCCTTTCAAGTTGAAGGGCTAGCCTGGTTACAAACACAAACAAACTCGAGACCCCAAATTCTGTTTGCCACCTGCCTTACTTGTGTGGGCGCCAGCTCACTTGTAGGTGCGCTCAATGGGCCCACGGGACTGAGGTCTTACTCTGGAGGAGATCTCGATCTCTGCTCACCTCCGGAGCTGGAGGGGGGGGAGGGGGAGCTTCACAGAGAGCCCCGCCCCCCCGCCCCTTCCCCCTATAGTCAGGGCTGGGCTGGGGCAGGTGGGTCTTCCTCTTGGGCGCACCGGCTGGCCCTGTCTCCCCCAGCGCCCCATCCCTATCCCTCTAGTCCTGGACGCAGGCTGAGTGGGCCTCTGACCCCCAGAGACCACCTTTCAGGGCCAGCAGCGCCCGCAGCGCCGGGCTCCACTCCAATCACCTCACCCGTGGAACCCGCAGCCCCAGCCGGGGAGAGATGGAGGACAGGAAGGCACGGTCGGTCTGGACAGGGAAGTGAACCTGGGGGGGGGGGGGGGCTCGAGAGGAAAGCGGTGAATCTCAGTAGGAAGGGGCAGCGTGGGGCGAGGCAAGGGAATCCTCTTCCTTCTTAGGGGCAGGACAGCTGCTTCCTTAGATCCTTCTGGAAGTTCTCCTGGGAAAAGGCCCCGCCTACCTGCCCTCTCGCCCTCCCCAGGCTGGTCGGAAAGTCCTCCTAGGTACCTCACTCGTTAGATTTGGAAACTTCATAGTCCAGAATGAGGGTTAGGGTGTCATCCCAGACCAGGGTATCTACAGAAAGGCCTGGCCTTTCTGCCCGGGGAGGGGGAATCCGGAAATGAAGTCTCAGGAGCCAAGACCACAGGCACTTGCTTTATTGTTCCAGGTCAGGGGACAACGGCAGGCCGTCTAGGGATCTGCTTGTGCCTAACCCAGCTCAGGCTAACCTCTGAGGGTTCCTGGACCCCCGGGTGCAGGGCAGGCTGAAGCTCCCACTCGGTGGGCGTTGGACTCTCCGGTAGGGCAGGGCGGGCCACCGGGCCACAGTCCCAGCTCTGGGGGACATCGTGGGTCTGCCAAACAGTCAAAGAGGGGGGCGTTGGCCGCCACCACCCCCCCGCCCCCGCCAGCCTGTGTCAGGCTCCCCTTCCCTGAATGCCCGGGCTGCCTAGGCCAGTGGGAAGTCACTAGTAAGTTGGGACCTAAACTACATGAAGTTCTTACAGAGAAGGAGCGAGATGTTCGTGCCCTGGAGGGGCCCTTCCAGAGCCCCGGGCGGGGAGAAGAGGACACTTTGAAGTTTCTGAGGGCAAGGGCTTTTCCAAACACTTTGTGTCAGAACTGGGCTCAGTTTGGTCCTGGGGTGGCCGTTACCCCTCCTGTGTGTCATTCTGGGGGAGGTCAGACAGAGCATCGCGGAGGCTGGGCAGAGCCTGGCCGGGCGGGTGCCGCGAACAGCACCCCCCTGGGGAACCCACAGACAACTTGGGGAGAGGCTCCACACGGACTCCCCCCTGACCGACTGCTGGGATGAAAATGGGAGAATAAATACAGGGGGCTTCTGGGAGAGAACATGCTAGAAGGGGCCAGGCCTGCAGAGCACACGGACGTCAGAAGAGGGTTTTGGGGTGGTCTTGGAGCTTGCACGAGGACCTGGGCCCTCAGCTGTCAGCCGCCTCGGAAATGGAGTCCGGCTGTCAGTGATGTAGTTCTGATTCTTCTGGATAGAAGGTATGTGGGTGGGTGTGGGTCTGATTCGACTGTGTTGTGTGTGTGCGTGCGCATATTATGCAGAAGGACGCAGGTGTGGATGAGTGTGAGCTAGGGAGGGTGTGTTCTTTCCTCCCTGGTTTTTGGGGACCCTGAGTGAGGAGCTGGCTCCCCAGGTGCCAGAAATGTGTGAGGGGTGGCATCGTGGGGGGGTGTCTTCTTCACCCCCAAACTGCCAGCTGACAAATAGTTGGCTTGGTGGCGTAGGGGACAGGCATGGTTTTTCCTTCCTTGACCTTTAAGGTGGGCCCGATGTGGGCGGCCAGCAGGGACGTCCAGGCCGGACGGAGGCCGGAGCGGCTGCTGGGCGTGGCTCAGGCCAGGGCCATGGGCTTGGAGCTGGGGCTGAGGTACACGGAGGGGCCGGCAGGGGCCGCGGGGGCTGTGGGCTCCAGCTCCATGAAGGCCGAGTAGAGGGTGGTGAGGTGCAGGTCACCCAGTGCCCCGGAGCCCCCACTGCCGGGCGGTGCCAAGTCGCCGGCCCCGCTGCCTGTCTCTGCCAGACAGGGTCCCGGGGCGAAACCATGGGCTGGGGGTGGAGGTGGCGGCACTGAAGACGATGTTGGGGACGAGGTCACCAGGACCAAGGGGTCAAGGGCCAGGCTGTCATCCTTCAGCTGTTCCCACAGGTTTCCTAGTTGGGGGAGCGAACAGGAGTCACCGGGAGGTACCAAGGAGCCCTGTGGACCCCCACCCCATGGCTCTCACATGCTAAAGAGAGCACGGTTGGGGTGACCTTGACAGGGGAACAGACTGTCGGCACCAGGGAGTTGCTGGAACCCTCTGCCGTAGCTTAGATGATCTCTGGGGCTCTTGTTTTGGAGTGGGGGTGGGGGGAAGTCAAGGACTTGAGAGCTGGCCCTTTGGAAGGACGGACGTCTATGCTGTGCACTCCGGGAGTTAGCCTGCAGAGGGAGCCCCCGGTCCTCTTCCCCCTGGCTCCTGCCCAGGCTCCTACGGAAGGCGATCTGCAGCCAAGACCAAGGATCTTCTAAGAGTTTGCCACGGGACCCGATGAGGTCCTCCACTGCAGGCCCCAGGGAGAGGAGCAGTGACTCTAGGGAGGAGTCATTGCTGCTACCCCGTCCTCCTCTCTGGGCTGTGGGACCTGCATCGTGGCAGGCCAGGGCCAGGGCATCAGGGCTGCAGGGATGGAGGAAGGGGGCCAGACTAAACCCTGGACTGACTTTGGCTGCTTGGGTTCCGATCCTTCCTCTCCTTCTTTCTAGCCAAGTAACCTTGAATAAGTTACTTAACCTCCATGCGCTTTTGTGAAAGGGCTTTAATAATCCCTCCTCCGGTCCTCGAGGCCCAGAGGAGAGGGCACCCGTGAAACTGACGGTTCGCGGGGAGCGCTGCTCCCCACTTCTGGCTACGGGCTGAGGATCCAGCTGTGCATTTCTAACAAGATTACCAAGACCTGGGCTCCAGGATCGGGAGCTCTGTGAGGGTCAGCTGTCTCCAGCTGCCTGTGGAGGTCCCCACTTACCCCAGGGCACCCAGAGGGTCTGAGACCTGGGTCAGCCGCCTCCTCCAAGCCTCCTGGGGCCAGGACCAGGGTCTGGGCATCCACTGGAGTTTGGGTCTGAACAGGCAGACTTGGCCGTGTGCAGAGATGGGGCGGTCAAGGTGGAATGGAAGAGATGAACCTCTCCCCAGATTCCTACCCCCCAAATCCCGGCAGGACCTGCTTAGTTCTGAGGCCTTGCATTTTTCCCCCGGGGGAGCACCTCTCTCCTTCTTCTGCCTTAAAAGATGAATGAGAAAACGCAACCGCTTCTGGGAATGTTCAGATGGGCAGTCGCTCACGGCCACTATGGAATGGCACACCGGGCTCTTTCCCAGCTGCCCGGAGCTGGGAGTGCTTCGATGATGGGGTCCATTGCAACATGTTCAGGGGCACCAGGAGGAGGGAGATGGGGGCAAGGACATTCCTCTTTGCCCCTTGGCACCCCTGGCTGGCTCAGGATTTCTCTGCTTCAACTGACCAGAAACCTGGCAGCTAGCTAGACCCCAGCCTGGAGACTTGGAGGGGATGGGCCACACCGCCGGACGCACCTCTCCAGTCCTGTCCCACCTTTGCCGCCCCCAGCTCACCTTGGAAGTCAAAGTCGGTGAGAGAGGGGTTGATGGCGTCCAGGTCTGTGCCAAGGTCTCCGTCTGGCAGCAGAGGGTCCTGCATGGTCCTGGCCGGGGAAGGCTCAGCCAGGAGCTTGGCGCTGTGGCTGGGCGGGGTGTTGGCGGGCAGAGGCGAGTCCTGGGGGGTGCCTGGCTGGGCCCGCAGCTCCAGGTGCCCATCCGGGTGCGGGAACAGTGGCTGCGGGGGTCCGGGAGGGGGCAGGCCCGGTGAGAGGTGCGAGTATGTCTGCCCATAGCAGGAGGACACGTGTCCCCCAAGTAGGTCCTGCAGGGGGTTCTTGCCGGGAATGGGGCCCGGAGCTGGGTGCATGGAGTGCAGTGGCTGGGAGAGCCCAACTGGAGGGGCCAGGGGCCGGATGGAACCTGAGCTGGCCAGCCCGGGGGGTGGGCAGCCCAGCAGTGGGGAGCCCAGCTTCTCCCTCTTCTCTCCAATGAGGCTGTCCAGCTCTTCTGCAAATGCCCGAGAGAGAAGAGAGAGGGACACCATGAGACCTGCCTTTCCCCACAAGCCCTCTCCCCAGCCTTGGAACCACTCAGGCCTTCACTCATTGATAAGTTCTCTTTGCTCAGCTTCTCTCCCTCGCCCCCTCTCCCCCTCCCCGCCCTGCCCTCCCCAGCTCCTAGGCGCACTGAACCCTCCCTTGCGTTGCCCCCCAGCCTCTCACCCGGCTTGGCCATGCTCTTGCGCACAGCGATGGGGTCTTTCCTCTTCCACTTCTGCAGCTCCTCCTGCATCTTGTCGATTTTGGCCGGATTGAGGGCCCAGAGGCAGCCCTTGCGAGAGGAGCTTCCTGATTTGTTTTCTACCTTCTCAAAGCACTTGTTGAGAGATAGGTTGTGGCGAACAGAATTCTTCCAGCCGTCGGGCGCTGTCTGGCGGAGCAGAGCAGGACGAGAATTCAGGCCGGTAGCCAGAGCCAGGCCTGGGCTCCAGAAAACTCCTTTGCCCTCTGGGCACCGAACTGCCACCCATTATGGGGCTTGTTGTCCCCGTCAGCGCCCAGCCCGCGCCTGGCACCCTTCCTGGGTGGGGCAGGGGTGGGCAGGAGCCTTGGCGGCAAATTATTTTTACCTAAAATCTGCCTTCATCCTAGCCCCACTGCTGGCAGATCCTTCTGGGGAGATTCGTAGAGGGGGCGCCCCTTCCCTGTCTGGAGCTGGACTGCTCTGCCTGGGTCTCGCCTGTGCTCGGCCCCCTGTGGGGAAAGCAGCGAACTCACTGCGCCCAGGTCTCCCCGATGCCAGCTTTGGAATCAGGAGGAAGCGAAGGGGCCGCTCCTTTCCCGGGGCTGCCTCATCCCTGCTTGGGCAAACCCCGGAGAAAATAACGTTGGGTGAGGTTGTATTTGGGCGTGTGCCCATGTTGCACATATCTCGTGTGTAAGCTGGGTTTTGGAGAGAGAGCGAGGTTTCGGGGGTGGGAGGAGACTGGCTATGCATCTGTGTGTGCTTGTGTCCCTAAGTATGTCTCCCTGGTGTGAGCCCGTGTCCGGGGTGTGGGTCTGTGAATTCCTTTGAGTGTGAGGATGTGCGTGTGAGAAAGTCTCTCTGGGTGTGTGGGGGGATCCATGATTGTCTGTGTGTGTGGGTGTGAAGTTCACATGAGTGTGCCCGGGGAGGGGGGGAAGGGGGCGTGCCCCGGTGGGGAGGCCAGGCCTCAGGTGGGGAGTGGGGGGGGCTCGTGCCAACAGAATAAATACCCATTAGGAGGCCCGGTCATGCCACCAGTGCAGTAATTGTGCCCAGGGAGGGTTGTAAAAACCATTAAGCTGACTCAGTGGGGTGAGAGGCGGTGGTGGGGGTGCCAGTGGGCATCCCCCCGCCCCCTCCACCTCCAGCTCTGTGCCAGCCTCTGTGACAGTCCTAAGCCCAGCAAGGGCTGACGGGTGGGCAGCGCATCCGCTCCAGCCAGTGGGGCCCCCGTACCCTCAGCCCCTGGTCCCTTTTCCCTTTCAGCTTGCTGTTTCTGCTTAATGAGGGGCGGCCCCGCCCTCCTCCCCGGCTCACTTGCCCCAGGGAGCAGCCGGGCTGAATCACGCCCCTCAGAACTGGGTCCTGATGCCAAGCGTCACTGCAAGTCGCTGGCTGGAGCTGCTGGAGCCTTTCCCAGGGGCAGCTGGCCGGGGGCAGGGGGCTGGTGGAGATGACCGCCCCCCCACCAAGGCTCCTGGGGTTCAGGAGGAAGGATTCTGGAACTACCGGACTAGTCAGCTTGAAATTCACCTTCAACTCCCATGACAGTCCCTACTAGGAGTCAAGGCTGTGTCGCCTGATGGGCAGAGTTAATGTGCACTGGGCCCTTTTATGGGCCCATAAATCTGTGACTTTGGGATGCCAGGGCACCCCCCCCCCACCCCAGCCACTTCCTGTTTGGAGGAGGGATGGTCGGCACTAGCAATTATGCCCAGTGGCTGGACACTTCCCCATAGCCCTGACTCATGGGGCTACAGGACGCCCACCTCTGCTGCCTGGGGCATGAGTGCTACCCACCCCGGGGTCCACTCGTTCTTGCCCGGAAAAATGACCCTTCAAATGGAGAGGGAGCGATAAAAGGGGCCGGGGATCTTTGAACTGATGTCTCAGGAAGGTCAGAGGGGAACCGTCAGAATTGGAAGGACTGAATGAGCCAACTGGTCCAACCTGACCATTGGGATTGCGACCATTACAGATTGGGAAACTGAGGTCCGGGGAAGAAAGGCCCTGGCCCTAGATCACACAGAAGGCAGTGACAGAGCCCAGACTCCAGCTCTGTCCCCTTATTAAGGGCCCTGCCCAGGTCACCCTATACGGCTGGCTCCACCGTTGGGGCCCGTCCCATCCTCACAGATGCTTTCTCTCTGAAGTCAAGTGTAAACTCAGGAGTGAGGGAGTGATGCAACTGGCTAAGAACAACAACTAGAACCAAAAAAAAAAAGTTGTTAGACCTCGTCACTCTTCAGCCCCATAAAACAGGGATTACACGGCTCCCAGGAAAAATAATTAAGCCAGGAAGATGAGATGCAGGGAGGGGCTGGGGGCCAGGCTGGGAGTTGGCAGGGAGGAAGGGCCGAGAGGAACAAGGCAGGGCCCTCACGTCCTTCTCTCTGGCCTGGCCCCTTGTAGCCCTGTAGGGGACCCTCCAAAAGCTTTGGGGGTTAGGGAAGGTTTCGTCTCTGGATCTGTCGGGATATCGGGGCAGCCCTGGATACTGGCTTTGATGCTTTTCAAATCCCGGAGACAGCTCTCCTCCCTCCTCCTCTCCCTTCCAGAATCTCTGGTGGATGACCATACTTCCCCATTCCTGGCCAGACTAGGCTGGCCATCTGGCCCACTCCTCATTTGATCGCCCTGCGGCAAGTACAAACTTGTTTTGGGGATCAGCTTCAGAGTATCCTCGGGCGGGACAATTGGGAAGACAGTGGGGCCAGAGATCTCCTCTGGCAGGTGGGAGCTGAGTTCTGACCTGGGCCTCAGCTCCCGCCTTCGGCCCGGCTCACAGGTGAGATTATGTCCACCAGGGTATAGACCTCAGAGAAGGCACTCCTCACACACAAGGTCTCATCTCCCCTGCGCCCCGCCCCGGAAGCGGAGGTCTGTGCTGGAGGGCACGGGGGCGCATGCCAACAGGGGAAGGGGCTGATGTATGATGCCAAGCATCTTCAGGCACCAACCGTCCCCCCTGTTGTATGACCTCGAGCAGGTGGATTACCCTTCCTGATGTGTTTGCCCATCCGGAGAGAAGGGCGTCTGTCCCGTGTCTAGGGAGGGAATCTGGTAGAAGCGCCTTCCGTGGATGACAGGGAAGGTCAGGTGAGCCCCCCAGGTCCCTGGGGCACTTGAAGACCGTGAAGCCCACACCCCGCTTTCTGGCAGCACTTCTGCAGAGCCTGCCGCCCACAGGGACAGACCTTAATCTCTCCCTGGAAGGCAATGGCTCCTGGGGTCCCAGCATCCCATGCCCCCTGGCTGGCTAGAGCGCTTACTCCGATCCCTCAAACCCTACAGCCTCCTGGGGACAGGGATGGAGACAATCTCTCATTTCTTCCCAAGCTTTCTCTCTCCCCACTCGGGGCTGGTGGATGCTTCTTGAAGCCTATCAGGACTGACATGTCCGCTTTCCACCAGCATGAGATCGGATTCCGGCCTGCTGTGCAACCTTGGGTGAATGGCTTGAGCTCTCTGTTCCTGATGCACAACTCTTCAGAAGAAGTGTGGAAAAGAGGAGGCAAGCCCTCTCCTGGCTTTTATTTTAACCCTGGCTCTACCTTCCCGCTGAACCCTCTGGCTCCAGGACTCGGGGATGGGAGGATTGGGGTGGATCTTGGGCTCACCTTGAAGTAGGGAAAGTGTTCTGTCATGAAATTGTAGATCTCGCTGACAGGAAGGCTCCCCGTTTTACTGTTCTTAAGGGCCATGAAGATGAGGATGCTGAAGGCAGAGAAAAACCTTGAGAGTCTGAACTTCTGAGCAGACAGGGAGTCTCCCCCTAACCCCCCCCTCCTCCCAGCCTGCCCTGGCTGGAGTAGTTGAGGAGGAATAACACTCTGCGGATTTCCGTGAGAGGCTCTATGAGGCTGAAAGGAGAAAGGATGAGAAGGTGTCCACTGACGTTGGGAATTACCGAGATACAAGGGTCTTGTGGAATCTGAGAGATCGGGGTTGTCATCCTGGCCTGGCCACTCGCTAGCTGTGTGACCTTGGGTGAGCACCTTAACCTCTCTGAACCTCAGTTTCCTCAGCTTTGAAGTAAGGGTAGTAATAGCTACCTCAGAGTTGTGAGGATTAAGGATGATGCCTCGAACATAGAAGGCACTCGTTAAATGGAAGCTGTCATTACCAGTCAGCCCTCAGCCAACTGCGCTCTGAAGGCTGCGTAGTCAGGGACGGAACTACGGTTTCTTGAGCCCCTACATTGTGCCAAGCATATTCTCTCACTTAATCTTTCCGAAGGCCTGAATATTGCTGTTCCTTTTCGGTTTTTCTTTGAACAGATGAATATACAGAGGCTCAGAGAGGTTAAGGAACTTGCCCGAGGTTCACAGCTAGTCAATTCGAGAGCCTAGACTTGAACTCAGTTCTGCTGGCCTCCAAGGATGGGGTGTGCTCTTTTCTGGGCCTCACCCTGCCTCCCACAAACCCCTTCTCTGTGCTGGGCGCTGCTGTTTGAGTTCCTTTTCCTTCCCTGAGCTCGGACACTGGCTGATGACCTCATCCCACGTGGGTCCTGGCACACAGGAGGTCAAGTGTCACTGTGGACGGGAGGAATGAAAGTTCAGGGGGAAGGTGTCCTAGATGGGCAGGGGGTTGCGGGCTTGGCGCTTACAACCCCAGCCCCGACCTTGCAGGCGCTGGCTGCCTGAGCTGTGTCTATAGGCCTCATCCCTCACTTATTTCCAGGAGAGCTTTGGGGTTGGGCTTTGCTCTGTCCCTAGGGGCAAGCCTCCCTCCCCAACTCTCAGTCCCAGGCCCTGGGCCCCAGGAGGCTAGAACTCAGGGGGCCCGATCTCAGGGCACCAGCCTCTGCTGAGAAGAGCCTCTGACACAGCTCCGCAGGGTCAGATAAGAGGTCAGAGGTGATCTAGTCTATCCGCTTGCCCCCATTCAGGAATCTCCTCTCCGGCATCTTCTCGAAGCCTGCTGGGGATGACTTCCATCCTCTGCCATCGCCTTGTACCTTGAGGATTCCATGCCTCAGTTTCCCCACTGGTCCTCTCACCCCTCCGCCTTCCACCCCAGGGGGGCTGGGAAACATACCTGTAGGAGTAGATGGGCTTTGGGAAGAGAGGCTGGGGCCCATCAGTGCCGGCCTGGGGCGCGATCCGCTGGTAGGGATAGTGCGAGGAGCCCAGGTAGGGTATGGGGTAGCCGCCACCACCTGGCGAGTACTGTGGGGGGTCAAAGGGGCAGAGTGGTTGCCATGGTAACCGGTCTTTCCCAGGGTGGGGGATCTCATTCACATACCCCGTTCACATACATCCAAAGAGAGAGAGCGAGCTGAGGCTAGATTCTTCTCTCCCTGGTTATGGGCTCCGAGAGCAGAGCCACCTGAGGGGGCTGGCCAAGGGCATGGACATCTGAGGGCCTCTGAGGACATCCCCCATCCCCAAATTTGGGATCTCAGAGGCCTCAAAGCTCCTCTCCGCCAGTCCTTTCCTCTCGGGCCATCCGGGTCCTCTGGTTGCCATGGCGATGGGGAACCGGGTCCCCCGGCTGGGCCAGAGGGTGTGAGGCCCTCCAGGCCTCCCCTCCATTTCCTGGAGCAGCTCTGTCGGAAGTGGGGCGTCCAGGCCGAGTACTCGTTTGCTGGGCACTGCCACCTTTTACGAGTTTCAGTGGCTCTTTGAAAGGGCCGGTCATGGTGGTGGGCAGGTGGGGGTAGGAGGCGGTTTTACGGCAAAGGGAGTGGCTGCGGTGCCAGGGGTGGTGTTTTATGGGGGCGAAGGGGGTAGGAGACTCTGACTCCCCCACGTGCTCCGGGCTGAGGTGCTCTTTCCAGGTCACCCGAGAGACACTTGGTGCCTGAGTCACCCTCTCTGCAGGCTCTATAAAGCCCTGGGTGCGGCCATCTTGTTGGGGGGGGTGTGTGTGTGTGTGCGCGGAATGCAGAAGGCATCAAAGCAGGCTGGGCACGGTGAGGCCATTTGAGGTCTGGCAGCCCCTGAACCCCACTGCAGCTCCGTCCCTGATGGGCCAGGCTGCCTCGGGGACACCCCCTGCCTCAGGGTCAGACCCCGAGCCTCAGGAGGGCTGTAGCCATTCCAGCTGGGCTCCTGGTGGCAGCGAGGATGACCCCTCCTGGGCTCCTCGGCTCCCCTCCATCTCTTTCTTGCCCCCCTCCCCCACAGCAAGGAGTCTGACCACCTCCCCCACTCCCCCCCGCCCCCCCCACGTGCCTGCCTCCCTGGCTTGGCCAAGATCAGGGCCAAAGCTAAAGAGCTAGGAGTAGAACCTGCTCCACAGGCAGGGCCTGTCTCAGCGCCAGGCTGCAGGTGGATGGAGCTGGGCGCTGGGCAGCCACTTGCTCCGTCTTGCCCGGTGACTCCGGGGAGCTGCCTGGCAGCTCTGGGGCTCTTTTCTTTCTCTTTTTAAAAACGTGCAGCCCATGCCAGTGTGGGGCGATTACTTGGCATCCTGGCCGTGTCGGAGGAGCTGAGGCTGAGCCGTGGAGTGAGGGAGGGGGCGAAGGGCCAGAGACGATGGGGTCTTGGAGCCTTCCAGGTGGGAAGGTCCCCTGCCTCCGTGCCTGGTCCCACCCGGTCTTGGCGAAAGGGAAGCTGGGGGCCAGGGCTCCATAGCAAGACAGTGGCGGACCCAGGCTCCCGGGAGCCCATTGTTCCCTTTCTGCGTGTGTCTTGTGTGTCACCCCGCACATTCCTTTTCTCTTGGCTCCTGTCTTTATTGGGCTCTCCTCCTCCCTTTCTTTTTGGTTCATATCTGGGCCCTGCCCCACTCTCAGCCCCGCTCTCTTTACTGAGACTCTCCACCCATGACTCTCAGATGAACCCCACCTCCTCCTAGAGAAGGGCGATTGCTTCCTTCCCCAGGGGGCCCTGGCCCCCCCCCCCCCGGGCGGCCCTGGACCTCAGGCGGCCCCTCCCTGGGGATGCAGGCGTGCACACTCACATCTGCGCCCGCACACCTCATACCATGTAATATCCTGGGGCCCACCTGTCCTTGACCCACCTGATGGAAGGGGGGCTGGGAAGGACAGTACAGGTGCTGCAAGGGGGGCTGGTAACAGTACATCCCAGGGCCGGTCTCCAGAGCTGGGGGCTTGACCTTGACTTCTGACCCCTGCTGGAAGAAAAAAAAAAAACAGATGACCAGGCAGTGCCTCGGTTTTCCTCCTCCCTCTTTTCTGTGGCTTTGAAACTTACACGAAAGCAACCTCTACTCTGCCTTCCCCAAAGCTTAGATCTAGAGATCAAAAGGAGAACAGAGAAGGTCGGGGATTTTCCTGAGGGAGCTCAGCAGGTTAGCGGTGGAGCTGGGGCTGGAATCGACAGCGGTCCGTACCCTGCACCTCACTTCAGGTGAGAGGCAGAGGCTGAGCTGTCCGGGGGCGGGGGGGTGGGGTGGGGTAGGGACTGGGGGAGATTTGACAATGGTCACAGTGAGGTGGGCAGGGGGCAGAGATCGCTCTGGAATAGCACGAGGATACAGGGCCTGATCCCACGCATCGAGCCTGGCTTGGGGTCTGCTTGCGTTCAGCGCTGCCCGCCTCTCGGAGCAGGTCCGTGAAGGACACCTGGAAAAGTCTACGGCTCTAGAATTCCCGCTGCAGAGCCCTAGTAAGGGGAGCACAGGAAGTGGCCAGACAGGTTGGCCCAGCTGGTGACCCAAAGCCCTGCCCCCTCCTCCTTGGCAAAGCCCAGGGGAGCTCGGGCAGGCTCTTTATTTGGAGGGGGCTGATGAGTCCTCCCCACTCTATCTCCCGGCCACCCTCAACTCAAACGCCGTAGCTGCCTGCTCCGGGGAGTCTCCCCCGTTGCCGGTCTGCTTGAGCCCCATCGCTCTCTCATCCTGGCCCAGGGAACCCATAGCTGCTGGCGGCCAGGCTCTAGCTTCCCATGGGTGGTGCGCTCCCCATGGGGCCCCCAGAGTCTAGCACAGAGCTCTGCCCTGACTAGAGTCCGAAGGAGTGCACAGCTAGGTACTGGAAGGTAACGAAGGCCAGGAGGAGGTAGACCTGGGCTTCCCGGAGGGGCTGGGGAACCAGCATCTGGACCCCGAGGGTCAAATCAACGGTCAGCTTTTTCCGGATGTGCCCTGGGGTTGCTGATGCAGAGATAGGGATAATCACAGAATCTCAGGCCTGGAAGGGCCAACAGCACGAGGTCCAACCTCCTCATTTGGAAGATGATGGGGCTGAGCCCACTGAGGGGAAGTGACGTGTCCGAGGTCGCCCAGTGAGTCGACCAGCTAGCTGTGGTTCTCTGGCTCCTCTCCACTGTGCAGGGGGGGAAGGGAGTGGGCTCAGATCTCAGCCTCACTTCCTATAGGGTCAAAGGACACCTTGGGAAAGTCACTTGATGTCTATGGGACGTCTGTTTTCTCAGCCGCAAAATGGGGATAGTGGGAAGACGTTCAAGGGTTGTCGTAAGGATTAAATGGGCCACTTGAGAGAAGGCCTCCCGGACGGTGCCCAGGGCCTGGCAGCGAGTGGATTTGGGGGGGCAGTAGCTAATATGATGACCCCCCTCACCATGAGCAGCTATCGCATTCAATGGGCCTGAGGAGAAGCCATCAAAGGGCCCCAGGACCAAGCGTCCCATCTTGGCCACAGCTCGTAGGGCCACCCAACCCCTTCTCTATCTTCCAAGCCTGGGAATCAGGCTTTGTCGGGGGTGGCTTGGGGGTGGAGTGGGAGCCCATTTGAGAGCAAGAGGTGGGGAGAGCTGGTGAGCTTCTGAAGCAGGCACAACCCAGCCTGAGCCCGCTCAGTGCTCACTACCTCGGGGACCTCCAAACCTCCCTCTAGCTTTCCTCTTCCCAGGGCAACAAGCCTGTGAGGCAGGTCCTCTTTTTAAATGACGCCCAGAGAGGTTAAGTGACTTGCCCAAGATCACACAGCTAGTGGGTATGACTGTGGAAGGACATGCCGACTTTCCAAGGTGCTTTCAAGGTATTTCTGTGCATAGACCCAGGCCCCCCCTCTCTGGGCAAAGAATAGGGCCCGGAAGTGTCCTCTGAGAAACTGGAAACCCTCTCTCAACCCGTGTAGGCTGATGCTGGAGAGGGAACCCTGTGCTCTGTGGCTCCTCCCTAAACCCTTTCTCTTGATCTCTGGAATGTGTTTTTCTTCTCACATTTGCATATGGGTGGGTAGGTCTGGCTGGGGATTCTCGACACTTAAACAAACAGAGAAGTCACACGCTGGAATCCTGACTCAGGAGCTTCTGGGAAGCTGCCAGCTTCCTTAGCCTGACCTGCCTCCCCCCCACCCCCCAACCTGCCATGGCCCCTCCGTGCCGGGCTAGGTCAGCACCCACCCCCCACCGGCCCTGCCCCCAGCTGACCTGGAGGCCAGAAGGAAGCTGAGACCCCAGTTCTCTGAGCTTGCTGCTGCCCTGGCGCCTACAGACCCTGAGTCTGAGAGGGGAAAGGTCTGGGAAGGGAAGGCGGAGTTTGATCTCAGAGGACTCATTCTGGGCTCATGGGAAGTAGGACCCCGGCGGTGGGTGGGATGCCCACCGGCCACTGGTACTCACCAGGACTTGGGAGCTGTGCTCTTGGCTGGGGTAGGGGAGCCCGTTGCACCAGGCCTCTGCTGAGAAGCCAGGCAGGAAGGCCTCAGCCTCCCCCACATCCACCGGGATCTCCTCGAAGGCCTCCAGCGCCCCCAGGGTCTTAAAGGAGTGTCCATCGAGGGCCAGGGCGGTCTGGGCCTCGGGGAAGACGTCCTCATGGAAATGCCGCTTGTATGGGTGGTAAGGCCCATGGCCGCCCTTGAGGAAGCGCCCGGGGCTGCTTGCTGGGCCCTCCTCAAAGCCGAAGCTGGGGTACTTGTCTGAGGGCGAGAGCCGGAAGGGGCCCGGGCCCGGGCCGGCTGGGCAGTGGACTTGCTCGGGGCCTGGTGATGCGACGCTGGGGCTCTGTGGGGGCAGTGAGGATGCCCTCTCTGGGGGGCCGTCGGGCACAAATGATGAGCAGCTGAAGCCGGCAAGCTTCTGGGGTGGACAGAGGGTAGAGAGCCCGTGAGTAGAGGCGGGACCAGGACCCTGCTCTGGGCTAGGGTAACGGGGTCTGCGGCTGAGCTCTGGGGGGACCCCAAACGGTCAAGGGAACATAGACTGCCCTTGGAAGCCCTAATCTGATGAGGGGACTCTGCTCCTGGATCTGAGGTGCCCCAAGTCGGAGGGACGCACAGCCCTGCCCTGGGAAAGCCCCAGACCGAAGGGATAAGCAGAGGCCGGCATCCGAACACTTCTGGATCTTGGAGTCACTGAGTACTTTGCTCACTGCTGGAAGGGACAAGGCAGATCCCGGGAGGTCCCCGGGGGTGGGGGGACTGGTCCAGCTGCTGCTGGACCGCCCTTGGGCTGAGGCGCCGGGTACTTACGTTCTGTGGGGCAGGGGAGCCTGGGAGGCCGGGTGCCTGCATGAGGTCCCCCTGGGGCTCGCCCTCCAGTCTGGCGGGGCCGGGCAGCGTGGCGTCAGACTGCGGCGGGAGTAGCGACACCATCACCCAGTCCTGGCCTCGAAGAAAGCCGGCTGTGATGAGAGTGAGGACCAGGGTCCTGGGGTGACCAACCCCAAGCTCCCTCCCTCCGCTCCCAGCTCCAGGAGGGAGAGCTGGCTTCTCTGGAGCCTGGCTGCAGATGGTCCCCTCGAGACCCTGCCTCTGGCCCCTGTCTCCCCAGGGAGGGACCGGGCTAGGTGACCACGGCGAGCCGCCTCTGCTCAGCGGCTGACCAGGCGGCCGATCTGGAGAGAAGGGGAGCTGGAGAGAGTGGGTCAAGCCCCGAGCCTCGAGCCTTGGGCGGGGGTGACCCTCACGCTGCAGGTAACCCAGCTCTCCGTAGAGGCGGGGCCTGTCACCGGTGCCACTTAAGGGACTGGCGTGCCCAGTGTGCCCTTGGGGACTTGAGGGGACCTAGCTGCTTTGTGGCCCTGTGAGCCTGGCCAGGCCCACTGGGCGACATCCGGCACGAGCTGTTCCTCCTACCGTCTCCACACCGCGTCTCGTACCTGTGACCTTGTACAGGCCCCTGACCCCCCCTTTTTTTTTTTAATATTTCATTTTTAAGTAATCTCTACACCCAACGCGGGGCTCGAACTCACAACCCTGAGCTCAAGAGTCACGTGCTCTACCAATAGAGCCAGCCTGGAGCCCCCAGGCCACTGCCCTTTCTGAGTTTTGGTTTCACTATTTGAAAAAACTAGGGGCTTGTAGTAGATGATAGTAGATGATAGCTTAGGGCTCTTTCTGCTCTGACCTTCTAGAAGTGCAGAACTTTGTCCCCGGCACAGCCCAGGGGTTGAGAGGACTTAGGTCCAAGCCTTTCCTTGCTAGCTGTGTCAGGGAAGCTCTCTGAGCTTCGACACCATCATCTACAGAGCCGGGAGAGAGGTAGGGCCTCCTACCGGGGCATGCTGTAATAAATGAAATCACACACAGGAAGCGTTTTGCACAGTGCCTAGCATATCCTAAGTGTTCTCTAGAAGCCTGCTCTCGTTATTAATATCCTTATTAATTCTCACCCTCAACTTTCTGCCTTCCTTCTCCACCACCTGCCAAGGACAGTTCCTCTGGAATGTAATTCTCTTTGCCAAGTAGTCTCGGATAAAGCCCGCCGTTGGCTAAGGGCCTGCTCTGGGTTGGCCTCTGTGTAAACAATTTGGAAAATTATCTCACTGGTTTGTCAGAATAAACCCATAAGGAAGGTCCACTATTAAGCCCACTTTACAGCTGAGGAAATTGAGGCTCAGAAGAGTTATGTGACTTGCCCAGATCACACAGCAAATCCTTAGTAGAGTCAGGATTCGAACCCAGGTCTGTTCGCTGGGCTCCTCGTAGGGTTTCTTCCTTTGGTGGGGGCTGGAATGAGTGTGGGCTAAGCTGGGGGCGGGGCCAAGCAACAAGAAAAGCGTAAGTTCACACTCACTCCCTCCTACCTGAGACCTCTGCCAAGTAGATCAGTGTAACTGTGCATTTCCCAGGCCAAACCCCCCACCCGGGAGTGCCCTAGGGGACCCCACAGTGCCCAGCCTGGGGTCGGCATGCCGTTGAGGAATGAACTATCTCCTCCCTTTGCTTGGGGGTGCCGTGGACAAGGAAGGGAGGGCATTTGCCCTAAGTCCTTCCGGGGATCAGTGGCAGAGGGGGCTAGTAGCTGGGGTCTAGGTGGGGGCCGCGGGGAGGCCCTCCCGCCCCTTCAAGAGTCCCTACCGCCCCTTCACCGTGTCCCGGCGCCCGCTCAGTCACAATGCTAAATGCGGCGTGACCGGGGAAGCGCCGAGCTGGCCGTAACTGGACACCACAGCAAAGCAGGCATGGGGCCCCGGGTGCAGGGCAGCCCATCTCTGGCTCCGCATGACCGCCGGCCCGGCCCCCCCGGTTCCCCGGACAGCTCTGGGATGGCTGGGGCCTGCCTGCCACGCCTGGATCGGGCCCAGAGCTGCTTTCCCAAGCCTCCTCCCACCTCCAGAGGCAAGGCCCGGGGCCCTTTCGGCCCCCCAGGTCTCGCCTTTGGAACCCATGGGGAGGTTGGTGGTCGCGCCCCTCTCCCGAGGCAGAATGGTATGTGGTTAAGAGCGAAGGTTTTAGATTCGGTCCCACCTGACTTTGAGTCCCAGCTATGTCACTGCCCGGCTCCACGATTTCGAAAAAAACGTGTAATTCTTTGTATCACGTTCCTCTGATGAATGGGGCTTGTGGGCCTATCTCCCAGGGTCATCATGAAGATGAAGGGAGACGATGTGTGTAAGATGCCCGGCCCATAGCAGATGTTCAAGGACACATGTCATGCATTCAGCCTTACTGACCCCGGCCTCTAGTTTCCCCCATGGTCCTCCGGCTTCGGGCCTGGCAGGCCTGGGGAGATCGGCCAATGTCCCCCAGGAGGCAGCTGCCCTCTCTGCCCAGCCTTCACTCAGCCTGGCCTCCGGGGGCTCAGACCCCAGCTCTGAGGATCTCAGAGGATGTGAACCTGAGGAGGCCACACCTCCTGCTGAGGGCCTGACCTTCCCGGAAGCCCCCCCCCACCTCTGCCCCCCCCCCCACTTGCATCAGCCTCTAAGTCCCAGGACATCATCTGAAGCCCTGGCTGACATCCTGATCTCAGAGACCTTAACCGAAGGCTTTAGTTCACACACAGCCGTATGACGTACTCGGACGTGGCCAAGCCCCCAGGGACAGGCTTAAAACCAGGGAGTGTACACGGAGCTCAGATCCCCACCCCCCTGGAATGGTCCTCGGTGCCGGGCTTCCTCTGGGTTGGTTTTATAAGGGACCACTCCTGACTCAGTGGTACCCTCTTGGTCGCGTCAGCCCAGACTCTGTTTTACGAATGAGAAAAGGAGGCTCAGAGAAGAGGTTCGATGACTTGCCTAAGACCACACAGCCCCCGAAAGAGGGGGTCCTCTGTCAACTGCACCCAAAAGAGGCCGGGCAGGGGCGCCTGGGTGGCTCAGTCGTTAAGTGTCTGCCTTCGGATCGGGTCATGATCCCAGGGTCCTGGGATCGAGCCCCGCATCGGGCTCCCTGCTCTCCAGGAAGCCTGCTTCTCCCTCTCCCACTCCCCCTGCTCATGTTCCCTCTCTCGCTATGTCTCTCTCCGTCAAATAAATAAATAAAACCTTTAAAAAACCAAAAGAGGCTGGGCCGTGG
The DNA here is from genome assembly GCA_028534135.1 of Potos flavus. Lineage (NCBI taxonomy): Eukaryota > Metazoa > Chordata > Mammalia > Carnivora > Procyonidae > Potos > Potos flavus. Next base: position 36,779,714 of record CM052891.1, on the reverse strand, counting down.
GGCTCTGATTGGTGTATATGGGGGGCTCCTGTCCAGCATAGGGAGGAGCTCACTGTGGGGAGAGGGAGGGGGCTGCGTTGGTCCCTGACCCCTCCCTGGAGTAGTCCTCAGTGCCCTGAGGTTGGATGATCTAGTTCGGAAGCTCTAGGGTCAGGATTGGATTTGAATCCCAGGAACTGTGGGACTTTGGTTGGGCAAGGTGCTTCACTTCCGTCCCTGGGCCTCAGTTTCCTCATCTGTAATAGAGGGCTAATAATACATACTTCTCTGGAGGATTGGATGAAATATTGCTTGTAAATAGCTTAATGCATAGTACATACTCAATAAATAGTAGCTATTAGTAATAATTAGCAGTGGGGCAGAGTTAATTTAAAGCATGAGCTCTAGGGGTGGGGGAAGGAGGACTTCCCCTTCCGTCTCCACGATATCATCCGCCAGCACTGGTGGAGGCTAAACTTCCCTCCCCTTGACTCTCTGGCCTCAGAGGTCATTCCAGCTATCCCCCTGTGGTAGGTAGAGCCAGGGTCCGTAGAAACCCCCAGGGAATGTGAGGGTTGGGGAGGGCTTTTCTATTGCTCTGGATCCCTCAGGCGGCTTCGCCAATGGCTCCAATGTCCTGAGGCTGGCATTTGCATTCAGAGGGAATCTTGGAGTCTAACCTCTACCCTACCTGCCTTCGTTTCAAAGAACACGATGGGACGTGTGCGTGTGCAAATAGCCCCAAACCCGTGGGGGAGGTCCAGTCAGCTCTCCTCCTCTCTCAGCAGCTACCAGAAATGGCCACCATGACCTTGCCGCTTAATTTGGGCCCCCCCCGACCCACAGCTTGCCCCCTTCCTGGGCTGGAGCTGGGCCAGGGCTCTCAACGGCGGACTGTGCCCTGAGGTCCCTTCGACTGTAAGGACGACCGTCCTCCCAACTCTCCGTCTATAGAGCAGCCTGCAATTTACAAAGCGCTTGTATCTGTCATCTCCTTCGTTCTCCCGCTGGCCCAGAGGGTAACAGGTCGTGGTGTGCTGGGGACAGCTACTGTGGCCTTGCAGGAGCCCACGTCTTTCCAGCTGCCCGTTCCATCAGATCAGCCCGGACTGGCCATGGCGTAAGCGTGTACCCACGGACATTAGCAAACACTACAAATCAGAGCCTTTTTTTTTTTTTTTGGAGAGCTGGTTGGTGAACATTGATCAGCACACCACCGGTAGAGGAGGCAAAGTCACTAACCCCATTTTTCAGAGGAGAAAATTGAGGCGCAGAGAGAGGAAGGAACATGCCCGGTGCCCCACAGCTAAAACCGAAAATCCCATCTCCCGATTCTCCGGCCGCCGGAGCCCCAACCACACCCCCAAACACACAACACTCCGAAGGTGCGACCCTGGCCGAACAGGGTCTGGTGACCAGTTTAGTAGCTCAGCATCCTCTCTACCCTCGGCTCTCCGAGCTACCTCTCCTCTGCCCATGACCCTCAGAGAGTCGCGGGGCACGGCTGGGGCTGGAAGAAGGAGACTTGCCCTTCGCTGGGGTCAGAGGGAAGGCAGAGCAGAGTCCCCGCTCCCTAACCTGCGGAGGGAGCACGATGGGAAGAAATTCCTCAGAAAGCATGACAGCGGGCACAACAAGGAGCATTACTGCGTCCTTGGTCTGGGCCCTTCTCACAAACAGCCAGGCCCCCTCTACCCAGCACATCTCTCCACTTCTCAGAGACCCTTTCCCTGGTGCCTTAGGACTCAGGCAGAAGGGGCCATTTGGAAGAAGTGGGAGGCGGAGGACCTCTTGCTTGCTGGTTGCGTGACCTTGGCCAAGTCACTTCCTCTTTCCGTACCTCTGTTCCCTTATAAGCGCAATGGGGGGTCGTGGCCATTTGCATCTGAAGCTGCTGAGACTAGTCCTGCCTTCGAAGGAAGGTGTCATGTCCACAGAGCTGTCAGCGGGGCCTCGCCCCTGCCTTGCCTCCCGGAGGGACCTCCCTGACAAAATCCTCCAGTTACAGCTGGGGGGAATTATTATACCCCTAGAAGAGGATTTATTATCCTCAGGCTCCAGAGGTTAACCCAACTTACCCGAGTTGGCCCAGCTACCAAATCATACGACCCCCCAGGATTCAGACCCGGGCTTCAGAGCCACTGGGCTTAACCACGACACTCCCCGGCCCCCGCTCGGGGACCCCTGGGAGCCAGAGTGGCGGGCTGGGGGCAACGTTGGAGGTTCCCCTGGGAGGGTCTGTGACCCTGCGTCTTCTGTGGGCGGCTGAGTCACAGAGGACACCACGGGCCCTTCCTGGGCTCTCCGCACACTCCCTCCCACTGGGCAGCCTCCTGCCCGCCCTTTATGAGCGAGGTGGAGATGGTAGAGTTCCGCCTTAATGGTTTCTGTCACCGGCTGCGGCAGCATGTTTTATGAGGGGTGGGGCCTGGGCCTGGTGCTGCCGGTGGCCCCACCCGGGGCTCCACCCGCCCGGCCTCTGGGAGGGGGCCCCTGGAGCAGCTCAGTAATTACCTAGCTGGGGGAGGCCACGAAGGGCCTGGGGGCTGCTCCTGAGGCTTGAGCACCCCAGGATACTGGGAGTGCGAGGGTGCCGAGAAGGAGGGAGTGTCTCCATCCTCTCGTCCCACCCAGGTTGGGGGTTCAGAGCTGAAATTCTGGCCCCTCTAGCTCTTCACCCTGCCTCGGTTTCAGGAAAAAGGGTCAGCTGTCCCCGAGATCTGATTAAAGTGCTTTGAGAGGCAGCCTAGGGACAGAAAGGGCAAGAAAAGGAGAGGAGGAGAGCAAAGAAGGAAGAGCAATAGTGTCCCCACCATGGGATGCTTTCCTCAAACCTGAGCCACGGACACCTGCCGCTGAGCCATTCCCGTCCCCCAAAACAGAGCTGCCCCAGAGCCACGGCAGTCATTCCCCTGCGGCTGGAAACAGACTGGTCCTAGACGAGCCCTCGGTGTGCCCATCCTGAGAAACTATTTGAGCCACTTTCCATGTCTGGGGCTGACCTGGAAGTTCTCCCAGATATCTAACCATAGTCCCCCTTGTCATCTTAGTCCTCCTGCCCTGTTCTTCCCGCCATCCATCAAGGGACCCTCCAAAGGCAACCGACTCATCCCTTCTCCGGGGTGGGTCCCAGCCTTGCCGTGGATGCCCGACTCCAGCAGATTCCTATTTTCCCCCCACTCTCTTTTGGCCGGCATCCTTTCCTTTCCACCATCCCTGGCCACCTCTGAACAGCTTCCCATCTCTCCGGCCCATCCCCAGCCCTGCCACCCAGCTCTGGCCTCAGCGGAGCTGAACCCAAGCACTCACAGCAGGCTCGGGGCCATGGCTGCCCTCACGGCTTCGGGGAGTCATTCAGCCCAGCAATACCCGGGGAGCCTCCATTGAGGTATAAATACTCCCACATGCCTGGACCAGCCCCCTGCCTGAGGGCTGGGGCGGGGCTGCCTCCCCAGGCCAGGCAGGCAGGTCACGTGCCCCATAAATACCACAGGACCACAGGCCCTTCCCAGCAGCCCCGGGGAGACCAATTGGGGCCTGACCTTTCTGGATAGATGGACGGCGGATGGATGGATGCAGTGTACAGATGAATGGATGGACAGATAGATGGGTGGACTAATGATTGGATGGGAAGCTGGACAGGTGGATAGATGGACAGATGGAGAGACGGACAGATGGATGGACGGGGGACGGATAGATTGGCGTCCTTGACCTGCCTGAGGATGTTCATTTGGTAGATGGGAAGGAAGGGATGCTTGGTTTTAAGGAAATAAGAAATGTTACCCTTCACGCTCCCATCCATCCCTTTCTGAGACACACTTCTTCCCAGGACCCCTTTTCTCCTAGAAGAGACTGTCCACCTAGTCAGAGTCCACTGGCTCTACTGGGTTCTCCCTACTCCTTAGATGCCCCTTTCTGGAGACCTAAACACCCCAACCCCCAGAGATCTTTTGCTCTTCCTCTTGAAGGTCATTCATGGTCGTCAGCCTTTTTCTCCCTCCTGCCTACTCCGGAGTCCAGGCTCTGAGGCTGAGCCCACCCCGAGATCTTGCTCCCAGAAGCAAGGTCAGCTTACTCGCCCAGGTTAGCAGGAAGAGGAGGAGCAAAATTCTCAATTCCAAGAACATGAGCCCCTTAGATGGGCAACTTAGGGAGAAGGTGCCCCTCCCCCCCACCTTCCCCCAGGGGTTTTTAAAGGCATGATCGGGTCTGATGGTGAGAACAGGCTTGGCAAGGGACTCGTAGGTAGACAAAGCGACCCGGAACCACTGGGGGCTTGACTAGAGAGCTGGGCCCCTGGAGGGTGGGGACTCCTTGCCTGCTAAAGCCCCCCAGGGGGACAGTGTGCAGAAAGCAGTGATCTGAGGCCCCAGATACTGACTTCCGGAGAAGCAAGTTCCTTCTAAACCTCAGTCTGCCCAGCTGTGAAAGGGGCCGAAGAGTGGATGTTGAGGTGGGGATTGATGGAGGGAACAGGAGGATTTTTCACAGATTATGAAATATGGCCTCATTCTCCGTTACGACGAGCGTCCTCCAGCCATGCATGCTGCCTGCGGAGGTGGAGGGATGGGCGGGGGGATGCCAGCTTCTGCCCACCGATTAGCTCTACAGACAGTCCTGTGTCCAGAAGTCACTCGGTGAACCTGTGGTCCCATCCCCAGCCTCCCGTGGCCTGAGATGCTGATGGGCAATGGTGTGATTGGCAGCTGAGGAGCTGAGCCATGAGACCGATAGGGACGACTACAACCTTGTTTTACCTCATCCCCCGAGCCTGCCCTTTATCATCTCAGAAGCCCCCGGCTGCCCCACCAAGCCCCCCTGTTCCCTGACAGGGAGCCCTTCCCACCGAGGACCCCAGAAGTGTCCTTTCCCAGCTCTGCCATCAGCATGGGCTAGCAGGGAAATGAACCTCAGCTCCTCCTGTATTAAATGGGATCATCTTTGCCCTACATAGCTCTCCTGGCTATCCTGGAGACCGAGTGCGAACTCGGAAAATCAAAATGGTTGGACGAAGCTAAACCGACACCATTTTTTCCCAGGGCTCCTGCCTCCTCCCCTGCGGTCCTGGGCCCATGGGATTTCAGGAAAGGGTTGGGGGCCGACATCGTTCCCCCTTCGATCATTGGCCCTCCCCAGGGTGTTCCCGATGGGGGAGGTTAAGAGTGCTCACATCCAGTCGGTGGGTCCCTCTTTGCCCACCCACCCACCCTAGTGGGGGCTCGGGACCCCCAGTCTTCCTTGGGCCAGGGGCCTCTTGTGCTCTGTACATATCATTTTCAGAAGGTCTACTCATCATTACCAGTCTATTATCATGGGTATGAATGTTGCCACCACTACTAATAATAGAGATCCAGTACCAGACTAATACTTCGGGGTGCAGCCCCTCCCCCAACGTCATCCAGAGCCCGTGCACGCTCCTAGCAAGGCGGGCAGCAAGCTAACTGCTTGAGTTTACCCAACCGGAGAGAAAAGAGCACTGGAAGGCCCTCCCAGCCAAGTCCCTCTCCATCGGACAGATGAGGAAACTGAAGGGATTGTGGAAGGGATCGTTCTCTGCTACGCAGGTGTCTGGGCGCTGGGCCTTCCTCCAGGCACCAGGGCTGAGTGAAGCTGGCCGAGTGTCCACTCACTCCCTAGCCCATCTGAGGAGAAGGATGCAGAGAAGCAGTCCCTTCTCGGGGGGGTTTCTCTGAACGCATCTAGCTCGTGGGCTCCAGCCCCCACCTTCTCCCCTGAGCATCCCCAGGTTCCCCTCCGAGGCTTGGCATTATCATCCCAAAGAACTTTCTCTCCCAAACCCTTCCCACCTCGGAGAGATTGGGCATGCTCACGGGAAGGCTCAGAGAGGCCGAGCCTCCTCTCCAAAACCACATGCTCTGTGGGGCCCAACATGGGCTCTGGCCGCCCCTCCCGGAAGGAGCTGGGGACATCTCTGACGGTGGACACTGCGGCGTGGGATCTACTAAGATCACTCTGGCTCTGCCAAGGGGGAGTCTGATTACTGGGTTTTCTGAGCATGGTGATGTATGTGTGTGTGTGTGTGTGTGTGTGTGTGTGTGTGTGTGTGTGTTGGTGCCTAAGCTGGCGGTCGTTTGTCAGAAGCAGTAATCTCAGACCAGAGGAGTAGGGCTTCGAGCTGACTGATCAAGCATCTTCCCATGAGCCCGGGGTGGAGGTTAGGGGCAGACCTCCCAGGGGGCTGGCGCTCCCAGAGTAGCCAGGAGAGCAAGGGTTCCCTTTCTTTCTGTGACTCACAGCTGGCTCTCGAGTCAAGTTCCTTGAGCGATCACGATTCAGCTAATTCTCTCCCTGGCCCCATTCATCTGAGCTGACTAAGCAAGAGGCACAGGCAAGGTAGAGACCCAGGGATGCTCACGACAGCAGTCATCCCTAAACAACCTGGCGGGCCTTCTGGCTCCGGCTTCTGTCCATCTCCCCGCTTTGGGCCTGGCCGTGCCTAATTGGAGTGGTTACACTTGCGGGCCCCCAAGAAAGCTTGCCGCTACCTCCCTCTGGGGCGCTCGGGGCGTGTCTCTCCAGTTTCCCCCTCCGCCTGCCACCCACCTGCAATGTAGAGAGCATCAGACCTCAACTCGTCCTGTTGCACTTGATCTCATTTTTACTGTTTGGCTGGCATCCAGCCTTGAAGGCCTGGATAGGCTCGGGAAGTAGAGGACTTCTCAGGGGATGACCCCATCCAGTCCTGTGTGTTCTAGTGGCATTGCTCTGGGCTTTTCCTAAACACTGGGAGAAGGGGGAGGACATAGCAGGACCCGGTGGGGATGAGGCTGAGGAGTGTTGGGCCTCGAGGGGGGTCTCTGGTGCACGGAGAGATCTATTCCGGGCAGGCGGGGATGGAAGATGGACGTGGGGCTGAGGAGGGGAGGTAGAGAGGGAAGAGAGGGATGGGATTGGGGAGATGGAGGTGAAACTGGGGATGCGGATGGGAGTGGAGGCATTAGGGAAAGGCTGGGGTTTGAGGCTGGAGATGGGCACAGAGATGGAGGAAGGGGCAGTAAATCGGAAAGACCAAAATTATTCAGGGATGTTTGATGCTTCTGAGATGCACTCTCGCAGAGGTCATCTTGTCATTTCCCTGCTCCTGGGCACGTTGCCAGCCCAATCACACCCATCCCAGATCAATGGTCGCCTCTCCACTCAGGAAACCACCTCCTGTGGTCACACAGTCCCGGCAAACTCAGTTTATGATCCAGAAACATGTCATGAAGTCCGACGTCAATCTCTCCTGCTTGCAGAAGCCGGTCTCGGCTTGCTGGAGTCCCCCCTGCAGGCCTAGCCGGGGTGGTGGGCTGTGACCGGGAAGGGAAGAGGGGAGGGCGTGCCCGAGGGACCCCTGTCCCTTGCTTCCCTCTGTAATGGGGGAAGATTAGGGGAGGCGGGGAGAAGCGGCTCCCAACAGCCCCACCTCATCAGAGTGTGGAGCTGGAGAGACCCCGAGAAGGGCAGCAGGGCCGTCCTTCTGTCCTTTCCCTCACACCAGGTCTCGGGGAGTTTCAGTGAGGCTTAGTAACAGTCTCTGGCCACATGCTTGAGCCCTGCGCATGAGCTGGGGTTCTGCAGGAAGACGTTAGACATCAGGGAGGACTTCCCAGCTGCGAAGGATGGACAGAGCCCATGGGAAGGAAGGCAGATGGTATTCTCCTTGGGGGCTAAAGAAAGGCCCTCCCTGAGACCAGGGTGTGGGTGGGGGCTGGCATCCGACAGCCTCCCAGAAGGCACGTGGCCCTGGTGGGCTTTCCCCCTTGTCTTTCACTTTCCTGAGCCTCCTCCCCCTCTCACGATGAATGGCGAAGGCCATTGGTAGGAGGTAAGGTGGTGGGCTCAGTTTGCAGATAAGACAAAGATCGGGGAGCAGAGACCCCCCTCATCTTTCTCTCCTCTAGCCGAGAGCAGAATTGAGAGAATTCTGGGGCTCCCTGAGCCCCTGGGAAATGAAGTCCTCTGAGAACTCCCTGGCATTCCCGGGAGAACAGGTTCCTGGCCCTGGGAGGTGAGCGAGGCGCCGGGCCTGGGGGGCCAGCATGCCTCAGCAGGCCCCGGAGCCGGGAGCTGAGCTCCGCAGAGGCACCACGGGCGGGGCCGGGCGGGGAGCTGGGAGGACATGCGCCTCTCCCCATGGCACCTTCGTCCCTGAGGATCCTGAGCCTCCCCAGCCCCAGCCTGCCTCTGGCCCTGCCTGGGCCCCCACACGAGAGAGGGTCCGGGACAGGAGGTGCCGCACCCCCCATCAGTGGGGGAAGACCTCCCACGGCCTGCGTCCTGAGGGTCGGGCAATGACTGAGGTGGCAAAAGGGCCTGAGCCATCCCCTATGCGGACAGGGCTGGAGTGCAAGGCCATCCTTCCACTCTACCCTCCAGTCAGCCCCGAGGAGCTGGGTCTCATCAGTGGGGGAAGGCCAAGGCTATGGGTCAAGAGAACCAGTGGAGACTTCCTGACTTCCACGGAGCTGCGTGAACATCCGCCTGCAGGATTAGCAAAGTGAGGAGGGCAGCCCCGCCTGGCGTGGGACCTGAGCGGCATCGGGGCCGGGAGAGGGATGATGGGACTTCTCTGGGACGGGTCCTGTTCACCCAGGTCCTTTCCCGCCGGCCAGCTGGGTCCGGCCACAATGCACACACAAGCATACCTCCCACACCAACGTCCCCTGCCCCCACACTCGTAGGTGCAGAGAGAGCAGGCAAACACGCCCACTTGTTAGAGTCTGTGCTTTATCTAACTTGCTTCTTTGGACATTTAAGGAGGGCCTGGGGGACTCCCCGGGGAATGCCAGAACCTTACCTGATCAGGTAGGGGGTGGGGAGAAGCTGTGGGAGCCAGAGGGGGCTTCCTGCCACTCCAGCCATATCTCTAAGAGCTTTTGCTTGCCAGACTCCCGGTTCTACGCTTTAAGGGTCCTGGAGCTGCCTGCGCATCCCAGGTCTGCTCGCCAGACCTCTTGATCGCAGAGGTCTTGTGGGAGGGAGGCGTTCCTAGACCTCCGGGGGATTCTGCCTTGAATCTGGGCACAACACCTGTTTGCCACCTGTTTGCTTCTCCACCAGCTGGGCCATCTCCTCTCTGCACCCCAAGCCTTCCCCCAGCCCCCAGGCGTCTAGACCCCAGCCCAGGCCGCCCAGAGACATTGAGTGATGTCTGGATCAACGCAGCCCCTTGGCACCACCCAGCCCCCTGGAGCTGGGATCCCCCCTTTCTCCCCCAGAAATCCACTACAACGGGGAGTCTTTCAGCTCTCGTTTTCCGGTCCTAGCATTGCCGAGTCCTCATTTTCTCCCAGCACGGGGGTGGCTCAGCATGGCCTTCCCAGCCACAGAGCCGCACACAAAATCCAACCAAGCCCAGAACCACGAGCCCCACTACAGTGAGAAGGGTTGGTGTTAGGCGGCCTGGGACAGGGAGGAGAGGGAGGAACACGAAGGGGGGTCCTCCTTAGAATCCAGGCACTCACCCTGCTTCCTGAGTCTCCCTTCAGCTGCAGTGAGAAGATGGGGAGCACCCAGGGGCTCCTAGCCTCTCCCAGGGCCCGTTAAAAAGGCAAACTCCCCTCCCCCCCCCCAGCTCTGGCCCTGCCCTGCTGGCCTCCACGGCTGACTTGGGACCAGTGTCCTCTTACCTGCTCAATGAAGCAGGTCGGCGTGGGGGCCCGAGTCTGGGGGGCCGGGAGCTCCGTCCTCCTGTCAGTCCGTCAGCTTGGCCGTCCTGGGTCTGTGCTGACATCAGGTGAGGGGAGGCAGCGGCTGGGTGAGCCAATAATTATGATATCAGCTTCCCCTTGCCCCGAGGGGCCGCTGCCAAAATGGGGAGAAGAGCAAGGTGACTAAGAAGCTCGTTTGCTCCTTGGCTCTCGTTTGACAGGTCCCGGCTCCTGCGCCCGCCCCAGCCGCACCCCGGCTCCCCCCAACCCCTCCCTTCGCCCAGGCCAGCCCCGGCCCCCAGTCTCTGCCAGCGGGCACGGCCTGTGGCCTGCGGAGGAGGAGATTGTCCCATGGCCCCCACCTGCACCCCAGAAAGGGGATGTCGGCCCCCACGGGTGGGGCACAGGCCTGTCAGGACACGCACACGTGTGTCAGGAGAGCTGGGCCCCCACATGTATGTTCACGGAGCCTGCGAAGGGATCCCGGGGAGCGGCACTGTGTGGTGGCCCGGGCTTCTCTGGGGCCTGATGGGACCAGGCAGTGGCGGTGATCCCTCAAGGGCCAGGTTCGAACACAGACGTGCAGAGAACTATCCGTCCATGGGGTCCGGCCCTCCGTCTCTCCAGTCCCTCAGATACCTTCGGGGGGTGTCTCCTCGTGGGTGTGGGTGTGTGCGGGCGTGGGCACTGCGAGGTGCATGTGCACGCGGCTCCCTCCGTGGGTCTGGGGGTACTTGAGTCTCTCCAGGTGTCTGTGCGTCTGTCTCCCGGGGTGGCGTTCATCAGCATCGGTGTATTTCCCCGTGTCTGTGAGGGGGTCTGTGACCCTACATCCCAGGTCTGTGTCTTTTATTTATTTATTTATTTAATTAAAAAAAATTTCTTTTTAAAGATTTTATTTATTCACTTGAGAGAGAGAGTGGCTGAGAGAGAGAGAGAGAGCACGAGCAGGAGCCAGGGGTTGGGGGGTGAGGAGGAGAGGGAGAGGGAGAAGGAGACTCCTTGCTGAGCAGGGAGCCTGACACGGGGCTTGATCCTGGGATATTCCGGGATCATGACCTGAGCCAAAGGCAGGCGCTTAACCGACTGAGCCCCCCAGGCGCCCCTGCCCATGTCCTCTTGTAGGCCATCTGTGTCTGTGCTCTGGGTCAGCAGTCTTGGTCTGTGTGTGTGTCTGTGGGTCTGTGCAGGAGGGAGATGGGGGGTGGCCCTGGATCCTGATCCCAGAGCCACTCTTTATGTTCTGGGGGATGGGAAAAGAAATACCCGTGGCTGTGATCCTGATTCTGGCCCCTCAGAGTCCACATGGAGAGTGGGGTGCCTGGTGAGCCCTTGGAATTGCTCCCCACTGCTCCCCTCTGAACCCCCTCCTGCCTCCGCTCCCCCCCCCGCCCCCGCCCCTCCAGGTCCTGTCCCCACCTCCTTCTCAATGCTTCCTTTGTCATCTTCTTTGGCCCACCCCCGTCTCCCGTCCTGGGCATTCTTTCCCTCCCCCCTCTTCCCCACTTGTCTTGGTTTCTAAGCCCACTTGTATCTCTTCCTGGCTGCAGAGACCTAGTGGCGATCTCCTGCCCAGCAATGCCTGGGGTTTGCCTTCTGGCCTGAGGGTCTGGAGAGGGCCGTTCCTCCCCACTTACGCCATCTCATTCCAAGGAGGGAGGTAAGGCCGACCTTGGCTGGGGGATGGTGGAGGTCATCTGTCACCAGTGTGGAGTAGACTTAAACATTTGGAGACTTTCTGGTCTAGGCAGGGAACAATCATTGCAGAAAAGAGTGCTGAGGTAGATGATGAACCCATCTGTGAGCGACGGTTAGCGGTATGATCCTCCATATTTACCACTCGAGTCTCAGGTTCCTCATCCGTTAACAAGGGAATATTATTTACTCATAGGGATGCCTGGGTGGCTCAGTCGGTTAGGCGGCTGCCTTTGGCTCAGGTCATGATCCCAAGGTCCTGGGATCGAGTCCTGCATCTGGCTTCTTGCTCGGCGGGGAGCCTGCTTCTCCCTCTGCCTGCCGCTCCCCCCTCTTGTGCTCTCTCTCTGTCTCTTTCCCTAGCAAATAAATAAATAAATAAAACCTTTAAAAAATATATTATTTACTCATAGAATTGTGGCGAAGATGAAATAAGATCATGTTTAAAGTTCCTAGCGCAATGTCTGGTATACAGTAGATTCTCAATAAATGTGTGCCCCCTTTCTCTTCCCCAGGCCCAGTGGTGGCGGGTGGGAAAGGAGGACGTGCTGGTTTGCCCACCTGGATGTAAGAATTGTGTGCTAGAACAGGGGTCCTGACTCAATCCACCTTTCTTTGATGCTCATGTGAGCAATCAAAGCTCTGTTCCCTTAACTTAATAAAAAATGGAGTTTCACAATGAAAGAACAGCTGTCTGGACCTTCTCGTGTGTTTGTTACTGCTCCTCTGTGGTGTATATGGGGCTAATCATTATTTTAGACTTATGGGTATTTCCATATGGATTCCCTGGGCACAGAGAACCTTGAAAGCTATCAACTGGAGTCTGCTCTCATTGCTGCCAATCAGCATTATTCTGAAGGTGCTAACCAGTGCAATAAGATAAGAAAAAGAAATAAGGGACATAAATATGAGAAGGGAAGAGGCAAAACCTTCAAAAATTGCAAATGATATGATTGCTTACTTAAAAAGCTATGAGGACTGGGGCGCCTGGGTGGCTCAGTGGGTTAAGCCTCTGCCTTAGGCTCAGGTCATGATCTCAGGGTCCCGGGATCCAGACCCCATCAGGGTCTCTGCTCAGCAGGGAGCCTGCTTCCCCCTCTCCCTCTGCCTGCCTCTTTGCCTGCTTGTGATCTCTTTCTCTCTGTCAAAAATAAATAAAATCTTTACAAAAAATAAATAAAAAGCTATGAGGACTAAGGAGAGAATTTAGTAAAGTACCAGAACATATGTTAAGTATAAAAAACCCAAAACCATGTGTATGCAACTAAAATAGCCAAGTGGGAAATAAAAGGAGACAAAAGATCCTATTCACAACAGTAACAATATTAGACAGTACCCAGGAACAAACTTAATAAGAAGTACATAAAATCTCCATGAAGAAAGCAATAGAACTTTACTGATAGACATAAAATAAAGCCTGAGTAAATATAAAGGCAATCACTTTCCTGTATGGAAAGGTCAATATAATATTGTAATGATGTCAGTTCTGCCTTAAATAATGTATAAACTTAATGTAATTCAGACCAAATCTAAAATTTCACCCCCTGAACTTGACCCGTTGATTCTAAATTTTGGCAAAGAGTTAAGACATGAGGATAGCCTAGAACTTTTGGAAAAGAAGACTAATAGGGAGAACTTGCCTTCCAGATTTCAAAATGTTCTAAAAGGGCTTCTGCAATTAAAACAGTGTGATTTTGGTGCAAATTAGCAAATAAATTAATGGAAGATAATAGAGTCCAGGATGAATGGGGATTTTTGAGAATTGGGTGTATAATAACAAGTGTTCTAAGCAGCAGGAAAGTGTAAAAGATTCAATGAATGGACGTGGGATAATGGGTTTTCCATTTGTTTGTTTGTTTTTTAAGATTTTATTTGTTTATTTGAGAGAGAGAGAAAGCATGAGCAGGAGGAGGGGCAGAGGGAGGGGCAGAGAGAGAAGCAGACTCCTCACTGAGCGGGGAGCCCAATGCAGGCTCCATCCCAGGACTCTGGGATCATGACCTGAGCCAAAGGCAGCCGCCCAACGGACTGGGCCACCTCGGTGCCCCTGGGTTTTCCATTTGAAAGAAATAAAGTTAAATCCTACTTCACACTATTCATTTGAAAAATCCAGGTAGATGAAAGACTAATGTAAAATGAAAACTATACACATAAAATTTAAAAATATAGAAAGCATTTTAATAATTATGGAGTAGAGGGGCGCCTGGGTGGCTCAGTGGGTTAAAGCCTCTGCCTTTGGCTCAGGTCATGGTCTCAGGGTCCTAGGATTGAGCCCCGCATTGGGCTCTCTGCTCAGTGGAAAGCCTGCTTCCCCCCGCCCACCCCACCTGTCTCTCTGCCTGCTTGTGATCTCTCTCTCTGTCAAATAAATAAATAAAATCTTTAAAAAAGAATAATAATAATAATAATTATGGAGTAGAGAAGGCAGTTTTTAAGCATGGCATCAAATCCAGAAACCACGAATGAGTATGTTGATAGACTTGACCAGGTAAAAGTTACAAATTTCATTAGAACAAAATATACCATAAACAAAGCTAAATTATATATGTTAAAAAAAACCAGCCTGGAAGAAAGTGTTGCAACATATATAATAGACAAAGAATAATAATCAATAATATATAAAGAGCTCCTCTAAATAGATCAAATGATCATAGGAAAATGGGCCAAGGACATGAGTAATCAATTCAGAGGTAAAATACAAATGGCCAATAAACAAATGAAAATGATTTTTAACTTCCTTAAAAATCAAGGAAATGTAAATTGATTTGGGGGCCAAGGGTCCCACAGGGGTGCTGATGGGATGCCAGGAGAGAGAGACTCTGCTTTTGATGGAGAGGTGAATTTTTTTTTTTTCCATGGGAGACAGGATCCACCCCTGCCCCGGGATTGGGTGCAGGCTTTGGCTCCCTGTTTCTTTTTGGGAAGTACTACTTCCTCATTGCAGGCTGTCTGGGAGTTGAAGCAAGAGCCTTGGGAATTCCAGCGTTTGCAGACTGCAAGGGGGATTTGTGAGGTCTTTCTTCTCTTCTCCACCTCCAGACAGGCCCGTCCTCTCTTTCTGTCATTATATCGGCCCCTCAGAGTTGTCTCCTAGACCCAGAAAGTCTGTCCCGGTGTCTAACCTCAACTCTAGGGGCTGCGGTGTTGGCTCTGCCCTCCTTGGAAAGGACTTGCATCTGGAGGTTTGGTCTTGCACATTCCAGCACCCTCATTTCAGGGCCAGTAGCTATAGCTGGGCTCTGGCCTGGATGGACTGTGGCTGGGTGTTGAAACACACAGGGACCAGGGGAAGCTCTGTCCTTCTGGAGACTGGAGGTCAGAACCCATTCGCTGCCCGCTGCTGAGCTCTGCCCAGGGCTGGGCTGCTTTGAGCCGGTATCAGCCCTAATTGGTGTTGGAAATCCCTAATGCCGATGTCCGCCATGCTCCCACCCCGTGTAAGACTCTGGTGACCCCAGCGAGAAGGAAGAGGATGTTTCCACTGTGGGGAGCCCCACTGTGATGGAGGAGGGGCTCCCTCCCTGCACCCCGTATCAGGACTAGCCATCTTCTGTCTGCTTCTGTTTGTGAGAATTGGATTTGTCTCCCCAAAATGGGCCCCCAAGACAGAGCCTGCCACTTCCCAAGCCTTCCAAGTCTCACTCCATTGGCAGGGAAGACATTTAAGACCATCCGCAGAGGAACTGGGCCCAGGTGGAGCTGCCCGGAGGCCCTGAGGCCTGAGGACCCCATGTCAAAGAAGGGTTGGAGAGGTCTGGGGTTAATCCGGGTGGGCTTCCTGGAGGAGAGCAGGCAGCTCCTTGGCTGGAGATGGCAGAGGAGCACTGGCCAGAGTTGTGGAGGGTGTGTGGCAGGGGCACCCGGTTGGGAGGTCCGAGCCTGTTCTGGTTGGCTGACCCTCTGGGAAATTCAGGGAGTTTCCAAGCTGAGAGCGTGGGGGGGAGGGGGTCCGTGCGGGAGGGAGGGACACAGCTAGAGTCCTGCTGGGGGAGAAGGACAGGCTTCTCCTGGCTAGTCTTAATCCCTCCTGCTTTAAGAAGCAAGGTTGTGGAGGCGGGGAAGAGTGATGCCAGAGTGTGTGTGTGTGTCTGTCTACGGACAAATGTCTGTGTCTGTGTCTGTGTTTTTGTGAATGACTGGGGTTCCGAAGGGCTGTAACTTTGCACACATGAGTGTCTATGTGTGTGTGTAACTGTGCGTATGCGGGTACTCACGTCTGTGTGTGTGTCTGTGAGTTATTCTATGCCCGAGAGTCTGTGGCTCTGTGTATACGTGTGTATAGGTCAGCCGGCCCTTAAGAGCAACTCTTTGGCATCCCTGTCCCGATCTTTCCAATCAGGCCGCTCAACCTCTTGCCCCCGCTCTTCTTTGTCCCCTTCTCGCTCCCTCCCCTGCCTGAAGTTGACGGCTCAGCCTTTTGAATGCCTGCCCCTAGTAAAACCTCGCGGCTCTGCTGACCACGACTAGTGGGGCCCAGACCGGGGTGGAGGTTGTGTCTCTTCGGGCTGGCAGCCACCGGAACCTCGGCCATCGCAGTCCTACCCCACCCCTCTCCCTGCACCCTCTTGCCATATCACCCTCCAGCCTACACCGCCCACCTCTCCCCCTTCAGGAAACAGCCTTCCATTGGAGACTTTGGGGAGACAGAGAAGTCATAGCCTGAGCCCCCCAAGGGACCTATTCTGGATTTGAGGACCCTAAGCCCCAGAGCTGCCCTTGACCTAAGGCCCAAGTCAAGATGAACCCAGAGCGTGCAACGACCTTGTTTCTACCTTCTCTGTCTCCCTAACTAGGGCTCCCTTTCCACCCGGCCAGTTTCTCTTTGAAAACTTGGCTTGATAGGTCTTCCCTGCTCTCTCTGGCCGCCAGTTGCCTCTGGGGTTGGGGCTGGCCGGCAGGAGGAGGGGGGAGGCAAAGGGGACACTCCCAGGACCCCAGGGGACAGAGACAGGGGAACAAGTAACAGATGGCTGAGAAATCTGGGCCTATGGGCTGAGCCTAAAGATGACATTGGTTCAAGGTCACACAGCACTTTGAGGGCAGTGTGTCCAACTTCACCTCCGGGAGCAAGAAGTCCCCCTATGCTTCTGATACATTCGTGCATGAATGCATTCACGCAACCATCCCGGGGCCAGGCCCTGCGCGAGGAACTGGGGGCGCGGCGGCATGAGGCAGACAGACTGGCCTTGGGTTGGTTCCGGTCTCACTTTTCTTCTCTAGCAACAGGAAGTTCGCTCTCACAGTTCTTGAGTCCCAGCACTGCACAAATTCAGTTTCTAGGAGGCTCCCAGAGCCCGCCCCCCCGCCATCCCCACCCCCTGCTCCCTTTCTGGAAGCCACAGGAGAAAGGGTGCGGGTGCCCAGGCAGAGAGGGGGCAGCCCATCGTCCCCGCGGTGCCCCATCCACCTGCCGCAGCCCCGAGTGTGTGCAGGAGGAGCCGAGCTGCTAGGGCTCCCTGCAAAAACCAGACCTGGGCTGACAGGCCCTTCCTTCAAAGGCTGGCCCAGTCCGTGCCACTTTATTGCCTCGCTAATGACGGTGATTAGGCTGACAGGTGCTACCTGCCTCCTGCGTCCACCCTCCTGCCCGCTGAGAAGGATGGTTTCTGAACACCGGGGAGGAGGGGGAGGCCTGTCCCGCGCTCTGCCAGGGCACCCGCCACCCCTGACCCCTCAACCGTCACCCCAGTTTTTGCCCGCCTTGTCCCCGGAGAACGCAGGGCCAGGCTGGTTCTCATCTGCTGGGGAATTGCTGTGTGGCCTCAGTCCCCATCTGGCCCTCTCTGAGCCGGACTGAGGGGCAAGTAGGGTAGGTAGGAAGGGAAGCCGAGAATAGGGGGTGGGGACGTGTCCCCCTGAGAAGCTCGCCTCCCTTTCCCCAGCGAGGGCTGGACTGTGGGCACCCAACTAGAATCCAGAAGAAAGTAGTAGCAGAGGGCTTTCCTTGGAGATGAGCTGGGGCTGCTCCTTAAGCACCCACTGCATTGTGGGGAAGTCACTGGAAAAATCCCACCATTCTGGAGGGGTGGGCCCACTGCTCCCGGTTGGGGGGGGTGCCAGAGCCTGAGGCCCCGGGTTGTGGGGGAGGGGGGGTCCTAGTGTGGGTCTGGGTGGGAGCCGTGATTTATGACGGTGCTTCATGAGTGAGGAATGCCAGCCTGGGGGGCTGGGGTGGGGGCGGAGCCTCCTGCCTGACACTCCTCATTCTGCTGGATGTCTGCCATGTCCTGTCAGGACTCTCTTGTCCCCTGGGGACAGCCATGTTCTCCTACAAGCGGCAGCCCCCTCCCGTCTGGAGCCCGACCCTCCAGCTCTGGGAAGACTGAGCGACGGTCCCGTTGAGGGGGAATCCAGAACTGAATCCTTTCTGGTTTTTCTGTCTTCACAGCTTGGCCCCCTTTGTCAGCGGGCCTGAGAGTGATGGTAAATTGCTCTTTTTGTCTCGCGCTGCAGCAGGAAGGAACTCGAGGAGAGTTCTGGAAACTTCCATCCCAACGAGCTCAAGGCCTATGGGCCACTGTCCACAGCGGGAGACTTAGGATTGATACAAAGATGAACTTCGAGGCAGGCAGGGTTGTTGAGCTCCCAGAATGGATGATGGCTGTGGCATCAGTTCAGGAAGGTGGGGAAGCAAGAGGAGGGCTGGCGGGGAGGGAGGGGGGCAGAATGATCTCGAGCGTCGTCTGGTCCTGGCCTCCAAAGTCCGTGCCGACTCTGAGCCTGTTCGTGTGAGTCTCGCTTGTATCCCTCTTGCTGCGGGCCGCCTCTCTGGGTGAGGGTCCCGATTTCCGGACGCCTAGCATGGGTCAGTCTGCCTTCCCCGGTCTGGTGGGACTGGTTTTTCAAGCCGGAGGAAGGGTCGGTGAGGAACTGGCAGAGGGCGAGGGTTTTATGTAAATGCCCAGGGAGTGCTCTGGGAACCAGGAGGCCGGTTTTCCCAAAGACACGCAGGGACTGGCAGCTCCCAATTAGCCAGGCCGGTGATGTCAGTGCTGCTCTCCTGGGTGGCTGCGCCCACTCCAGTCGGCCTTGGCAGGGCTTCCTGGCCATTACCCTCTCCCTCGGGGGGTGGGGGGAGAGGTGCCGAGGGGGCCACCACACAGGACAGAGGCCAAGACCCCTCCCCCCATACTCCCCAACCTGGGGCCTGAGCCATGTGGCGGACCGGCCCCGGAAAGCGCCATGGAAAACCAGCCCAGACTCTACTGAAAAAAAAAGATATTCCGTCCCTCTCCCCAAACCTGAGAAGCTGGGGAGACCTCAGTAGCTGGGCTGGTTCCCGGGGCGGGGGGTGGGGGGGTAAGGGGGTGGAGGGAAGGGGGATGGGCGTTGCCGTGGCAACCGCGGGTAGGCCCTGCTCCCCAGGTTACCCCACCCCCAAATTTCAATAAATACAGCGCAAAGAGGGCTGGTCGCCCACCAAGCAGGGGAGACGAGGACCCGAAGTGCTGGAGAGGGTGCGTTGTAGGGTCTGAGAACCCGCACGTGCGTACCGCCCAGCACGCACACTGAGGGTCGTGTGCACACACAAGAGACCCGCTCTCGGGCATCCTCACGTGACACGCCATCCATACACACGCACGCACGCACGCACACACGCACGCACGCACACACGCACGCTTTCCTCGCAAACGCAGCACGGAGCACACACACACCCCTTCGTCACAGACATGCGCACCAGGTTCCGTGTATATGTGCCTTTCTCTCCGTGTTTGGCTTAGAGCCCGTGCGTGTCCCCTGCTGGCCCAGAGGCATCCGGACAGGCGGGTCTCCCTGGTCTTGGCCGGACCGTCCCCGGGTCTAGGGGCTCGGTGTTGTGACATTCGCCTGGGTGCCCAGGCAGCTGGCCGTGTTGTTGGTGTCGGCCCAGGACGGGAAGGTGTGCAGGTTAAAGATGGGGTAGCTCCAGCTGTTGATGGCCAGCGTGATGACCAGCACTCCGATGATGTTGAGCAGGAGTCCTGCCCGGGCCTGGTGGCAGGAGAGCCAGTCTGAGTGGCCGGAACCTATCTCTTAGGGGCTCCTCGGGGCTCGGGAGTTCTCTAACTGGCAAAAGTCTCCCTGTGGGTCTGATCTGCCCACTAGGCCAGGTCCCTGACCCTTGCTTTCATCCCGGTGCTAAGAAGGGAGAAGGAAGCCCCGCGTGAGCTTTCAGGACCTCGGGCTCTGTTCTTACCGAGTCTGCCTCCCCCCGGGGGGCAGGTGCCTTGAAGGAAGGAGCACGCAAGCGCTCCGGCCCCACTGCCACTCACCATGTCAGACACTTTGAGGCCCCCGAAAGAGAAGACGATGGCATTGGGTGGAGTGGCCACGGGCAGCATGAAGGCCAGGGAGGCGGCCAGCGTGCAGGGAAGCATGACGTAGAGAGGGTGGAGGCAGATGGCCTGAGCCTGGATGGGGAGACAGTGGGCAGAACCGATCTCAGTCCCCATTCTCCGATTCTCCCGCTTCCCCTCTCTGGAGGACAGCGTCCCCCACCAACAACATACCCTCCGGCCACGAACCCACCACTTCTGCCAGGAGGCACTCGGGTGACCTGGGAAGGGCCCCTTGACCTCTCTGGAGGGGATGAGTGTGCGGCCCTGCCCAGTGGGGCGTGGTGAGGGGAGGGACCCATAAAACGGATCTCAAAGGGGCTCCAGGGTGTCATCAAAGGCTGCGGGAACGCACCAGGGGAGGAAGGGGCTGGGGACGCTTCAGGGAGTCATTTCAAGCTGTCACCTCAGGACTGACCAGAACAGGGGCTGGGCCGGGGAGGTGGGCGAGGCCACCAATGAGGTCCATCAGGATACTCAAGGGGTGACGTCACCAGGGATGGAGGGAGTCACGGGCCAGAGGGCCTCAGGGCCCACGGTAGCCTTAGAGTCTGAGGAAGGGTGGGAAGCTCAGGGGTCTTCTCCCGGAAGCGAAAGGAGGTGCAGACAGGTCACTCCGACCTGCAGGCAGGGCCCCTGGATGGGGTGGGCAGGAGGGCTGCCGGGAGGAAGCGTGTCTGCAGGACCAGCTCACCATAGAGGCCAGAATGGGCAGGAAAAGTGTGGTGGTGGCCACATTGCTGGTGCACTCGGTGAACACGGCAATCAGGAGGCTGATAATGAAGGCGATGGCGGGAGGTGGCACATTCTCTAGGGGCGTCAGCTTGTCCCCTAGCCACTCGGACAGTCCTGATTCCTGTGGGCACAGGAAGATAGTGTGTGAGCAGTTGGGGTCCCTGGGGCTCCAGAGTCCCCTGCTGGGGCTCCGGAAGGGTCCTGCTCCTGCCTCTATCTCTCTAGAGTCTTCAGAGTCACGTCTGCTTGGGAAGGAAGATAAGACCCAGCCAGCACCGAGAGGCCCCTCTAGCGATTCTAAAGAACACTTGGGTGCGGGGAGAAGGGTCAGATGAGAAGCTAGGAGATGGGGCCAAGGGACCTTCTTGGGAAGCCTGGGGCTTGGTGGGAGTAAAGACTTCAACTCCTTTTCCTCCTGTTCTCCCAACGGCTCCTGGGAGCTGCCTGGCCATCCTTAGCCCTCTCCCAGACTCCTCCAGCCCAGCAGGAGGGAGAAGGGGAAAGGGCCCTGGGTAGATGCTGGGAAGAGGCTGGCAGAAGAATGGGGTCAGTCCACAGGGTTATGAGGGGTCCAAGGTCTTTCCCTGTCCACGTGCGTACTGCCAGACTGTGAGTCCCAGGGCGCTGGGACTTCAGCACGCAGCACAGTGCCTGGCACAGTCCGCCAGAACTAATCCCAGATCCAGGAGTTCCTGACCCAGGGAAGCTGCTTCCGGTCTGTGTGTAGCCAGAACACGGAGGCGCAGAGGGGCGCAGGCAGCTTCAGGAATTTCCCTTCTGGACGGAGGCTCTGGGGAATGATGCGCGCTCCGGTCCCTAGAGCCCGGTCAGGTGTGGTCATGGCGCCCCCTGGTGGCCTCAGCGGGCCAACTGCGTCCACTCAAAGCTCGCTACTCCCTAAAGCTGTCGCATTCTCCATCTGGCAGAGGGTGAGGCGAGTGGAGTGGAGTGGAACAAACAATTCCTGCCCACCAGAGGAGCCTGCCTTCGCTTTGGCTTTGGGAACCCTAACAGGCAGAGGTCCTTATGGCTTGTGTTTCCTCCCCCTCCCTTAGACGGATCTCCAACCTGTCTCTCCAGCCTCTGCCAAGGCTCCACCCACCAAGAGGCTCCTAAGTGTGGGATGGAAGCAGGGCTCCTTTTCCCCTGCCACAGGGTCCCCGTCCAAAGGGCTGGGGAGGGGGCGGGACTTTCTCACCTCGCTGCCCTTGGCCAGAGCAAAGCCGCCCCCCAGCAGGAGCACGATATTCCAGGGCATCTTCTTATTCACGGTCTTCCAGTTGAGGAGGGCCGGAGGGGCCTTCAGCCTCCCCGGGTTTTCTATTTCCCAAGCAGAGGAGGACGGGTCACGGAGAGCCGACAGGTTTTTCCTCCCCTCCCCCTGGATCTCTCTGTGGGTCCCTATCAGAGCTCAGTGCTCATGGGAGGGGGACCCTCAGGTCCGCAGCATTCTTACTTTGTCCCGGAATCCCTGCACCCTTGGCAAGTCATCCCAGCCTCTCTGGGCTTCGACTGTTCCTATCAAGTGTGGTTGAAGGCACCTTCCATACTGGAAGCCAGGCGCTGCCCAGAGGCCCCTCCCTGCCCCGGTCCAGGTTCTTACCTGGATCCTGAGTCAGCCCGGGGATCTTGGAGGGCACCAAGAACAGAATTATGCCAATGAAGATGGCCACTGTTCCATCGGATGCCATGCTGCAGGCAGGGCGAGGAGGGCAGGCTTAGACTCGGGAATGCTCAGGGTCATAGGGTAGAACAGTGGTGGAGAGGAGCCCCTCCCACAAACGTGCCAAGCCTTCCTCCCAAGTCCTCCCCACCATGTCACCTCCGGGTCTGCACCAGGGGCCCTGCTCCCTTCCCTCCTCCCTTAGCCAGGTGAGCCCCAGAAGTCTCCCCCCTCCCCAAGAATCCTCACCTGTTTCCATCCTGGTCGGGAAAAGCCACGTTGCCCCAGCCAAGGAAAAAGCCCGGCTCCCGGGTGAACCACAGCACCACCAAGGTGACAAAGAGGACAGAGACCGCCTTTTCTGCAAAGCTCATGGGGCCCAGTAGCCTGTGTTCTGTTTGGATGACGTGGAAGGCTGCCTGCGCTCTCTCCCGCGCCTGTTCCCCGAAGCCAAAGTTCTTCCGGAAGC